>CM075304.1:7027810-7769419 GCA_037672795.1 Lagerstroemia speciosa | reverse complement strand
TTGACATCATTTGACCTTCTATCTGGAACAGTTGATGAAAACAAAGATTAAACCTAAACCAAAGCTAATTATGGCAGGAAAAGATCTCGGCAAACACAAGTAATTAAGCTGCATACCAACCCAAACACCAGTGAAACCCTCGAGCCGAGAAGCCCGGATGGAGAATGTTGAGAGAAGAGTGCGAATAACCGCTTCCTCAAGTGACCTGAGGTACCAATGTAGATCCATCTTGTGATTTCGGAGATTGATTATAGGGTACATAACTAGCTACAATGCCAGACATATGCATCAATAGTCAGAAGCAGAAGTAGGCACAGTAAGAACTCTTCATCTGTAATTCCTGAAAGACAAAGTAATAGATGAAACTCTTAACACAGAAAAAAGAAACAGATAGTGGCATTTCTCTATTTCATCGCACAGAGGCACCACTTCTATAAGAAGAATCAGATGTGCTACAACATGATGCAATAAGAGTCCCTTCATTTTGCATCACTGGGTATTGAAGAGCAGTCCATTGTGTCAGGAACCATCATCTTAATGGGCAAAGCTCACATTTGCACCTACTTCAACAAGCAGATCCAATCATGAAGTCCCGACTTATGAGCTATAAAAGCATATAATTCTTGATTCAATAGACCACATCTGTAACATAGCATAAAAGTGATGGCTATTCTCAGAGCAGTTCTTCGTCCGAGGACAGTGGAGATGAATAAAAAATCACCTTTATCAATAGTACATCAATGCTATCCTTGTACATTACCTCCACCACATTGATGAATCAAAGAACATTGTTAGATAGTAGGCCAATGACATACCTGGCCAGGCCCGTGGTACGTGACCTCACCCCCTCGTTCGGTCCGATAAACATGGTGAGAGACAGCCTTAGGGTCGAAATGAAGGTACTTCTCGGAGCTCGCTGTCCCCATCGTGTACACGGGGTGGTGCTGCAGCACTATCAGTGAGTCCGGGCAATATTGGTTGTTCTCGATCAACGCCTTCTTCCCCCTGACAATTTCCTTCTGCCATGCCCATGCCTCCCCGTAGGGAACAAGCTCACTGTGCAGATCGAAGCACTCGCACCTGCGGGGGGGACCATCGAGCGAAGAAATTATAACCCTGAAAACGTTCGACGAAATGCGCGACAGAGAGAGGATGAAACAGCAGATTACTTTCTCCTGCATTGTTGGGCAACGGGAACGAAAGCCGGGCTCGATCTCGCCAAAACCTTCCGATGGGGAGGCAGCGGCCGTCGTGGGTTGATCGAGTAGCTGCGATCGTTGTAAGCTGCAGTGCAGGGATTGAGGCACGGGACTCCAGAGGCGAGAAGCATCTCTCTGTGTCTATCACCCTCCCTCTATCCGTAACTCAGGTGAACGAGGAAGAAGAGGACGAGGTCAGAGGTAAGAAAGACCCATTGAAGTCCCTGTCGTCGAAACACGGAGGAGTTCACAGCCGCTTTCTTAAGTAGCAGCGGAGCATCCAACGTTGGAAGATGGGAAGTCTCCCTCTCTCGTTTTTATAACTTCATGCGTCTCCGAAGAGTATATGCAGGGAAGGATATACTCTTGCATAAGTTTATCTAACCGTATTATCCGTAAAATCTATTAATAAATATTTAATAAGTTATTATTTACTGTTATATTTTTTTATTTATTTAAAATATTTATTTTTACTTATATTTATTTATATATCAAATATTTATTAATTAAATTTACTATATCAGTGAAGGGTTCGATTAACGTAAAATTTTTTCCAAAAGTCCGTATTCCGTTGGCATTGCCAATTTACTCAAAAAAAATATATATTATCTGGGCGCGTGCATTAATTACATGGATGTTGGGCAAGATATCCTAACAAATATTACAGACGCGGCATTTATATTAATTAAAATAAAACTAATATAAAATCTATTAACACGTGCTTTTATCTTTATTAGATTAAAGAAAAATGGATAATTTTAAGTGTTAATACAGGAAAGTGACACAATTCCTCCATAACATTTCAAGACTAGCACTAGTTTGTAATAATTTAAAAAAATAGTGCTATTTTATATTAAAAGTCTATTTTATCCCTCCCACCCACCCACTCCTCTCTCTCCTCTCCTTCTACAGCCGCCGGGAACGAGCATCTCTGATGTGTCGACTGACGATGACGAGCAGCCCGTGTTAGGCGACAGTCGACGGTGTCACGAGCGACGGCGCGACGAGCGTCGAGAGACGATCAACGGTGCACCAAGCAACGGGCGCTAGTGCGGTGGCGACAAGGCTGTAGTTCGACAGGAGGAAGAAGAAGGAAAAAGGAATAAGAAAGAAGAAGAAGAGGAGGCGGGAAGGACATGCAGAAGAAGAGGAAGGGGCTAGGAGAGAGAGAAGAGAGGGAAAGTTTTTGGGTGAAAATGCGAGGTATTTAAAAAATCATGAAAAATTAGTAAAAAGAATATATATAATAGTGCTAATTTTAAAAAGTATTATAAAATGGTGATAGTTTTGAAACCTATTATTTTATTAATATTAGAAAAATATAGTTTTGAAACCTATTATTTTATTAATATTAGAAAAATTTTCACCTCTAATTTTAATCTCTCTTTTTATTTTCAAAATTACTCACTATTCTAATTTAGTTTATATAACAATTCTAAATTTTTTTTATTTCAATTATTTTGGAATAATATTTTGCCATCATCCTTTGTTTTTTTTTTGCTGCACGACGGTTTCTATTTCGAAATTGTGTATTGATTACTTCATACCACGATTAGCAGAGGGTATTAATTGATGAGATATTATTTTACAACCGTATTTTAATATATTTTCTTATTCGAAGAGTTCTGTTCAACAGAATAAAAATAGTTCGATTGATTTGTTTAATTCACGTAGAACAATATTTTCAACTTTTTCATTCGTATTCAATGATATTTGTCATGCATAGAACGGGTGATTTAGTGGTTTTAAATAAAGTGGAAATTTCCTAATCCATACTAGTTACTGCCAGATGCATATATTATTTCCTAATATTTCATCTCGTGTGGGTATATATATATCACTCAAAGACGTGTAATCTTGTTTCTACTCGGGTCCTAAATCCAGTTCCAGAAAGATGGCAGAGCGCGGGGACGGCGGCGGTGGGACGGGGCCGTGCAATGGCCGGAGAAGGAGGGAGCTGAAGTTGATCAACGACAAGAACGCCAGGGAGGTGACGTTTTCGAAGCGAAGATGCGGCCTGTTCCGGAAAGCGAGCGAACTGTCGATTCTCTGCGGGGCGGAGGTTGCCATCATCACGTACTCCCCTCACGACAATCTTTTCGTATTTGGCAACCCCTCCGTGGCGGCGGTCCTCGGCCGGTTTGTCGGAACGGCTTGCAACGTGGAGGACTCCAGCACCGTGTCAAGTCGGGATCGGCTAAGTGGGTTCATGAGGGAGGACAGGGAAGCGCTCTCGAGGCTCGCCGAGTCGAGGAAGAGGCTGGGTGCCGGCGGTGGAGGGCTGTCCCGGAGCTGGTGGGAGGACCCGTTCGAGGACCTAAAGGTGGAGGAGCTGGAGCGCTACGTGGAGCGGTTGGAGAGGCTGAGGGAGGTAGTCAGCCGGAGGGTGGAGGAGATGGAGAAGGCAGCGGCCGGGGCCACCACTGCTCCGGCTCCGAGCAATGCCAGTACAGTGGGACCTATGGATATTGCGGTGTTCGAGAACATGGCTAAAGAGGAACGAATGGTCTCCGGAGGAGATGGGCTAGAGTCCATGAGCAGCCCCTCAATGTTGCAGCATGACTACGATCTCGGGTACATGCCGTTGTGGAGCGACTACGATCTTGGATTTATAGCTTAGTTGAAGTTAGATCGAATTTGTCTCGGTTAGACTTTCGTGAAAAACCTGAGTTTTTGTTCATTTAAACTGTTTCTGCTATCGAGCAAGCCAGGGCTACCAATTGCAGTAGCATCATAGAGGCACTGGCATTGAACAAATTGTACATTCCAGTCATTGGATAAAATTGAAATATGAAATTACAACAGAATGCAACTAATCCTATCGATCTCTCTTTCGAATCGATCAAGCCATCCCGATGAGAGTCGATTTGTCAGGCTCAGGACCCAATCGAACGATCAACCGATCAAAATTTGGTGAATCTTATGATACATTATTCTGTTGTCGCTGTACGAGCTCGGTTGTGCTTTCCGGATCCCTTTTAGGAACAGATCACTGCTCCGCAATTGCTCCTCCCCACCTCTTCACACGACTCTCGGCTTGCTCCGCCTGTGGAAATTGAAGAGACAATACGTTACTAGAACTCACCGAAACACAGTGAAATTCATTACACCGGCTTGTCGGAAAATACGAACCTCTTTGTTCCAATTGGTCGTTGAAGTTATTACTATCAAGATTATGGTCTGTAAGCAGATGCCCCCTATCATCCCTGACCATATGCCCTGCAACAAAACCAGGAACTAGCAATGTTCATCTAATGTTCTAAGAATTCGATTCGATTATGAATTTACAGTTGTCAGTTTTCTAAGTAAACAGAACTCAATGTGATCTGTGGACATTACCATAACTCCGAAATCGGCAGTAAAACCAAGGAGTATGCCGGCAGGCAACCCGATGATGTAGTAGCAACCTATGTTGATGTACGCCACAAGCCACTGCCACCCGGCCCCGACCGCAACGCCTTAGCAAGTTTGACCGGGAGGAGGTGTGAATAAGATTTCGAGAAGTGAAAAACAAGCCACATAGCGTTCTGATAATTCGAAAATTGTTTCGTTAAATTTTGAGGTTGAATACCGGAGAGGACCGGCTGGAGGCTGTTGAGGAGGACGGTGAATCCCAGCAGGATGGCGAGCTTGGTGGTCTCCGCAGCGACAGCAGAGCTGCTGGTGAAGAGGTAGGGGAAATAATCCCGGGTCGAAAACACCACGATCATGGCCACGACTCCTATGGCCACTGAAGTGACCGAGACCACCAGCACAGCGAATTTTGCCCTCCAGGCATTGCCCGCTCCGAGCTCATTTGACACCCGAACGCTGGTGTACAGAAGTAGCCCGATTAGGAAACATTCTGCAATTTTTGGGAACTTGGAACTGGATGAATTAGTACAAACACAAAGCCAAACTGAAGTTCACCTGATCGCTGCATTGAATCCTATGGCGATCATCGCATCCCATCCGTTTATGTTCATGCTGCACAGAGATCGTGACGAATAAGTCAGTCCATTAATTTATCCCTAATAAGTCGAAAAAAATTCCGGAGCCCTACCATATAGAGATGGCATCCACTGGTATCAGAGGATTCGATAGATGCCCCGTTATCACGATCAATACCATCAAGTACCAGAACTCCAAGCTGCAGAAAGAAATATGCAAAAACCTCTGCAAATCCATCAATAGGTTCTCGAAGATCGGTTTTTAGAAGAAAGCGTTAAGACCGAATTTGTCTTTAACTTTAAAGCCAGCATTCGAGTACAAGGACTTGTACCATAGCATCACAGCGGAGCCGAGAGAGAGCTTGACGAATCCCCAGAGATCAGCAAAGGCGAGCCAAGAGAAGCCGCTCCAGGCCCCGTCGGATGTGGTGATGAAGATGTAGAGAAGCTGGCCGGCGACGATGAGCCACCAGGACGTGTTGAGCACAATGGCAGCCCCGACCAGGCCCCACCCGAGCTTGAGCATCAGGAGCCAGCTGAAGAGGGCATGAATGACGAGCACGACCGCCGAAACCCAGGCCATGACCATGACCTTCCTCTGGGCCTGCAAGAACTTCTGGATCGGGAAATTCATGGCGTACGCAAACAACTGCGGGATCATCCACAGTGCAAACTGACCTGAAATCACAAATATGCATCAAAAAAGAAATATAGTAAAACAAATGAGAAACAAAAATGTCAGATTGACCCGCAGGTTGTTCTGACAAGACCAATTCCAACTCTGTCTGGAAATTTGGCTGCGTTATTACTAGGGAAATGTACTTCAACTCCGAGACATCAAATGCCAACCAGATGGAGTGTATCTCCAGAGGAGTATGGTACGAACCGGCAGCTCTGGAAATCTCGGTTGTCTCCCCGAAGAGCTCTAGAATTGGAGGAGACCAGACATAGATGGGCACCAGGATGCAGGCTGTGGACACCAGGATGACCCATGATCTCTGCATATAAATCCCAAGCATCCTGATCTGCCCGGCACCGAATGCCTGTCCGCACAGTGTCTCCAGGGCACTCCCCATCCCCAGCTGCAGCCAACAACGACATATCAACAAGGCACGGTCAAGCCATATCTCTACACATGAGCAATCCATACAGCTAAGCTGTAATGTCAGTTTAACGAGTTGTGACATATCATTTACATCAGTTCAAATAGTTGCAGGTTAGTGAATAGCATGGCACGACTGCAGGCACAACAACTATCTTAGCTTCAGAGCCCAAGGAAGTTGCCGGTCCCACTCTGATACTCGGCTTCTTTATCGACTCAGATACTGTCGACAGGCAGCGTAGAACTGACCCGATTTGTTTCCATTTCCCGGAAAGTGGGATTCTATAAAAGGAGAACCAGAATCATATCACTTTTATGGAAACTTTCTGTGCCGTATATGATCACTAGTGTTACGAGAAGAATACGCTGAGGAGCCCACCGATTGAACAATTAACTTATTACCATGACACCGAAGGCGAGGCCGGCGACGACCGAATTCTCGACGGAGACGGCAGCGAGTGCCAGCTCCCCAACATGGCCAGCGAACAACTGCGTGAGTGCGCCAAGCGAGTACTGGCATAACGCCGTGAATATGGCCGGCCCGGCTATGCGCCACAGCCTCTTTGACTCGCTCCTGAACTCCCTCGGGAAGCTGGAGATTGCCAGTGGCCTCTTGCTCTCCTCCTCCCTCTGGTTCCCCAGAAGCGGGCTCTCCAGCGCAGCCATGATACTGTAGCTGGTCGCGCTGGCGATGCAGTGGCCGCGGCGGGGGCAGAGCTATGGATGTCACCGCCGACTCCGTACCTGTATATGGAGACTTTTCCTGTTCTGTGAGGGTAGGTGTGATGCTTGACGAAGAGTTAGACAGAAGGCCAGAGGAAAAACATATTTGTCTTCGCCCTTTTTTTTGGAGGGTTGCCATTGATGTTGTTGTCTGCGGGCCACGTCGACGATAGAGGCGATGACAGAGCAGGCTGTTTGGTTCCGATCTCTTCAATGGTGGTGGAAGGGTAGGTGATTGGGTCAATGGGGGGTGGCCGCGAGGGAGAAGGCTTTGCTTGCCGGATAATGGAGATGGATTACCGCTGAACAATTTGAACGGTTGTTGGTTTGCTTGTTTTTTTCTTTCCGGATATGTTGCATGTGCGTACATTCATGGAGAACAATCAACACTGGGAAACGCAAATGCTGGTCGTCCTTTTCCCAGCACGAGACTCCCGAACTTTCAGTGTCTCCTGTCTCTTTGAGAAAATCTTTTATATAATCGTATTATTAAATGACAGTACTAACATGTCGAGATAAAACCCTTCTATTTCTGAGGTTACTTTTTTATCTTTTTAATTTTATTTAAAAAATAAAAATGGATAAATTTTGATTGGTTAATTTCACCACGTCAACGTACCATTGCGCACATGACTTTTCCCTCTCGATAGGAAGAAAGTCTTACATGTAACGAGTATACTAAATATCAGTGCTTACATGATATCACAAATCAATCAAATGAAATATATTTTATGGTTTTTTCCCTTTTATATTTTATTTTTAAAAAACCCCAAAAATATTTAAATTCTATTGGATCATCGCATCACATCGGTACTATCACATGGTATACCTGTTACACGCAAGACTCTCTCCTAGCTGGGAGATCTTCTTGCTAGAGCTCCGTTCCGAGGCACTATGAAGTCTGGACCCTCGAACTGCATGCATAAGCTAGTGACTATTAAACATATAAGCATGATATGCACAATTCATCATATACTTAAAACTATTTTTACTGATATGTTAAATAACAGTCATTGACTTGTAACACGTGGTACATGACATGCCCGGTTTCGTGTAAGACTTTTGCCCTGGTAATTGTCCGGAGGAGACTGGAGGGCGAGGGCTGTGGCACGTTCAGGATTTGGAGCATACTACAGTCCAATTTTTACTAGAATAAACAAGAGAGTTCCATCTTACCATCATCAAGTGTTTTCGGTCTATTCGCTGAAAGCGATTCATATTCAATCGTTGATCCGGGCACGTACTCTCTTCGCACTGATTAAAATAAAACAAAATAATAAATATTTATATCAAATTTACTAATTTTATTTATATTTTTATCAAGTTAGATTATTTTGCTCCCAATAATCCCTACTTTTCACCCTCCCTTAAATTTCACTTCATTTAATAGATTTTCTGGATTCTCCAGACGTATAGAGTTCAAAAAAGTTTTTAGTGAAACAGTTACATCATGTAAATGATGCTGACGTGGTTTATCCATTCAATCAGAACTTGACGTGTAATTAATAATTTTACAGTTATAATTATTAAATCATAAAAAATCTTTAAAAATAAAAAAACCCTAATAAACGGTGAATTCTAATTGAAAAATATATAAATAGTAAAAAAAATTAAAAATTATAATAAATGACCAACTCTAATTAAATAAACATATAAATAGTAAATTCTAATTAGATAAATACGTTACTCAACACCTCTTGCGACCTCTACATCGAAGGCTTTCTCATAGAGTTCAGCCCATCTAATTCGTGTGGCTACCTGTCCTGACCGAGGAGAAGTCATCTTTTCTACGATGTCATCACATGTTAATAATTATTATATTTATTTTTTTATAAAATTTAAAAAATATAAAAAAAACCTTAAAAGTATTTGAATTTTACTAGAATAATATGATGATACTATTTTATAAAATACTTTCTCATAATCGAACCTTTGGATATATTCGTCTAAAGTCAAGGCTGGCTACTCTGCGAATCACTTCTTTCTCTTTATTATTTTATAAGTTTTTTTTTTCCCGTGTTGCTGCTAAGATCTTCGTATCTTATGCTTTTGGGCTTAACTTTCCCCGTCAGTAGCGTATGCGTTGACGTTTGCATCACTTCCACGCGGAGGATCGATATTATAAGTTCGAGTCTCCTTTTAATGGTGCCACATTGATAGATCTACTGTCCGTATGGACTGTTCGATTTATCTGATACATTCGCGATTAAACGTAAAAATTCAAACATGATAGTTGGATCTCTATTACTATTGTTCTCTTTTTATTCGAAAAACAATGTGATGCATTCACGAGCTGCTTAGATTTGAAAGAATTATGTGGTATTGCCCTTTTTTTTTAAACGCCCAAGACTTTTAGCGTAATTTGATCGGAGTTCTGAAATAATCGTATATCATCGCGGGCAACGGCCAAGAGACGACCCATTAATACGAATCTCCGGCATCGGCTCTAGCAAACTTTATTAGATATACTAACATTCCCGTAAATGGAATATTAAAAAGGAGCTTACTACCAGACTATGAGTACTAATCAAATTACTTTATTTAATGATAATTATGATAATTATTCCAGTAACTAATACTAATTTACTAGTTTATCACATTTTAATTAATGTTTCCTCACTTCACTTGGTGGGGGTATGATCAACCTATGAGTTTCTCATGGGTACAGGATCTCGAGTGGGTGACTGACCGGAAGAGAAGGGAGAGTTTTGTGTATAACAGATGGATTGCCTAACTCTACCAATGCAGTGTCAAAAGTTACAAAAATTGGCATGAAGGTAGAATTTTGAAGGTAAGCAACAAGAGGGTGACAGTTAAAAAGGCAATATCGATGTAGCTTCACGTTCATTGTCAAATGGTGATATTACTGGACTGGGAAATTATGTCTTGGTGTACAAGTGAAAACGATACGAGCAGGGGAGGATATTTCTTATTGGTCAAGGCATTAGTAAATTGAAGTTCAATAAACATTGTGTTATTCTGAACCAAAATTAAGTTATATTTCGGCAAGCCATTCACAATATGACTCGAGCACCACAGTATTCATTGTTAAAGATATGCCCAACAGAGATTCCAGACCCGAGGAACGAGTTTTTGTGAAATGGCACAAGACACTGTCTCACAATTTAGAGGACGGAGGCTTAATCATCACTATGAAAATTATTATATACCCATTTTATTATTATTTATTTTGTCTTCTAATTAGACCCGATCTGATCTTCTTGCTGCACTTCGCGTTTGGTGATGCACTAGTGGATTTGTCGTGGTGTGACGGATGGGCCTTTCTAAGTAAGGATTTTTCATATATATATATATATATATATATATAGCTATGTCTGTTGAGCCACGGGTGTTGTTCTATCCACATTTCTTGAATCATTTGAAGATTCAAATATGTTTACACGCTGATATGTGAAGGTTAGCAACCGTTGATCAGATCGCGAAGAACAGAAGATCTATTGATCATCATTTGCAAAGGAGTCCTTGAACAATTCATTCCAGAACCAGAGTAGATAGAAAGGGCTCCGAGCAGTGGCATCCGGATCACTCTCGACCTGGAACTACGTCCCGGGCCTGCTGGATCTCCCATTCTCCTATTTCCTGATAAACTTATGGCCTTGGTTTGTCGCTGTAAATCCAGGAACCATGATAAATTCAAAGGTCCTTTATAGAAATATGCCCAAAGTTTACAGATAGAATTATCCACCTTGATGGCAAACAGGGAGTTAAACAGGCCTAGTTAGCGCATACTGTCACGAGCTAGAGATTTTGACTACAATCAGATATGACATTAGCAAAAAGAGATGACTGGTTTGCCATACCGCACACTCCTCTACTATATCTTGGGGTCATTGTGCTCCAAGTAGACTATCTTGGCTCGAACAGAAGCTCTGGGGAACTGCACCAACTCCTTCAACAACTTGTGACTTCCGGTTGCAGAAATGAAAGAACTCACCCGGACGACCATCCTCTCCAATCTCGGGGCGCTCGAGAGCAGAAACTCGAGGAAGCCCATCTCCATGGAACTGCCTTCTATGTCTTCGACCAAGGCGAACTTTAAGCTCTTCAAATCACAGGGCAAATGGTACATTGCATCACATTTGATGGTTCTACCCTCGTATTCAAGCTCATCCTCATCAACCTGCACAAAGAATCACTCGTTGTTACATTGCTACAAAATATACCGATGCAATAACGTGACAACTGGAAAGAATCACCTCCACCGACTTACCACATTTCTAATTTGTACGTGTGTTACACTTGGGGAACTTCTTAAGAGGCATAGAGCCGATAAAACGTAAGTACGAATACACAAGTTTACAGACAAGGAGATGTCTCGAAGGCCAAAAAGCGGAACAGGCAACATTGCCGGCACTGCACCAGCTGATAGATACTGCAAGAACAGATAGGAAGGAGTTAACAGTACAAAAGAAGCTATGCAAGAACTAATCATTGGTCCGATATCCAATAATGTACATGGTTTAGCTAGCAGTAATGTTCATTAATTATAATAAGATAGTTAAGCAAGAGTACCTTCAAGGTGTATGACTCGATAGTGAGACTTTGAACATTAAGCAAATCATTGAAGAACTTGCACATGTTGCACTCGAACTTCTCTGCTTGAGATTGCCGATACTCAATGTCTGCGGTGAAGCACACTCTTAGCCTAGACAAATTGGTATTACCGTTGAAACTAACATCTCTTAATCCACCTTGAAGATCGAGGTCCTTGAGATTCGGCGCATCAATGTTGAGGTGGGTAATATTGTGCACCAGTTTCAACTTCAATGTCGTCAATCGAGGGCAGATCGAGATGAGCTTCTCAAGCGAATCTCCAGGGAGGAAAACTTCACAAAGATCCAAGGATTCTAGATCCTTGAATCCTAGGAACATGGGAGGAATTCTAAGAGAACAATTCTTTAGAGTCAAAATAACCAAATCCTGGCACATGAACAAGTAAGAAGGCATCTGATACAGATGATCTTTTGAGAAACCAAGTATTAGTTCATTGATGGAGCCTCTTGAAAGGCGAAGGATCCACTTGTCAATGTCTCCAATGGCTTGAAAATTCATGTGCCAGAGCATGAACTTCTGTATCCAACCACAGTGTTGCACGAGAACACCATCGATGACTTTCACCAACCTACGGTTAACCAATCGAGCGTTTGAAGGAGATGGAATGCACCGAGAATCGAACTCGAGTCGAGAGAGGTCCATCATCCACTTATACCTCCACTTCCTCGACAAGATGCCGGTCCTCACAGCATCCCTGATGGGCAAATGGGAAAGTATCTTGCCTATCAACTCTCGGGGAAGGTCACTGATCCTGTCCAATTTCTCCTCTGTCCGAGATGGTTTCTCAACTCTTTTCTTCACCTGCAATGGCACGGATGAAATGGTCAGAAAACCCCACAAAACCTTATGACCACATTCAAAGAATTGTAACTGATTGTTATAACTCTTTCAGTCACAAATTTTGAACGTTGACCGCAACGGTTACATGAATTTTTCGAAATGGTCATTAGATGGCAGGATATCATTAGATTTATCAGCACAAAAAGAAGCACCAGATCAGAAGCCACTGCCAGCAATTCTAGCAGAAACGGGGACACCCACATAAAACATTTCAACTTTCAAGTCAGCATTTTTATGAAGCAGTACGCCAGCATTTTTACGAAGCAGTACGCCGGGCGTTCCACCGACTACAAGAACAACACAACAAACCGCAACCATTTGAAGGCATGAAAAAGGAACGAAATGTCAGTCCAGGGCATCAACGAGATCGACTGTCACCTCGCCGCGATCGACAAGTCCTAGAACCGACCTCGATCAATGACAGTGCAATGACTTTGCATGGAAAGTGGGACTTACAGAGGTTCTCATGGCCGAGACCTTCTCGACAGGGGCTCTGCCTACCAGACGAGGGTATGAGTAGATGATCGTCGCAGGTTGGGGTCTTCAGAGTTACGGTGAGAGTTACGGAGGGCTGAACAATTTGGGAGTTGGGAGGTATTACAAAAGGCATATACGACGTTTTGTATCCCTCCAATGGTCAAAATTTCCAATTTCGGGTCTTGGAGCTAAGGGGAGGGAAGAAACTTTCATTTTTGTTTATGCGGATTTTATTAGTTAACAAAATCAATAATAAAAAAAAGAGAATATATAGTAAGTGATCAAACAAATCTTAATAGCACTTAATCATCGTATGTAATTTTTAATAGATTAAGGAAAACTAAGTGATAAGTCCGAGAGAAAAATTGAATTATGTTTGTGTACAACAGAAATGGTTGAGAGAAAGTATGAAATTATATGTGCAATAAGAGGGAGAAAGTGAGCATCAAAAAAGAGTTGTTAACCATATATTGATAAATTTACCAACACACCTTTCATTTTTCTTAATTAAATTTTAAATAGATACACAATAACGTTTCCTCCAAATATGTTTTCAAGGTTTTTCGTTTTATGTTCTTCTCTTCCATCTCCTCCTCAACACAATGGCCACTCTTCTCTTCCTTCTACAGCCGATCAGGTCTTCTTTTCTCCTCGCTTCGCAATTGTCTGAACATCTGCAACCGCTTCTGACTACTTCACCCAAAGAAAGAAGCATCTGGATGGCTAAGTCTATCTAACAACCAGACAGTCGATGCGCCCGACAGGTGTGCGTGGATATCATTTCATTTTTTTTTTTCTGGTATTTGGTCGCATGATCTCCTGTGCATTAGTTTGCAATACATACTAGTAAGGGCAAGAGCTGGAAGAGGATGATAAATTGAAATTGGTACATAAATTCGAACGACAAAGGAAAGTGCAGAACTTGTACGGGAAGGAATTATGAAGAAGAGTCCAACCGGTTATCCTAACATAGCAGAGCAAGCTTTTCCTAGTCTTAGTTGCTTCATGGTACATTGCAAAGCAGTCACTGACCACCTAGTACAATGACCTTGTGATGTTGTTAGCAGCGGTCCAGATATATGATCTTGGCCTGAGAGGAGGCCCTTGTCATCTGCAATAAGTTCTTCAGCAACTGGTCACCTCTGTTGGATGTTGATGAAGCCATCCCGTATATTATCATCGACCCCAATAAAGGGGAATTCAAAAGTAAGTCTCTAATTAAGCCCAGTTCCAACCTAGTGCCTAAAATCCCGTCAAGTAGTGCACATTTTAACTCCAGCAATGGAAAAGGTGTTTGGTAGCTTTCACTGAAGCCATTTCCTGCGCCAACATTTCTCTGTCCGTTGGATCGAGCCTGCATATAATTTTCAGGATAATTAAATAACTTATCATATGGAAAGGTATAGCATAAAGATGCCAAGGATCTGACAAGGCGTGGAAAGGAGTAGAAGGAAATATCCTGCTTCAGAAATTGTACTGTCAAAAACATGGGAAAAAAAAAGATGATGAAATATTCTTACTGAAAATTTTAATCTATGCAGATTCGGACAACTTCTTAGGAGACACAAAGCAGTTGAGATTTCATTCACACTGTTAAAGTCTATGTCTACTGAGAGGGAGCTGAGATGAGCGCATAGTCTCGGCAACTTCTCATGCAACGTGCCAGAAGACCAATACTGCAGAAAAAAGGTAATGGGAATGGTATAGTTAGTCTATTATTAACAAGATCACAAAATTGGTTTTTTTAAGTTGGTTCCACAAAGACAATGTTTGTTGCTGGTTGCGTTCGCACCATTAAACCTTGGGCTCTCTATATCATCCTGCCTCTGATCACTCATTTCAAGTTCTTGACACACAAAGACAAGAGATTCATCTAATGTTATACTGATGGAAACACATCGAATTGATTTAAGTTGAAGCCTTTATTACACAGCAATTCATACCTTCAGCAAGTTCTTTTCGACATGGAGTGTAGCAAGAAATCGTAGTTCACCAAAGAAGTGGAGCAAACTGCTATAGGTTAGGTCTGCACGAGCTTGCCCACTGTCGGCAATGTCCTTTGAAAGACTGACAATTACGGAAACCAAACTATTGGCACCAAAGCTAACATCCATTAAGCTCAAAGTTCCAACAAGTTCAAGGCATTGAAGTTTTGGCGCAGCAATATGTAGGCGATTGATTTGCTGGTCTACACTTTTCAAGATCATCCTGTCCAGCAAAGGGCAGCTCGAGATCAGCTTCTCTAGCCTCTCTTGAGGCAGCAGACAATCGCAAAGCTCCAGTGTTTTCAGATGCTTGAATCCTCCAAATGTTGATGGAGGATTCAAATAACAGTAGCGCAGACTAAGATGAACTAGATCTTGACAGGAGAAGAGACTACAAGGCATCTTGCACCGGGGGTAATCTGAGACTCTAATAACTAGTTCCCTGAGGGAAACTCTGGATAAATAAGAAATCCACAGACTGTTCCAACTATGGGCATTGAATACCTTGGGAGCGATCACAAACTTGTGTATTGGGCCCACGTGAAGAAGCAGAACATTGTCGATAATTTCGGCCAACCCCCAGTTCGACTGTCTGTTCCATGATTGGGGATGAGAAATTGAAGTGCAGAGATCATCAAATACGAGTTCCTGACGCCTTGTCGATCTGAACTTCCACCTGCTTGACAAGACACTAGTTCTAGCCGCATCCTTGATGGACAAGTGAGAGAGTATAAGATCTATCATGGGCTCCGGCAAGACACTTAGTTTGTCCGCCTCTTCCTCCATTTGAGTTGCCATTCGGAGCCTTTTACTTCCCTTCAGCAGGGAGAATTTGTCAGTGGTTCATATCATCAAATAAATGAAGCAACGGCAAAATGCTGATATATAAGAGAATGCATCACCATACTTAGCTTACTCAAAATAATGGTCTCCAGTGTCACTGCGTTAATTATTTGTTCAAGTAAGTGCAGGAACGAGGTGGATGTGTATGACTGCAATGAGACGGAAGTCACCCAAGCCCAGGATCGCACAACCGACCCAGGTGCAGAAGAACTTAAATCACAGCCAAGAAAAATACAATTTTACAAAATTCAAGGGTCGGCAGATGAGAAGAACACCTGACTGGAAAAAATGCCTTCATTACTAATGATTTACGCAGGTCATAAAGAATTCTCAGCTGTTTGGCTATTTCCAATAGTTCAACAAATGCTAAGGAACCTTAAGAATGCCCAGCAAAGAAAAGGTGAATACTTACAGAGGATTTACATCCAACCACGGCAGCGTCTCCCGCCTCTGCCATCTCTGCTCGGATTACTTAGCAATTGCCTGAACGAACCATAAAAAGCCAACTCGTGAATAAACGATTACTCAGACCTATTTTTCTGCAGATTCATCTGCCCTATCAAGAGTGAAGAGCCCACGGTATCAATCATATTGCTCATCGAGAATGGCTAATAAAAATCGAGTCTTTGCCCCGACATGATGATGCTCCACGAAGAGAAGAACCTGGGAGCGTAATGTTGTGGCGTTCAGGTCGTTCACTTGATACTGTTTCTTCCAGGAAAGTTGTTATGATTATCACTTGCAGGGATTCCACATTTACAGACAGAAAGCGAAACCGAGGAGTCGGAAGAGCAGGCTGCCAGGTTACTTGGGGCAGAAGCGATATGTACACTGGGGCCCTTAAATCTGCAGTGAACAACCAGTTTAATTTTAAAAATTTTAAAACCTGAATTTGATTATCATTGGTTAATTCCGTTAGCTAATTTAGTCCTGGTTTATAATGTCGTTTACGAATACTGACGTGGATGGTGACTGCCATGTCAGCGGATCCTGCATGCCACGTGACAATCAATAAGTAGATTAAATTATATTTTATTTTTTTTACTTCAGCCATTCATAACTCGCTACATAGCATGTGAGACCTTCTAACGTGGTCATCACTATCTACATCAGTATCTGCAAACGGCGTTATAACACATGGATCAAATTGACCGATGGAAATGAATATTACTGACCAAATTGATATTTTTCAAAATTTGAGGACAAACTGATAATTTGTTAAAACTTTAAGGACTAATTTCATGATTTACTTAAAATTACCCTTAAAGGTCACAACATTCCATGGAGAAATGTAATCTTGCTAATAATTTCTTAGATTTTCCAATATCCGTAGTGACCTCGAATCACATCAATAACTAGTCCAAATATATGAAAAAGAGAACTATGGGTACGTGGATATTAATAACTAAATGAGGCCAAAGTCGAGATAGGGGATTTGGTACAATCAATATCGCTTTCATCCTATAACTTGAAGATTTCGAGTTCAATCTCACCCGTGGGACTTCTCGTGCGCTTTAACCCCATTTTCCTTCTACTTTTCTAGGTCTACGTGCATTCGCGCAAAAGAAGATGACCTTCACTAAAAAAAGATGACACGTGCTTAAAAAAATTAATAAGAGACGTGTGAAGGCTAAGTGAGTGTCAACCCTAAAATGCCAACTAGAGAGACTCTCTTGACCGAAAATGTGATATATTAATTTTTAATTAAAATTGTGCAAGACCTAATAAAAATATAGCCACACATGCGTCCTATGGAGCAAGAAAGAGATCGGGGATTGAATGTATTTATAGATTACAGAGGGTAGAAGATTAATTTTAGTCAGATGTTCGGGCAAAAAAAAAAAAAGATATTTGTGGGTGGGCCGGGGTATGAAAGGCCCAATTTCCAAGAGCTGGTGAGAGCTCGGCCCTTCAGTGGTTGGGCCCAACCATTTCGCCAAGCCCAAGAAAGCCCACAGAAAACTCCGTTTCAAGATTGATGTCTTTCTTTCTTTATGTTTTTATAAACAAATAAGAAAATATAGGGGACGGGTGGCAACTTCTCCTTCATAGGAAGAAGTCCGCTGCAAACGGATATGATTTAATTATTTTTTGGGTTTCAAAAAGAATAAAGTAACTTAATTTTATTAATTATTAATACTGTCACGTTATACATCCATTGGCAGAATATACACTCTCGTTACACGAATTAATTTTAAATTTACTTTAAGGAAGGATGTAATGTTGGTCGTTCTGGTCAACGCACGGCATCATTGTTCTCCCGGGTAAGAATGGCACGACATTAACTCGCGTTGAGAACAGATTTTATTGACCGGATTGTCCCCAATTCATCCCGCGCGTACGCTAAGACACCCGCGCCGTAGCAGTCTTTGGCGGGTTTAAATAAGACGGCGTTCTCTAGATCGTGGAAAATTGGGGTTGACGTGGTTCTGCCGTGTAAGATTGACTTCTACGTATCTCATTCAATTATTATAAATAAAAAAATTTATAATATGATAATTTTATTCCTTACTTAATAAATTAGCTCTATTTGATTAGTATCTATTGATATTTTAAATATCATGTAATATATGATGAAGAAAAAACTTACAGATATTTTTCTTCTAAAATCGATCTAATAAGAAGATTGCAATATGCCGTCCAATAATTGCCGGAAACTTCCAGTAAGACAATTATAAGCCATACACAGGTCACGACACCATTCCTATCCTATTTTATATCATTTTATAATAATTTGTATCTTAAATTAACTTTTATTTAATTCATGAGAATTTTTATGTTAATAAATTGAATATTTTTTTTGTTTATTTTTATTAAAATCACGTAATTTTAATTATGTTGACTTTGTTTAACTTTATTATTCAACGGGCCACAAGTATAAACTCGCCATCAAGGATGGATTTAGGGAGGGCGCGGGGGGCAATCGCCCCCGAACTTGAAAAACTCCATAAAATTTTGTATAAATTTTACGTGATTTTATCTAATTTTTATTAAACTATATATAGTTCGTCTGGGGGATTCTTTACTTCACTTTCTTATAGAGTTTCGCCTCCCAGGTAAGTTTTGTGGATCCGTCCCTGCTGGACACATTGCTACATAATGTTCGGGCTTTTGTGTTTAATCACGAATATATTAGACGAACTGAACAACTAATATTAGCAATGACCTCGTCAACGTAGAATCATCAAAGCTCAAGAGTCTCACATGATAATATTGCTTAGAGTAAGACTCGAACATGTGATCTCGAAGAAAATCTTGTATGCAACGGGTATACCACGTGATAGTACTGATGTAGTGTCACGAGCCAATCAAATCAAGTCATTTTTATGGTTGTTTTTTTCCATTTAGGATTTATCTTTTTTTAAAAATAACTGAATCCTATTAGCTCGTAACACCACATCAACACTACCGCAGAGTGTACCCGTTACACACAAGGCTCTCTCGTGATCTCGACCTCAGTAAACCACATGAGGAGTGAGTTTTATACCATTAGACCATCACCCTTGGGAGTAAATCACATAGGAGTGAGTTTAAGACCACTAGACCACCACCCTTGAGAGTAAATCACACGGGAGTGAGTTCTAAACTATTGGACCATTACCCTTGGGAGTGAGCTTTAGACTCGTTCGATCTTATTACCGATCTTTTTATGCATCTATTTCTCAAGTCTTTATAACCCTTTCGATGTCGACCTTTTCGATGTTCAATCGTGATAGACTGGTTGGGTCTTTTTCTTCTTTCGCATCGCTTTAGAATCTTTTCATGGGGCACTCGAGAGTTTTTGGCTTGATTCTCCTTTTCTCCTCTCCTTCATTCACAAAAAAAAAAAACGAACATTCCTGACTCTCCTATTGATAAAATATTACCACGTATCGTCTCTTAACCAGACTGATAAGCACACCCTTAAGATGTGAAAAAAAAATAAAATACCACATCATCTTTTACGTGTATCCGTATATGATGGGAAGACAGCGAGGGCTATCCCTTCTCGATCTTGTTCCCTTTGCATCGACAGTGCCTGTGATATCATCTCGTAAGAAATATCATCTATTCCGATGTACAAGTTTAGTCCATGTATCAAAACAAGGCCTCCGAGATATTAGAGGACAGGTTCTTTGTTCGGATGCCATGAGTACGCACCGTTCCTATGAGTCTCGCTCTCCTTGAATAGATTTTCTACGTTCGTCCATGACCTTATTCGCAACCTACTGGCATAGAACTAGTACTCTCTCTTAAAGGACCCACAAAGGTTATGTTTTTGTACGGGATGATGGAATGAAAAGGAATCGAACGAGTTCAATAGAATAGAATGAAACAGGTTGGACAACAAGTTGGTGGTTTTGTAGTCAAATTCGATAATGGAATGGGATGAGGTTAGTAAATATTCGTTCCATTAAATTAAGTAAAAGAACTTATCAAATGGAATACATATCACTGGTCTTCAAGAGCGTGGTCAAATAAAAAAAAATAAGTGAGAGGATAAAATAATTATGGTATTTTATTCCATTTCGTTTCGTGCAATTCATGCATGCTAAATATAAAATAAGAGATAAAGACATCAAAATCGTGACGTTTTCCCTGGGCAGCTCACTTTTGTCATTATACATTCCGATATGGTATGGTAGGTTTATCCTCAGCGTGAAATAACTCGGTACTGCTCGATTTGAGCACTGTTTGCACGGTTTTATATCGAGAATGATATTTCTGAAGAGAAAAAGATACTCTTAAAATTCGTAAGAACGTCAGCGTCCTCGATCCTTTCTGATCTAATGATTTCAACTCATCATAGCATGATGATTCGGAGGCATCGATAAATAAAAGACTGTAAAAAGATGTTTATTTTGAGTGTGACTTGAACGATTTTGTCTTTGGAAAGATGTCTTTGAAAGGAAATGGGTGTTCTTAAGTCATTTGAATACTTCAAGACCCTTATCCATTTTCCATGTACGGTTGTGCTCCTTTTCCTCGTCCTTGAATGATCGACGAGAAATAAAAAATCAAGGGCAAATATGTCTTTTTGCCCATGCCACATGGCATTCAATTTTTTAACTGTTTGTTATTCGGTTCCGTGTCACATCATTGTAAGGCAATCTCTGTTGTTCTATGACACCCTCCTATTTGTTACTTCCTCGTCTGTGCACTAATTTGAACGCTATATAGTCAACTTAGATCATCACTTCCATTTTGACTTTATTTCATATCAAGGTGTAGATATTTGATACCCTTTTTGGGAGGCACTTGAGTCGATACAGCCAAGCCCAATCATTCTGTCTATTGCAGAATCTTTATTCCTCCATGAGAGTTGAATTTAAGACCCTCATTTCTCAAATAATGCTAATGATCGGTGTCACCACAATCCCACATTAAAAAGATGTGAGGGTCTTAAGTTCTTTGTAAGACTCAGATCATCTTATCTCTTAAGAGGTGTCCTTTAAAGGGTGCAATCGCGATCAGGTCAACATGTAAAGGGATCGGTATCTCTTTCACCAGCCTTTTCAGGCATTCCCGTGCGTGGTAGTAAGTTTGGAACTTACCAGTATCACTTCTACATGAGGGGCATATTGAAATCCCAGGAAATCTATTGGGGTTGAAATTCAAATAGGACTATGAGGGGCAGATTGAATACCAGAAAAAATATGGGGTCAAAATTGAAACCCAAATAAGAGCCATTCTTTCCGCATACAACAAAACCTATGGAAAAAAGGAAAAGTCAAGGACACGACCCGGGAATGTGAAATCCGAAATGTAGGCGGGACATCATTAAACTAAACTAAAAGTTATAATAAATACTTGATAAAAAAAAGTTATAACAAATAAAACATGGGTTAGTTAGAGATGATCTCTTTTTTTTTAAGTCAGCGAGAAATTCTTAGGTGATTATATCTCACTACATGACGTGAGGAAATAAGATTAAAATTGAATAAATAAGTAAATTAATATTAATTATCAGAATAATTACTAAATGATTGTTAATCAAATCAATTTGATTGATTTTTTCTCACCATATCACTGTGAGGTAGAATGATGTAAGATTTTTTTTCAGATTTGGGTTTTACAGATACAATAATTTATAATTAAAAATGGTCTACTTTTTATGCTTAAATTTTTTTTCCTTTTAATAGATCAATTTAATTTAAATTTGGATTGACGAGTGGTTAATAAATACATAATCCCACAACCTCAGTGGAAAAACTTGAAAAAAGGTTGCGCAGCTGGGTTTGAACGAGCCATTTCCTTCATCAACCATCGACCGCGGATGGGTCCTCTTGAGAACCGACGTCAAGTTGTCCGATTTCTCCAATTTTGACTTTTGAATTCGCCTATGACCTGAGTGCACAGGGATTCCGATTTCTTGTGCACTTGGGTTTTCGATTCTTCATTATAGCGTATATCCCTCCTCCTCCTCCTCCTCCTCCTCCTGCTTCGTCGATTTTATTCTTCCTGTAATCTTCATTTTCTTCAAAAGTTTCAGATTGTGCATATCATCAGTTTACCTGGTGCCCCTTTTGATTATTTCACGGGAGGAAGTGAAAAGAAGGAGAAGGAAAAAGGGGTTGAGGAGTAAAGGTTGTATTGTGATTGAGAATAATAATACCTTTATCGTTTTGCAACTTCAAAGACTGTTGCTCTTTTTCGAGCGAATCAGGACCTTATTCCATCTGGGTCTCTTCGGGTTATTCGTCCAATTTGTTCTCTCAGGTGGGTCTCTCTCCTTTTACCCTCTCCTTTGATTGTATGATTTATCATCATCATCATCGTCTTTGTTATGTTCGCTTTAATCTGAAATTGAACTTTTATTACGTATTTAGCGGGGGAAAAAGCAGCTTTGTTTTACTGATATTTCTGGGCATGTTGAGCTGGAGAGAATTTGCTTTATTTATTTATCTCCTTCAGCTCAGCTTCTCGCTTAAGTTGCTTCTATGGGGTTGCAAGTTCTTTCTCCATAATTGAGGCAGTTCTTGATTTTTTTCTCTCTCACGTAGTTCATATTTGCTCGGCTACCATAATGCACGGTGGGTTTTAATCCATCGATTTAGCTTTTTGATTCAATATTTAACAGCGAAGTGTTTGGTAGGATGTTTTGTCTTTGTTCATAAATGACTTGTAATATCTTGACTTACGTTTGCATATTTTTTTTCTGTTCATTCATCTCCCAAGGTTCTTATCTTTATTCTCCTGTCTCAGTGGATGATCTTTCTTAGTTACTGATTTGAGTGCGATCTGGATTGCTCAAATTTGAAGCATTTATCTCATCCTTGCTTCTTTTTTATATTAATTAAGCCTCATTCTATATGTTTGATCGAGTGAATTGAAATTTGTAGGGGGAGGCAGTTATCACCATGAACAGATAATCTTCCGAATTATGGGTTGGCTCAGCAAAATTTTTAAGGGCTCCAGCCATAAAATTTCAGAAGGGCATCATCAAGGAAACTACAGAGAGGGTCCCAATACATACCATAATGCTCCTACTAGTTCCAGAGTAATTAAACATTACTCTTTCAGTTTGCCTTTACTTTAGTCTTTGGTCTAAAATGGTTTTTCCTATAGATGACTTGATTCACATGGAAAAGAAAATGGCTCCTCTTGTAGATCTGGTTCTCTAGCTTTAATTATTTTATGGGCAACCATTTGCAGGATATATGGTCTGATTATGAGAATGAAGATATAGATCATGCCATTGCACTGTCCCTTGCTGAAGAAAGCCAAAATAGAAGGAATGTTGCTGGTGAGTAATATTGTTATTAACTCCCATATCTGACTCTTCCGGAAATTTCCCTATGCAGTGTGACACAATTATTTATAATTCTTCAAATTTGTAAGGTTATGATTCCTTTTTATGAAACCAGGCATTTTCTTAAGTTGAATGTGATGAGATTTTTTTTGTTTTATCTGTTGCCAAATATTAATCTGCTCTTTTTATCTTTGACATAATATCTCAAATTGTTGGGCAGACAAGAAGTCTCAGCTGGAAGAAGACGAACAACTTGCCCGAGCTATACAAGAAAGCTTGAATGTCGAATCTCTTCCTCAGCGTGGAAATGGGCATGCTCCTTATCCTTATGGGTTCGGTCAAGCATTTCAACCTATGCCAATGTACCATTCCACAGGGTACAGGTATGCTCGTGTTTACTCCATTCAGAGAGTGTCTAGAAATAAAAAATGAGAAATCTTTTTACCCCTTTCTATAAATGACACAATCTTCTGCACTGGAACAACAAGAAGTCATCTAAAAAAAATTTTTCTTGTTTCTGATGATTATATCCCAGATGATAGATTATGCTTTTGTTGAAAGGATGAGGGACTTAATTATGGTTTTGCAGAATTTGTGCTGGTTGTAATGCTGAGATTGGTCACGGACGATTCCTAAGTTGTATGAATGCTGTTTGGCACCCAGAGTGTTTCCGATGCCATGCTTGCAACTTGCCGATTTCGGATTATGAGGTATGGACTGGTTATGGGTTTACGGGTGCAGGGGTGGAAGCCCAAATTGTGTTGGATTTTTCAATAGGATGCTGCTTTAGTTATCAATGCCTAATTGGGTGACTCTCCTACAGTTTTCAATGTCAGGAAATCACCCTTTTCATAAAACATGCTACAAGGAGCACTATCACCCCAGGTGTGACGTTTGCAAGCACTTCGTAAGTGGTAATTTGTAAGATAAACCTAATTTATATTTCTTGATAAATCAATTTGAAAGATGTTTATTGCATTAATTCAAAGATAAAAGTTTCATTATGTGTTAAAAAAGAACAAAGAACTTGAAACAAGATGAATCAAGAACTTTTATTATTATTGGTCTCAGATACAGTGCTCATTGTCCATTGGTATTTTTGAAAATTTATGTGATGACAGATTCCAACAAACCCCGCTGGTCTTATTGAATATAGGGCCCATCCTTTCTGGGCTCAGAAATATTGTCCAGCTCATGAACATGACGGAACTCCTCGGTGCTGCAGCTGTGAGCGTATGGAGGTAATGAAGAGAGAGAAGTATCTAAATGTTCTTTAGATTTATTGAAGTATGGAATGTCTTGAGATATACAGCCTAATTAATTCTTTTCTTTCTTTATTTTTTAGAAGAGAAAATGAAAAATTGAAAGTCGGAATGTTTCTCCAGCATTTTTAACAATTTTTCTTAGATCGTACCAGAGAAAAAAGGCAAGGAACGAATATGAATTCAATGCATTAGAAAAGAAAACTAGGGGGTTGTTTTACAATGCCAAGCCAAGATTTCTGTTCTGTTCGAACGACAGAATCAATAAACTGAAGCTCTTCCTTTGTTACCCATTTTTGCAGTCTCGAGAGACTCGATATGTTGCTCATAATGATGGTCGAAAGCTCTGTCTGGAATGTCTAGACTCTGCAATAATGGAAACTAGCGAATGCCAACCACTTTATCAGAGCATTCGAGAATTTTATGAAGGCTTAGAGATGAAAATCGAGGAGCATGTTCCTTTACTACTGGTTGAACGACAAGCACTTAATGAGGCCAGGGAGGGAGAAAAAAATGTAAGGACTGTCGACTTTCAATTGACATTTAAGTGATTATGTAATAATGGCTGAACTGATGGAGCAGCTTTTGCTTTTAGCTCTTGTAAAACTGTTTTAAGTCCTTAGTTACCCTTTCATGTAGAAAGGAGTCAGCTATTAATTGGTCTGCAGATGAATAAAATTGAAGAAGACATCATTTTGACATGATGGACTTGTTCTAACTGTATTTCTTTCTCTTAAATTCTGTTCCCAAGCTTACGTCTTCATTTCCACTTTAGGGCCACTATCACATGCCAGAGACAAGAGGACTGTGCCTCTCCGAGGAAAGAACAATCAGCACTGTAGGAATTCTTCACTCTGTTCTCTCAAAGTACAATCTATTGTGAACCATTGCTTCTACTGCTTTTATGATAGTGTAGTGTTATTTAACATTACCCTTTGGTATGCCAGATCTTACGAAGGCCAGACATCAGGGGAGGCCGAACTTCAAACATGATCACTCAGCCCTACAAGCTGACTAGACGCTGTGAAGTCACAGCAATTCTCATTTTATACGGTCTTCCAAGGTATATAGATCTTGACACTTTTGTAAAGTGTCTCTGAAAGTAAAAAATTATCTAGGATTAGTTAAACTGCATTTCTAAAGCTATCAAAAAGTACAATAATCCTTGGGGACTTGAACTCTAGACCTTGTCATGGTTCTTGTTTAAGACGATAGTGACTGGACTTGATTTCTGTTAGAAATTTAAAGTTGATGATCTTGTTTGCTGCACAATTTTGCTTAAATCACCTGTTCCATTTTGGTTGAGTATTGATTTCTCAAAAAATTTACTGAAACATCTCCGTACAGGTTGTTGACGGGTTCAATCCTAGCTCACGAGATGATGCACGCATGGCTCCGGCTCAAAGGTGCCATTCTTAAACTTGTCATTTCGCGATATGTTGAATTACTTCCAGATGACACGTATCATGTTCTTTTTGTTCTTAAGAACTGCAACAATATTGCCAGCTTATATTATGTCTTGTCTTCTACAATCGAGAGAATGCAAAAAGGTTTTCATGGCATGTACTGCCAGATGAACTACTATAGCAAAAACTTCTTCCATCGTTCCATTCATTGTCCAGTAATGAGAACAGTCTTTGCGACCAAACATAATAGAATTTTTGGAGAAACCGTGTTTTTGCTGCTTTCAACATGGGGCATACATAATCCATGAAATGGATCGGTTGTGTTTCTTCATTACTTGGTTAGATCTGTTTATTCAGGTTGTTTTGTTGTCCACTAAATTTCTGGCAGGTTATCGAACTCTCCGCCAAGATGTGGAAGAAGGCATATGCCAGGTAGTAGCCCACATGTGGCTGGAGAATGAGCTCAGGTCAGGTTCGAGCATCACCAACGAGGCATCTTCCTCGTCCTCCTCTTCCCGGACTTCAAAGGTGGGAGCTAGGTCCCCCTTCGAGAAGAAGCTCGGGGAGTTCTTCAAGCACCAGATCGAGTCCGACACCTCACCCATCTATGGAGATGGGTTTCGGGCTGGCCACCAGGCAGTCAAGAAATACGGGCTCGCAAGCACCCTGAGCCACATTTGGATGACTGGCACCTTCCCGTGCTGATCATTTTCAGCTGCAAATGCCTCGAATCGAACGGTTTGTCATTCTTCCTTTTCCCGATTTAGACGGAGCTTCGCCTTTCATATTAGATCACGAGGTGGAAGTTCCCCAGGAGAGACTTTGATCTTTGGTACAGCTTTTCTAGGGTTACATTTTATTCCTTGGGCGGCCGTCTTAGCTGTCCGACCATTGTTTTTCACATGCTATAGGCCTTCCCCTTTTTCTCTTCCCACTTTTCGATTCTTTTCTTTCATCTGTTCCACACATTCGATTCTTGATGAGTATAAAGTGAGAGACCATGCTTGTACCACCATCCTATGATAGTTGAGGTGATTCATGTGCCATGTTCGATGTTGTCTCGATTCAAATCTCATAGTTGCTGAAGTAATTCTCATCGTGCAATGCGGTTTTGCTTGAACTGATTTGAGAAAAGATTAGGCTGGATTCAGGTTTAGGGATCATCACTGTTATCTCTGTTTCAGAATCCATGGACTGATTGGTACTTGCATGGATCCTGTCCTCTGGAAGATGACAACTAGGAGGTGCGACCCAGAAGGCAAACGTGGTACTAAAAATTCAGATCATTGGACTAATCAAATAAATTGTTTTGGTGAAGCAGAGTCCGATCTCCTTGATCTAAAATCAAAAATTATAAATTTTAACTCTTATCGGTGAGAAATTGATAACAGTGGTAATATGGTAATACTGATAAATGGAAATTTATCCTTTTTTTATATTTTTTTTGCAAAATTCTAAAAATAAAAAATAATCCTAAAAATAGGTAAATTTTATTAATTTATGTTATTATATAAGTATTGTTACATGCTACATGCAACCTTTCTCCTCCCATTCAGATGCTATAATTTCTTAAAGGAATTAGGAGGGGCATTCGGTGTCCAATTAAAAACTTACAGGGGTATTAATGTCCGAGGAAAACCATACAAGCAGTAGCATACATACAATACAATAATTCTTTTAATTAATTAAAGAGAACAAATACTGAACAAATGTCAAATTAGGTGGACAACATAGAAACTAGCTGTGAACTTCCTATCCTGCCCCCCTATTCAATCATACTGGCAAACACTAACTACCCAACATTAAGCAAAGCATTCCTTAATATCACACAAATACATAAAACACTAATACATATGTATTCTGATACTCCCCTGTAAACTAAACATATTCATTCTCACATTATATGCTCCTCGCTAACCCAAGCGCTTCCACAAACCTGACAAATTCTCAGCTGTCATCTGTGTCTGATCAGAACAGGAACTGGAATGGGAGGAAGCACAGGTACTTCTTCTTCGGTCTCTTCCCATTGCCCTTCCCGTTGCCCTTCTTGCTCTCCTCCGAGTCTGATGACTGCCTGCTGGTCGAAGGAGCAGCTTCACGAGAATTTGGAGGTGATGGGTTCTCATTACTGCACTCCCTCTTCTTCTCCCTGCCAGTAGCTGAACTTGTAGAAGGGAGATCGGTTATGGACGTCCCTTGGTCGGGCAAGTTCCTAGGCTCATTGATGGTCAATGATCCTGTTGGAAAGTGCAAAGGTGACAATAAGAGAGACTTGTTTTTTATGTAAGTCATACGTCTACAAAGGACTATAAGCAAGCCTCAAAGGACTATAAGCAAGCCTCTCATAATCACAGCGATCATAGTTCTGAATGTGCAACAAAGTACAATCTAACACATTTTATTTTTTCCATTCTAAGATACAGAAGACAAAAAACCTTGGGAATTCCTCCAGAGTTTTCCAGAACCAATGAAGCCTCTGTCTCCCTTGAAGGAGAACAAAAGGAAATGTGTGTCAACATATAAGCATGAAGTTGTAATCAGCATTCGCGAGGACTTAGGCCAGTTTATGCACTAAAAAAACTAGAAAGATCATTTTTACGGTACCTGAAGAGGCTGTTCCTAGGATGATCCTATCTCCTCTATCGGAAGCAGAAGTGCTGCGGTACAAATTAGTTTCCCTACTCTCCGGGTTTGGATATAATTTAGGCTCCAAGTCTTGCAAGAGTGCTAAGGAGTCGAAACATTCATCCGATGACATTGTGACACAGCTCGAGTTATCAGAGCTAGAAGAAGGAGACCCCAGAGGTGCAAGGTCCTCCAGCTCTAAGAAATCGTCCTCTGGGTTAAGATCATTCTCAGGAGGATTTTCAGCAACAGGGTCACTTGGAGGGTTCTCTGGTATGCCTTTCTGGGACTCGTCATTTTCCTGCAGAGTAAAATGAGGGGGAAAAATGCATGTTTTCAGAACCACAATCCCTTCCTGAAACAGATGCAGGATAGTGCAACACAGTTGGTGTATTATTGGAGCCGATTCATGACTAGAAGAACAAGCACAATCAAAAGGGATTAAGTTAGAAAGTTAACAGAAGACCTAACAAATGGAAGGGCTGTAATGGTAAATCTAACAACGGTGCAGTTCACCAAAAATCTCATTGAGTTGATCTAGCAAAGCTATTTGGGAATCTTGGGACTGCAATCAAAAGTTGAGAATTGAGATGATCAAGTGGAAGCTTTGACATCTCTGAGGTTAGATCTCCACAAAAACCAACATATCAACTACTACATGAAAGGGGAGTTCTTCCAACCAGCTAAAACTTGTCAAAACAAGATTCATTACCTTGTGATTGCTAGTCGACCCTTTCTCGAAACGGCTGTCCAAGCCCAAGGGAATCAGGTAAAGACTCTCTTTACAGGAAGAGTCAACATCACAATTTGTCAACTTTGTATCTTGGTCGGTTAGGTCTTCTTTAGTACGAAAGACTCTGCAGAGCATACTGTTTTCATGCTCCTTGGATTCATGGATATTCTTACCTACTTCATTGGGAGTTATTTTGAACTCCTCCATGATCCATTCAGTTTTTTTTCGAGAATGAGGAATTTGCCCTTCAAAGAACTCGAAGGTTGTCCTCCAGCCTCTGAATGTATTGTCCGAGAAAATGCAAAAGGGCTGCCCTCTGGGTTCCCAGACACCCTCTTTTGTTCCTTTGCTCTCCTCTAAGCGAATGAGGTACCAACTTTCAGCTTCATGCATAAATCAGAAACATACCCAGTGAATAAGGAACAATTTATACAAAGCACAATAATTTGACCTCATGAGATTTTAAGTACGAAAAACTGACTATTACCAGATAAATTTTCTGGCCTGGATCTGTATGGGTTTATACCAGTGATCACGTTTCTTGGAAGTGGGGATCCATTTTGCAATTTGAATAAATGCATTACAAGCTCTTCATTAGTACAATGATAGTCAATGTATGCAAGTGGGGCAGCTGCTGGAGGACACATTGTGTTCCGAGGAAGGGCTTCAGCCTGGCAAGTGCAAGTAGAGAAAATCAATCAAAGGAAGAAACTGAAGAAAGGCAAGCCGCAGATATATGTAAACAGCCTTCTCCACAGGCACCTAGTAAGCCCTGTCATCCATGTCGCAGGCAATGGTCCCAGGAATTTGTAGCATAACTCAATTTTGAGGCAGAATTATGCCATTTTATTTGCTCAACTACCATATCCAGTGAACTAGCCAATCAAAAAGGGGAAATCCAAGCATGGTATCACCAGAAGACAAAGATCAACGAAAGAAATGAGCAACAAGAAGGATAAAGCTAAGAACAGCTCCCGGACTATCCAATACCATAATTGGTACAAAAACAATAGCTCGTGATCCCGCTGAAAAGCAGAACAAATCAGAAACCTGTAGTTTGACAGACTGAACTTTATGATTAGATTGCAGAGCTCTAAAATAGAAACCCATGTGGAACCAATCGCACTAATTCTGCTCAGTTCAGTGAAATGAAACAAAAAAACTCAATCCCAACAATTCTAGGTTACAGGTAGCTCCACATACAAACAGTAAAAATAACATAAATCTGGGACAATCAAACCATGATCTAATACAGACCGATGAGATCTAATTCAAGACCAATTGACCCCCATCTCCCGAATTTCAAGTTAATACAGATTCATCCTACGCGGAACCCATTTCTGGGTCCTGTCCAAGATCAACGGACGCGATTCCTACTCAACAGCATCAAGAACGGAACTGATCGGCCAGCAGGGTTTACAGTAAAATGAGTGAGGGAGAGCTTGAAAGCTTGAAAATTACCTAAAAAATGGAGAAGAGGAAGAAAGAGCGAAGAGGCAGTCCCGACTGCCTCATTGACTCGACCACCACCCAAGAATCGGAACTTTGGATGTTATATAGGCTCTCCGTGATCGACCCGACCGTGGTTAAGATTAATCCCGCCGAGCAGTTTAGTAGGGGAGGCTAGCGCTAATTGTTCGCTCGATCACGGCCTGATCCTCCTAATATCTGCCACGTGTGGAGCCCTCAGTGGCGTAGGTGATGCAGTCATCAGGCTGCGTTCCGGGAGAGAAATTTTCAGGAAATCCTAACTTTATAAGAAAAAATTAATTAAATTATAATAAATAAAAAATTAATATTAATTAATTTATTAATTATTATTAATTAAAATAATTTCATTAGTTATTTACGGCAAAATCTAAAACTTTTTTGCTCTGTGGGGTCCCGCGCCCGCCATTGTTTGGATATCTCATCAGTGTTCAGTGAAAAAAAAAAAAAGAGGAGAAACTCCACACTAAAGCCGGATAAGGCAGGGAGGAGGGGAGGGAGTGAGCTGAGCGGTACTGGCGCAGGACAGGAGGGATCGGGAGGAATCAAATATTGCGCATTGATTTTACGTGAGATAATTGTCTCGACGGTGCTAAATTTTTTATAAATGTAATATTTTAATATAGAAATTTTTCATCACTTTACCCAATAAAATATTTTTAAAATGTAATATTTTAGTACAAGCCGTCAACTTTACAATGGATGATGACTAATCCAGTTCGAGTCGGGATGGTCCATTAAGGGGTATAGCTCTCCTAAAGTGAATTATCTCAATTCATAATATTCGAATTAAAAATTTTATTTAAAGAAAATAAATTTCATTGGATCTTAACTATTTCACTTGAGTGATGTTTCTCTGTTCTGTCAGGATGGGATGTGTCATGGGAGGGAGAAAATCAATAAAATTTGAGAAAAGAATGCCCTAATTCGAGGGTATTTGGCATTACTGTGATAGAGCCTTTTTGGATTAACCGTGGTTAGTACTTAACCCTCGACCACAATTAGCAATTTTCGAGACTTTTTGGGTGCTTTATCCGAAATAATTAAATCAAAAAAATTTGACCATCGGACGGTTTACAACGATGTCTCATGTCATCATCTTACATCAATCAATCAGTCAGTCAGCCCTTGGCTCGAAGCTTGAACCCCAAGATGATCATCCATCAACGATCACGGATGAGATGATTTAACGCTCCCGAGATCGATCATGTAAATATAAAAAATTTATAATTGTAAGTGTTTTACGCTTTAAAAGTGAGCTTTAATTTCAATTTATATTAATCCCATATCATTATAATTTTAAGTATCAAATAATTGGGGTCAAGCTTACGAAAGGATCTCCCGTCGGAGGAAGGTTTGGCCCTCGGAGAGGAGCTCGCCGGCTCCCGCTCCGGCGGCGGCCCTACCGTCTCCGAAGGCGCCCCGCAATTTCAACTCTTAATCTGATCGTTCCTCTTCGTTTCCATTCCTTCCTTCGATTTCGCTTCTCGAACGATCGATTGCGTCCCTGACGTGCGCGTTGAAAGTGCGTACGTACGCAGGACCCACCCAAAAAAAGGTAATTGAAAAACAAAACGTTCACATGCATTGCATTTTGTTTTATGTGCTCGGGCCGGTCAAAGAATAGAGAAAGAAAGTTGGTATCGCCATGAGAGAATACTTAATTTTATTATATTGATCAATAAAATATATGCTTTTTAAATTTCTTTTTATAAAACTCTAAGAATGAGAAAATAACCTTAAAAATAAATGAGTTTTATTAATCGATATCATTGTATTAATACTGTCATGTGGTCTCTTGCATGGCAAGTAGAAATGGATTTAGGAGGAGTATTGGGCCAAGAGGTGGTCCTCTACGTGACAAATTTTTAAAAAGTAACAAACGTTAAATTATTTCCTTGAAAAATACATTTTTAAAATGATATTTCAAAATAATATTTATAAAAATAATTTAAAACTTATCATTTTTTAACAATTAATTCATAAATAAACAGTATTTTACCCGATTCTCATTTGGAAATCAAGAAATGTAAGGTTTGCATTTTTATTTTTTTTGGGTAATGACTGCATAAATTTTATTAATTATGTCGGTAACCCTAGTCGGCGCACTTTTCAACACTCTGCTGCGGAAGCCCGCACTCAGATTCACGAAGGAATCGCAACTCTCGAGCCGCAAGATCCCCGCCAAGTCTCATCTACCTCTGACGAGTCAGACGTGGGCCCCACTTTCCGTGCAATCCAGCGGCTCGCCAGTCGCCCTCATCCAATCTGCCTTGCACTCCCCAACATCAGATCGAACCAGCTCGGATCTGGAGGATCCGCACGAACCACTCCCTGCTCCGCCACCGTCAGCGTAACCATGGTAGCTAAGCAACGATTCTCAGATCCAAGGTCGCAGATGGCATTCGTTATCCCATCGAGAAGCCTCGTTTGAGTCGGCAAGCGGTAAGAGGAAGGGGAGAAGAATCGGTATCTCATTCCTCATGGAAAGAGAACTCGAGGACGGACCTCGGCTCCAAACCACCGTCACCGGCGCTCCCATTGGAGACGGAATGTCAGCTTCCGCTGTCAGCCGTCTACGACGACGGGTCATCCGCTAAGGACGACAGCCCCGCCCCCTGAAGGCGGACGAGCCCGTGACGATGGGTTTCTATTTGGATCAGAGAGACTCGACATTCTTTTTCCTGCCTCCAAGATAAAAAGCCGCCCAGCGCTGTGGTACTCAGTAACGTTATTTCTTTATTTGCCAAAAAGGAAACTTTCTTCTGCGAGCTTTGACATCTTTTTCGTATTCCTCTGAGTTTTGGATTGAGTTATAAAAGCGGCTCTTTTCACCGCTACGTCCTGCAGTTAGTGCGAGCCAAACTACCTATCTGCTTTACTTTCATTAACAGCTTGTTTGGATGGAGGGCTTTAGAGGGGAGGGGAAGGGTTGGGTTATCCCTCCAAATCTCTCGATTGTATATCATTATTAGAGGAGATATTCTTAGGAATTAAAAGGTTAATTTAACCATTTTATCCTTTTAATTTGATCCGAAGGACCAATAGACGAGGGGAAAGATGTGTGAGAGGCACGGTGGCTTCATGAAGGTCTCGGCACTTGAAAGAAGCTGTGGTTTCGTGGTGGTCTTGAGGGGCTTGGTGGTGGTCAAGTAGGGGAAGGTGTGTGCTAATTGCGTAGTTATGTGATGAAAAATTATAGCATGTGTAGGATTTTTTTTCCAAGAAGATATAAGAGGCATTTTTGTCTAAATAATTATTATCCCTCCAAAGGATCCCTCTAAATTTCTCCTAATAATTTATCCAAACAAGGGATTATGATGTCCCTCTAAATACCTCAATTCAAACAAGTTGTAAATCTCGCAAAAAAAGTGATGGATTGTTTCTATTTCACGGTTGTCAAGAGTTTGAGATGAGCCCTCGTGGCGCTAATCCTTAACATAAACCCATGAAAGATAGCCCTTCAATTGTTAATTACATACCCCTGTTGCAGCTGTTAGATTGATAGACTGCTGGCTTTGCTTTGTTTCTCTGAGACCAACCAGAAAAAAAGGAATATGCTAACTTTGGGTCATTGATATGTCAATTTAGAGATAAATTCAGGGATGACTCTTGAGTCTCTTGGTAATTCACGAAGGAGAGCAATAATTTCTTTCTCTAAAAAACAAAACTTTGTCTATAGTTGAACATAGGTATCCTTGTGTTTCTTGACATTTCCATTTTACCTTTTCCGAGCCCTTTCCACTTTCTTGATTTTGTAGAAAAATGGCAAAGAACAACCTGAAGACGATCAAAGGCCAGGAGCAGTTATGTCTAACCATGTACCTTACATAGACATATTGTATCACATGTCTTCTTCTTTTCCTAGCTTTGCTGCTACGGTTTGTAAAATTACATATGCTGCTCATCAGGTTGTTGAAGAGATCAACGGCTGTGTTTATTCTGACGCTTTGTAAGCAACGTCCCTGTTTGTCGTTGATACTCGCTTTTCTGCCGTTTCAGGTCAGTTGATGAAGGGATCAGTGACTAAACTAACTCTGATTGGTCCTATCATGTTGAACTTCATTTCTACATGTCTTATCTTACATTTCTACATGTGAAGTTCAGGCAATTTTGTCTGTGCAAATTTTATTTATAACTTTGGTTTGTTTTTGTTCTGTATACTACTCACGTGCTTGAAGCTTGTTGACAGCAAATGCCTTGGTTGTGTTTATGTTCAACAGGAGTCAAAATCATCAGATTTCAAGGGAGTTTCAGGTGCATATAATACCCATATAGATGTATCTACTTATTTTTGCATCAGCTAAATAATGTCGATACCTCCCCTCCAGCTTTTACAGATTTACGACCTGGTGTTGATGCTTTGGTGGACGGTTTTCACAAAATGTCACCTGATGGACATGCAAAATCTCTGTTTGAGACATTGGAAAAAGTTGAACTGGGAGAAAGGACTACTAGAACTATTTTAAATCTAAAATGGATTGGTAAGCTTGGCCTACAAATCTTTATGGCGCAATCATGATTGTATAAGCTCTTTGATTGCCGTTTTTCCCTATTTTTGGATAAGTGTACTAGCATGCTATTACAATGTGAATGTGCCTTAAATTTTGATTCCCTCCCCTTCTATGAAATCCACCAATCTTGCCAGATGAAGTAGCATTTCCATTTGTGAGCACACCATTTTTCATGTTTCAAACCTACTGTTTACATTTGTATAACCTAGGTGTATTAGCATGCTATTACCATGTGAATATGCTCTTTGGATTTTTTTGGCTGTATTTAAGCTCATTGGATTCAATTTCCAGGTCCATGTGATTTTTCTTCTTTGCCAATTCATATATCACATAGAAGTGACCCATTTACCGGTATATCCCCCTTCACAAGAAGAAAAGAATGATCCAAAACTCTATGCTAACAGCATCAGAAGGGTCACGGCTTCTGAGGTGAGCATCTCTTAATATATATAATATGTATACTCCATAAACTTCTTCTTCAGGATGAGATTATGAAACTACAGCAGTATTTTCTCTGTCTCTGTTAAATGTGCATTATTTCATGAAGAATCAAATGAAATCTAGAATTGTAAAAGGAATATCAGCATAAATTTTAATGCTAACGTGGCAATCACCTGATCGTGATTTTTACAATTTCTACTTGTTGAATTGTTTCTTTGACTAGACGGCTGCTTCTGCTTCCTATTCCAATTTTAGAAACTGACATTGTAATGCAACCTTAGGGATACTACTGCTATGGAATAGATCGTCGAATAATGGGACTTTATACTACCCCTTTTTGACTGCATGCAGTTCCTCAACTTTCTTCTGACAGGAGCCCATTGAAATGCTGAAGCTCTTCTCCTTCATGTCCCTGCAGGTTTGATCTGCCCATGCTAATCTCTGGATACACCTCCTGAATATTTCACTATAAGTAGAAAGATATAGCAAAAATTCGAAAATTTGCTTCCTACCTATAACTTCAGTTTGTTAGAAGTACTACAAAATGCCAATGGTCCCCGATCAAGTTCCCCTGTCACTGATCAAATTTCCTGCCTACCGTCTTGGATAGTAGGATAGTTCAGCCCCTTGAATAGTTTAGGATTGTCAGTTAGGTCGTCCCTAGATTTCAGGTTCTGAGAGGACTTCTTTGCTTAGCTTTCTTGCTTGTCAGCAAATATTCAGAAACCACGGGAAACATATCTTCGTACGTGTCCGTTGGTGCATTATACATATTGAGATGCCTCATTTCCTCATTTGTCATCTCATTTGCTGCTTCAACCAGCTCACGAAATCCAGCTCTTGTTCTGAGATATTTGCTTTAAGGACCAATGATTGTCATACCTTGTACTCATTTGCGTTCGTCTTTTACCATAGAAAAAATTACCATATCATCTACGAAGTTCGGTGATGGGTTTTACAGCACATCGCTGACAAACTCCGGAACAGATAAATGTACCTTAACCAGAAAACCGGAGGAGTCTGCTCCTATTATTAAGTACTGAGAAACAGCAAATTAGTATAGAAAGAAATGCAAGGAAACATTTACTCTCTTCTGGCTGATAGCACAAGGTACAAATTCACAGAACAAATGTTTGCCCTAAAAAATTCTTGTCATTCCTCACTCAACAAAGTCATTTGTAGTGATCAACTCAACCTCCCCAAACTTATCCAGCAGTCACAGATACTTGTACAGCCACGGACGAGTCGCCCAGCAGCCTATGATTCCCGGGTCTTGATATATCGGAAAAAAGAAAGACATATTTACGAAGAGAGGGAAGAAGCCCTCCTCAAAGTCCATCAGACTATCTCACCTTTCCTTCAGTGAACCATTGTTGGACCTTTTCAACTCCCAGGAGGGAAGACAGCCTCTCAAGGGAGAGCGGAGGAAGAGGGAAGAGGTCGATAGCTGTTTCTGACGCATGGAGATGGAAGAGAGGCAGCTTAAGGTGCTCGTGAGCCTTCTCTTCTCGCTCTCGTAGGGCTGGCAGTTAGGGTCCTGCTGAACGGCATTTATCCTTAGGGCTTCCGGAAGTATGCAGTTGCAGATAGAACCTGCCATGGAGGCGAAAAGGGATGATCAGTATCGAACTCACTAATGTCCCTTATTCACACCATGAATATGTCAGATTATATGAAATCTACAAAGAGTTAACATGACAGGGATAAGTTTACCTATTCTTGCAAGACGATTTACCCATTTCGGGATCGGCTTTCCAGTGAGCTGATAACAGATATCTTTGCAGAAATGGTTGCAGTTCTTTGAGATCAAGTGGTATGTATCCCCATTGTAGCTCGCTGCTTGGTGCTCCATGAACTGCCTCACCTCTATAGGGTCTAAGCTCGTGGTCCCGATGAATATTGATTTCCTGTACTTGAATCCTGGGCATTGCCGAGGTTCGACCTCAAAAACCCCGCTGCTTGCATAGTCATGAGCTCCAAATGCATATTCTACTCCATGAACTGCACATCATGTCCGGAGTCAAAATTGTAGTAAGGTTCACTGTTAGACTTCGTTTGAAGCAAATAAAAAGAAAAAAATCATGTTCTCCTAGCACTGGAAGATGTTAAAACGTTGAAGAACCAGACTGTTAATCATTACCAAGAAAAGAAGATAGCAAATTAATTATAATCACCATAGCATATTTACCTTCAACACCGGAGTGAAATATTCCTAGGCCTGCCCAGTAAACGTATCCATTCATTGGGGTCAAATCATACACATTCAGATAAACTGGTGTGTTGCCTGGACCAAATTTAACTGACTTGGTCTTGGGGAGGAAGCAAAAACGAGTGGCTGATTTGCCTCTTAACCGTAAAGGAACAACGGACTTCCATCCTTTCTTCGATGCCAGTTTCATCTTTTTATGCGATGATATGAATCTTCTTCAGGGCCCGCATTCAACCTGTACACACAATTCAAATTGAAGAATCAGAACAAGTGTGTGAGGAGGATATTCGTTAGATGACATCAAAACCAAACATTATGGATGAAAACCTGGCAGACAAGATAGTTCCAGTCCTTCAAAGGGTCAGATGATTAAAACAAGAAAGGAGATTCCCCGGAATTGACTTCTCATCGAGAAGTCTCAATGACAGAGAGAAGAAAATAAATAAATAAAGAAAAGACACCAGCTCATGTTTCCATCTTTTCGCATGAAAAAAATGTAAGGGTTTACATTTTCTCAAATGAAATCTTTCTACCCAATTTGAAACTTGCATTCTTTTCAGGAAACATAGGTCAATACAACTACAGATGACAATAGATAAAAGGCAAATCTCTGTCTGCTTGCAGCAACTCCATGGATCCTTCTTGATATGACTAGCAGCCAAACCAAACCATGCTTGTTTCATGCCACATGAGCAAACAAACTGAAGTTGAAAAATTGTCGCTCAAACTCTCTTAGCAACAGTAAATCTGAATATAGTAGAGAATGCGTACATGATCAATGAGAAATTTCTTGCAGAAGGTCAGGAAGGAAAATTTGGATTCCTTCGGAAACTAAGGAGCTGAGAGCCTCTCTCTCTCTCTCTTTCTCTCTCTCCCTTCCTTTCAATCAACGAACTAAGGACTTAAAGCAGATTTTCACTGTGCAACATGAATCATCAAGTATTGTTTGATGATGAGCTTCTCATAGTGAACTCAGAAAAGTCAAAACACAATGATGAGTGCTGTGCATGTCACCTATTCCATCGGGATAGAAGAAAAGAATTTGCAGACTCATCAACTTAAAGAATCTACCTACTGCATCACAAATTTTGACTTCATATTTGAATATAAATCAGAAACAAGCGTATGAGAGATAGCCGGCAATGACTGTTTAAAAAGCTTCTTATCCACCCAGGAAAAACGCTCAGGATCAAATGATTGATAATGACACTTTCAGACCAATAAGAGTTTTATGTTGATGGAATTTACACAAGCTTTAAAACAATCACTAGTAAGAATCGTGTCTCATGATGATCTGTCACCTTCATTAGCAGATAAAAGTCGGCATACAGAGCACCTAAACAGTTAACAAACACCGCTACCCAAAAAAAACATAGGTGTGGGAGACACAAACTAGTCTTTAACAAAAGTGGAGGTGAAAGGGAGCGAGGCTACTTCACAATTACAGAAATTCTCGCCTTTGGACGACCTGACAAAGTCCGCCAAATTTCCATTGTATTAAATTATTCACCTAGGCCTATAAGAGTGTAGTGTCAAGCTCATATCCATCCAAGGCTTTTGGCTGATAGTCAGTAGTACCCAATTCTCTTATAAATCCGAGTTTCTTCTTCAATCTAGTTGATATGATATTTAACTCAACACATTTTATTAGGAAAGCAAGGAATTGAAGACAACTTCAATTCGCAGCATTCCACCGAGAAAATGGAAGTGATGGGAATAACAGAAAGACGCAAGCATTATCAGTGGCAGCAAGTGCCAACTCAGATCTAGCCACTGGAAGCAGAGATCTAACTTCAGAATGCACTAAGCAGCAGAAACCAAGCAGACCGAACTACATTACAGAGCTAAAGATCAGGCGAGCCAGAAACAAATTCGGAGCTAGTGCAGATAAAACGCCCGCTGACCCCATAAAACAAACGCCATTTCAAATTCAACCTGCGAAGCTCTCACCCTAGCACAGACAAGAGCCTCAGGGTAAAGATTGCTTACAGGACCATAGGTGGCCATGAGAACCCAGCACGAGAGCTGCAGCAGAGAGCAGACTCCCCCACTCGCTGGGCTCAGAACAGAGATACCCACCACATTTTCCTGACAAAAAAGAGGACAAGATGGAAATAAAAATGGGAAATTTGCGAAATTTAGGCCTCTTACATTACATTCGCAGGGACAGGAAAGACTGTCACTCCCCAAAAACCCTCTCCCTCTCTCCCTTCCCGTTTTATCTCTCTCCCGGCTAGACCACGGAGGAACGCTCTCTCCCTTTCTCCCCATCTCTCTCCCCAATTATATAGTGTCATAAAAGGACAACAGAGGGAAGGAACAAAGAATATAGAGACTCGGGAATCCCAGATTTCTCTATACCGATAAAAATAAATAAATAAATAAATAAATATTTATTTCAAAAACTAGATTTTGGACATAGTATCAGGCTAAAGCTGCTTTATTCCTTTCTTTAATTATTTTTTTGGTCTATTACCATTAGTATTCAGAAACAGAATGAACACTGACTAATCTAGTTCGAGCTGGGAAAGTATATTGGGGAGTAAAACTTTTTCAATGTAAATTTTCTCTAGAACTCGAGATCTTATTTAAGAGAAAACGATGTCGTACTGCTTCCATCAATTTACTTTGGTTATTGTCTTTAAAAGTCATAATATTTGTGCTGTTCTTTCCAAAAATATTTGTGCATGTTCTTTCATGTTTTCTTTAATTTAAAGTATTTTAATAAAACCATTTTAAAAATAGGAGATTCAATTATATCATTATTACAAAATAATATTTTGAATATAGAATAAACATAATAATTCAGACATTTATTTCATTTCAAATCAAATTCACATCGATTTGATTAGAGATTTCTTTTCCGTTTTCTCTCCACTTAGGGTAAGTAGTTAAGCGAGATCTAACCTCGCATCTCGAGAAATTATTAGGTGATCATACTCTTTCGTGATATGAGAAAATACAAATCAAAATATAACAGATGGATAAGTTAATGTTACCACTCGAACAGTTACCATAATTATTATTATTTAATATAATATAATATAATTTAATTTAATTTAATAATAGGGATATAAATACGTTGTGGAAATATCTCTTAGAAACATAAAGGTAAATATTTTGGTCTTACCGAGAAAATTTCAAATATTTATATTAAAATATATTTCAAATTTACTGGCAGTGGTTGTATATATTTATGAGTGTTATTTTCATTGTAATTTCATTAATTAAAACACATTAACACCGAGAGGTCCCATTTCATAATAACGACGTGTCGACGTGACGGACGACTGTCAATAAAATTAATTAATTAATAATAGTTATGGATGGTCTTGTCTGTAATTGATATATCACGTGTCAGCACTTGTTTGATATCACAAATTAATATAGTTGAATATTTTTTTATTTTTTTATTTTTAAAATTTTATTAAAAAATTCAAAATAGGTGAATTTTTATTAATTCTTTAAAAATGGTTTTTAATGCTTGCGGAAAGACTAGGTCACTGGGAAGACGGTGCCGAACATGCCGCACGCTCTCCCCTTCTTTCTTATACATAAATAGACGCCTAAGAATGACAGCACACGAATAAAGTAACTCCAAAAAAAGATGACTTTCCTCATTTAATTAATTAATTAATTAATACATTAAAAAAATTATCGATGGCTATAACGTGATAGTTTAAAACTTATTTTCTTGACCAACTTGAAATTGGTCTAATGGTTCCCTCACTAGACCCCTAAATGGGTGATCCCAGGTTGGGAGGGTCGACGATAATTTTTCCAGAGATCCCGGCCCGATCACAGATTAGTCTCACGGTACGCTTCGGTTGGCCCGGGATACTCCGTAGTGCAAACCAAAAAACTTACTTTCTTGTGATTTGATGATGTTAAGATTACAGACTCGAGACGCACTCTAACCAAATTGCCAGAGTGGGCTTTTGAGTCCGGGCCTTAGCAAATCATTCGGTTTGAAATTCTTATACTATACTAAATCTTTGGTGGCGTAACGTTGACGTAACCAATATTAGTGTCGGTTGCTCAGTTTATCTGATATGTTCGTAGTTGAATATGAAAATTCGAACATTATATTGTAGACAGTAACTGAATGGTCTATATTACTGTTCACATTCTATTATTTAAAGAATGACGAATACATTACAAAATTAAAAAAAAAAAAAAAAAAAAAAAAAAAAAAAGGAAAACTTCCAAAAGTATCCCTCGTCTCGAGCGGGTGGGGACATGCGGCCTGCGGGCTTGCTGGCTGTCTCGGGAGAAAGTCTTGTTTGTAAGGGTACCACAGGGTAATATTTATGTAATATTATAAATCGATAATATTTAATTATTTTTAAAAATTTTTTATCTTTAATATTTTATAAAAAAATTTAAAATAATTAAATTTTATTAATTACTGATGTGACATAAATGCGGTGACATCATATGTTGCTGTCCTAGGGGCTAAGAGGGAAAATAATTGCAGCAGTCACAATCTAAAACAGTTTGCGAGAAAGTAGGCAAAAGTTTCATAACTGTGAGCCATCTGAAGACGTAGACGCCCCGATTATCTACGCTGTAATTTAATTCTGTCAATTTTTAATTTAAAAGAAGGAGAAGAAGGAGAAGAGCTACGTGCAAAATGGTATTTTTATTTTGCACGAAATCGGAAATAAGGTCTCGCGTTACAGCGTGAAAGGTCAAATGCAACTGAGAAGCAAGCTCAGGTCAAAGCACGAAGGCACTGTTTACAAAATTTAAATTTTCATTTTTCTAGAGAAAAAAATAAGTTTAAATCGCCTATATTACGCTGTAATAAAATAAAATAGTAAATTATCGGAGATAAGATTTTTTTTTTTTAGTAAATAAATGGGGCATAAGTTCAAGTGAAAATTAAATTTAACAAAAACGGGGTATGGTAGCCCCGACAATATTGCCATTAGTAAAGGACCTAGACCATTAAGAATCGAGTGAAGCTCATGAATGTCAAAAGAGAGAGATACTGTTTTCTTAGCTAACTAATCGGCACGACAATTTACTACACGAAAAGTATGTCGAATCTAGACAATCCGATCTTGTGATAGAAGTCTAGAGATGCCGTTTATCATTGAGCGAAGCGTAGGTGGACAATTTTTGCATTTCGTAGTGAGGCCACAGATAACCAGAGAGTCGACCTTGAGCACCAATCGACGACGACCCATCCCCACACATGTTCGAGTTCTCATAGGACCCCCAAAGTTCAACCATCACAAAATACGTGAACTCAATGCTCCGCATAAAATCACTTATCCAATTTCAATACATATCACGAATAAGTCCACCGGCACCAGTAGGTTCTGGATTTCCTCGAGCGGCTCCATCTGTGTTCAATTTCAACCATTCATCCAATGGTTTGACCGAACATATTTCTTTCCATGCTTCGACCTTGGTAACTATTGTACCAATGAATTTGTATTGTATGGTTATATCGTGGGAGAGGAGATTTTGAATGATTAAAATAAAACTTTTTATTGGTAATATTGTAATTATGAATTGAGAGGGAAAGTAAGATAGGAAAATCCAAGCAGTTGAGATGAAAATAGTAATAACAATGGTTCGGACACTTGAAATGATTATTTTACCCTTTGGTTTGAGGAATTTGTGAAATATATTATTGATAAATAATTTTCATGAATTTTAATGTGTAAATAGATTTTTTAAAAAAAGTACATTTCAAAAAAAATCAAAACTTTAAAATATTTTCATATATTACAGATAATGAGGAATTTATTCTTTTCGGATAATAACTCCTCAGTCCACGGATACAACAAGTTCATATGCAGCACATGTATGGGTGGACTCTCTCAGGTCGATATGCACAAGGGTGAAATTGAACCTACGACTTCGTAAACAAAAGAAGATCGCCATCATTCATATTAGGCATCTGTTTTTTTGAATTGAAATTCTCCAGAACTGTGTCTCTGGCTGGGGAACATTTTTCATATCAAGGAAGGAAGGAATATTTTGCTTTTATGGCTGTGGCTATGATGGGTTGAATTTGAATGATGATGGAGTCAAATCAAGCCATGTCCCAATCCACAGTGAAGAAGATTCTTCTTTGATTGAATCCTTCTTTCTGTTAAAGCAGGAGCACTTTCCTTTCCCTTTGGACTCACTATGTCCATGATGAACTATCCTGTCTTGCCACCAAAATTCCATTTTCAAATTACAGCATTTTATTGCAAAACTCATTATAACTTGATGTTACATTAGTTAAAAATTTACAGTGCGATCGATAAATCTTTTCATCCAATTTCAAGGTTTAATTCAAGTGGATAAAACGTGTGTTTACTTCGTGAGAAAGTCTACGAGATAAGGGGTCCAATTTCCTCCTTGAGCTTGCGGTCGGTAGCGAGACCACGCCTCATGGATTTACTAAATCCATTAATATAAGGGCTAGAAAATCTTGTATGTAGCAGTGTTTTTGTTTGACAATTAGAGTTAAAAGAAAACAGTAAAGGTTTGGATGACAATGATTCTTTTTCTTGCTATAAATCGAAATATGAAGCTTTTTTGTTTCAAAAATATAAAATTAATTGTAAAATTTGATGAATTTAAGTTAAAGAGTTATAAAAATAATTACAATACAAGAAATATACGTGTTTTGGGCGAAAAGATTTTTTTTATAACAAATCAAGAGTTTATTCTCCTCGGACTCATGAATACGAGAGAGCCTTGCGTGTAATGAATATATCACGTGACGGTGTTAATATGGTGTCACGAGCCAATGATATAATTTCTAAACCTTTACTTAAATTTCCAGAGATCCTGAAATGTTTTTGCTCGAATTAAACGGGAAAATGTCAAAGACAAGAGATGCGTAAACTGGCTTAAGTGGTGATATAATTTCCAGAGATCTCCAGGGCCCAATCTCAACCACTGCATCCTTCTTTTTGACAAGGAGCAGCAGCCGAAGACAAGGCCACCTCGGTAGACAGAGATTCGTTCCCCCACCCAGCAAGCAACCTTTTAGTTTACCCTTTTTTTAAGGAGTTGGCTTCTTTTAGTTGACAGTTTCATGTAAACAAATGCTGGTTGCACTCGAAAGGCTTAGCAAACAGTTTGTTTTTCCCGAGTTATCAGTATCAAAGCTCGGTTAAATGATCAGAAAACTGCTACATGTGAAAATCGTCTCCAGGGGTCCGGGTATCTTATGTGAGATCGGTGTTACCGGTGTTCTTAACAACTTTCCAACATTTCACTGCTGTCGACGGAGTCCCGAGCTGTTCATTTGGCTTGTGGAGACTGTCTATAGCTTCGTTAGTGACGAGTTCCTGTCAGCAAACATTCAAGCTCATGCAGGTGGATGAGAAAATGGCTCCCCTTTTCCTTCTTAAAAAAAAAAAAAAAAGACGATCGACTGAAATGGTACATTATCTCCTCCACTCAAGTAAGGTATCATACGTGAGTCTTGTCGATGAAGAAAATTCATTAATAAGTTGACCTGACTCGAATCGTAATCGATCATAGTTCATTGACGTCTCTTCAATGCCCGATGCCTCGTTCATCTTCTGAATAATACCTCAGCACCACCAAAGGCACAATCCAACGGTTTAAAACTAACTCTCATGTAATTTGGTGAGGTTGAGGCTGCAGTGTCGAATTCCCTCAGTGTAAAAATATACTAGAAGGGGCACTATGGGCAGTGACCCTCACGCTAGCAGACATCGGCTTCTTGCACTCTTCTAGGTTTATGGTAATATCGAGGGAGCAAATTATATTAACTAACAAAAAGTATCTGACCAGAAAGGGCCCAGGCCCAGCCCTCACACATTGGGAGCCCAATTCTCTAAGGTATTAAAGAGCCTGAAGAAAGATGGTATAATTGGGCCAGGCCCATCACATCATGGATCAGTAGCGGCCCAGCCCAATTCCCACCAGACATGATGACCCTCTCCATCAACAAATTCTTGCATAATCCTATCTCGTCATGTCGCATGAGAAAATATTAATTAAGATGTCATAAGGTAGCAAATTATTGTTAATTACCGAAACAATTACCATAATTATTGTAAATTAAAGTAATTTAATGGGTTCTTTCTCACTACGTTATTATGATATATAATCATTTAAGATTTTTTTTCTTATCTATGGGTGTAATAACATGGCACGTCCGTATCAAGGTGAGGCTAACTCCTCCAACAACATTTGCTCGACCTGGTCAGGGCATGCACTGTCCTGCGACGCTTCCGGCTCGATGCATGTGCCGGAGAGTGGGAAGCCGGTCGGAGACCGTCAATTGTCAACCCAGGTTCCGCGATGTGGTGGTGTACATGGACAGATCTGGAAGGCATAGTACGACGTGGATAAGCTGTGGAGGTGTAAGTAAAAATATCGGAAATCCGAAAAATTAAAAAAAAAATCGATCGAATCTGAACCGAAAAAATAGGATGTATGACTCCCGGGATAAATTGAAAGCAATTTTTAAGGTGGAAAAAATTAAACCGGGAAAGTCGGGTTCATACCCTAAAAGGTGGGGCCCGAAATCGAATCAGAAATTATGTTAAATTTGTATTATATGTAATAAAATATTTTATTATTAGATTTTAACAATACAAATAATATGTTTGGTATTTGAATATTGATTTATATTTATATTTTTTTTAATACACTAAAATATTTATAACTAATATTTCTCACTTATTATAATGATTTTATTTTATTATTTTTTATTTAATATATTAGTATAATAAAAATTAAAACCTAAAGAAATAGTTTGAAAAAATCGAACTCGAAATGAGTTATTTTTATAACTTCTAAATAATTTTTGGTAAGATTTTTTAATTTTAAAAATTGAACAAAAAAATAAAACATAATAATTTTCGAAAAAAATCGAAAACTGCTCATTTACACCTCCAATAAGCTGTTGGATTTGAAATTGTACTGTTATTGCACGATGGCCTGTCTGACAGAAATTAAAAAGGGGGAGGGAAGCGGGGCAGTGGAGGAGAAAAATAAAAAGAAAGGAAAAAGAAAGGGAAATGGAGGAGACGGGCCCCACCACCACGTGCATAGAAATGGGCAGGAGGATGAAGCAGCCACCGTGGGAAGGAGAGAGTCTTTTATGCTGTACATGTCACGTGGTAATGTTTATATAATATAATAAGTTAATAAATTTTAATTATTTTTATGTTTATTTTTTATTGTTAAGATTTTTTTAAAAAAATTAAATTTTATTAATTTATAATATCGCATAAATAATATTACGCGATACATCAGTGACGCGTAAGGCTCACTCAGTCGGAAGGCCCTTTGGTCCCTCAGCTCAATGAAAAGGTCGATCAGAGCAGCCCCCGCAGTGGCCCCCGTGCCAACTAATCTTGGTAGATAGGACGCATAACTATCAGCTAACCCTAGCAAATGGGGTTTGGAGTCGTTCATGTCAACGTGATTTTAAATTTAATTTTTATCGATAAAATTTTATGTATTTTTTATTCACGCGTTTCTCGTAATCTCAGTCAAATATCTTCTCGTTTAGATAAATTAATGTTATCATCTCATCTCAAGGAAAGTTATACGGTTCAGTTATTAAATCGTTCAACCGTTTAATCAGACGATTTGTAATCCAGAACTCTCTCCCGGTAGTCTCATCTAGACCTAGCTGATAGCTCAATCCAGCTTTAGCGGTGGTTCGCTGATAGCTCATACTTATTTCCTCTACTTGATGAAACCGGGCCGTTGGCTAGCAATATAGAACTTCGATTATTTAAATAGACCTTATTTTCAAGTGTTGCGAATAAAGAGAACTTATCACAGAAGAACTCTATTTCTCCATAAATCACCATTTTTTTGCATCTGGATCGATCACCGATCTTCGGATGCCAGACATCGTAGACCGAAAAAGTAAAAAGACATAAACGGACACGGTGGAAGTTTCCCCTCCTGCCCCCGAGATGCCCACCCACTCCCTGATGGGGGGGGGGGGGGGGGGGGGGGAGTGCAGAGAGAACTCGACTCACCAAGCCCCGTGCCGACGTGTGAGTCAGAGTCGACTCTGACACGGACGTTCTTGACCGGTCGAAATAAATTCAGACGACGGACGGTGGTGGGGAGGGGCCTGTAACCTTGATGTTTGCCTTTGCTGTCCAGCCCGAAGTCACATTGCGGTTGGGAGGGGGCCACGCCGGGAGATCGTTTTCAATCCGAGGGGAAGTCGTCAAGGTTCCCATCATTGTCCCCAGTGGCTCCGAGAAGACTTTTTCGAGCACCGAATCTATAAAGGGAAACTCAGCAGAGTTTTGCTGGGGGAGGAAGATATTCCTCCGCTCGTGAAGTTGCACAGTGTCTCCTCCACCTCCTGCAATGGTAAAGTTGATCGGGTCCCGGCCGATCCAGATAAGTCGATTCACTGAAATAAAAGCTCCATTAATTGTAGATTTTCTCCGGACCCGAGATCTAGTTCGAGCGTAGAAAAAGGCGCATCGGACTATTTAAACCAATCCGAGTATTGGATTCTCGACGACCCTGCAATAGGGTTGGGATATCCTACGGGTTCGAAGCTACTCGTAGTAGGGGACCGAGTTAAGAATTGAATATATAAGATGGCGAAATTTAAATCGAGGGTACGGGTCAAGGAGATCGAGACTTGATAATTTATTAAAATTTAATAAAATTAATAATCTATAAAAAAATATTTTATGAATTTTTTAAAAATATCGTGGAGAGTCAATGCAACCACCGGCACTGAAATTAGTTGACGGTCCCACTCCCTCCCATCAATAATAATCACGACACAGAAGAGGACCATTGGCTTATCTTTTTGTTTTACCCATCCAACGTGAAACTACCAACAGATCATGGAGACGAGCCCATACAAGTAGTATCCAACTTACAGGGGTGGAATTGAGTCAGTGTTGACGATAAATCCACCAAACCCTAAATTCAAATCATCTATCTATCTACACTGTTATATGAAAATATTAGGAGTTTTTGATATATTTGCCCTCGATATAATTTACGTATTAAAATTTATTTCACGTATCTGTCTTATAAAGTCCCACAAATTCAGGATAAAGTAATATTTTAAATTATTTTTCTTTCCTCCATGTTTATGATCAGTATTTTTATTAACTGCTCAGATTCCCCGTCTCACTTTATATATACAATTTTTCTAGAAAAAAATGTCCCTTTTTAGAATGAATAACTGCAAAGTATAAACTTACAAGGTAAATTTGCATAATATCTTGCTGCAATCGAGAACCCTTTACTTACTACTGTAAATTAACAAACTTCAAATTAATTAAATTATAATATATTATAATTAAACAATTTATTAATGTGAATTCCTCTCAATATTCCTCATTTTTTTTAATTTTTATTTTCGTTCTACACGTCAGCATGAGTCATCTGTCAAGTCTTCTCGTTCATCCACCGGACATCATCTGTCTATCAATACAAAGCTCACAGAAATCGATGTGGAAAAGATCCGCTATAATTTTCTCATAAACATAATTTGTACATACTGCAAAAGCAAGCGTTCGACAGAAGTACAATAAACAAAATCAAGATGCCTCTATAACCACAGTGAAGCCGGAGAGCCACCGGAGCCTTAACTAAAGAAAGGAAAGCCAGCCGGGCTTTACCGCTCGCTAGCTATCTATCCCATGCTCCTCTCCCCGAACTCTGCCTACCACCCACTCCTCCGAATGGGTTCGGCGGGGAAGCACCGAAACCGCCTTCGAGAGATGTGAGCAGTGCTGAGAGCCCGCTTGTGGTTGCCCGGCTGTCACCCATGCCCAGACCAAGAAAATCGAGCGTCACGGGGCTGGTGCCAAACAGAGAAGATTGGTCCATGATGAGACCCGATATGCTGGAGCTCTCCTGAGATCGCAAGCCGAGCCCGAGCCCGTGACCGGCATAGCCATCATTCTCAGCCTTGGGGTGGCTGCCCCACTGGGCAGTGGCAGAGCCGGGGGACATGGTGTCATTACTATAAGATGTCGACGACATTGCCAGCCCAAGACCGCGAAGCAGGGAGGAGTTCGAGGTGGCTGCACCCATCTGTGCAGCTTTCTGGAGAAGCGCGGTGGCCGACATTGCAGGCTGAGAAGAGGGGACATAAAGGCGAGGGTTCTGCTCTGGCCTCGAGAAGATCGATGAGGCAGTGCTCGAGAGGAACAGGGAGAGCGAGGTGGGCACTGTTGCTGATGGCGAAGGCAGCGAGCCGCCTTGATCAGCGGGGACAGCTGGGCAAACCATGTTCGAGAGTGAAGAAGGTGAACTGTTAGGTAGCAGAGGTGGGGGCAGAATCGGGGTTGAACTCGCGAGCAAGCTGCCAAAGCCTCCGCCACTGCTGGCACCGGTGGCAGTTACAGGAGCTGTGACCATGGGAGTCGGATGGGCTGCCGCGGCTGGGGCAGGCGACAAAAGTTCAGTGGTATTCTCAGGCAAATCTACAATCACCAAACCAGACAGAGTTAAGAAAAAGCAACCACTTAAAATGGAAAAGTAGACTGAGAAGAGAAATCGATTAAGATCCCAAAAACTGGACAGTAAGAAAAGGAGACAGCAAAAGGGGTGGCTCGCTTTTGAGATCAAGGCCATTTTGAGTCCTTGCTGGAAAGAACTAACACCACCAAATCGCTTAAACCTTGATAGCTTTTTCCACAAAGTGCAAATAATGCATAACTGTGGACGAAAAAGCAGCAATAATTTCATCCTTTAGCCCAGGTTTACTCTTTTTTCGCTTTTCCGATGATCAATCGCAAGCATCGAAGGACAACATTATGGAGAAAACCACTATAAAACCCCTAAGGTTTAGCATAAAATAATTCAGTTTAGTTTCATTATTTTAGCATTTCAGTACATCTCCTTAAACTTTGCTAAAAGATTCCATGCCTGTCCCATGTAGAAATCCGCCATCAAGCTAATTAAATTATGCATTAAGCCAACAACTAACTACCCTTCAATCGAATCCAAATCCGAAAACCGATTAAAAAAAGCCACTCTCTTTCTGTCTGTCCACACCAACTACTCCAACATCCACGAGAGCCATACGAAGACCAGACAAAATTAAATGAACCTAAGAACAGCCAGTAGAGGGATCTAACCTGAGCATTGAATTGAGAAAAAAATGTGATAAAAAATTTAATGTGTTGACCTATTGTAAACGCAGGGCGCAACCTGTAGACCCTGAGGGTGTTAAATTATCTTTTCACCTGAACTTTGAATGGACAGAACGGGGGAGACCACTGTGGTAGATGGTGTCAGTGGTGGAGGTGGCGGTGAAGCCACATCGGTTGCCGTCTTCCTTGCTTGATCAGGGTTCTCCTCTGATGCCTGCTCCAAATTCTGAGCCCTCGAGCCCTCCTCTGCAAGGGCATCGCAGAATGCTCGATGGGTTATGAAGCTGTCCCTCCTATTTCACCAGCAAAAGAAAATTCCTATCACTGTCACACTCTGTAAAAGAGATCGACAAAGCAGTAAAATTTCTCAATTATCCTGTTAACACTTTCAACTTGCATCACAGGAGATATTATAGAATTGCACATGTTATCGGCTTGCAGAGAACGAATCAATGAAATGGTCCATCCGGCTAATTTCACAGTAACCAAAACTGCAACTTACTCAGTAAGGGCTGACTAAATGCTTCTAAACTGGGACATCGCTCATAATCTCACTGATCAGTGCAAACAGTTCATCCCATGTCAATATGTAAATGTGCCAAACGCTCAAGAAAGAACCTCAGATGGTATTTACTGGACAGCTGGTCGGTTCGATCGTAAGAGTAACCAAAGGGAAAGTGCAGAGAAGAATGAAAAGCTCGAAACTTGGAAACTGAATCGAACCTTGAGAACAAGGTCCCGCAGTCACACTTGTACTCCTTGGTTCCGCAGGTCTTCATGTGAGCCTTCCAGTCGGACTGGACAGCATACTTCTTCGAGCACCGCTCGCACTTCCACTTCTTCTCGCCGTGCTTCCGGCAGAAGTGCTTCTTTATTCCCGTGAGGTCGCCGAGCGCCCGAGCCGGGTTGTGGTGGACACAGGTGGGCTCGGGGCAGACGTACACTCTCTTCCTCACCTGATCCTTCCCGCCAGTCCTCTGCTTCAACTTCCATGGCAGGTTGTGGCCCCTCCGGTGGAGCTGCAGGTTCTGGTCCCGCTGGAACCCTTTGTTGCAGATCTCGCACACGAATCGGTTCGTCGCCAGCAAAGTCTTCGGCGACAGGGCGATCACCTCCGCGTCGGGATCTGCGAAATTACGGGAAAGGGTGTCGTCAATTCAAACCGAGTTTTAGAAAACGTTTTCCTCCGTTTTCCTCACGACAGCGATCGCACGAACAAGGAGGAGAGAGTTAAAGATCTTTTTTTTCCCCTTTTCGTACAGTTCCATTTCTCCTCTCCGTTCTCCAACTTCGTTTTGCCGAGGAAAACGGAGAAACGGAAGCAGCAAAAATGCAACGAGAAGATGTAAACTGAAGCGAGGAAGGTGACCTTCTCGCCGATAGAAAGCAGGAAGCTGCAGACCGCATAGACAATTTCTCTCAAATGGAAGACTTCGCGGAGAAGAAAAGAGGATGTCGGAGTCTCGACAGTAGAATTATCAATTTTGCGAGTTATAACCTGGCATTCCGGGGAGGTTGCGCTTCTTCTTGAGCGGCGGCTCTGCCAGACAGGAGGCTGCAGCAGTCTCCGCTGACGCTGAAGAGATCGCCAGGGACGACGAGTTCTCCATGTCGGGGACCAGCTCGACTCTGATTTCTTCTCCGAGCTAATAGAAAGGGGGCGGAAAACTAGGGTTACTGCTGCTTCGACTTGTATCGGCCAGGCAGTCACCTGTCGTCAAATAATTTATGCTGGCGGCCTTCGGCTGAGGGAACAGTGAAGATTCATGAGGCAGAGGTGTGAAAGCGGATAGCCCAAAACCGGGGGTTGCGCTGAACACGAGGGAGTGAAAAAGGAACTGAGAATCAACTCGTGGGAGGTCGTCTATGGCGGCGGTTCCACTGCTCCGAGACTCGGAGAGACCGACCGGAACACGACTGCAGAGGAGAGAGGGTGGAGGTGGAGGTGGAGGTGGAGGTCAGAGAGGAAGACAGATTTTAAATGAAGTGAATTGCAGTATTTATCATCTTTCCCGTTGCAGGAAAAATGTTCTCGCTAATAAGTGGCTAATAAATAGTAAGTAAGTTTATGATTTAATTACCAGGGGGGTTGGGCCGAGTGGTAAGCAGCTCGGTGCCGCTTAAGGAGGTCTCAGGTTCGAGACCTCACGTACGCAGACACCCCCCTTGGGAGCCTCACCCGCCATTGCCAGGCGTGCGACCCGGGGCGACCAACGGATTAGTCAAGTATAGTTGGCTGAAAGATGCCGTCTCACCGCTGGTGGGGCCTGCTTGGATACCGTGGCTGGCGACCAAAAAAAAAAAGTTTATGATTTAATTTTAACATTTATCATCACTATTATCAAATAAAATAGAAATAAAAAAATAAAGTTTTTATTAGAAAAACACAACTTAATATACTTGTCATCGTTCTCGTCATATAATTTAAAAGTCATGTTCACTTTTGCTAATGTAACTCTGCTCTTTTTATCCCTTCCAAACTTGTATGCATCCTTCATATACAGAAAAAAAAATAAGATTATTATACACTAGTATATTCGTATATAAAAGAGACGCATAAATTTAAAAGCAGATAAAAGAAATGGGTAACAAAGGGATACGGGATCCCTATCGATGAGGATCGAAACCAAGGCATCTAGGTCTCAGGTCGAAAGCACCACCCTTTCTCTAAGTTCATGACTTTCTAGTTGCATGTTGATGATAAAGTTATTGCATTGGAGATATGCGGAAGTGGAGAGATAAGATGTACGAAGAGTGATACTACAGGAGAGAATCGAATATAAGATCTGGTCCGGTCCCGAGTCAATGGTAATGGTAATACACTAACAACACATGAAATTTTTTTGGTTACATTAAACTTAAAATGGGATATGAAAAGGAGAAAAATAAAGTAGTGCGAACAGTATTACGAGTAAAAAACAGAACACGGGATGACAACAAAACATTATAATGGTAAACTCGATCTCCCGGTAAGAAATAGAACTTGAGAGAGAACATCACTTGTCAGAATCGAACACGGGATCACACGATCTCAAAATGACGCAATTTTTCGGTTACAAAAGAAGACCTTTTATGCCTAAACCGAGATATGAGGAGCAGAGAACCAAAAGATTACCGAGGATATCACTCGTGACGACGATCCAACGCAATGGAAGACCGGTAACCTTTTTGGCAGTCGACTCCAGCGGTGAACTCTACTTCTTCCTCCTTCCATAGTTTTATCAGAAGGGCAGGTCATGCTTCTTTTCTTGGGGAAAAAGGAAATCGTTCTCGTGGGATCGCAGGGTCGTTGGTAAAACTTTCTATCGAATGGAGACCGTTAAACACAACGAAATTCAACCTTCTCCGATCGTGAAAACAACTATTCACGCCCTACGAGCCGCGCGAAAATTCGAACATCTGATACGAGAAGACTGCAGAAAAGAGCGAGCGCGGTTCAGTTTCGCACTTGACAGCACGGACATCTATATAAATCACATGACAAAACAAATGCAATCACTTGAAGTAACTATCACCCGCCTTTTCAAGTTCACGTCACTTTTATATGATATAATGACTTTACATGGGTACCAAGAGGGGTTGGGCCGAGTGGTAAGCAGCTCGGTGCCGCTTAAGGAGGTCTCAGGTTCGAGACCTCACGTACGCAGACACCCCTCTTGGGAGCCTCACCCGCCATTGCCAGGCGTGCGACCCGGGGCGACCAACGGATTAGTCAAGTATGGTTGGCTGAAAGATGCCATCTCACCGCTGGTGGGGCCTGCTTGGATACCGTGGCTGGCGACCAAAAAAAAAATGACTTTACATGGGCAGATGTAATACGGTCTAGAATGTTATTTTAACCGTTCGTGAGGTCGTTTATACATGTATTTTATATCTATATATACTTGATTAAATTTATAATTTTATAGAATATTCATAAATTCGAGGAAAAACTTTTCGTAAGAAAAAAAAAAGTTTAAAATGATTCCCATGCATGTGATATTTAGCTCCATTCTACCCAGAAAAGGCTATTAGAGAAGAAAACAATTTTTGGGTAAAATGGGAAAAATAAAAATCGAAGAAGAAAAGAAGGCAAACTTTAGCAGTAGTTAACCGTGGTTAGGGCGGGAGAGTGGATGAGTTAACCATGGTTAGATTAGTGGTTTTGGGTGGGGGTGTGGGTGGGGATGGGGGCCGGCGGCAAGCCTGATCCCCAGGTCTTTTCAAGTGAGCTGGCTCAGTAAGCGTCTTTGGATAATATAAAAGGAGGGTCATAGACGTCAAGGTTCGAATAATTCTCTAAATAAAATTACTAGAATGACCTTTTGAGTTTGGTCTTTTGTCTACATTGGTCGCTTGAATTATATATATATATATATATATATTTTTTACAGAGCTACATTGACGGAATCAAAGTCAATATTAGCGGTATAATTTATCTGATATACTCACTTTTTAATATATAAAAGTTCAAATATTATGCAGTAAATATCACATAGGTCAACACTAGTATTACGAGCTATGGGAGGGTAAAGTGAGGAATGTTATGTAGATGAACCATACTTAATATAGTGATATACTAGATACAAATATGTGCTACATATGAAAATAAAAAATAACAAATATTGAATATTGAGATAAACTCATGAAATTATGTCATTTATTTATAATGTAATATAATTTAATTCATTTAAAATTCATTAACTTATGATATCAGATAGAATATTTTTAATTATTATTAGTATATTATGTCAATTTACCTTTTTCAAGTTTAAAATTTTAAATCATTTGTTTAAAAAATATAATAAATTTTTACTACTAAATTGTGGATGTGAAGTAAGAAGGGAGAATTGGTCAGATGATGAAAGATTTTTACTGTTAAATTTGTAAATATAGAGTGAGAAAAAAAAACGAAAATTATTATTTTACTCTTAATTTAGAGAATTTGATAAAGCATATGCACATGTAAATTATATTAAAAATAATAAATTTCACAAATATTTACATATATTAATCTGTATTTTTTAAAATTCTGAAAATTAAATTTTTTTCCCTTTACATTTCCATAGCCTAATCGGTCCACAATCCTCGATTAAAATGGCGTACATGACCACGGGTCACGTGGCTAAAAGTGCGAGCTTGTGTGATTTGTCGGGTAGGAACTCGGCCTGGCGGTGCTTGTCCCCTTCCGCCTGCCTGTCTTGCCCCCCACCCTTCCGCTTGTCTTTATCTCTTTCTTTTTCTGTGAAATTCTTTGGCATTTCTCACGGTACAAATTTTCCTCTTTTGTAATTTTTTTACGCACAAAATTCTTAAGTAATCGTATAATGTAAAAAAATATTTAATTAAATATGATAAAATGAATAAATTAATATTAACCATTCAAGTATTTTATATAATTATTAATAGATAAAATAATTTGATTGGTTCTGTTAAATCTACATCCGTCACAAAAAAAATTATAAGTTTATAAGATAATTGAGTATCATCTTATGAGTGAAAACTGGCTCGGTGTCTTGTAACTGCATTATTGATAATATAAACCCAGACAAACATTTTTTTTCCGGTCCCGAATTTAACAAGTTACGAGTTCCACACTCAGACATGACGTGGTATGAGCTCACATAAAAATATATGATGATACCATGTAAAATATCATTCTGAACCCGCAAAAGGTTGGACCGTTTTCATCTAAAAGTGTAAGCTATTAGATAGCAATGCTCGATTATGTAATTAACCCATTATTATTGTATTGTATAATTAATATACAATTGGCTTCTCAAAGCTATTTATTTGTAACAGCATATCAACAGTGTATCCGTCATACACGAGACTTTCTTGTCTAAACCATCTCCTCTATTTTTTTTTATTTGCACCACGCAGTATATTCGGGTTAGCTGAAGTGCACATCTAGACTAATCTGCGGTCGGTTTGGCAAAATTCCCGGTTTTGATGCAGTAATTCTGCAAGGTGACCATGGCTCATCTTCTTCCAGACATGGTAAGTATATCTGACCCAGCAAAGCCTGTAAGTTATGGAGTTGACGGACCTCTCTTATTCTTTAATTCGGGGTTTCAACGAGTTTTTCTTTACAAGATCCAGATGTGGTCGAAAAGCAAATGAAACGAACGTGGACCAAGAGCAGAGAGATAAGGGCCTCATCGGTCCTGTGAAAGCGATAGTCGTAAAAGCATCGGTATGCATTAGTGGTCGATGTACTTGGGGAATATAATTTCGAAGCGATTGCCGATCGACCCACTAAGCAAACTTTATGTGCGTGCCCGCTGAATCTACTGTCGTGTCCAACCGAGCTTCGAAAGGAAAGACACTGCACATTGGGACGACTCCTGTCTGTAACTGTGAATGTCATGGCATGGCCGCCTGGGGGGAGGAAGGGAGTGATCTGTTGGAAGAGCTCCGCGGATTCTCTATAGCCTTTTCTTTCCCGTTTTTTCTTTCTTTTCTTTTTCCGATTTTGTAGCTATTTGATTGTATTAGGAGGGAGGATGAGGTGACACCATTTAAAGCAGGTGGGAGCCGGTTTGGTGAAAGTTTTAATCCGGTTCGATATTAACGAGCCCGAGTCGAGCTGATCTCGGGCTCGTCAGTTAAATGAACCGAACCGAGCTTAATAGTATTCGACTCGAGAAATTCACGATTTTGAATTAACTTTCTATCTTATGTATTATAAAGTAAACAATAATCTTCTTCTATATACTATTATTATATGCAAACGTTTGTACGTTTTTGTGCCTTTTTTGATTTTCTATATCTGACATTTACCTAATTTACATATTAAAATTTATGGCATGCATTTATTTTGGAAAATTCTCCTAATTAAGGATAAAATAATAGTAATTTATACGATTTTTTTCTCACTCTACATCTACGATCTAAGCAGCAAAAATCTTTCATGAACAATTTAGATTATCTCGCTCCATAACGGCATAACAAAAATATTCTATTTGCTTTTCATTATAAGTTAAATAATTTATCATATTCTTAAACAAATTTTTAGAAAATATAAATAAAACATACTCTCGACAACTTAGAATATACGTTTTGCCTGTTATTATAAGTTAACATAAATTCATTTTAATTAAATTAAATTATAATTCATTACAACTAAATAATTTATTTATACATATTCATAATATTATTTGCTTTTATTTATTTTATTTTCTTTCCTTGCAAAGCAGGAGTCACCCTCTAGTTATTACTTTATGATTTTTCCCGAGTCTAAATAAGTTCGAGCTTATACGAAACTTTTACTAGCTCATTTGATCCTATATCATGAGTTTTAGCCATCAGCATTTGACGAGCATGTACAAGCCATGTCCAACCTATATGAGTTCTATCGATTTTATGTGAATCAAACGAACCTTCATTTATTATAACGAGTTAAATTTGAATTTGAAATGCTAAACGTATCCGAACTCGAGTCTGGATCCGAGCTCACAAATCGTTAAACAATTATAGCTTGAGCCTGATAGGTTTAGGCTTGGGTCAACTCGTTTACGGTCCGAGATTGTATGGGAAGGCTGGACTTTCTATTGCATTGTATGATAGAGGTAAAAGCACAGGCTTGGTCATCTAGTTTCTTTAAAAAGTTTACTCGTTGCCATCTTTATTATTTTAATATTAAATTGCTCCTGATATATTAAAAATTAGTAAAATTACTTTTAAAAATTGCTTCATTAAAGAAAGAGTCCACTATTTTCTTTCAATTTCTTTATATATATATATATGGAATTTATTATAATTTAAAATAGGGTTGAACTTTTTTTTGATAATACTATTTTATTGTAAACTAGATTAGAAGCTTGTGTTATGCTGTGGATTGAGTTGATAAATGCAACATGTTATAAGAAAATAAATGAGTTATATTAAAATATGAAAATATGAAAAATAAATAATTGTGTTCAACTCACAATTAAATCTCTTTTTCGTAAAAAATTCATTTCTAATTTACATATATAAATCTTATTATGGGTAAGTACTGCCCAAGACCAAAAAAAAAAAAAAAAGAGGGAAGAACGTTGATGTGAGGACTTGAACCTCGAACACCACACTTGGTGATATAGTTCAATTCCGGAGAAAATCTTCAGTGGAGCGGTTATACTACACAGGCGATACTGATATGGTATATCCGTCCGATCAGAATTCATCTTTTATATATTTTTCTATTTAGGGTTCACCATTTATTAGATTTTTTAAATATTTTTTACCAATTATATATTATTTTAAATTAAAGTACCATTTATTTAAGGTTTTTAAATATTTTTTAACAGATTTTTAGGATTTAATAATCATAACTGTATAATTATTGATGACATATTAAGTTCCAATTAGTCAGATATACGACATCAGCATCGATTATGTGGTATGATCGCTCTACTGAAAATTTTCTCCAACCACTTAGCCAAGTTGGAGCAACTGCTTAAAATCTTCCACAAATATATGTATAGTGAAAAAAAAAGATCGGACACGTGTCCATTAGAGAGTCTTGTAACTCTCTTTTAACCTATAAAGGTATAAAGATATAAAAAGTTCCGATTAGTCGGACATACCGGATTAGCGTCGCCTACGTGGTATAATCAGGCTGAAGAATTTCTCCAACCACTAAGCCAAGTTAGAGCAACTACTTAAAATCTTCCACAAATATATGTATAGTGAAAAAAAAAAGATCGGACACGTGTCCATTAAAGAGTCTTGTAACTCTCTCTTAACCAATAAGGATATAGAGGTACAAAAATACAGTAAATAAATAAAAATATTAATTATTTTAATAATTACCATATATATATTATTCAATTTATTATCAAATGATTACAAAATAGGCTGGTCTAAACTTTTTTTCGGCTTGATTTAAACCCTTCCTCTCCTCAATTTTTTTTCGGCTTGATACAATGCTAGCAGGAAATGATGACTTAACACCACCTTGTCAAATCCGACCCGCCGCGGCCCATGCATCAGGGCCAAGTCCGAATCTGTCTTTTGACCCATCCCACCCCAACCTAACCGATCACCTATATTAGATTATTGTATATCTTAAAATTAGACTTACTTAATTTATGAGTATTTTTATCTTATTAAATTAGATAAAAATTATTTCATTTTATTAAAAACATATAAGTTTTAAATTTATTACTAAAATATTATATATATGCAACTTTATATCATCTTAAATTACACATGCATAACAATTCATTAACCTGTTTGTAACCGGGTCGACCCGGGCTGGTCGGGATCTTCAAGTATTGGCGTCCGCTTCGAATGATTCCCATCCCACTTAAATTATTTAGCAGAAGGACCAAAATGCCCCAGCTGGTGACGTGTCCTGTTGTGAATGCCCATGGGAAACTTGCCCGGGTGATTGCAGGAGGAACGTCGTCGTTTACTTCGCAAAACATTCTTACCAGCGGCAGTCGTCTCCCGTCCGACTCAGTTCACGATAGTCAGTCACTTGGCCGGCGGATTCGGAAGTCGGAGGCGGAGAAGTTTGCCTCCGGAGCTGGGGTTTTTCTAGGGTTTCGGGTTGTTGGAGAGGTCGTCGGAAAATCTTTGAGGAGGACGCTGCCGCTGCTGCCGCGATGGATTCCGCCCTGGCAAGCGCTTCTGCGATAACGGACCAGAGGCAGAGGATAGAGCAGTACAAGCACATTCTAGCCTCCGTTCTCTCTTCGAACGATATCGTGCAGATGAAGAAATTTATCGAGCACAGTAACTCCCTCCCCTCGCCTCTTCTTCGTTAATTTTAATCGATCACTGGCAGACGAAGCGGCGATGATGATCCTGTTGCCTTGCAGTGCTGTCGGATAATGTTCCATTGGTAGTTTCTCGACAACTCCTGCAGAACTTCGCACAGGAGCTGGGGTCGTTGAACCCGGAGATCCAGAAGGAGATCGCTCATTATACGCTAGCTCAAATACAGCCTAGGGTTGTGTCGTTCGAAGAACAGGTTGGTTCCAGTCAGTCTTCAAGCTATGCGGAAGTAACTTAATGGACAGCGAACATTTTAATCGAGTTTTTACCTGTTGATTGTCGCAATGTTATGCTCATGATTTTATTGCTTATTATCCTTTTTGGATGAGTTTCTTGTGTTTCATCTTCAATGAATTCCTTACGAGTTCATCATAATTTTCCATCCCATCTGAGTTTCAGGTGTTAGTTATTCGTGAGAAACTTGCTGAATTGTACGAGTCCGAGCAGCAGTGGTCAAAAGCTGCGCAAATGCTCAGTGGCATTGACCTAGATTCAGGAATGAGGTAGCAGGATGTGCTATATAATTGATAGTACAGCAGCTGATGATTTTTTGTTCAGAAGTGCAGATTTGTGAGAGTTCATAATGATCTGCTTATCGCTAATCGCTAATGTATTCTATGTTGAATCTCCATGGAATCAGGATAATTGATGATACATTCAGGTTGTCAAAATGTGTACAGATCGCCCGCCTATATCTTGAGGTAATTAGCATTTATTGGAAATAAAATTCCTTTATTGGCAAGATTGTTTTGGTGTTGAAGATATTCTGATGATGAGTCTGTGTTGGGTGCCTAGGATATTCATAATCGTACAATCTATGTAATGTGAGCCTTGCGGGTTAAGCCTTCCTACTAGGGCATCATTGTTTTCTTATATAAACTTTTCAAGAGGACTGAAATCAAGTATTGATAGGAGAAACTTTGTGTCATCTTCTTTTATATGAACCTTTGATAGGGTTGAAGTTGGTTTTGCTTGTGCCTTAAATCCACAATAATCGGCATATACAGAAATTGCAATGTGCTATTTGTGTGCTGCTTACAGGATGATGATGCATTTAATGCAGAAGCTTTCATCAACAAAGCTTCGTTCCTGGTTAGCAACAGCCAGCATGAGGTTCTAAACTTACAGTACAAGGTTTGTCACTGTTTCACATGTAACAACAATGTGCCTGATAATATTTCTATAGAACAACAGATCTTTATCCTAGCTACTATTTCTCAGGTTTGTTATGCAAGGATTTTAGATTTAAAGCGGAAGTTCCTGGAAGCAGCTCTACGATATTATGACATATCTCAAATAGAAAAGCGGCAAATAGGAGATGAGTATGTATACTTATCCTAGTTTATGCTTTTTGACAAGTTTCACAGTATGGATTACTGTGTAGAATGTGTTGGTGCTTGGTGGTGATCAAACTTTTAAAATTTTCCCTTTGTATTACTGTTTCATGTGTTGTTCATAATTGATATACTTAGTGCTGTTTCAAATTCTTGACTCTTGTTGCTTCCTCTAACAAGTTAATGTCTAGAATCAATGATCTAAAGATATATTAATTCTTAGAAGATTGCTTTAGTCTTGTTGAAGGTCAAATGGCTATTGAGATAAACCTTGAATTATTAAATGTCAGCTTTGCATGGATTATTAAACTAATTTCAAAAATCCAAATAATGCCCTTATATGTAAATACCTTGTTACTTGCGCTTTAGATTGAAAAAAGGCCAGTGTTATGCCATTTGCCTATCATGAAGAAGATTGGAAGGTGCAGGGCAGAGTACCTTATTGCTGACAGGAATGTCAAATCATATCATGGTGTTTATGCATTTAGTAGTTACATCGAAAAAAAGTCGACGGGGAAATGTTTCACTGATTAGATTGATGCTAAGACAATTTTGTTGAGCTAAAATCATTGTTATTAGCTAGACTCTTAGTATTCAAGTCTTCATTTTTTCTGTTTATGGCAGAGAAATTGATGAGGAAGCACTTGAACAAGCTTTATCCGCTGCTGTGACCTGTACAATATTGGCTGCTGCTGGTCCACAGCGGTCTCGTGTCCTTGCTACTCTGTATAAAGTAATTCTTACGCTATGAATTGAATACCTTTCTGGGAAGCTGATTTGCACTTCCTAGCCTTTTTGGCTAAAATTGTAAATGAAAGCATGAGGTCCAAGTGTACTTTTTCTTTTGGACCATTGAATTTGGGACAGAACACTCTGGCTTGTGGAAGCTTTCATAGAACATACTCATTTTCTTTCTAGTATTAGTTTACATTTAAAACAATTTACACCTGTAATGCATCCTTATGTTTTTGTTTGGATATATTGTTCAGGACGAGAGATGCTCAAAGTTGAAAATATACCCGATATTGCAAAAGGTACTTATTTCCACTCTATCAATTGCGTGTTCTAGTGCTCTATTTATTCCCTGTGCTCTGCCCATTATCTACTGATTCTGTTCCTACAAGCCTTTCTTAGAAAACAATATTTGTTTCAAATTTACTAGGTGTATCTGGAAAGAATTCTCAGAAAACCTGAAATCGATGCATTTGCTGAGGAACTTAAAGCTCATCAGGCAAGTTAAACTTATCTAGGATGTGAGATGGTCTTTGTATACCTTCCACGAAACTTAATGAGATTCATTTTTCACCAGAAAGCAATTTTACCGGATAACTTCACCGTTCTGGATCGTGCTATGATTGAGCATAATCTCCTGAGTGCGAGTAAACTCTACAAAAATATAAGGTTTGGATAGTCTTCCTCTTTGCCGTGGACAATATCTAGCTCCATCAATTTGAATTTGCCTGCCATTTTTATTGCATTTGTCTGTAGCTTTGAAGAACTGGGGACGCTATTGGGCATTCCCCCTCACAAGGTGTGTTCCTTTACTCTCTAGATACATATTTTCCATGTTAGGGAGTCGCCTTTATCTTCATGCAGATTAAGAATTATTAGGATGAGTTTCCTCTATATCAGGTTTTTACTATTCATCAGCATTGTTTTATTATTCACGTGCTATTTTTTCTCACCTTTCAATGATAAAACTTCAATGTGGTAATTTAATTGATTTCTGGGAGTGTTTATTTTGTGCTCTCATAAGCTGCTTCTACTGCAACTGTCCTCGTTTTACTGCAGGCAAATTTTGAGTAACATGCCAAGTTCTCTACCTCTATGTCTCATTTTTTATATGATATCATTTCCTTGCATGGTTTGGTAAAATCTGTTGGCAGGCTGAGAAGATAGCATCGAGAATGATATATGAGGATCGGATGAAAGGATCCATTGATCAGGTATGTGGTATTTTTCTCGAAATCTGGAAGGGGTCTCCTGTGAAGTGGCGCCCTGAGAAAACTACTGGTTGCCCAGGTTGAAGCGGTGATACATTTCGAGGATGACACCGAGGAGTTGGAACAATGGGATCAGCAGGTCAGTCTTTTGCAATAATAGCTCTTCCCACCAATTCAAACTTCTTAATCTTAATTTCTTTTTCACCAATTCTAAGAGATGTTCTATTCAATGTCCGTGTAAACCCCAATTTCTGAAATATTTGTAAAGTGGCTCAAAGTAATTTTGGACCACAAGTTGAACTGTGTTTTTGGGTTGTAGAGGTGGGGCTCGTCTAGTTGAGTTCAGTCGAGCTTTTCAGTCTCCTGTTAGTTTTATTGCATGTTCTGCAGCCGTGTTCACTGTCTTATTTTGATGGTTGTAGATTGTCGGTGTATGCCAAGCCCTGAACGATATCCTTGACAGCATGGCAAAGAAAGGCTTTTCAGTTCCTGTATGATAAAGCAGCCGTATTCTCCGAGAGCCCACCAGAAATGGCTGAATCTCATGTGGGGGAGAAGATGATTATTGCTTCCAATTCCTTTTTGTGAATTTCGTCCCGTTAGATTGATAAGTTTGGATTCATTCTCCTCTGCGCTTATTCACTAGCTTACTCTTCTTTTCATGCTGAGGAAATCTAAATCACTTGCTGATAGAGAGTGCTGGGTGATGGAAGTAGCCACAAATGTTGGGTGTACGACGAAACCTGCTCTGTTTTGCTAATTGAGTACGGTCTGCTGTTGATTCCATGGGTATCAACACTAACACAACCTTATGTATGGGTGGATGAATAGCGGTATAAGCCGAAAGTGATCACTCTGAGCAACTGAACCACAGCACGACAATTGCATCAGAAAACTCTGTTCAGTAAGTGAATTGTTTCATAAAGACGTCTAATGAGTGGGATAATCGACTGTGCGGTTAAGTAACCCTAAATATTATTATTATTGAACGCATCGTTTGATGACAATGATGGCTCCTACCGTACGATAACAGCCCCGGTATGTCTGTCTTTGAGGGAGGGCTGCCTTCGTGTGTGCAAAAATAGCTCAGGCAAGAACGAGCTATATAGTAATCGTGAGGCTGTCGGTCATATTTTGATCTACAGGTAAGTCTTTCACATATCACTTTCATACCTCATCCCCTTCTCCATTTAGTCATCCCTTAGTTCACACACGAAAGGTACCGAGGATAAGATGACTCGGTTGTACGAACCAAAAGGAATTCTCACGTGATGGTTCGTCCTATTGAAATGCTTCTCCTTATTCTGTGTTACGTCGAAATAAAGTTACAGAGGAGTTGCTTCGTCTTAAGTCCATAAGCCTACACGATCCGCGTGGAAGGATCTTCACATTAACGTGTGAACAAAAGACAATACCAGGAGGACAATTTCCAAGCAACGAGGCTAAATAATCAACTGCTATCATCCACGACTTGGTTGCTTCCAAATAGACCCTCTCTTCTCTTGGGAAGCCCAGTTGATTCTAGAGCAGGGCCCCGGTACTTGAGCTCCGAAGCGGCCCTATAACTGGGATCGACAGGAGGCCTTGAGCTGTGATCAGCAGAACTCGGTCTAAAGGTACTGCTGGCACCAGAGGGATACTGTGTAGGTGAACCATACCGCCGGGGCTGTCTCAGGCTGTTGCCTCGCAGTTCCAATATATCAGCATTTCTCGAAGAAGAATCTACCATGGATCTATCACCGGAGCTAGTTACCAGTGGAGCACCGGTAGTAGCAGAGGTAGAGCTAAAAGGGTCATCAGGACCCCAGGATGTGAGCGCTTCCTTCTTCTTAGCAAAAAAGTGCCATGCCACAAACAGGAAAAGAATGAAGAACAGCACAGGGCTGGTCCATAGCATAGTGTTGAATTCCCCTTTGTAGACTGGAAGATTTGAGCGGTAGATTCCCACAAATCCACTCCCCAGACTGAGCACAACCACCTTTTCACGGTCAGTTGCTATTAGAGGGATTGGGTTCCTCCTACCGGTAGCTACATCCGTTGCTTGATAACTCAAGAAGGGTGATCTTATTTCATCCAACCCAGCAGAGAAGAGAAGCCGTGGCATACCGACCCTAACATAATGCTGGGTAGAGACGTTGTATACGAAGACCTTCTCCGGGTTAACGACAAGCAAGTAACCCTTGATAGCCTGAATAGCGAGAGGCTCTTCCATGTCAACCTTCCTTTTGAATCGCACCCGGCATTTGAAGTTCACAATGTCTCCCAGCAGTAGCACATGGATCAACTCCCCATCTGATGTGAATCCGTATGCTTTAGACCTCTCCGTGGCATCGAAAACGTAATTCCTTGCAAGGGAATGATTTAATCCTTCACACTCAGATTCCTTCATTCTCATGCTTCTCAACTCCAACGACCCAGCACCGGTCTCAGTCAAGAACAGGAGCCTCTGCTTCAAGAATGCAAGTGGCCGACTACGTGGTTTGAAAGAACCATGCAGTGCCCCATCTTGTTTAAAAACATTAATCCTCCCACTAATGTCGGTTGATAGGATGTACCTAGTTCTTCCAACATGATGAACCTCGAGCATTGTAATTGCGGAGCCATCCTCTGTGCTTCCGAGTGCACCAACATGTTCCGTAAAGAGCGAACTCCACTCTTCCCCGTTCAATCCCTCCCAAACCTTGTGGATAGAGATCATTCCATTCTGGAACCCTGTAACCACAAAACTCTCATTCTTGTAGACCGACATGTAAGAAACCATGGCTGTAATTGGAGATTCCATCATCGTCTTGAACTCAACCACGACATCCCCGTTTCTCATGAACACATACACCTTCCCACTCTCATCTCCGATGGCAACGTACTTACTGAGACCCTCATAGTCTCGAAATGGCAGCACGTTGATACAAGTAGCCTCAAAATCCAATTTTACAGCCGAAGCAAAGTGGAACTTCTCGGACCAGAACAGGCTGTACTTGGTAACAGAGACTCCTCTCGCTCTCTCTCCATCCCAAGATTTAACCTCCAAGCCCTCCCCATCCACTTCTCTCGTTTCTCTTACCGAATCCATATCACCGTGAATTCTCCCACCGACTGCCACATTCTTATCCACAGAAACACCTAGCTTCAGACTCTCCGAGCGGCGATCATCCTCAATGCCCCTAACCCTCACACCACTGCGAGAGGCTTCGGCAAGTCGCATTTCCAATCTAGAGACTACCTCGCTTAGATTTCTCACTAGATCTTCGAGCGCCTGCAACAGAACCTGCTGCTTACGGTCCAAGCTCGTTGACTCGGTCGCAGGTGCACCGCGAGGGAGCTGATCGCTCTCGTCCTCGACCGGAACAGGATCGCCGGTAGCGAGTATTCTAAAAGCCGGTGCAGAAGCAAAGGCCAGGAGGAACCAGAGCAGAAGAAACTTACCTCGACGACGACCTTCCATGGAAGAAGACGAAGAATAACAAAAAGCAGCTGCAGCAGCTTGGCGGTCGCCGACTCAGCGAGCTGCCACCGACGGGTTCGGCTCGGATCGCGGATCGTCCGAGGGAGGATTCGTCGGACTGCGGCCGGAAACGAGAGATCGGGCGATTCGATAAGCTCAAGGAGAAGGACGAGACGGTTTGAGGGTGAATCGGAGCTGAGCCGACAGGGTTTTTGATGGAAGCTCTTTGACTCGAGTCTCTGGGAACTGTGAGCCTTAGGCCAATAGTTCTATGTTTCCGGCGAGACCGCTACGTCGGGAAACGAAATCTTCGTGCGCCGAGTAATGGAAATAATCCGGTGCAGCCGGTCGTACGAATTGGATAACCGAGATTAAGCCACGTGGAGGTACGGACAGCAGGACTGACGGTGTGGCGGTCAGAAGGATTCTAGTTTCGGGTTTTTTTTTTACAAAAACCTTAAAAGCTTGTTCTACAACCGAAAATATCAGTTGTTTGTAATAAATGGGCCGTTTTAAACAATTACCTTTTTTTTTTCCTAATTACAGTAATCTTATAGATTCATTACTACATTACCACGTCATTGTGAGATGGACTATTCAGTATTTCTATTAATGAAAATATTATAAATGAGTAAACAACAGTAGTCTAACTATTCAAAAGTTACTTTAATGCAATTTAGTATGATTAAGTTTTCGGGTTCGAATCATCATCTAAGCAAAATTACTAGAAGGGACTATTGAGTTTGGATCGTAGCAGACACCGATTTCTTGGACAATACTGGACAGTTGGTGTTACAATGTTGACAGGCCAGTGTTAGTACTGGTTATTCAGCTTGTTTGTTATGTTCGTGGTTGAACACGAAATCTGTAATATTACTTAGTCTATTATTAGAGAGAGTCTTGTGTGCAACGGATATACACGTGACAGTGCTGACGCGGTATCACGAGCCAATAGGATTAAGTTATTTTTAAAATATTTTCACTAAAACTTAAAAAGAAAAAGTAATGCTAAAAATGACATGATTTAATTAGTTCGTGACACTATATCAGCACTGTTATGTGATGCACCTGTTACGTACAAGACTTTCTTCTATTATTGCCCCTTCTTTTTTACTCATAAAAGCGAAAAAACAAAGCTGCCCGAGAACTGCTTTACAAGTTGGAACATCACACGGTAACGCTCGTCCCCAAAGAAGAGAACATTGCAGTACATGCCGCCGTCTGGAAACTTGCCACGGACTCCTCCCGTCTTAGCCCGAGTTGACTGCATGGAGTTCCCGGGGAGCGAGGACTCCCGAGTTTCCACCCCCGGAGCGGTACTACAACGACAGAATGGCGATAGCTGTATGACGCTGGTAATCAAGCATCTTGCAGAAGGCGACTTGCCCGCTAACCGACCAGAAGCCAAAAGAAGGTAAACTCCATTTATAAGAGAGATGAAGAGTCGATCCAGAGTTATTGATCAAAGAAAATATGTTACGTGACCTATGGAATTTAGTCGGACTCCCTTTGTCCCCAAATTGTTATCTTTGTACGTATTTTACGCTCGCTAATAATTCATTGCCTTAACAAGTTTCATAATGAATCGTAATTCAGACACTTCTCCCGACCTTTCGCGGATGGACCCGACGGTCTTTTCACCGGCCATGTCAACTCCTTTACGAGGTTCAACATTTAAAAAAAGAAAAGAAAAGAAAAGAAATTTGATTTAACGATTAGCCAAGGTCATGTCAAATATTTCCGTTTTCAACGAAACAAGAGAAGTGAAAAAATTTCACTCAGTCCCATTCCCGTTTGTCGGTGTAAATTCAATTCCATAAATACCCACATAAATGCACATTAACAATGGAAGAAATTCTGGATGGAAATACTGCACTAGTATTATTAGTTAGTATTATAAATTAATAAGAATTACCTACATCAGTAATTTCATGATGAACCACTTCGACTGTAAAACATATTTAACCACTTCTCTTCATTTTCGGGTGAAAATCCTTGTCCAAAAACCTCCATACTTAGCATCCTCCTCACCTTCTTACTGATTGATAATGGTATTTCTTAAGATATTTAGAGGAGAAAATAACGGAGAGAGTCTTATATATTTATCGTTTCTCGTAATAAATTATAAATAGTTAAAAGTGATAAATTGAGTCTTATTATTCCTTCCAATATAAGCGTTGGCCTATTCCGTCACTCGCTGTTAGTTGGAAGTTGACGTGGTATAGTTGCCTTCGGTTTAATTCGATGTGTCCACTTTAAATGCTATCATGAATATTTTTAATCATACGTATACTTAATATTATTTTTTATTTATAAATAGATTAAATTACCCTTTTATCTCTTATTATTCAAAATTCACATATCGGATTAATCTCCTGCACTTACCAATACATCCAAAACATAACAAGAAGAAAGGAAACTAGCTAGCTTGTACACTAGAGAGATCAGGTTTCCAGTGACTTCTTCTTCAATCAAGTTAAGCTCACCCGCGCCTCGCCGGCGAAACACGGTGCTCGGAGAATAGTAGCTGCCAGATCCCGGAGAACGCCTCCACGATGATGGGGTGGTACTTCGGGGAGTTGAGGCTGAGGAAGCAGATGAGGAGCTGCTCCAGGTCCGCGGCTGCGAACATCTCCTTCTCAACCACCATCTCCCACATCGACCGTCGGAAGTCCTCGAGCGGGTCCTCCGACCTCTTCACCACTACCACGCTCTCCCTCACCTTCCCTCCCGGTTCCCGCAGCCTCAGCCGGCGTAGCACTGATGAAGAAGAAGAAGCAGCCAGTGTTGTTTCAGTGGTCTCGATCGAGGAGGACCTCCTGCTGGAGAACTCGGTGGAGGAGTCGTCATCGGAGAAGCTTCCGGAAGTGCCTGAGAGCAGGAGGGCCTCGGTGTCCTCTCTGGCCTTGGCGGTGGCCTTGGTCCGCTGGTTCGATTTACAGACCATATGGTGCCTGTGAACAGTATTAATATGGCATCATGCATACTGTTCATGGTTTGGATATATCTGGTTCGATTTGAACCGAACCATATATCTGGTTTGATTCTATTTGAGATATACGTGTGTGTGCGTGGGTGTATATATATAGGATAGCAAAATAAAGCTTGAGCTTGATATAGAAGCCTCTCATCACCTCCCATCTTTCTTCGATGTGTACCCAGCCGACGACTCTTGACCGGAGAGCTTGGACCGTGGGACGTGGCATGACCTGGCAAAGGAGCGGTCCGGGGTCGAGGGAGGGGCTGGAGCGGTGAAGGAAGGGAAGCTGATGTCGAAGGACTTTGTGTTGATCGGAGAGAGCCGGTACGTGGCCGGAACTGTGTTTCTGGGGAAAGCCGAGGAGATAATCTCGGATTTGCCTGGGCGGCAGAGCTGCAGGGAAGGAAGGACTCGAGAGAGCTTCTGCTTCAAACGCTTCGCCATGAAATACACAGAGAGGGAGAGAGAGGGAGGGAGTTTGAAGGAGCTTCTGCCTCTGCCCGCTGTACAAATATAAGATAGTAGCATGTCAGGGGTTTTCCTTCTTTGATTTGTTAATATTATATTTCTTCATTGGCAGTATTTAATTGTTTGCTAGATGGGATGGAGAACAAGACATCAAAATGATACCAGAAAATGACGTCCGTGGCTAATCGAAATTATTCGATGTATCTTCTTTTTAAATAAATATTTTTATACTTGAATCTTATAAATGAATAAAATACAAGTTAGAAAATTTTTTCTCCTTTGGTAGACCGACTCAACTCAAACTAAAATTAGATAGAGCTCATTGAATTTCTCGATATCAAGTTACATACGTAGAAAAAATATCTAAAATATACGTGAACCTATCTTTTCAGGAATCCAAGAGAAAAAGAAAATTTAGTGCAGTTGATACTATTTTCCTTATGTTACCTAACCAGCGGTTCTGAATTTAACGTCACTGGTGAAACATCATCGCAGATCTTTTTATCTCCTCTTCCTTCTACTTATTTCTTGCAAAAAAATATGTTAGGCAAAAAAATTTATTGTAATCACAATTTAAGAGGTCTTGCATTTAGTTTTCAACAGAATTGGGTGCCATTTTATCCTCATTTTCCTCTTATTCATTTTTAGTCCCCGGATCATCTTTTATAACCGGAAAAAAAATTTATTGAGTGGTGATGAGAAATTAGGCTGTCTCTAGGAAGAGGTCAGGAGATCCCCGATGCAATGCCGTACGTTTGGATATGAGTTATCTGTCAATCAACTGGCCTCCCGTGTGCCTGCAAATACATTATAACTTCGGGAGGGAACTGCACACGCTCGTAGGCATGGACTGGCTAATCCAATCAATGTATCTGATGTAAGACTTAGTATTATTTATTATTACAATCGGCCCAACTGGATTGGGATATTGATGTGAACTCAATCCCAGATCGGATGGGTCGTGTCGGGCATTCTTTTGTGCATTCACTTGGCATGATCCGATCGTTTCTCTCACTTAAATAAACATCGGAAAAAGATCGATCCACGCAGCCACCCATAGGGTCGACTTTCGCGCGGTTGCGAGACCTCGGAATTCGAGACAGTGGACAGCGCATGAATCTGGTGAGCTATCCGAAGGATCCATCTAAGGCATATTCATTTCATACCTCAGATTTTGTCTCGACTCTCGTGGAAAAGATATCTCAAATGGAACTAAGATTTAGTATTATTGTGCATATGTAAATATTGAGGCCGGCCTCTGCCTGTGGGACACACGAAGAACGCCAGATTCATAGTTAAAAAAATGTCAAATTACAATTTAGTATATAGAGAAAGGACCTCATGCTTGCAGGAGCTGACCAAATCCAAGTGATGAATATTGTCTATATTCGAGCGTCCACGTAGAATAGCAATGAACACTAGGGGGCCGAAACGTCTTCGATGCATAGAACTGATGGGTACAAGCAGGGACGGATCTAAAAACTTCATCTCGAGGGGGGAAATTCAATGGATGGTGTGAGAGGATATGGGCTTAGAGGTGTGAAATGAGATAACTTGATAAAGAATACGTAAAAGTTAAGTGGAGTTTTTTTAAGAATATTTAGTGGGATTTATCGAGTTCAAGAGCGACCCTGTACAGCCGCTTAAATCCATTCGCGGATTCAAGTAATGTCTGAAATAAGAAAAAAATGAGAAAGGAAGTCTGGTGTACAGTTGGGCACCATCCTTGACTTGATATAAGTACCGAGAAGTTTTGAATTTGACTCTCGTTAATGGAGCTCCATTTTAGTGACCCTTTATTATCTTTCTATCATATTTTCTTATAAATCCATATTTTTTAATTGAAAAAACTGCAATTTAATTAATTAATTGTTAGCATTATCGATACCAAATATACGAGGAATTTTTTAGAGTCCCATGAACTTTGAAGGGAATAAGAGAAGGAAGAAACAAAGAGTATGAAATCATCCGAACCTTTTGATTTTAAGTTGAGAGCAGTCACACCTTATCAAACCCCGATCTCCCTATACACTAAGTAATCTTAGACGATGTGATGGTGGGGCCGGGGAGATTCTTATGTAATCCTATCTTACCACATGACTTAAAAAAATATTAATCAAAATATGACAAATAAGTAAATTAGTGTTAATTATCCGAACAGTTGTCATAATTAATATTAATTAAAATAATTTGATTAGTTCTTCCTCATAATATCATTGTAAGGTATGAATATCTCTGAATTTTTTTTTTTTTGTGAGGCTGTGTGGAATATCCTGTTTACTGCCTGTACTCCAGTGGTCTGCAGACGTTGAAGGAGTCTCCACGCCACGTCCAAATAAATGCATAAAAACGCAAGAGAAAATGAAAGGATCTGAATTGGTCCATCCGATCGATGCGGAGCGTGTCCTATTCCTCGGTGCTTATCGATTCCAATTAATGAGAAAAAAATGAAACCTATGTTTTTCTAGTACTCTCCTCTAGGCTCAGGGCCTTCTCTGACGTCAAACGACGGTCCACTTACGGCAATTTGACCGTAGATGCAGGAACCAGAAAGAACAACAGCACCGTATGTTGTTCTCCGACAGGTGCGTTGACGGCATTAACATTGCACACAATGGGATGACGTGCGTGACACCGTTCAGATACGGAATCGAGGAGGTCAATTTCAACTAGGGTGGTAATGGGCTGGGATGGGCTGGGTATTTGAGTACCCGTACCTGCCCGACACCCTCACGGGTCAGATTGTGCCCCGCCCCGCACATGTGATATGTAAAATATAATCCAAAATATAATATAAATTTATATTTTTTTATTGTAATTTCATTCATTGTAATCAATCGTTTACAAAAGTTTTGCAAGGTTTTTCAAGTCACATTGCTATATTTATGATAGTATAATTAAATTTTAAAAAATTAAGAATTTATATAATTTGATAAAATATAATGATTATTTTTCATTTTAGTAGTATAAAAGTATTCTTAAATCAAGTAGAATAATTTTAAAATATATAATTATATAGTATTTTATATATATATGGGGGTCGGGTCGGGTCGGGGCCGGTCGGCAGCCAGGCCCAGAGCCACCTTGACCCGTGCATGGAGGTTTCACTTGCCCCAAAGCGGGGTGGGCCGGGCCAGGTTCAATGGGCCTGGATCAAATTGCCATCCCTCATTTCAACATTTGTGGACGGACTGTTTCTTGCCGCCGGCCGACCTGAAGAGGGAACCGGAGAATGGAGATCACGGCATTGTCAATGAGCAAGAGATCTTTCTTTCCCCCTTTCTTCTTGATTCCATGGAGAGGTAGCGCAGAGCTCACAATTCAAAAAAGAAAAGAAAAGAAAAGAAAGGCTTATAAATGTGGGAAAAGGAAAATATAGAAATTATGGGCCGGGCCATTTCTTGCACAAAATGGTCGATAATTGATCAAATGGATAGAAGTAGAACTAGTTTAATATTTTTATAATTTTATTATTAAAAATTTGAATGCTTATAAAAAATTATTTTCATTATTTTTTCGGTATTTTAATTGAATTTTTAAGGAAAAATAGAGGATAAAATATATTCTAAAAAGATTTTTAGAATAAAAGGGGTAAAAAAGTAAAAGATCTAAGGCGCAAAACATTCTTTGCCCAAGAGATCCCCTCATCAATTTCCAACCGGAGATTTTCGTGGTTAATTAGATGGAAGTTATTTCATTTTATTTATTTTTATAGATTTTTCCTTAAATAATTTTCCCCTTTCCTTTCTTACAAATGACGAAAATGGGCCGATGAGAGTGAACGGTCTAAAGAGGGCTTGTCCTCCGAGTCCAACTGAAAGCCCACTCCTCTCACAGCTCTAAAAGTGCTTAAGAGGAAACCCTAATCCGGAAAATCTCTCTTATTTAAGCATCCTCCTTGTCGCGGGCCGTCTTCTAGGGTTTGGTATCTCCCCTTTGATCGATTCCTCCTTCAGTTCTGTTCCTGTGGTCCTCTGCTGAGCTGATTGATTGAGGTTCAGTTCTTTCGTTTTGCTTTCTGCGGTTTATGAGTACGGTAATGGTGAGCTGCAACCGTTTACCCGCTCCTCTAAAGGCAAGTTTCAATGCCGGAGGGGATAAAGCGGTGCGCACAGAGCGAGCTAAGGTTGGCTTACCAGCTCATTGCAATGCTCCTCAGTGTTGCTCTGGTTTCAAATGGACCGACCGAAAATTCGTCCATCTTCATTGATCGGACTCCCATTTTCCAATCACCATCCCTTTTCGCATGGATTTTTGAGGTTTTTAGTTCATCACTTTTCTTAAGTGAAATGAATATGGCAGATGATGAACGTTATCTTATTCTACACACTGACTGATCAGTGCTGACCACAAACTCCGCTTATTATCTGATGCCTTGAAGTTTCCCTTCGTTCATAGGAGGTTGTTTTTGAGACGCTGTTAATTTGGTTTTTGATTTCCATAAATGTCTTTCCTATTTGCCTTTGAGATGCACCTGGTGATGAAAAAAGCAGACGGGCGGACAGAATCTGATGCCGTGTTGATTGTCTGTCAGTTCCACTCTGTGGAGCGTTATCTGAGTCTCTGGTGCCTCTTTGGAAATCGCTTTGGATTTTGAACACGGGCATTCGATCCGTCCCAGGCTTCCTCGTGTTAACTGGGAGTTTTGCGTGCTCATGGTTTCTTCCTTTGATAATCATTCTCGGCTTTCCTTTCTTGCAAGTGATTATAGGTTTGCTGTGATGAAGTTGCAATATTTATGTCTGGACGTATGATTTGTCTGTGATCTGATATGCACCTTCTGAGCATAGCAATGGATTAATGTACACTATGGTACCCTTTTTCATCAATCAGTGTTAAAATAAGAAATCGAGCCTTTAGTCGAAGACGGAGAGAGCTTTTGTCAGGAAATCGAACCTTTATCGAGTCTGTAACATCTATTCCTTCCTTCGAAAAAACTTGAGAAAAGTGGAATCTCAAGGGGTTTTTCTACTTCTGATATGGAGCATACAGGCAGATAGTTTTCATCTAGAGTTGATGAGGTTTACTAATGTCCATGACAATTGTGTTCTTTGGCTACGATGATCCAAATTGTCATTGGGGATGGATTTTGAAAATTTCGTATCAATTTTAAAAATTGTATTTGATTATCTTATTTAATCTTTCGTAATCTGTCCTTTCACTCGACTGTAATAAATTTTACCGATATATCACAAGTTATCATAGAAAATCTCAGAGAGTATGAACCCTCTGATCCACTTGCTCGTCCCTCTCATGAAAGATTGTCTCTCCTCTCCCGGCAGCTTTTACTCGTGGCGATAGCCAGTTGCTGAGACGATTCCCATTCTAATTCAACGGTCTATAAATGCTGCCTTATTTTGTTCCAAATTCTTTCCACTAGTTCTAACATAAAGTGGACAGGAGCAAGCGTGAAGTTTAATCTGCTCTGTTGCTTATGCAACTCAGTTCACTATTGATGATCATAGCAGGAAATTCCCATAGAGCAGGTTCTCTCCATGTTCAATGAGGGGAGAATTACAGCAATAGTTTTAAAAGTTTGTCGTTTCTCCTAAGTCAGTCTTACGAGTTTTAAAGTGGTCTTTTCTATCATAAATATTTTTTTCGTTACACACGTTAAGTCCATTTAGTCATATGTGGCCGATGTGTCACTGGCGACATTAAATTATCATTCTTTTCTATTAATTTGGCTGACATGATAGTAATATATTTAATTTGATTTTTTTAACTCGGTTTATTTTAGAAAGCTACTTCCTATCTAGTTCAATCAACAGTGAACAGAGATTTTTCGAATTGGGGCTTTGATATTTATTTTATTTTTAAATTAATTAGATTGATTTTGATCTAATCGAGTAGTCAGGTCAGGATAAGAATTTGTCGTGTTAATTTTTCTATATATTAAAAATCACTTAAAATTTATTTAGGATCTCATAAAATTTTTTTACATATGTTATGCCATATATTTAATATAAAAAGAGCTAACTCATGCGTCCCGTCAGTAAACTAATGATAAAACTAGAAGATCAGTGGAATTCTAACAGTAAGTAATAGAATGAATTTTACATGTCTAATGAAGCAAATGTTTAAAATTGAAAAGATTATTTTAAAACTTAAAAAGAGCGGTTTAGAAGAAAATGATAAATATTTATGACTGCAAATGTAAGTCTTCCGATCAACAAGCTCCTGCATTGCTGGGAGAGGCTAATCTATCCACTGGAATCATAGGTGTCCGCTGGAGCCGGAGGACTCGCCTGAGGCTGTCCGTGACCTTACAGAGGCTGGTCCCATGTCAACTTTTCCCAATGGGATTCGGTTGTGTAAAAAGGTTGATCTTGATCCAACCATTATAGATTTTTTTCCCAAGAACAAAATTATTATTTTTTTCTTTTTAAAAGGAGCATAACAACAATGACAATCCAATCACTCCCGCTGCGTAATATTCGGATTTTTGTGTTCAATAGTTAACATATCATACGGACTAAACAATTAGTACTAATATTGGTCCGGTCGATGTAGCACTATTAAATATTTAGTGTAATATAAGAAGTCAATGTCCGGTAAGACACATAAGGCCAAGAGTCTCTTTTTGATAATGTTGTACAGAGTTATATTTGAATATATAACTTCAATCTTACTGAATCATATAAGAGTAAGTTAAGTTGTGTTGGCACATGGCCTTACAAGTGTAGAATCTTTCTGTATTCGATTTTCTCAGTGATGAAATCTCTCTCTCTCTCTTTAACTTATAGCAAACAAATGGGACGGAAGTTAACTGCCATAATTCTTTTTAAAAAAATCCAAAACGCATGAAATTTTTTTTGTTTACGCTACCCAGTATCATTGGGTCAGTTGAAATGCACTTCGAGACTAATTTGTGATAGGACTGGGACCTCCGAAAAAATTTTCGTAGACCATTCTTGAATCACCCATTTTGAGGTCTAGAGAAGGAACTGCTAGGCTAACTTCATATTGTGAGCTTTTTTTTAATAGTTGACCTCGTTCACTCGAATCCAACCTAACCTTAAAATTTTATTAATTTAATTACATATGTATTTTATTTAAAATAGTAAATCGAACCGTAAAAAGTAAATTCTACATGATTTGGATACTGTGAGATAAAAAAAATAAAAATGGTACGGATCTGATATTCCAATCAAATCGAACTATCAAAACCTCTAGTGTTGAGCGAGCATAAGACGGCCAAAGAGAAATCATTAAGCATATATATGATGAATATTATATGAAAAATATTTCTTTTTTTTTTTTTGATATCGATGGTGTCCGGCGCCGTGGCAACCGACTAATCCACCGGAGGGTGTATTTACAGCCTGAGGCCCCACATTAAACCCCAGATGCCGACCTCCAGGGGGTTTCGAACCCGGGCGCTCTTGGAGTTTACTCAAGGAGCATGCCACTGGGCCGTTGCCCCTGGAGGTGAAAAATATTTGTAGTGCGTTTAGTTTGCTAGAATAAAACAGTACAGGGAGTAAAAATGTTTTATCTAGTTGGAGGGAATAAAATGATATTAAATAGAGTTTTTAAAAGTAAAATGATAAAATTACCCCTCGTATATATAATATTTATATTATTTGCATTTTATTTTATTTTTAATTTTTTATTCTTACATAGAATTAAAATAAAAAATAAAATGCATGAATAGTGAAAGTTTAGTGTTCATTGTCTTCAAGCTCGTGAAATCACCGATGGCAGCTCCGCCGCCGCAACAAAGGAGAGTCGCACTGTTGAGCCACCTCTATCGCTATTTGAACTAAGTTCGCAACCATTGAGCCCCATCATCAGAGGAGATAGGATCGTTGGAGATCAAGCTTGTCGAGCCCCATCATGGAAAGCACGGTTTGTGTTCGCTCTGATGGCTAGGGATGGATTTAAGAGGGTGCAAAGGTGTGATCGCCTCCCTTAAACTTGATAAAATCTGTAAAAATTATACAAATTTCACCAATTTTGTCCATATTTATATTAAGTGACATTATTTTGCCCCTTTTGAAATTTGATATTTCCCTCCATATTAAACTTAGTTCCCCTTAGGTTGATTTGCTAGATTCATCCTTGCTAACGGCTCGAGCCAGAATCAAACTAGCCGAAGGTAGGACCATCACCCTCTAATCAGAATCGAGTTAGATGAGGTTGTTGAACAAAATCATTGCCCTTGAACTGTTGCCGTCACCTACGAGATAGAGGGGTCGCCGGACAACATCGTCATCGCCACCCACGAGCCAAAGGGGGTCGCTGGGTAGGATCGTCACCTGTAGGCTGATCGGAGATGGGGGTTGTTGTGATAAAATTGATAAGTAAGTACGCAAGTATACGTATCATTTTAAGTAATAAAGTGATGAATAAGAGATTGTTTCCATGATTACCGTGTCAAATTCCACTAAATACTAATCTAAACAATTAATTCTCAGTTACGCAAGTTGTAAATTAAGAATGCAATTAAAAAGTAAATTAGGAAGTAAACAAAAAAAGGAAAGGAAACAATAAAGTCAATCAGTATCTATGGACCAAGAGCTCACAATTTCCTTCAATCTATTCATAGTCCTGAATCTACTCTTTACATGCAATTGATTGCTTAGTTATTATCCTAAGATTTTATATCTCCTACTTACCTCTCAGCTTAATAAGGACGATATTAATTACCCTATCTCTAGTCACTTAACATTAAGAAACCCATTGAGCTCGAGCCATAATTTGATACCTAGGTGATACACTAATCTCTCGATACTTCTCGTAAATAACCCCGACCTCTCGGCTTGAATTGTTGTAAATTATACTATCTCTAGCAAGTCCGTTGAGCTTGAACCCAAATTTAAATACCTAGGATGATAGGCTAATCTCTTGATACTTCTAACAAATAACCATGACCTCTCGGCTTTGAATTAGCCTAAGTTAGACTATTTCTGGTATGACTAAGACTTCGTCCCTCAAGTTCATCGAATCTCCTAATCAATATAATTGGTGATCAAGCCATTAGAAAGTATAAAAGAATGAGAACAACATAAATAACATAAGTGTAATCAATTAACATGCACAAAGAGAATTGAAATTAAGAAATAAGAAATAGTTTCATTGCTCACCCTAGGAAACTAGAAATTTAGTTCATAAGAAAAATAAAAAGAAACACCAAGAATAGATTTGAATACATCATGACTAAGGAAAGAAAAGAGGAAAGGAAGAGAAAACTCTTGGATGATTCGAAGTCGATCTCTCTATCTCAAAATTTTCTTGAAGCACGTTGAACCTCTTCTTCCCTTTAAGCCGTGAATGGCCCAATCTTTCTTGACAGTAAAAAGATATGTAAAGAACTGATATCTAAGATCATCGGTCCCAAAGTGTACTGCTGCGGCTGGAATTTATAAGGATAGGGAATTGAATATTACGTCTTGCCTAAAATAGTTCTTCAATATCTCTATCCTAATAATATTCTAACAAAATATTATCTTTTCTACGACATGAGTCAAGTGAAATATGTTCTTTTGGTATCCCAATAATTTTGAATATTTTCCATATCGAGCTCTCGAATCTTCAGGAAACTTAATATTCCATGAATAATGCGAACTCTTCTATGTCAGTGAGGGATTGCGACCTTGACTGGCGACTCTCAACTCTATGTTGCTCTAGGCTTCAGGGAGTCGCAACCCTGGGTCGTCACCTTGTGTCGTGACTCCTCCCTTGCTTCTCTATTTTTCAACTTCTGTCCAGCTTGGTTTTGTGTGTCGGGGTCTACCTTCTTAGCTCGGTTGGTCTTTCATTATATACCTACATTAATGAGAAGCTCGGGAGTTCCAATATTCTTGGAAGAAAATCTGAATTAATTTATCATAACTTGATTTCACTCAATTAAGGAAAAACAACCAATCATGTGTTATAATCTCATAAAACTAGAATCTAAGCCGGAAAATATGTTTAAATAAGCATATTCATAAAATTATCAGGGGTTGATGGACAATGGAGACTGATTGATCGGAGGTGGCTGCTGTCGAAGGGGAAGGTTGAACGGTGAACAGCCATGGACAATGGCAAGATGGGTCAATAAAGAACAAAGAGAACAACATTTTTGACTTTATTTCAAATATTATATGAGGAATAAAATTACCCTCCATTCCTCATCTATTCCCCATCCGGCATACTTCAGAAGGAACCAAACAAGGGAAAGTTATTCCGTATGGAATAGCATTAGAAATTCTATTTCTATTACCATGAACCAAACGTAGCATTAAGTGTGGAATCAATTCCACCTTTGGCGAGTCCACCAACGTGCACACGTAGATTAAAAAAATAAATAAATATTATATAAAACATAATTAAAAATATAATACAAACAAATACTTATAATATATAGTTAAGTAAATTTAAAATCATTAAAATTTATATAATTTTAATAAAAGATAATGACTATTATTTAATTTATTAGTATAAAAGATTATAAATTGAAATATATAATAATATAATAGTATATAATGAGCATGGAGCTAGTCACATTGGTCCAAGCTGGGGTGGCATAAATCGTGTCTTGCATGTTTGAGTCAAATTGTCAACTTAGAGGAAGAACGGTTTTTTTTTTTAATAGTCGAGGTATTCGAACGCCTTTTAAGTCTGACTTGCGGGTGGCTGCTACACCTCCTTCTCCAGAAACATGTAATAGCCCGCAAGTCACATGTGCCAGATAAGTCAGGGTAAATTCTAATGGGCTCGTACTTCCAAGGAATTGAACACATGACCTGGGAAGTAGTGTTGTTAGCTGGGCCGGTTCGGGCCGGTTCCGGTTTGGGTCGAGCCGGTTCATGAACCGGCTGGGACGGGCCTGACGCGAACTGGGAAGCAAACGGTCCGGTCCAGTCCGGGTCGGCGGTTCAGGCCCGAGTGACTGTTGATATTGTGATTTGTATGATTTGTGCATCCATTCCCAACCTAGAATCGTATGTTTTCGGCCATTTCCCATACATTTAGAGGGTAATTGTATATCATTCCTGTATTAGGATTGAATTGCTATAAATGATAGTTTTTAGAGCTCCACACATGGATTAGATACTGCTGGGAGTTGTTTGATGTGCAGGGAATGATGAAGACTGGGCTTGTTCGATGCAACACCTTTTGTAGAGAATTTATCCTACTTCCTGTGTGAAAAATAGGTCAAATAATATATCATCGGAAAGCTTGTCGAGTCAGGAGTCCAACGCATCAAACAGATATCAATTCGGAGCTGAAACGAAGAAGTTATGGCCGAAAGAAGAAAGCTGCGCGCAGAACAGGGGATAGACCGCGGTTTACTGAGACAATTTTCCTAGACCGCGGTCTACTGAGAGGAATTCGCCAAAAAAGACTCAGAACACTTGAAAGAATGGTGGGGCCCACAACCTCCTATCCCACACTGATTAAATCAAGAAAGGAGGGACTGCAAATACTCTATATATAGTGGTGTACCCTCACAAACAAAAGGGAGATAGATACATACGCACATACATACATATATATACATATGCATATATATATAGATGATATAAGAGTAGAAGAAAAAGACACCTACTACAACACAAGAATAGGGACCGCAACAACAATTCGGGAAGTCGGAATCGGGAGATTCGACTCCATTACCTAGAGTTCTTTCTGTCCCTTTTCTTCTAAATTTCAACATGTTGTCTTCTCTTTTAACTCTTGTAGTTTATTTGAATATGTATAACTAAACCCCTAGAATCCTAGGGGGATCAATGGACCCATTTCTATGTCTTAAGTAAAACTCTTATCTTTCACATGTATGATTCTATCGAGGTACGCCTCCTTGGTGTTATTTATGCAATTTCGTACTTAATGCTTTCTTTTGGATTGATCACCCACGAGATCGAACTTGAGACCGCGAGGAGCCTCGAGAGAGGAAATCGATGTCATGCTAGAAGTTGCATAATCTAGGTTAGCTTATGCCGGAAGGTGAGGTTATTCGTGCTAGCGCATCGGAAGATGGTGAGCACCCTAGATAGCCATTTATGGTTGGTTTAATTTGGCCTTTCAACATTAATCGCCTAAGAATAGAGTGGATTAGTGTCTTTCGCTTAGGTACATTTGTATGACATCGGAAGGTGCGTACGATGGAAGTGGGAAAACCTTAGAACCCTAGGTTAGTAACATGACAGAATTCATCGTGTGAAAGAGGATTCTTGCTTAAGACTAGAATTGGTGAAGTTGTAAACCTTAGGAGCTTTTCATCGATTGATTTCCATCTATTTATTGTTTGTCTGTTTGCTTTTTGTCTTTTAATTACTGCATGATTCTCAACTCATTCGATTGACTTGGCTTGGAAATAGTTGTGTTAATTTTAGTGTTTAGCATAAGAGTCCTCGTGGGAACGATACTCTACTCACTCTGTACTACTTGTCTGCGATACGTATACTTGTGTGCAACATCTTTAAATACGCAACAGTGACCCGGCCCGGAACCGTCACATTGGCGGTCTGGTCACTGTCCGAGCCGGGCTGAACAGGCCAAAATTATTTTCTTTTTTTTTAAAATTTTTTTTCGAATTTTTAGGGTATTATTTATCATTTTATGTACGATTTTAAAATAAAAATGAAAGATTTCATTGTTAGAGTTCGAAAGTCGATAATTTTAACTAATTAGATTAATCATATTTTGCTTATATTTTTATGTTTAGTATTATATAATTAATTAGATTAACGTATGTTTGATTTTTATTATTTTCTAAAAAAATTGAATTACTCATTTTTAAATAGAATTAAAAAATATAGACATTTCGATTTAAAAAACTATCCTATAATGAATCGATCTTTTAGTTGAAAACTAAGATAAAGAATCATACTGTCAATTACGATAAAAAAATAGAGAAAGATTTAAGAAAGTAGAGTGGAATTGAGAGATGAGAGTAGAAGATTGGAGTGAATTAAATTGATGAATATATTAAGTATTTATAGTATTTTAAATATGATATAAATTATTTAATAATTTTTTAAAAATAAAACGTAGAGAGAAGAGGGAGCGTGGGGCCACGTGTCAGGGCGTGGGGCCCACGTGTCAGGGGTGCGGATGGGGTGGCAGTGCGGGGCCCACGTGTCAGGGGGTGGGTGGTGGGGTGGCAGCTGGGGCCCACGTGGCTAGGCTTTCTAATATTTTCTCTTTTTTTTTTTAACTGACCGGTCCGGGCCAGTCACGGTTCCGGGCCGGTTCCGGATAAAAACGGTCCGGTCCGGGTTCCGGTTCAACGGGCCATTTTTGCCGACCCAACCCGTAGCCAGGCCTCAACCCGCAGGGGCCGGGCCGGTTACGGTTCATTAACGGTCCGGTCCGGTTTAAGGTTCATACGGGCCGGTTCTGGCCGGTTCACGGGCCAAACCGGCCCGATTAACAACACTACTGGGAAGTAAAGAGGCCACTGCTTACCACATATTTTTATGTAAATAGTAGGTCAACTTTTTTTGGCTGATTTTTTTAGTATAAAAAATTGTAGAGAGAACCGTTTTAGGATCATGAAGAACAAATCATTTCAGATACAATTCTTTTTGTTGGATTTTTCGGGCCGAGTCTTTAATATAATTAAATTGAAGTGAGGATTTCAATTAAATGATTATAAATTTAATGTAATTTATACGTCATATCTATATTCTATAATATTTATTTTCGACAATATTATATTATTTTTTGCTCTAGTATATTAAAATCAATTATATTTTAATATAAACACGCTAAAATAAAAAATATATTTAAAATTGGGACACGACTTTTCCCAGCCGGTTTTTATCACCCTCAAAACTTACCATTTTTTATGTAGGTCCCCAGAAGAGTCGATTTTTCCGAATTGGTCTTAGTCGGTTTTGTAGCTGTTTGCTTCCTATGGAAGAGAGAGAGAATCCGTCCAGCTCACGCCATTGTCATCCCCTCTTGGCGTGGTGGCAACGCCACCTAACAAAATGACACACACGGCGAATAACAAAGGTATCTTGTCCACCACGACAAGCACGCCTCGATTCCTTCCTGCCGTCTATCCCTCACGGCACCCAGATCTCACCGTCCATCTCAAAACCCTAGGGTCATCCACCGCCTTTGAATTTTCCCAAGACGCGTTTATAACCCCCCTCTCCTCATCCTCATACCCCCGTCTCATTCTTTACCCCTCTCCTCCCGTCCATGCAACTTCTCCTTTCCCTTGAGATCTGGTTGTCTCCTTGATTCATACAGGGGGCTTCACCTCCCGATTGTGATAGATCTCGTTGCAGTCTATCTATCGAGTATGGCTGTGGCTCGCTTTGTTGAAGATGCGCTATCAGCTTGTTTTGTTAAATCTGCGATGTTGCGATCTCTTCAAATCGAGTCAGCACGTTCGACATCGTCCGGCTGGAATCGCCGGGATGGGGCCTGAGTTCTAACTGGTTCGTTACGGTGGTGTGGACCTTTTAGCTGAGGTATGTCAAAACAAACCATCTGTCCTGTTAATTTGTGATCTGCTCGATGGTTGATGCAAATCTTGCTTATTGTAGATCGACTTCTCGCGATCTCAGTTTCTTGAGAGGGGTATTTCAGCTGGACATGGGACGATACTCTTTCATCTTTGCTGGAGGACATCTGATCCTGCTGTTCGTCTATTGAGATTGCCGTGATGGTATCAAGTGAGCTGCGTGTAGCCTTTGCTGATATTTTGTTTGAAGTATAAACTTGCCTCCAATCGAGGACGAACCAGGTAAGAGGATGATGAGAGGTAATGGCGAGATGGGAAAAAGAAGTGTGTGTTGTTCTCGGCCTTTGCCATGACAGGTGCGCTTGCATGGCAGGTCAAAAGAAACCTAATAAAATTTCCTCTTTTCTTCTTGGGGGAAAGATGGCACGGGGTTCTTTTTGCCCGGCTCTTTCTCCCCTTGTGTGGTGTAGCGTCCCTTCCTCTCTCTGGCCCTCTTCTCTATCTATTTGTCAGTCTATCCTCTTCTGATTCTCTACGACGATGTCCAAGCGGATCCGCGCCCGAAATCTGAAATCGATCTCGGACATGGGAGGATGGAAGTAAGTGTCCAATTTTTCTTATGGAGATTGGGATAGCACAAAGAAATGGAAACGCTGGATATGTAACTGATCCGTATTCGACTGAAAGGTACAACTTTCTCCCTTCGATTAGGAAGTTTCATTTCTGCGTCGTACAATCTGTAGTGGCAAAAGGCATCCTGCAACAAGCTTATTCGAATCCCTAAATTTTAGAAAATATCATGTAGAATAATATTGCGTTGTTATCACTACTATGAATTTTTGGTATAACAATTAGATTATTTAGTTATGCCAATTGAATCCTTGCAAGGAGAATCCACAAGCTCTCCACTTTGCAGGGGCTCTCCATTCTGCAGGGGTAAACAGTCGGTTCATTTTTCATTAGCTGAAACCAATTCATCCTGATTGATTGCTGCACATAATCGATGAAATTTGCACTCGGTCTAAACATTAGGTTCATTTTTCATTACCTGAATGCAAGTCATCCGGATTGATTGCTGCACATAATCGATGCAATTTGCACTCTGCAGGGGTAAACAGCCCGTCTATTCTTCATTCCCTGTAAGCAAGTCATCCTGATTGTTTGCTTCATATAATCTCCGAAATTTGCATGTTTTCACCAATCAGATTTTTGCCAAATTATCTTTACGTAGTTGCGTTTCACTGTAAAATTAACCTGTAAGATTACGGTATACATTGAAAAACATAGTTGCAACTTACACTCGCATTATTCGGGATCCTGCCTTTCTGCATGCAACTGAGCCCACTTTTAGCTTTACCGAGGCTTTGCTTACTGGGCTGCGTATGATGATAGCTGTAATGATGCTAAGTCATTTGTTAAATGTTGCCATGGGGGCGCTGAGGGCTATTGGTGTTTTTTAAGTTTCTGTTTTGAGGATTTTTGGATTGCCCAGACGTTGATTTGGTTGCCACAGCAGCTAGTATTCTTAATGTTCGTGTTACTCTTATTCCAATGGTGTAACAAGTTATGTTTGTGGAACATGGCTCCTTCGGTTTAAGCAGTAGAATATTTACAACCTTGTGTGACGGACTGCATCAAAGAAGAGGAGGGCTGCTTGCATTGTTATCCTCTGAAGGCTTGCCTGTAGCTTCTTGTATGCTTGGAAGGTATGCTAACCATCATAAGATATTAGTGGATGCTCTTAGTTTCAATATGCTCACTTCTATCAATTTTACACGGACATTTGTATCATATTTTGCAGGTTAATGCCCGTTTAATGTCATTTTTTGGGGGTTATCGTCAACTACACTGTTCCATATTATGTGAAGCCTTTGGCACGCATCAGGCCACTACCCCTCTATGCAGTTGCTTGGAATGGTTTTGTCTTCGTCAGCTATCTATGAGAAAAATGTTGGATCTGTTGCGGCTGGGATTTTGTGATGATACAGTGAGTTGAATTCAGCCATTATATGTTTTATATTGTGCTAGTATGCACGAATTCTTGTTACCATAGCAGCCTCTGTTCCTGCAGAGATCTTGAGGTACTGTTGACTTTGAAATAGAATCACAACTGAATTGCTTTGTTTGGTGGTAGCTTGCCGTGGGGAATTCCTAAACTGTAGTCAAGCATCCGAATGTCTGAATCAGTGTGTATACACCATGCCTGTTATGCTTCCCGCTATGATCATCTAATCATGGCGAGGCTCCCTAGATTGGGGTTACAACCCACTCTCTTGCTAATCTGCCTGATGGAGTTTGGAAGACTCGTCTCCCTGCAGTACTCGTCGCAGCCGCTTGGTATTACTTCCCTGCGCAGTTTGGTAAACCCCCGAAATTGTATTATTCCTTTACCTCGTAATGTCAATTGTATTTTCAAAGTGCTCTCGGGGCAGTGCATGTTAAAAATCATTTGGGTTCTGGATTGGCATCAATTTACCGAGGCTCGGGAAGATATTCTCCTTTTCTCTGGGATTGATTTCAAAAAAATCTCTGATCACCCTGCGTTTCCTACTTTCCAATGGCTTATGTTCCTGCAGCAAGTTAAAAAGAGTTTGAAGCCCAGAAGTAGGAGAAAATCTCGTGTGCAGCCGAGGAAAGTACTGATGCATGATGGCACTCTAAATGTTTTGTTCATTTTGATACAGTTATAATCTTTTATATTTGGGTGGTATTGGAATTCTTCATTTTGGAGTAATACTAAACATCAGTTGTGCAACTGCTGCACAGGAGCCTTCCTCCAGAATTAGGGTAACTTTGATATGTAAAACCTTTCTACTGCTTTTCAGTGTTCTCAAGGTGTCTTTAAGTGAAATTTCTATCAATGGATTTAATCATACACAGGTTTTCGCGCGAGTGGAAATTCCATCTTCGCACAAGTGATGTCGGTGATAGTAAATTATAATGGTGTCCATTTGCACACCGCATGTGTACTCACTGATGGTGTTGGAATTTATGGAAAAAAAAAAATTTTGAACGGAGCGGATACTTGCTGGTGAAATGGATCCATGAGCTCTGAAATGGGAAGAGCGCCCAGACCGGCTATTGGTCTTGGGAGGTTGGTGGTTCGAGTCCACCTGGATCCCCACTGTGTTTGTTGTCTGCCTACTCTTCTTATCCATGTAAGCAGATGTGTAAGTATATGCAATTGACACGACATACTTGTTCATATATCTTCCTTTAATTCTCTGATGAAGACATTTATACTTTTCAGTTTCTCAAATTCATTGAAGTAATATTTTCATTAAATATTTTGTTTATCCTCTTACATAATTATTGATTATGTTAATGTCTTCAGTTTTTCTAGACGGTTTCTGGTCATTGACTGTTGCAATGATACTATGTTTTTTTTTTCTTTTCACTAATAAATTAGAAGTTATGACACTATTAATGTGTGTAACTTTTTGTGCTAAATGACAGGTGAATTGAACAGCTAGTATTGAGATAGCCGTTCTTAGCCAGAGAGTTTTTTAATTGCCAGTTGAGCACCGCTTTGGTTGGGCCGTCACAGAGTCTAGATTTATGAAGAAGTCAGATGGCATTGTCGAAATCTAGTTCGGCTCATTGGGCATAAGATTCCTTGGATTTGGGTTATTCTTGTCTTCATCAATCATTACGACGGTCTCATTAACGTAGTATTATCAAATGCTCGTCCGTGAAGATCCGTGTTCAAGAGTTCTTTCTAACAATATCGGTTATAGTGGGAGTGGGATATGAAATTTCGACTACAATCAAGCCATCTTCCTCCTAATCGGTACGATGTTATTGGGTTTGTTTGTCTATCCTGTGTCCTAAGAGCATGCTTAGGCAAATTTTCATCTTGTCTAACTACACATCTCAATTGCCATTAATAACTGTATCTTCGAAACCACTCGTATCCTTCCTTTTAATTTTTAAATAATTCTCACATCTGATGTGAAATGTAGACAAAAGAAATCCTGCAAATACACTGAAAGGTATATTAGGTATTCAGTAAGTCTGAATTAATATATTGAGTAATTATCTGATCATATGCAGCAACTAATAATTGTTTAATCTAATGCCCTTAGGGCATAGGATAAGAAAATCACGATCTTATTTTAGTTTTTTGGTATCAGTTGGAAATTATGAAAGTCATTAAAATCTAAAATCGTTTAACATTTTTTCATATTAATTAATGTATTTATTTTGAGTTTGGAAAACTGAAACATAAAGCTGAGAATTGATATGGAAAAAAATAAAAAATCAAAACTACGAATGTGACATGCGAAATAAGGTCTAGAAAAAAATATCGGGTGCGGATAACACTAGCATGGTTTGCAAATTAAGGTTTAGACATGCTAGTTTGATTATGGTTCAATAACCAGAGCGGACTGCTTGAACCAACCGTACAAGGAAATGATCGTAGCAGTTAATTTGATCCAAACTGTCGGGACAATTTGCACTTAATAGTCGGAGACTTATACTCTCTCTAATGTGGATGGGATGATCGGAGTCACTGACATGGACACACAATTTTACTTTTACAGGTGTCTCTCGGTGAAGAGGAGCACACGAGTCTTATGAAGAACTTGAGAACTTCGGACCTGTTAGGTGTGATACTGGTGCCCGTCATACACCCGCCCATGAGGAGGTGGAAGTTTGGATTTGAGTCTCAAATATAAAGGGTCCTGTCGGGGGCATGTTGGTTTTCGGGTCCCCCCCTCCCTCCCCCGGGTATCCTGTGGTCGGGATAAGTAGCGGTTTGCGAAGAAATCGAGTTGGGAGTTTAGGATATGGAACAACCTTCTGATATTTAAATTAGAAACGAGTTCGAGGAAGGGAGGTAAAGGTGTGAGAATAAGGGGAGTGGATGATTTGATCACCATCCGTGCTGCGGTGCGAGTGATAAGGCGAATTGGCACCATCAACGCTGTGACTAATGTGATAAGGTGGTGTGACCGATTGGGAACCGGTCTTATTGTCATCTGACTCAGAGTTGGTGGTTAACAAATCGTCAGTGGACATCATTCTGATCGTCGGAGCCAGTGACAGAAGTAATGGCTCTCAGCCCTCACCAAGCCGCCCAGCAAGTAAATGGTCGTTCCCCTCAGCAGGCTGACTTTGGCTGCCCAACTTGCACGATGCGAGCGGCGAGGTCCATCGCCACCTTTAGGTAGTCTACCATTGTACGACCTCTCGTAGATGCATCAAGCCATTGCTGCTCAAGGAATTCTCCCTATACTGCTGTACATATGTTTGTGAGTCAAGCAGGTTCTTGAGTTTGGTCCATGCTGCCGCTGTAGATTCGACTCCTGCCAGTTGGAGGCCGATGTCGGAAGTCATTGACACACACACTCACGCAGATATTGGTTAGACAAAATGGATCAAGTAGTAGCCATTGCTGATATTCTGGTTTTCTGACTCAATTTCCACCGTTCCTCTTTCACGGAAATTGCTGGAAGCCGGAGGTGGGATATAGACCTGTTGTCGGCATAGCAAAGGAGCTTATACGATTGCAGAAAGGAGATCATAAAGAAGTGATCTCCACCATCCACATCAGTTGGATTTGGGTTTGGTAGTGCTAGTGCGGGTTCTTTTCCATTGATCGGTTTTGGTGATCTTGAAGAAGCGAGCGGAGCCCCAAGTGAATCATACATCATTGAGTGACAAACCCGAAACACTAAAGAGAGTCAAATGTTTTGACACAACCTAATTTAATCACACTGTGCTCAAGCCGGTGTACTAATTCAGTAAATAGTAAGGAAGGAGGTTAGAACGAAAAGCTGTACACCAAGTTATTTATAGAGAATACGAAGAGTTTTCGTGGCATGTAATGCAGATCCGTTGAAGGTTGAAATGACCGGCATGCCCTCACTGGGATGAAGGACGATTCTATATGTTATTCCACATCACAAATGAATAAGCAAATATCAATTAGAGTTGGCAATAGGAGGGTTGTTTGAAGTAGTTCAGCATCTTTTTATCATAAATAAGGTCTATCATACTGCTTTTCTTGAAGGGAGATGGACTAATGAAAATGGGATATTGGCACAAGAGATATTGCACATCATGGACATTTCTAAATCAAAGAAAGGATGGACAGCTCTGAAAATAGATTTCTCGAAAACTTTTGATAGAATTGAATGACGCTTCATTAAGAAAACATTGATAGACTTTTATTTCAATGAAAAATTTATCAATTGGATATGTATAAGTACCCCCTTACTCTGTTTTAATCAATGGTTTCCCATCACATCGTTTAGAGGTCTTAGGTAAGGGGATTCTTTATCCCTTTACCTATTTATCCTATCAGTGGAAATATTATCAAGAGTGATTAACATGACTGAACAAATCAACCTCATAAAAGGAATAAAAAATTCACGCAACGATATACCAATTAGTCATCTTATGTTTGCAGATGACCTTATGATCTTTATACGAGCAAATAAATCGGATACTAGAAATTGTAAAATAGTCCTAGATTTATTCAACAGTTCAACTCATGGAGTTGACTTGAGATAAGTTATCAAAAGTCAGGATTAATCTATTCTAAATTTGTTAAGAGGAAAAACAAAAAGGGAAATTAAGGATATTTTGAATCTGAAAAAATTAAGTAAAGAAACAAAATATTTGGGAAACCCTTTGTTCATTAATAGGAAGAAGGTTGAATCCTTCCAAATCTTAGTGGACAAAATACAAAACAGAATTAACTGCATGGAGGGCAAAAAATCTTTCATGGGCAGACAGAAAAACGTTAGTACAATCAGTGTTGAATGCCTTGCCAATTTAAGATGGCAATCTTTAAGATACCATTAAAGATTTGTCAAGAAATGGATAGCAAAGTGAGAGATTTCTGGTGGCACAAACAAGACAGGAATGGCAAATATTATACACCTGTAAGCTGGAATAGTCTATGCCAACCGCAGAAATATGGAGGTCTAGGATTTAGGAAGTTTTCAAATTTTAATAAAGCCATGTTATCCAAAACTACTAGAAAAACAGGTCTCGTGTTCAAGTATTACAGATGATGAAAATTCATTATTAAAAGATTTTATCCCTGAATGGACCAATCGGCTTGAACATGTATTAGTGATTTATTATTATATGGGAGAAGAGAGGTTAGCTCGTTCCACTTTTAAATTCACAAAAATACCATCGATAAATATATTTTTAATCAATAGAAAAAAAAGATGGGAATGAAGCAGTAAAATTGCTCGTATAACCACAACTACCAAATAACATTATAGCTACTATATAATTTTCCAATTCTAAATACATATATTTTATTTATTTTTTTGTTTTATACTCTTTACAAATTAATAATCAATAAAAAAATTAATACTCAATTGTCCAAAGTAAGAATTTATAATCGATTATATAATGGACAATTTCGTGTGTAGCAGTGTTATTATCTAATTATAATTTATTAGATTTTTTTATTATAAAAACTAAAAAGATCCACGATCGAGCATATATTTATTGACAACTTCTAATCTTTTTTTTTTTTTGGTCGCCAGCCACGGTATCCAAGCAGGCCCCACCAGCGGTGAGATGGCATCTTTCAGCCAACCATACTTGACTAATCCGTTGGTCGCCCCGGGTCGCACGCCTGGCAATGGCGGGTGAGGCTCCCAAGAGGGGTGTCTGCGTACGTGAGGTCTCGAACCCGAGACCTCCTTAAGCGGCACCGAACTGCTTACCACTCGGCCAAACCTCTCTTGGTGACAACTTCTAATCTAAACCCTTGTCGGAGGAGACTTTTGTCACACTCCAAAATAAAATATTAAAGAGGGCGGGGGGTCTATGCATGAAAATGCCCATTCGAAACAATTGAATCGAGCAAAGTTCCAATAAATTAAGGAGAAACGCTGAGCAACTTTGTAACCAATAAGATAGAAGGAAAAAAAAAAAAAACCTTCGACCATTCAATTTCACGACGTGGTGAGAAAAAAATAATTAAATTACTCCGATCGATAATAATTAAGACAACTGTTCGAATAATTAATATCAATTTACTCATTTATTATAATATAATTAATATTTTATCACATTACGTAATAAGATACGAATATTTAAGAATTTATCTAGGGAGAGGGGGAGATGGACCGACGATAAGAAGAGAGTGGGAGAAGGTGTGGAAAAAATTGAAAAGAATGAGTGGCTGTCCAAATTTAAATTTTTTTAATTCAAAAAATTATGCGAATTAAATTTTGTTTTTTCATTTAGAATTTTGATAAATAAAAAGCCGGGGGTGCCTCCAACCAAAGAGGAATTGCAAAAGTTTCCTAATAATAATAACAACAGTACAATACCAGTTTGCTCTTGTCTGTGTGGGTTTTTTTTTGGGTAAAATATAAAATAAATTATTAAAGGACAAAATATCCTGTTCAGAATTTTCGGAGGAAGCGAGACGTCCACATATGCAGACGATGTTGTGGGTTGGGGGTGGGGGGCTCAATAATCTGCTGTGAACGACCCATTTGAACAGAACAGTACTCTCCCCGTATCAACCGTTAAAATCGACGATGGTCGACCACCTGTTATAAATTCTACCCCATCGACGACTGAGCATTGCGGAGCAGGGAGTGAGGCCCCTGCAGATGGTAACGACAACCGGTCAACCTGAAACAACGAAGCGCCAAAGTCGTACAATGTACCCGACCGCTGTTCTGCCGACCTAAAAGTCACGTGCCGGATGTTAGGGTCTGTTTGGCTGGAGCTAATCCTACCATTGACTGCTTTAGTCTTAGTCTTCGTATTAGACTAATCGCGGCTCTTTATTTCTTCGTGGTGCTTGACCGTGATTGGTCATAATTAATCTGATTCCTGTAGCATGCGCGATGCACGATGCGCTTTAGCACTTTGCGATTTTCTAATTTTTTTTCGAATATTTTAAAAAATTTTAAATTATAAAGCGGTCTAATTTTCATTTATTTTTTCATGGGTGCAGGAGGTGGTATATTTTCATGTATCGGTCAACACCCAATAGATGGAGTTCCCTGCTAGTGACACTGATAAATATGATTAAATTATTTTTATTTTTTTTTATAAAATTTAAAGAATAAAAAAATAATCTATGAATACTTATTTTTAGTGGTTGGTATCATGTGCCAACATTATCACGTAGTCACGTCGATGCATAAGATACTGTCTAGGACCCTAGAACCGGAGAAAGTCTCAAATGCATCAAATATACCATGTGGCACATTGACATGGTATGTCTTGTCCAATTAGAGTTCAATTTTGTTAGCATTTTTTATTTCTTTAAAAGTTTTTAATTATAACAGTATAGTTATTAATTTTATATTAGATCTTTATGATACATATATATTATGTTAGTACTGTCTCATTGCATATCTGATGCACTGGAGACCTTCTCTTAAAACAGAGCATGAAACAAGAGAGGAAATCAAATTAGGGGAGATTTGCACGATTCAATTCTCCGAAGCTCGAGCTTATCAGTTGGGATAGAAGAGATAAAGAGTTAAATTTATAAAAATAGAAATGCATTAGTAAGAGCGGAATATTACCTCTAGCTCATGTGACAATATGTTTACGAGAAGGTGAAAGATTAGTTATATTTAGTCGGACCATGAAATATTAATTTGTTTTTACTTGTGTTATATGCACGTGCTATACATATTACCAGTCAAATTGTTTTTTTTTTTAATATGATCACGACCACAGGTTAAACCGATCATACTTCTCACATGTCGTAGTTTTGAGTCAATCCTTCGACAAGCCCTATCAAGGCATCCAGCTAACGTAGTTGGGATATACTATCAATTTCAATTTCGTAAGGTGGAATCACTGATGACTCCATGACAACATGTCTCATAAGCTCACACGCATACTTTAAAGAGATCATACCACACCCCCAATGAAGCTTACAAACCCTATCGGGATTAGGTATCCGATCTCCACTTCAGCACACTCCCTTCTCAGTTCCTACTTTCTTAATCTATCGATTTTTCCCTATTTTAAGCACCGGAAGGTCAATCAACTTACAAGATCCAAACTCGACTTTTAGACATGCATTTGAAGAACTGAGCAACGTTGTTTAGTCTAGAGACAAACCGCTTTTGAATTCGGAGTGGGCCACTGCCAATATTCGAACCAACCACGGTAGGTTAACCGGAGGACATGTCACTCTCCTTATGAGTCACTACATAAGTCATCATTTACCTTGGGGCACCACCTCTTTGAACTATACTAACTTTAATGGTGTTGTATTGAAGCAACGGTACCAGTGACAGTACTGACTGTTCAACTCATCCAATATGTTCAATATTGAACATAAATGTCCGAACAATATATAGGAGCATTATTGAATTGCCGCATCTGCTACTCTCCCTTCTTTTGTTCGAGAAAAGAAGTTGTGAGGATCTGTGCCATGGATAGACTAAATTTCCTCAATTTCTTCCTTAAACAACAGGAAGGGAAACATGGACAGAGCCAAACAGGGCACAGGGTGAAATGACTGAGTCGGGAGCAACTTCTGTATTTTATTTCTTGCCCTACCCAACCCAGTGGCTTCTCCTCATTTCCGACCCCTCCCCGCCCTCTTCCTTATCTTCTTTATTTATTTATTCCGCCATAGAAAAGTAAAGAATAGGACACGGGGAGAGAGAGAGACGTACAGACAGGGTTAGATAGGGAGACGTAGAGCCTGGAGAGAAAATATGAGAGGAAGTTGGAGATTGTGAGCTTCATTGATTAATCCTTTTCGTTGAAAGAAAGGGCAGAACGAGAGAAATAGAAAAGAGGGTTTTGCAGATGAAGCCGGGCTGTGGTCGAAGATTTAATTTTTAACCCACTTTTCCGATGGAGGGATAGATTGGAAGACTGTTCATGTTGTTCTTGGATAGAGAAGCAGAGCAATCAGTGAGAAGGGATTGATAGTTACTATAGGGATCTCTGTTCGTTGTTGGCTTTAGCTGCAGAAAGAGTGATTTTTGTTTATGGGTATTGGTCGAGTAAGGAAAGGTTGGAGCTTTTGATCGGATTGATTGACTGGGGAAAGGTATTGGGGGTAATCGAGTCCTCCGATCGATTGCTGGGCGTCTGTGCGCTAATTATGGGGAGGAAGAAGCCTCAGAAGACGAAAGAACTATCGGTGGCAATAGCAGAAGCAACTTCTTCGGCAGCTGAAACAGCTGAAGCCACACAGCAGCAGCAGCAGCAGCAGCCCACGCCAAGGAAAAGAGGCAGGCCGAGGAAGATCGTAGCCTCGGAGAAAACTGGGCCGGAGCAGGCAGAAGAACCGAAAGCGCCGGAGGAGGCCGAGGAAGACGAGCCCAGTCCGAAGAGAGGGAAACCCAGCGAGGGCGTAGAAGATGCCGAGGAGAAAGAAGATCACCAACCGGAAGAGAAGGGACCCCCCATCACGAGGAGCAGAGCTCGGAGGAAGAGCTACAAGCCCCGCAAGAGCAGCTGATCTTCCGATTTACTATATGCTTTTCTTCATATTCTTCTTAGTGTTGGAACTAATTGGCTTTCGATGGATAATGAAACGGTGAAAGTGAAAGCTTCGAGAGAAGTTCACGAGATGATCTGAATCCGTGGACTCGTGGATGCACGAACATACTCGGGTAGATCAAATTCCTCGGAAACGTGACAGCGGCGGCAGCGGCGGTCTCAGATTATAAACACATCTTCTGTGTAGGAATTCGAAGAAGAATGTGGCGCTTGAGATGGACCATTTTGCAGGTATAACATGCTGTCTCCATCTTAAATTTGTTGGTCCGCACCGTGTTCGTTGATGGAATTAGATCGAGTTATGATCGATGAAGGCATCCAATCCTTTTCTCGTCGAAATCCGGGAAGGATTGCTGGATTGGCAGTAGAGATTGTGTTGAGGGGATTTTCTTTAACTTTGTGACAATGACTTGCAGAATTAATAGGATTCCATAAGGTCAAAAAAGGTGAGAGCTCCCCCCCCCATCCCATGTTGCACGGCTTGCCAATAATGTAAGAAACTCTTTGCTAAGTACCGCGTCTCGCCTGACCGCAATGATTTAATATCATAAATTAATAAAATTTAATTATTTTAAAGGATTTTTATGTTATTTTTAAGATTTTATTAAAAGTATCTTAAAATAAAAGAAGTTTATTGATCTGTGATACTGTATCAGTACTGTCATGTGATATAACTGTCGCGTGCAATGCTCCGTCCAATAATGCATGAGATTCACTGATCCAGACAGCACGCCAGTGGGTGAAAAGAAAATGGAAAATATGTTGCCCAGCCATTCATCTATTTTGAGTTGGGTGGGCCAAAATTAAAAGCATATTTAAAACATACAAAAAAATCTTCGAAATATTCGTATTTCAAGCCCTAAACGATCGGGTATTTTGTGAACGGTTCCCGAGCTCATAAAGGGGATCGATCGAAGAGTCGTTGAATCACGGAGAATATTAAGATTGCGATCAGAGTTTCGATTACGGTAAACCCTCTCTTGGGTTATGCGTTGAAATATGAGCACGTGGTATTTAGAAAAAAGAAGTAAAATTTACTGTGAAGTTTGGTAAAAGGAGGACCCGATTTCATGCATTTTGAATTTAAAAACCATGTAACTTGATAACACACGACTAACTTTACCATAAGTAATTAAGTATTGTAATTTATAGTGTAAATTACAATGTAATCATTACTCAAAACCAAAAGCGCCTTTCTTTTAAGTTCGAATCATTTCCTTTGCGCTGAGCCTTTTTGACGATATTGTGTGCATGAAAAGAAAGCCTGAATGGTTCTGCTTCGTACGGAAGAGCCTCGGGTGTGCCGGATATGTCACGTGACTGTACCGAGTTGATAAGATTCGGTTACTTTTAGGATTTTTTTAATAAAATATAAAAGGAAGAAAAGTGACCCGAAAATAACTTCATTGGTTGGCTCGTGACGTTACATGAGCACCGCAACACGGCACGCCCGTTACATATACAAGACTCTCTCCTCACAATGACGCGGTAAGGGAAAACATGTCAAATTGCTCTGATCAGTATTAATTATGACGACTGATCGATTGATTAATACTAATTTACTCATTTGCCATATTTTGACTGGTGTTTCCTCACGTCGCGTGACGAGATAAGATCACTTCAGAATTTCTCCGTATTCACGTGCGATAGGCTCCCCGGGTTTTATGAGCACATATGGGGTGACTATCACAACATCAAATAAAAATCAATTCGAGCCGGAAATTTGCCAATGTTATTCCACTCAAATCAATTCTTATCTGGTGTTAATAGAAGCGGCTAAGATTGAGCACGAAGAATTTCGGAAACGGATCAAATTAGCTCAAGATGGAAAGTAAAGGGACTAAATGCGGCAGCTTTCATTTTGTGCTCGATGGGCCAATCGACACGGATCCCTCTCCGTACCGAGCAAAGGCCAAAGTTTCGGACTCCGATTGTTAAACATAAAAACACTTGTTCAAGCGTGCGGTATAAGGAAACAGAAGGATGAGAAAATAAACGGCACAAAGAGCCTGATTAATAAGATTTAAATTCATAATTTTTTAATTCTAAATTAAGAACGGTACTACTGGATCAGACCCTATTTTTCATGTAGGTGATCTTTATTCTTTATGCAGAAAGAGGTCCAATGAGTATCAATGAGCGATATTATTAATTCTTCAACAACATTCTCGGATGCTATTGATCACACACTTTTTCTTTTTAAGCAAACCAAACAACAAACTCCCATACAATTTAACGAGACTTGGATTCGCTGATTCAGGTATCCCTCTAAGTAAAATCGTTAGAAGGGGCTCCTTGAACTTGAGTTTTAGTAAATACTAGCTTCTTAGGGCTTTGGCGGTTCTACTTTGATGAGATCGGTGTTAGCACTCGTTGTTTAGTTTATTTTATACATATTCGAACATTACGTGGTAGGGGTAGTTCGGTTACCACTATTTGTCTGCGGAGCGCACAAAGTAATGCAAAGGAGACTTGTACACCATTTTGCTCGAGGATGGATAGAGACCTCAGCACAGATGCTACTTGGATCCCTGACAGATCTTACCCATCCGTAGTGGCAAAAGATTGGAATCGCTCCCAACTTCTTGTCTCTGCCTCTCCATGGTGCCCACCGACTCTCTCATAGCTGCGGAAGCTCGCACTAGTCTTCTTGGCCTGGTTTCAGGGTTACACTGCACAGAGGTTGGAATTGAATTTGGACTGGATTCACAACGGTCTGCTCCTCCTCGTTGAGGTTATTACTCGACCATGTAGACATTATCGATTTATTTTCGTTATGCCAACCTAGATTGGCGCGATACACTGACATATTTAGACTCGATAAAGTCCATCAGTAAGGGCAACTTGGCGTTAAACCAAATTTTGCATCTACACTGAACATTAGTTAATGAATCATTTATGAGAGAAAAAAGGATCAAATTTAAGCACCGTAAAAAGAAAAATTCACAGCCGAAGAGTTTTAGTTCTCAGTAGACTGGCCTATCTCAAATTTGAATTACTTGTGAGTGCACCTAAATCGGGCATCAGCGAAAAACCGACAGAAAACAAAATGAATAAAGAGATGTAGGGATTCCGCATAGGCATGAGGAAAGCCGGGGGCCAATATAAGGTGGTCAATTAAAGAGAACTATGAGATGGTTGGGATAAGGTTTCCTATTCCCTCTTCTCTCAGTCGTCAAGTGGGCATCCTGACATTCAACATTTGACAGCGTCTTACCGGGCCCGCTCTTCAATCCAATTGCCACCGCGTCCACTTCCCCCCTTCGTTTTTCCAGTTGATTAGGGTTACAACCTATATGAACCTACTTGGTTGCCTCAAGGGACCCGATTCCTTTAGGTCTCGATCGATCCCAGATTCCTGAACACCCCAACTGATGGGGCTCATTATTGAGTGGAAGAACATAGGAAGGACGGACCCCCGTCTAACTCAGAAGGCCAACTTGGGCAGCACTGGGAAGATGGAAACATGTTAAGCCTCGTATGCAAGTTTGCAACAAGAAAAAACGGGCATGTCAAGCCGGTGCCAGTTCAAGTACTTTTGGCCCCGGGTTGGTTTCTCTTCTCGCCACTGACCACAGACATCTCCATCAGTCGAATTTCCGGCATGACCAAAAGGAGAACCTGACCTTCCGGTGTCAGGGCTCTTGCCATAATGATTGGATCCAAGACCTCCTTGGTGATCCCGAGTAAGAGAAAAATCATAAACTCGGAGAAATGGGATCGAGAAGTCGCCGTGAAAAAATACAGATGTGGTTATTGCGAGTCCATCCGGCGTGAGAACTTCTGTCATGGGACCCATGGGCTCGTACTTTTTCCTGTTCAGAAAAGGGACAAGAGAGGAGGCCGCGAAGGGGAAAAGCTGGGAGAGGGAAATGGTGGCTCTCGTGGACTCTCCCATTACCTTCCCTTTTCATCATCAAAACTGAGCGGAGAAGAAGGATACGATTGAGCTTTCTTTCTCGGACGTTGGTTTTGTGTGTGGCTCTCTTTCCTTATCCCCAAAACCAACTCTAAAACCTTCACCTCACTCCTCTCCCCTCCCCACCACTACTAATATAGCTAACTCTGCCCATGCATTGCCTTCCCCACTCTCCTCCTGAAAAACATCCCGAGCGCCCGTGACCATGGCGGGAAATGAGAATGGGCTGGAGCAACCCTCCTGCTCCGACCTCGAGCTCCCTGAGCTCTTACTGTGTGTTGCGATCAGAGAGCTGCATTCTAAGATTGAGAAGCAGTGGGATCCTCTCCGGCAATCGGCCTGCCAAACTGCTGCCGGAAGAGCACTGTGGAGGCACGCTGTGAATGACCCACTGGCAGATGTTCTAGCAGGAGAGACATACCTGAGGAGCCTCCACGACAAGATGAAGAACGACCGCACCAGCAACGCCCGTGAAGTGTCGGGAGTGATGCTTGCAGTGAGGACGCTGTGGTTCGATTCAAAGATCGAGGATGCGATCAGCTCCTTCAGCAATGGAGATGCCCAGGTTGTTCTGCTCGGTGCAGGTTGGCAATTCTCCTGTTTTTCCAATTCATCTTTTGCCTGCATCAACCGGAACTGGTATAAGAAGTTAAGAAGGAGGACGCTCACATAGTGGACTTGATACACGAGCATGGTCTCGAGTCCTAGCTGTAGCGCAACTTGCTTAACCTTACAGAAACATGCATCTTACTCAGCAAAAGATAAAAATCTAATACTTCAGCAGCAACTATTATGATTTCTGTAAAAGCATAGTCCGGCAGGAAAAATAGAATATGTCTATAATAATTAACATAACAAAATTAAAAGAAAATGAATTAAGTGCAAGGCATGAGCTAACACAAAAGGAAAAAAAGCCATTCCGTACATGATGAACATCCGTCTCTCTGGGACAAGCAACTAAAACTTGTAAAATTACCACTTCATACGGGAGACATGGTGCATTACTAATGAAAACATATCCATGGCTCTGTATTAGCATAGGTTTACCAGTTAGTACCTTCATCATGATGAAGCAGCGTTTATTAGTGCCAAATAATTCAGAGTCGATCTTCTGAAAATCTTTTTCTGCTACACAGGAATGGATGCAAGGGCGTACAGGTTAAGCTGCCTAAAAGACAGCCATGTCTTTGAGGTGGATTTTGATGATGTCTTGCAAGTAAAGGCTGCCCTAATATTGGCAGCAGGGGAAGAAAAACATTCACAGATGAAGGCAAAATCCCTGACAAGAGTAGCAGCAGATATCAGGGAAGAAACGTGGCTGGAAAAACTCAAACAATCAGGATATAAACCCGAGAAGAACACTGTGTGGGTTCTAGAAGGAATCCTCTATTACCTGCCCCCTTCACATGCCATGGAAGTGCTGAAGATCATAGCAGAAAAGTGCACCCACACTAACACTGTCCTCTTGGCAGATTTCATGAATAAGCCATCGACTACATTATCGAACTCCATCTTTCAATTCTACAGTGACTGGCCAGACCATCTCTTGCCTTCTCTGGGATTCTCTGATGTAAAGCTCTCCCAGATAGGAGACCCTGATGCTCACTTTGGATTGATGAATGATGATCCACTCAACCTTTTCAACAAGCTCCGCAGCTTGCCTAGGTCATTGCAGATACACCCAGAAGATGGGACGCCTTGTCGCCGACTGTACCTGGTGCAAGCTTCGGGTTCTCCTATTCAAGTCCTCTTGTAATGATTGTTAACCGTGTTATAGAAATTATAGGCATTGAACTTCCAACTATAGCTTAGGCACAGAAAATAATTATTTACAATTATTTTGTCTTCCATAAGGAGTGCAAAAAGTAATTGATGTACGAAATATAACAGATTCGAAGCTGCAGACAGACCTTAACAGAACAGATAGGCAATCGGTGTCCTGAAAGTACCAAAAAATATTGCCGAGAGACAGGTGAGAGCCAGAACATCTAATAATCGACAAATCATTCAGTTAATTACCATCTAAAAGGATGTTCAGTGGAAAAATGTAATGGGCAATAAGCAAGACTTCTCCATCATCAATATTTTATAGCAAAACGAAAACAAGAATGTCGCAATTTTCGACCGGATTATTTGAGTTTGTAGTGTCAGTAAATCAAATTACTTATCCACGTGGAACATGTGGCATAATAATCGTGTATCCACCAACCACGTGCTACATCAATTACTCAGTATGCCAAGGAACTGTTAGATAATAAAAGGATACCACAAATCCAGATAACAAGATATCTTGCAGTTGGTGCTGACTTCAGGAGCCCTGTTTCTGAAGAGAACTAGTCAAATAAGTAAGGGAGCATAGTAATCACACTTCAAATTGTAAAAGTCAGAATATTCCCTCCACTTGAATAAGCGGCCCAGCACCATTTTCACGAAGCAATTGTATGTGCAGCAAACAACCTACTTAAAGTTGTATCCATGTACTGAAAAACAGTTGTACCCATGTGCTAGGTGACATTTTATATGCAGTTGATGTACTGAACTTTCATGCAGTTTCAACTATTGATTAAGTAATTTCAATACCAAGAATGAGGTGTATTGACAACTACCATTATTACGACATAAGCATCTGTAGCCACAGGAATTTCAGGAAGAATATTTTTTTTTTCAGATTAATGGTTGAAATCAGATGCAACATGAAACAGTCTCTTTCCTTCTAATTTTCAGAGCCCAACGACCATCCCTTTTAAGCTGCACGTATCTGCTGTTCAATAAGCTGAATATATTCCAATCTGAGGCATCAAGATTTGGTATATTCAATCAGACATTTGGTTCAGCCAATAAGTATGCAAGATAACTCGGAAGGGGAAGTTATTACTACCACTTAATGATTTGCATCAAACAAAATTTTTGGAACTTGACAATGCATAAAAAGTTGAAATCCTTCTTGGGAATTTGGACAGCATATTAACATCAAGAGGACTAGACTTCGAGACAATCCTTGATGCCCTGCTCAAATTTGTCGAGGAAAGATATGGTATCCATCAGAGCATCAACTACCCTTTGTCTACTGCAAAGATCAGAAACTTAGTTAAATACAGGACAAAGCCACAGCTAGAGAAGCAAATGGCATTTTATCCTAATTTTCCCCTTAAATACATTTAAGAGGAACGGGTGGATATATGAATAGCAACAGCGTGGTAGCCAGTGCCTTCAAGGAGTTACAACCATGTAACTGGGGGCTAAAATACGATTTAGCTTAAAGTGCGAACTCCATAAAATTAGTCTTAAACGTATCCTTGACAAGGCAAAACATTCATTATTACTATTATTATTATTATTATTATTTTGCTGAATATAAAGGCAAAACCTTTATATTACACCAAAAACAACTCCAATCATTGAAGAAGGATACACACCTATTTGATATGAGTTGAAGATCCATTTCATTTGCCAGACCATTCAGAGAGGAGAAGGACCTGCAAAATATCAAAAAGTGGATAATGTAAACAAAACCAGGAAAAAAAGACAAGTATTGGCATTCTTTCAGCAGAACCCATAAATACAATGTTAAGTGAGACTATGAAGCAATGCTTAAAAGGTTCTTCATTTTCATATCACTTGACTTCACTCAATCTCTGAATCATAATATCCATAGTGAATTAGAAAAATAAATCTCATGACATCAATTTTCCAGGCAGATAGAGGCTCAGAGACAGGATCAACATGCCACAGTTATTTCTAGTCACTTGAAGGGATGGCATAAGCTACCTAATGAGCTTGTCCAATATGGCTTCAGCTTCCAGTTTTACAGGGTCCTTATCAGCAAGCAAAGAGGCAGCATTCTTCACAATTAGCTTGAATGTGCAGACCTGCGTATAGACAAATTAAGACCACAGACATCAGAACCACTTGTTGAACAGAGAGCCTACACTCTTCACTTCCTTAATCTTTTGTCTCATCTCAATCCATTTGAGTAGATGCTGAAGATCTACTCCTAAATCAGAAACCTTGCCTATGTTCATCCTCAGTAGTATGGCCAAAATAAATCGGAACAATAGAGATATGCAATTAGCTAAACCTCAACTCCAGTATTGGCTTGAAAATTGACGAATGAATTCCTCTCCTGTGGAACACAGTCCCTAGCAGCTGATCTAAACAGTTCCTGGACTTCCTCCAAATCCTTGTTCGTGTAATCAGAATCCTTAGCTGCATATTAGCAAGCATCCTATCACAAGCCATACTAACTAATGACTCACCGAGAGCGCGAGATTCTCACTGGAAATTTACTTAGAATAACATATGCCGAGCGGAGGATATCTCTGGAAGCATCTATTGGAGCCAAGAGAAACTTGGATGACTTCTTCTTTTGCTCTTTTAGCCACTCCTTCGGTCCTGCTGCCAAGAAATGATGCCTTCAATGCCATTTTTACACCAAAAGAACTATTCCACAGTGCACATTTGTAGTGCTTTCATATATTTTGGTCTTCATTACAGCTAAATTCTCAGGAATTCGGAGGAACGGAAAAGTCAACCGAAAACAAGTGCGGAGTGAGAAAGAGAAGTGCATACAGATGCCAATGGAGAAGGCGGCGGCAGGAGATGGGCGAGCAAGGGAGTACGTCGGCGTGATTGCCAGGAGCGCGAGAGCAGCGAAGTCTCTGCGGAGAATGCTGCACCGGAGCTGCTCCTTTCCACAATCATCCCTCCGAGGTTTGACGGACAGAGAGTTGCTTGGAAGTGGAGGCTTCGGAGGGAACAGCGACGGAGCTGTGCACGAGGCGGAAGCGGCGACGGGGCGCTGCAGATTCCGCGCCATGGCAGTAATGCTCGGCTTCGAAGTCGCGAGTCGAGGAAAAAGATGCTTTGAGGATGAGGAAGGATCCACGTGTCAAGCATCTGATCTGGCATGCTTTTATTGGGGGAGCCACGACGAATCTCCAATTGAAGGATTTCTCTGCCACGTCAACTAATCATCTGATTAACAACTCAGCACCCACACTTGCCTCGCAAGCAACTCGTCTCGGACTCGCAGTAACAATTCAAGTTCACACCGCCTCCATAGAATGACCACCCGGCAGTGCTTAATTCGGAGCCCGATGACGCCAACCTCTACTACAGCCAAAAACTTCACACTCAAGTTTGCAGGGCTTCACCACTCCCAAAGGAGAGGAGCCCTTCCAGAAATTCTCAACGGCTAGCTGGGTCAAGCCCAGGCCGAAGAGGGGGTTTGGAAATAGTTTTCAACCAGCAATAGACGCGCCTCGGTTAGAACCTCACTAGCTGCGTCATTGCCCCAAGCGCAAAGATACATTGAAAAGGCCACTGGGCTTCCCTTTATAACAGCTCAGCCCAGAGGCACCGATCCAGATGGCCGATGTGGGATTAACGAAAGCCAGTCATCTGTGCACTGTCCCCTCTCCACCCACCGAGACTCCACCTTCCATTTCTAACTCTACCATCTCTCTCTCTCTCTCAGTCTTTCTTCATCTCGGTAGCAGGAATCGAAGACTCCCCGGTTCCAACTACTCGATCACAGAGGACCACTCGAATCCATCGAGGAGTTCGAAACCTTGTACTGTCGTGCTCCTCGTTTTAATGAATCCAACTGGAAATGCCACTGTGCAAGGGTTGGTTTCTTATGCAATTACTATTCTACTAAAGTTTCCTTTTCTTCTTTGCTGCATTTTGAAGTTTATCTACACCAGTTGATCAACACACTGATCTGCTGTGGTTTGATCCGTGCAATGGTTAGTTTTATCTTAAGAGCTTCGTCGAATCTTTGTATTAAATAGGCTCTTTTGATTATCGAACAAGCTCACGTCAGCATTGCCTACGTGGTCTGACCGCTCCACAGAATATTTTCTCCCTGAGAAGGCTGACCGTCATCCCGACAGGTCGAAGGAGGAAACAAGAGATCTGTTACCATAATAGGTGATTAATAATCGAAGCAGACATATTGAGATAAATAAAACCATGTAATATTTTATCACGTAACATCGTATTTTGCATTTGACATTTCCAGTGTCGTGGACTGGTTGCCTTCTACAAATAGTAAGATTCCTCTTTGCTTCAACTTGGCCCTCGAAGACTGCAATTCCTGAGCAGGAAAACTAACCAATGAAACAATTAGAACATGGCAAGTTGGGAATTAGTCTAAGCTAGCAACTTTCCTTCTTAAAGTAATCCAATTAAAGGCTTTATTATTAAGCCTCCTTATTAAATTAATGATACAAAAAATAAGTAACTCAAAACCAAGTTTAAATTTTTTGTAACGTTTATCACCCAGGTTTCTAGAAATCAAATGGATCAAGACAAATATGAACATTCTAAATTCGATTGTGCTGCAATGGCGAAGAAAATTATCAACTGTGTTTTTTTTTTAAATGAAACCATTAATTAATGTTTAATTTATTATTTTTCGATTCAATTTTCCGATGAATCTAATCGAGCAAAACCACGATTTCAATCTTTCCCATTTCTCTATCTCTCTATTTACAAAAGGTTACGAGTTTATCCTTCTTTTTGTACTACTGTTATCTTAAGTTCAGCGAGTCACAACTAACCTAGCTTGAACCAGGTAAACCCACTATAGGGTAAAACTCTTTCAAGGTGAATTATCTCCATTTATAAAAGTCGAAATCGAGATCTTAATTGAAGTGAAGAAGCGTCCTATCACCGTAACTAATCAATTTGATTATGGTTCTATCTTTCAATGTGTGGACAGGTTGCTAGAAATGTCACAGATCTATGATCAAGGAGTAATGTAGAGTTGGCTTTATGGGGACGGCAGAAAGTGTGCATAGTAGAATGTGAATATATAAATAAAAGAAGAGCTTTGAGTCGTCCAATTTCATGGCAGTGTGTACACCTGAATGAAGCACTCATTCTTTTTTTTTTTTAATCAGTGTTGGATTTTTCTTTTATGGGTGAATGAAGATTTTTTTTTAACATGAACTGCTGGTATCCAGAAACCCAACGGATCCTGACTAATTCAGCTTGAGCCCAGAGGGCCTACTGTGGGATAAAACTCTCTCAAAATGAATTCTCTTCATTCATACGAGATCCTATCTGAGGAGAAGATGCGTCATGCTGCCTCAATTTACTTTTTTTTTTTAATATAGATAAGCATTGGTTGGCTCATGATCATCATGTTACTTCACTGTACTAGAAATGTACTATATATAAATTTGTCTCTCATTGACTCTTAAATATATTAAATCTCATATCCTGTAAATGAAAAATTTTATATTTGGAGAATTTTATCTCTTAATGAACAGACCTGACTCGAATATGAATCAGTCAATGGATAAAGATTTATGAATATTGGGTGGTACGCACTGAAGACTCCAAGGACTAGTTGAAATGTATTAAATGGAGTATGACAATTTAGTTATTTAATTAGTTACACTTTTAATTTATTTTTTTTATTAATTTAACCTTCTTGATCGTTTTTCTAAATAAAAGTAGGGTGTGATTCTTAAGAACAGTTCTCGAGAAAATGATACTCGAACTCAAACTTTATCTTTTTTATTAAAATGAGAATAACAGTAATGATCATCTAGTCACCCCATGGTACAAAAGAGCACTATGTGTAACAGGCATATCACGGGACAGTGCTAGTGTGATACCACAAGCTAATCAGATTCAGTTATTTGAATATTTTCTAATAAAATTTTAAAAATAAAAAATAACGTTAGAAATAACTTAATTTTACTAATTTGTGACACAATCTCGTACTACTGCATGGTTACCTATCTGATACAAGAGCACCTCCCGTACGTAATTTTCGAGTTTTTTTATGTTTACGAATGTATTAGACGAACTGGAAAATTAGCCTATATAAAGGGAAAACTGGAGTATAATAACAACACTTTTACTGAAATGACACTGTCAGATTAACAAAAAAAAATCGAAAAATTGATAGTACACGAATATTTTAGTCTTTGTTCATTTAGCAAGCAACTGGAGCTGCCACAACTTGATCATCGATCGAATGCACCATCCGAAACTTTGGTTCTCAGAGCTTCCCTTCTCAGCGAAGTTGATGGGTCGGATCGAATTCGAAGTATTAGACAGGATGTGAATTAAAAGACCTAAATCCTTAAAGTTGTCGAGTGCTGGCTTGTTGAACGTTTAGGTTTTCTCATACAACACACGTCCCATGATAAACACAGCCAAAAGCAGTTTTTCTGATGAAAATGAACAGCATCCTACAACTTATCTCGACGACCACTGGCTCCCCGGTATTTCGGGAAAGGGACGAGGCCCGACTCGATCTTGATCACATCCGCCACGAGGATCTCGTACTGTCTCTTGACTTCCTCGACCGATTTCCCGACTGCCCTGGCAACCTTCTCCCAGCGGTCTGGGGTGTCCTTGTCATACAGAGCCAGCGCCTCCTCGAACTGCTTGTTCTGCCTGGTGGTCCACGACGAGTTGCGAGAAGAGCTGCCCGATGCCATTTCACGTGCAGAAAAAGCTTAGAATGCGAGAATGAATGCCGAGTTTTTCTTTTTCCGAGTTCGATCTAAACGCTGAAAGAAGACCTAAAGGGCAAACGAAAATGGCTGGAAAGAGATGAGAAAACTTTGCCTCAGTCAAGGGAGAAGAGACTTTGAGTCAAGGGATAAGTATGGGAGAGAGATATCCATGGTAGCTCCCCTTTTATAGATGGGGAGTGGTATTCTTAATTTTCGCGATAAGATCACGAAGGTTCCTCCGCCTATTGACCGGGGCTTCACTAGGTGTTGTCCTTTTGACCCAAACCGAGAGATCTTTCCGGTGGATTTCGAGCACCTGAACTGCAGAAAAAATCTGTCCGCGTGGAGCGCAGTTTGTCAATTGCGTCACACCTCATTATTGGTATTTTTCCTTTAAAGAAAAAGGCAGGAATGTGAGCACTTTAAAAATGAAAGGTCATTTTGAGAACGACGCTTCACAAAACGAGAAGGTCTTGGTATTAAAGCTTTTGCCATGGCATGGCATCTCTACTCCGAGCAGATGGAGCCCCGCCATGACCACCATGAGACCATCTCTAGAGCTTTCTGGCTGGACAATTGCTTGACGTACGTGCCAAACTGGATCCGAGAACTGCAAATGCATTTGCCTGAGTGGTTGAGTGTTTTTTTTTTCATTTAAAGAGTGTCTCGGATCTGAATCTTATGAATGGAGAAAATTCACGATTAGGAGAATTTCACTCTACGGGTCAACCTTTCAAACGTGAACTGGTCAAAGTTTATTATTTTTCCGAATATCACATGATATATTATATATATACTGATATCATGTAGTTTTTTCCGCAGTATATAATTCGAACAATCTTATGTGAAACTAATTAAGCAAGTCTCCTCCCTTGTACAAGATATATTTTTAATTATACATGTCCATATAACGAGCCGGGACTCCGATATCGAATTACACCGTTTGATTACAAGGTTTACTATAATTTCAGCTATATAATTAAATTAAAAATTTTACAGTGAGATTGATAAAAATTTACTCATTGTCGAGATTTGTAAATTCTCAAATTACAACAATTATTTTATCTATGCTTATTAAATTTTATATAAATAATGTGTAAAATGACTTTTTTGTCCCTATTTAGTAGTTGAAATTTTACAGCTAACTTTCTTACTTTTTTAAATAATCCAATATACCGTACCCAAGAAAATTTTACGACGGCTGAAACTGTTACTGCAATCATAATATTTTCCGTAATGGTTCGATGACGTAATAGGTACGTAGATTCCCTCGTTTGATTGGAGCGATGAGGGGAGAAATATGCTAGCTCCATGATGATGGGTAATCATCTGGAATCTTGCGAAATAACACCAATCTCTACGTGTTGCTGATGGTGGAGCAGCATCGTAATTAAATTAATTAGAGGGCATAAAGTTCGGAGAGAAAATTCGTTTCACTTTTCTACCGAGAGATTAATTAATTCTAGATTTGCGACTGTGTTGCAATCTTACGTCCAGCAAAAAAGAAATTCGTTCGCTCTCGATACTAAGTACGTATGATTTATTCTCGATTTTAAAAAAGCTATTGAACGTAACGGGGTCGGAGAAAGGAGACAATTTTCCATAGAGCGGTTGTACCGTGCGGGTGATGCTGATGTGTGCATACTGATGCGGTATATCCGTCCAGTCAGAACTTGACATGTAATCAATAGTTACACAGTTACGGTTATTAAATCCCAAAATTTTTTAAAAAAATATAAAAAATTTTAAATAAATGGTGAGCTCTAATTGGACGGATACACCACATCAGCATCGCTTACGTGATATGACCGCTCCACTGAAGCTTTCTTAAGAGAAAGAGGAAGAAATAAGAGTGCGTAAGTGTGGTGGATCAATAGGTTTCAAATCGAGGATTACGGCAATAAAATGCATCCACTTTTCTATATTATTAAATATTATTATTTATGTAAATGTCGTGAGATTTTGATATCTTTTTTATTTTTTCATATTTGTTCGTAATTTAATTTACACATTAAAATTTATAACATGCATCCGCTTTATAAAATTCTTTAAATTAAGAGTAAAATAATAATTTTAAAATCATCCTTTTCCCACTCCATATTTACACTACCAATTGCAAAAATATTTGATTAAGCGCTTAAACTTCTCTATTCCACTCTATATATATAATTTTAGCAGTAAAAATCTATCACATTTTTTAAACGGGTGGTATGAAATTATAAACGGGCAATGATAAAATTGCATAAGATACTATCATAGATGGCAACAGAGAACACATTATTTAACACTGTAAGTTAATAAATTTCGAATAAATTAAAGTTAATTAACCCGTTATAAGTAAGCAATCTAATTATACGGATTTTCTTTCCAGTATTCCACATAGTTGAGTTTATTTACACCGATAATTAGAAGAATAAATCGGCCAATCACAGAGGGTTTACTCAACGAGTGATCAGATTTGGCCACCGGGACGGAGGAGGATCGATTCGTTCGCCGTCCACGTCCAGGGGGGCAGCAACTGAGCAAGGTAAGATTCTACAACAGTAACAAAATTAGATAAAAATAAGCGTATCTTTTATAAGTTTATTATTTATTTAATTTTTTTGAAATTGAGTCATAAATGTTTGAAATGGAACTGATTAGTCCTGAAATATTTATATTGTTACGTACTTTAGTTCACTTGATAACTGACCATTAACTAACAGTGAAGCGATACTGACGACGCTGCCATCTGTCTCCGAGCAAGCATACGTGTTACCGTATGTATGTATAACTGGATGATGCTAGCAAATTACTTTAGTTAGGGGCGGATCTAGAAAACAGGACGAGTTTAGGATGGCTAAAATATATAATTTTAAATTAAAAAATATAGATAGTTAAGACCAACTTGGGGTTGGCCTAGTGGTTCCCTCGTTAGGCCCTCAAATGGGTGATTTCAGGATCGAATCCCAGGTTGGGAGGGTCGACGGGAATTTTCCTAGGGATCCCGGCCCGATCGCAGATTAGTCTCGAGGTGCGTTTCAGCTGGTCCCGGGATACTGCGTGGTGCAAACAAAAAAAATATATTTAGTTAAGTGATATTCATATAATGTTTTTAAATTTTTTTTGATTTCAGGGTGCGATCGATCGCCCCCGTGCACCCCTTAGTCAATCCGTGATACGAGCGTAGACATGGTGTATCGTGTGGCTGTCACATCGCCAAACAAGGATATGTAGCAACACCGTTACTACCACGCTGACCAACCATTGTTATGAGATGGACTGAATCTTGTGATAGAATCAACAATTTGAAACCAATCTAGCGCATCTGAAATGTTCGGAATTTATTGTTAAGGAGCGATAAATTTATAGGATTTATGCGATATTTTTTCTTGTAGGAAGATCTTTCAATTGTTCCTGGGAGCCTCAATAGACCAAGTTCTTTCTTCCTAGTCATTTCCATTTCCACTGAGAAATTCGAAATTCTTGCTCATATTAAAATGGGCTAATTTGGAAAACTTTTTGTGCATCTTGGGCCAATCCTGGACAACTTGACCGGTTCCTTCGATGGGATGATGCTGCCCGTTTATTATATTCTGATTGGCAGAACAAGGGAACCCCAGGAAAAAGATAAAAGATCAGGGGACGAATTTTAAAATAAACAATAGACAGTGACCATTCAGCAAAATGCCGGACGAATCTGTTGAAATTAATAATAATAAAAATTGCAGAAAAAAATGTGCGCCAGTAAAAGGTCAACCACCGATGATTCTTCTACGCTGTGCGCGAGCATGCTTGATATGCCTAGATTGGCCTTGTGATATTGATACAGGATTTGGAAAATTGGGTATGACTGATTGGAATGGAATTTCTATTTAAATATTTTATTTTTTCTAGTGGAATTACTAAATATCGCACTTCAGGGAGTCTAGTGCAGCGGAACTTGTTTGTTGGTATCCACCTTGAGATTCCAAAGTATCTTAGCTTACGGGTATGCATCGATCCGTGCGATGCACACGACGAACAACATAGATTACTGGTGATACAGTAAATATGTATGTTTTTAATGTAATGTTTATCGGGACAGCAAAAACAATTGGAAAGGTCGGAGAAATACTCTAGGGTGAGGAGCGGGTGCGTGAATTATATTAGGGTTTGTACTGAGGGCGCAAACGAGTCGAGCCGAGTCCGAATTTATAATGCTCAAGCTCGACCTGTTCAGTGATTTGCGAGCTGGGGTCCGAGCCCGAGCTTGGCAGAGCCCGAGCTTGGCCGAGCCCAACATTTTAATCTTGAACTCGGCTCGTTAAAATAAATGAAGGCTCATCGAGCCTGTACAAGACGAGTCGAGAAAGAAAACATAACTCGGGCATGGGGTCATTACGTTAATTGCACAGAGTGAGGAAGACTAAAAAGGATGAGGAAAAGAGTAAAATGATGGTTTTAAATAAGAATTTAAGATTAATAGAGTTGACTATTCTGGTTGACTTTTTTTAACTTTTCTAAACTTAAGTAATCATTGCAATTATTGTTATATAAAATAAAAAGTTTGTTTTGGTTTGCGAGTTTCACGAGCTTAATATTATTATGTTTGGCTTAGCTCGTTTAATTGACAAACCCAAGCCGAGCTCGAGCTCATTACGATCGAGCCGAATTCAAGTTTTGATCGAACCGAGCCCGAACCGTCTACTAATCGTACTATCTCATTTATACCCCTAGTTCGTGCACAATTAATTATCATATAAATGGCAGAGACAACAAAATGGCAATTTTGGTGTTAGATTATAATAAACACAATTTTAAATGTGTCAGATCGAAATTTAAGATCACTGTCTTGCTTTATAGATACGTTGGTTTGGGCATAAAACTTGAAAAGCATAGTTAAAATAATCAGTAAGTAATCAGTGTAAGGATTTCTCCAGACGAGAATCGAAGTATTATTACTAATATAATGACACATTTTCTCATCGAGTGATACCATGAAAAGGGTTTTCTGGTAATTCCATGTTTCCAGTAAGTATGTGTCCATTTCCAAATATAAGCTCCCACACACAATTCCCATAATTTTGAGTCTGAATTTTTTTTTTATTTGTACACTGATATCCAGAAGTCTTTTGAGCTACTGCGTAATCTAGATCGAGTCAGATCGGCCTATTAAGGAGTAAAACTCTCGTAGCATGAGTTTTCTCCATTCACAAAGATTCGAACCCGAAACCTTTACTTAAGAGAAATAAGTGATTTTCAACTTGAATCAGCTCATGTTGATTACCGTAACCTATTATTAAAAAGTGTTAATTTAAGTGATTTTAAGATCATAAAAATCTCCTCTTTTCATAACGGACATTGAATGCCCAGCGACAAAGCATAAAGCTTGGGCTCTCCGTGATCGATGAATCGCCAAACAGTAAGGAAAAGCAGTATACATTGCAGTAAACAGGAGTCATTCACAGGCAGGCTTGGTGTCGAAACTGCTCAAGCAGATCGCAAATGCCTGGAAAGCCGAGATTGGGTACCGGTAATCCATGGTGAAGATATCCTTACCGATCTTCCCAAACTGCAGGATCACGGTTTCGTGCTCCGACGCCGGCATGGCTCCACCGCCTTCGGTAGCTGCAGCAACCAGCTGGAAGTTCTTCACTGATGCAACAGTCACGCGGCCTTTAAAGTTCAGGCACCAGCACTGCAGCTGTTCGTGCCACCGTGGAGCCTTGTTCTTTAGAACCAAGGACTTATCCCTGGTGCCACGGGCTGGGCCGGGTTCCGGGTCTCGACCATTTAGGACTTTCTTTTCCTCCGGACTACCATCATGCCCCGTCTGGACTGATGAGGATTCCCCGGCCTGATCCTGATGCAGAAGAAAATATGGGATCTTGTTATTTTTTATATTTACATTATGATTATTAGAATCATTTTTCCTAATAAATATGCAATAGTAATTCATTTATGCAAACATTGATCGATGCTTGTGTAAATCCGAGACTTTTCTCATCTATAAGTCCGATTTCTCGGTATTCATCGGGATCAATGAGCTTTGAATCTGTGATTTCCATTTCACCACCTACACGATGCATCAGTTCCTGGATGGCCCGGACAGGGATCGAGTGCATCGTGCACCGCATCCTCCTCGGACCCCGTGTCCGGAGGACATTGAGCTCGTACGACACGGTTGCTATGCTGAAGTTCCCGACCGGCGTCCTTGGAGACACCTGCTTGAGATTCGTCGATCTCCAGTACGTCTTCGATCTCGATCTCGGCTGTAGCGCAATGGTGCTGCTAGCTGGAGGCTGGCTGTCGTATACGGTGAACTTCGTGCCCAGAAAGTTGGACCTGCCCGGAATCTTCGCCGATCAGATGTTATTTTGTCAAGGATGATGCTCGTCTCTAGTAATGGAATTCGCCGTACTAACCTTAGTTTCCCGACATATGTACTGTTCGCTCGGGAGAAATCATTGGGCACTAAGGATATGATGAAATCTGTGCTCATCGGCCTTCTGATCTTTCTTGCTACCAGCAGCAGCTTGCTCATGTCCCCCGACAAAGCTGCGAAACAGCACCAAACGATCACGATTTAGATTTTCCGGGATATGACACGACACGACATGATATCCAATCGGAGCATGGTACTGCATTATCGGACGATTCCATTCTGTTCCGTTCCCAGTTCTATATATGTAACTCGAGAGATTGCCTACTTACCTGGAGTCAGCCCCAGATAGAGCCGAAATGTCGAATTCGATCTATCCCTCTTGATGAAGCATTGCATCGGAGTATCTCTCGGCCCCGGCTGCATCCGAAGAAAGAACATGCAGGCAGAGAGCGTTAAACCTGACGGTGCTACCTATCAGCTTAAGCTTTTTCTCCAAACTAAGTTGAAAAACCACTTGCCTGCTTCAGGGAAGAGGGAAAGGTGAGGCACCCGTACAGCTCTGGTGTCCGGGTGACCTCCTTGGTGGCCTGCCTCCAGGACCGACAGACCGAGGCACATGCCACGAGGTCTCTCCGGGAAGGCCATGAGCGGCGGCTCGACTCTACCCGGGATACTATGTCGAGGAGAAGCTCGGGGGGAAGGTTCGCCCATCCGCTCCCGCCCTGCTGATGGACCGCCGTGGACGAGGAACAGGAAGGAAAGGAGGTTTCAGAGGGAATTTCCCACATTTGATGGTCACTCACTTCCTCTTCCACTTCCCACCCTGTTCTTCCCTTCGAAGTGGTTCTTGTAATAAGCCCTTCTTTCACGTGGCCCTTCAGCTCTTGGAAAAAGGCTTTGAATGACATCTTGGCTCGGAATTCGACTGCAAGAAAACCCGGAAAAAATTCCTGACGAGTTACAAGAAAAGATGAATCGAGCGGATCGACGAACTTTGCAGGTGGAAGGGTGTGAATAGAGCGTTGGTGCAACCTCCCAAATGGCTCGAAGAACACGATCATGATCAACTATATATCGTTCACGAATTGGGAAATGTCCATCGTGCCCTCCCGGTGGATGGTGATGATTCCATCAACAGACTTACCGTCACTGTTGAGATGGGTGATGATGATTTCAGCATCTGCGTGCCACAAACATCGGTTTCGAACATTTACAGATAAGATCGGGATTGTATCGTGTTGCCACTTTTCCAACAATATCCGATTGAAAGGTACCTGTTGGATGTATGCTTTTGGATCTTACACAACTTAGCCTCTCCCGACTTCGGCCTTGAAAGTGACCTCTCCCAACAGATTGTATGCTGAAACAGATCCCGTGGATTTAAAATCTCAGCAGTGATTCAGTAACTAAACGTGTATTGCAATGTCTGGTAAAAGGGAGTTGGCTTTTTAAGCTATAGACCAAACATCATGAGACGGGACCGAACAAGGAGGAGATCAAAAAGAGGTTCCTGTGCGAAGTGCAAAGTTAGGTGTGTGTCTGGAGGAACCGAGCAATAAGTGGAAAAGCACAAGGGGGTGACTCCAAGCCTCACAATGCCAAGAGGACTCGCCTGTGCTTCAGCTTAAAAAGGGCAACAACCAACTTTGTCAAATCACAATTCTCATCGTGCGCACATGTCGTGTTGTGCGTGCTGACGGCTGTCACAGTTCGATCTTGAAGTGCGTGCACACAGGTCCGGCTTAAGTGCAAGGCGCCACGGGAGAAGCGGATGAGTGGGATGTGGGTCTCGGATGTGATCTATGATTGCAAGCATGATTTCGACGATGATAAGGTTAGGTTTGCCACTAGTAGAGGGAGAGGAGGACCTATCTTCTTGTTGGATGCTTTTCCAGTAGAAGAGCTGACACCCTCCTTCTGCACAAATCGAACAACTCAGCATTCTCGACTGTGTTCAGAATGGCTACGATCCAAGATTGTGGCATAAGCTAATCGGGCAAGACGGAAAGCGACGAGAATTGATAGGTTGATCGACCAAAACGGGCTGAGAGTGATTGGGACCCGAAAAGCTAACACAGGAGCTGTCAAGATATATATGAGGTCCCGTCCAGTCCAATGCCATCACATTAAAAATTTCATATTTGCCAGTGTGAGATTTCATCTTTTATCAACTTCTAATGGACTCTGTCGCTGCTCATAAATTTTAGTCCCTTGTGAGACACGTCTCATCACTGTATGAGCATAGCCTGCACCGTGGCACAGCGGCGCCGCCACCTGCGTACCGGTGCAATAGGTGGTCTACGATAGTTCTGCAGATGCCCTGCGAATTTTCTTGTCATCCTTATTTTCTTGATCTCTTTCCCCGCCTCTGCCGAACTAGACCCTGGAAATATTAGCATCAGCAGAATTTGGGTGCTGACTTTCCAGGACACTTTGTTGGCCATGTTTAAGGAGAAAATTCGTGGCAGTAAAGTTCATAGGGAACGTTTCCAAGGGCTTTTCGGAGCATAATCAAGTCTCGAAGATGCGAAAGATTGCTCAATCTGACTTAACAATGCTGTCAGTTGGGTTTCGCATGCGTATCTGATCCGAGACTAATCACCATCAAAAGATCACGGTGGGATTTGAAAATTGGAGTTGGTCGTCCTGTCAGGACCAAACATAGACAAGAAAAAACATTAATTTCAACACGTCCTTCACATTGAAAAATCGATCATTGTGTCACGTCAATTGTCAACCAGTCCCCCTCACAGATTTTATCGATGACAACATGACTCCATCAGAATACTGAACAAGGAAATCAATCTGGAGCTGTACTGGTGTCATTCCATGGGGGAGAGATTTCAGAAGGTACAGAGAACAAAGAAGTGCAATTCCTACAAAATGGAAAGATCAATGCAGAATGAACTGAGAAATACAGCTATGAAAGAGTCGACAAAGATAAACTGCTTATCGCCGAGACAACTCAAACAAGTTCAACAATATCTTGAAATCTTCCACTGAGTAGTCAACGTCGAAATGTTCCACTAGGATATCAGAGAAATCTTCCATGAGTAATTACATCAACATGTTCCATTGGGAAATAAGTCGGAACAACAGAAGCTAAGGAATGACGTTTCAAAGCTCTAATTGCTCCCTGTACAAACAACTTGATCCAAGACTCAATCCTTCCTCGATCCACTACTGCTAGCAGCTGACTTTCTCCCACCGTACCTCTGTCCAAGGTATACCACGCTACTCAATGTTCCATTCATGATGACCGAAAACATATTAAAAAACACAGGTGGAAGAACAGCAACAAACATATACAAAAATGGTGGCAGTCAACAGTTGCCAGGAGCTGGCACTATCGAAGCAGTTAAAAGGAGATTTACCTGTTTTCCTACGTTGAAAGGAACGTATTTGTACTTGATCATGTGCATGATTTGGCGCTTCATGGTGAGCACAAAAAGTACAATCCAGTAGATAAGCAGAATAGGCCAGAAAACAGGCACATCGAACACTGAGAAGAAGGTCATCAGAAAAGCTACACAGAAAGCCTTCGTGATCGCATACCTGTAAGAAACACAGGAAGCATTTAAGGCCCCGGAGTGCAGTTAAAAAACAGTCATTGACATATTCTTAAGATATGACTCACTCAGCCTCAGTAAATGAGCTATTGAACCAGCAAATGATAAACTATACAAATTACTGCATTGAAAATAAGTTGAAATGGGAATGAGGAAAGATTGATAACCATAATTTGGAGATTCCTTGTACTAAATAAGTCATAAGCTTATCACACAGGAAGAAAAATTAAGAAAGGCTCAGCATCAATAGCATTCCAAAATGATATGTCTTAGCTTTCTAGACAAGCATTGCTCGATCAGCTTAAAAACGAATATCATAGAAGAGAAACTAATTGCCATTGAAAGACACGGCAGTGGAGTAGACAATAGCAGGCAAGATAAATGTCAAAATTACCAAAACTTGAATTCAGGAAGCCGCCGGATGAATGGCCTGAACTCATCTGAACCTTTCATTGGCAATGAAGCCCCATCCAAAGCTTCCAACTCTGGATCAACCTTCGGTGAAAGAAACCCAATCAACAAGTTCAAGATGTAGATTCCTAGCCCATAGGAGACAATGTAAAACCCTTGGACGAAGTAAACCCGCAACACATAAATCGTCCCCACAGCAAGGGTTCCAAGCCACCTTTCCGTCATGTGAGGGGTTGACCGGTCCAAATAGTACTGAAACATCCTAGAGAAATCGCTCCTCCATTTTGCTATAGGCGCCACAGCAGAGGCACCTTCTCCCACAACTCCGTCCATGCTAGCGTCTTTACCCTGCAGATGAAGGGCCAGCTGGATAAAATAATTTTGCGAAAATTCGAAGCCATCAGAAGATGATCTTGACGGATTTTCTATATCAGGAAAAAGGGAAAAGGATCAATCAGCTTGGAGCAATTTCTCTTCATGAAATCTACCACAAGCAAACACAGAGCAAGGTTCAACAGGCCAACTATACCTCAAATCAAGAGACGCTGAGAAATTTTATCCTGAACAGGAACAAAACAAGTGAACCGTTTGCAGGCCCGATCCTTTCAAGTAATCACTGACCTAAAGCTGCAGCTCCGAAACCAATAAAGAATCTATGCAGATTGAAAGACGAAATGGGTCACCGCCAGTCGAATCATTCACAAAACTAGTCCGTGGAGGACAGAATCTCGCGAGCTTCGACGGTGCATTCAAGAGCAAAACTGAAGCAACTACCTTTTCAGAACGAGAAGACGAGGTTACAGCGATCAATGGAGTTTCTGTCCACACAGAGGATCTGTGGATCCAAAATCGAAGCGATCTGCTGACTGATTCTTCCCTTCTTCTTCCTCTTCCCTTGTAACTTTGTCTCTCAGTTCGGTTCTACAGGAGTCTTCGATGCGAACTTCCTTGTCCCAAAAATGCGAATTGTGCCCACCGTTTCGACAGCACAGCCCTAGCCCTGCCGAACCATGAGACGGTCCGGGCCGGGCCGATGAATCATCGCCATGCCCAAATAAGATCTCGTTGCATTTCTTGCTCGGGGCCTCGTTGTGGGCCGGCTCGGAACCTAATGGGCCTTCATTGGGCCAGCTGATTCCCAGCAGAAAGGCGCAGTAGTACACTAAAATTACGTTCTTACCCTTCACGTTCTCGGAATGTTTTACCCTACCACTGCACAGTGTCTTCTTCCCCTTCTTCTTCGTGTTCTTCATCTGGGCACTGGGCAGCTTTCAATTGTCAGAGTAAGAGCCGACGCGAGGCGAGCACTGCTCAGGCTTCCTCGAATCGAGCTGATTGCACAGATCGATTGGCGACGCAGGGGACAGATGGGGTCCCTAGGGAGAGCAATTTACACCGTCGGGTTCTGGATTCGGGAAACCGGCCAGGCGCTCGATCGGCTCGGGTGCCGCCTTCAGGGGAACTACTACTTCCAGGAGCAATGTAATTTTCGTCCACTTTGCTGCGGGTCCTCTCCGATTCCGGAGTGCTTTTAGGATCTATGATGCTTTCCGCCTTCAGTTAGGTTTTTCGGCTGAACTTTCTTTTGCACCTAGTACCCTGGATGGCCACAGAACTTTAAGTGTTCCATTTTCCATCAATGTTGAATCTTAGACGGGGTCAAGGTGCCTGTGTCACTGAAGGAGCTCTTCTAATGGGTGATTAGTTGATTAGATGAGCTCAGTGATTTCATGATGGGATTTGCCGCTGCCATTTTGTAACTTATAGGATTATCTTTCCATTTTGTGATGCGGTGAAATGCTGAAAATTTGAGTGCAAAAGCTTGGAATATCTTCGAAGAAATTTATATTTCTCTTGAACCTGTTTCTGAATTCTAACTAGGCTTAGTTCCTCCATAAATTTACAATCTTTTGTCCATTGCAGAGAAGCTAACCCTTTATCTGTTTTGCTAATTGCTACATTAACGTCACTGAGCATGTGTATTCCTCTCCTGGGAATTCGGTGATCAGGATGAAGTTAATCCTCGGAAGTCTTCCATAACCTAGGGACTCCATTGTTTAGTCCATTTTCCATTTTCCATTTTCCATTTTCCTAGAATGCTCGTCTGTTGGGACTATTTTGATAAATTAACTTGGCTTATTTTTTTCTTCCAACTTTAGTTAATTAATATAAATTAATTGTCCTTCTAGTGTCAAGGCATCGGACTCTCATGAATATATTTGATAAAGCTCCGGTTGTGGATAAGGATGCTTTTGTGGCCCCGAGTGCTTCTGTCATTGGTGATGTTCAGGTGGGGCGTGGATCATCCATCTGGTATGGCTGTGTTTTAAGGGGTAAGGTGCTCCCTTGACAATGCATACCACTAGCTTTGAATTGTGCAATTAAATTCACTCTTATCTTCGTGCCTGAGTAGCCTAGGTGCTTTCTTGCAGTTTGAAACAAACTGGCTCTGGTAGTTTAATCTTGGCCCTATTCAATGTGAAAATGAAAAAGCACATTCTCCTATCCTCTTTATGAAATCCCTGCTTCGAACTTGAACTTTTTATTTGTATTTTCATTGAATAAGCTGGTCCTTTTTTTATCATGTCATGCATAGGTGATGTCAACAGCATAAGTGTTGGATCTGGAACCAACATACAGGATAACTCCCTCGTTCATGTTGCGAAGTCCAATCTCAGTGGGAAAGTATTGCCAACAACAATCGGAGACAATGTTACTATTGGTCAGTATCCAACATGCAACCAATTGCTATCTTGTTTGAAGATCATCTTATAGGTTCATGCAATATTTGCATCTTGCAGGTCACAGTGCTGTCTTGCATGGTTGTACTGTTGAGGATGAGGCTTTTGTTGGTATGGGAGCTACACTTCTTGATGGTGTTGTTGTTGAGAAACATGCGATGGTTGCTGCTGGAGCACTTGTAAGGCAGAATACAAGGATCCCCGCTGGTGAGGTATGTCTTGGAACTGCTCTGTCTTCTATATGTTGATGTTGTAGCTACCATCAGAGGTGGAGAAATTGTTCCGATTTTGTATTGATATTCTATCTCATCAGCTGGACAGGTATTGGGGGAACATTTATTAAGACTAAATTAAGGAGGTCTGATATGTAAATTGGATGAAGATTTGACAATCACCTGATGAGATCTTCATTCCGATGGTTGAGGAAAATAAAACGAATGACGAGAAAAACTTTTAGCCCCTGAAGTAGCTTGCGTTAGTTAACAGTGCTTTTTTTCCTTCTTTGTTTGCTTATTATTGGAGGTTCCAATCAATCTTTTCTTTCCTTTTTATAATTAGACTAGAGGAGGTCATGTTATCTGGCCGTTCAATAATTAAGAAAGCTTTTGAATGTTTCCCTCAGGTGTGGGGAGGCAACCCTGCTAAGTTTCTGAGAAAGCTCACGGATGAAGAGATAGCCTTCATTTCCCAGTCGGCCTCAAACTACACCAACCTTGCTCAGGTCCATGCCGCTGAGAATGTGAAATCGTTCGACGAGATCGAATTCGAAAAGGTTCTCCGCAAGAAATATGCTAAACGGGATGAAGAATACGACTCGATGCTGGGAGTTGTACGTGAAACTCCTCCAGAACTCATCCTCCCAGACAACGTCAAGGCTCCGGTAAAATGAGATCCCAGTAGGCCCGACCCCTTTTTTCTTTCCATTTCTTGCAATTCGGATCAAGAGAGTTGATGCCAGGGGATATTTTGTTGTCATGTTGCAAAAAGGCATGTACCTAGATAAGGGATCATTTTGTTTCCCAATAAGCACCGGAAGAAGTGTTCGGGACATCGGTTCTGGTTCGCTTTCCTTTTGATCTCTGCTTGCTTGATGTGGATCTCTGTGACACGATTTTTCTGCTTTAGGATAAGAACCTTGTGACACGAGGCTGCATTTCTGCTGGTATTAAGATCTCTTCCATTCTCCGGTTCATGTTTGGTATTCTGATTTGAATCTCATCAATTTGCTGCATGACCGCCAGTGAGACCTGAGGCTCGGCTGTTGGCGGACGATGGCATCTGGCCTCCTGATCTATAACCATATCACCAAGCTATCATTCAGTCTTATGTGCAATAGCCTTGTTCTTCTGCTTCCTCTCAAATGACCGACTGGGATGCGCACGAAATACACGTGTTTTATCTGCCAAAGATTTGATCCGTGTTTTGGAAAGTCTTAACGACCAAGAAGGAACTCGCCTCTCGGAGGGAGGTTGTTTCCGACCGACCAAAAAGAACTCCTCAGCCTTTGTGGGATTCAGCTGCTCGGGCGATTGGGCCGGAATCTTTGCGCTTGCTGCGAAAACGGCATGTACGTATCATTATCCTCTTCAATCATCATCAAGATTATTGCGAGAAGTTTTCAATCAAGCAAAAGTCATTTCAGCAGCAAACTCCGTAGAAGGTCAGGATTGAGGGATAATTTAACCAAAAATGGATAAAATTAGTGAAATTTGGGGTGAGTATTAAGGGAGCCAGGGCATCGTATTTCCATGATTTTCAAGAAATGGATTGGAATTTGGAAAGGATAAAAACACTTTTGGTTTTCAACCATTCGGCATTTTACAATTTTAGTCATAAACCTTTATTTTTTTATCATTCACGTTCTCAACCTTTTAAGTTTTTACTACTTTGATCTTACCGTTATTTTTTTCACTCAAAAAAGCATATTTCATTAAAAAAGAATATTTTATCCAAAAATTATTTTTTAACCAAAATATTTTTTAAAAAAAGCATATTTAGCCTCTGAGTAAGAAAATGTTGATTAATAACATGTGTCTCTTCTAAAATTAGAACTCACTTTTATCATAATAAGTCACGGTTTTGTAATGATAATAGTCATCAATTATTTTCAATCAGAAACGTGTCATAATTTTGAAGGGGATGTGATCACATGTAAAATTTTACAGATATTTTTCACTTCCGCTTATTTTTTTCTTTATTTTTTAAGACGTAGTTTTTGTTAAAAAATAATTTTTAGATTAAATATACTTTTTTTGGATGGAAAAAGTAACGGTATGATCAAAATAACAAAAACTCAAAAAATTGAGGACGTGAATGATAAAAAATAAAGGTTTAAGACTAAAATAATAAAAGTACAAAAGATTAAGAATCAAAAGTGTCATTTACTCATTTAAAAACATAGGGCACGAGACCCCTGTTAATAAAGCCACATCGCAGCCGAAAGGCATGCTCTATCCCTCTCTACATATTAACTAAATAATATACGGAAAAAAATTTAAACGATCATATCTCCCAGTAACGTGGTGAGAAATAGTCAATTAAATTACTTTAATTAGTATTAATCATAACAACTGCTGGGATGATCAACATTAATTTGCTCGTTTATCATATTTTAATCGGTATTTCCTCGCATCACGTGACGATATAGAATTGCCTGATATACCTATTGCTAAAGAATGGATCCAATGTAAAGATCCAATCAATCTTCAATCCAACAACTTATTTTATGGTTGGGAGAGACGGCTACCGCAAAAAAAAAAAATTGTAATTCACTATTTCAAGACTCATTTCCATGTTGTCAGAGGGAACTCTTTGAACCCTAACCTTGACGTGCATCGATCTGTTGGACTGTATTAGATTTTTAGTGGTACGATGTTGATTATTGATATTAGTACCGGATGTTTGGAGCCAGAAAAGATCGGGTAAGGAGCCGGAACATTATTATTGAAGGCGGCATTGATTTCGGCTCGCTCGTGCTGCTTATGGTGCTCTGCCCCGTCGGTCTTGAGTCACCCAGTGTGTGGAAAGCGTGCGGCTCTCCGCCTCACTTTTCTTCCTTTTTGGCTTTTTCCTTTCCTTCTTCCTCGTCTTCTTCTCTCTGTTTTCGAATCTTTACTAATAAATTAATGATCATATGCCTCTCATTCTTCAATTCTAGGGTTCGTACGCGTAGGAACGTATCCAGAAAGTTCAACCAAGGGACGAATCTTAATAGAAAAAAATTAAACGACGAATTTTGGAAGGTAAAGTAGAGAATTTAATAAAATTACAGATAAAATCAGTAAAATTTAGGTAAAATTCGTACGTTTTCCCGAATTCATATATATATAATTGGGAAAATATTGAATATTCGATACACATAAATATTAGACGGGTTTTTCCGAATTCAAAGAACGTGCCACGCGCCCCCTACGTTTGGATCAGAGTGAGAAGGAGAGGAAGGAAAGGAAGAGAATTTTGAATATCGGATTTTAAAGGAAGGTCAGAGGCCAAACATTTGATACTTTCTCGTAACGTGCACGTTTTCTTTTTAACACGGAATGGAATTGGAGTTGAGTGGAATGTGAATACGTTAAAAATTCGAATTAAATAAAAATCAAAATATCCCATTTTTCAACTTAAAAAAAAAAAGATATGAATTTTCATATTTTATTCCTCCGTGTCCAAATAAAATTAAAATTTTTCTGTTTTAATTTTCCCATTTCTCCCTTCCCCTTCTCTTCACGATCTGTATCTAAACATACTGTTAGTTAGTGAATCGATCCAATACAGAACAGACTCACTGGTCTTCCCATTCCTATAGGTATTATTGTACAGTGGAAACAACAACGACATAAAACTTCGGACGTTCCTAAAACAAGTGAAACATCCAGTCGTACGGACCAGAGAATTGAAGAAGAAGAAGAAAAGAAGCATCTAAACTCTTGGAGAAGCAATTGTGACCGACAATGGACTTCAAATCAAAGAGAAATGGAGAGCGCTCTTTATCGGAAAATTGTCGTGCGACAGAGACAGGCAGGGACCACGTTTTGTAATTGTATATTACTCATCCACCGTGCATGGTGTATGTACAAAAGTGAATGAAAATCGATTTAATTTCAGCACGTGAAATGTGATCGACCAAGCTTTCACCTAGATCAATTGTAATTGGCTCTCACGTGTCTACAATGCATTAATAGTACACGTTGAAAATTTGATCCACCGGGGGGACAGGGCACTGATAAGTTGCTTAATCGGTCAAGTCCTCCTTGTTCCTAATCCTGTGGGAGTTGAATCTTTTCCCTAATGTTAGTTGGGGAACTTGCCCTGTTTCTTCGTTCCTGCCGACGTACGATGACACGTTTGACTAGTTCCAGACATGTGTATCATATCACCGTACATACGGATAACATACGCGACCCGTTTATTAAAAACGGAGAAAGGGTTTCGGTTTTGAATCGCGAGCGGATGAAAGTCGGAGTCTATCTAGTGCCGACAACCTCGATGAAACCGGACTGGCCCAGAAGAACGCACCAGGATGAAGGTTGGCGGCTCGATCTCATCACGCGGGGAGCTTTTCTTGTCCTTCGAAGAGAGAAAGCCGCAACCGTATCTTATCTGAACCCGTATTCGAAAGACATTGGTTTCTTGAACTGGTTTTCTTTCTATACAACCACGCCGATGGGATGGGTACTGCATTATTGCGCATCACGTGGATAAGAAGTCGTGGAAAAAAAGCAAGCTTCCTGGAAACCCCTCTCGGAAGATTCGCACGGAGCAGAGATATAGCCAGAGCGACCTGGTAAACGGAAAAATGCACCTTTTCGGTTGGACGGTTCGGTGTCGCCGGCCTTCCTTTTATCTTCTTCTACACCTCGGATCCTTATCTAGCGCCGAAAAATATACCTCGCTCTAAGTCCGGTAACACGTGTCGTGTCGTGTCGTGTCGTATTTCAACAAGTTCGTGTTAAAAGTATCTCAACCCGTATACGATCCGTTTAATAAATGGATCAAAAACTTCAAGTATGAACACGACCCGTTTAAAATCGGGTTGGCATGACACGACACGTTTAACCTGTATAATTAAATGTGTGTGGTGTAATTGCATTTTTAACTTAATGTGTTTAAAAGTAATGGGTTTGACACATATACACATAATTAAACCGGTTTAATAGTGTCCTGGCGGGTTATGTGGATTCAACTCGATTTAACATATTTATGTAAACAAGTTACACAGGTCAACCCGTTTAGACACGAAACCCGTTTAAGGTCAACCCGGACCATCCTAACTCCGTATCGTGTTAAAAATTGTCAGGCCTACCCCGCTCCACATCCAGCGCGGCGATTATTTAGTGATGTGCAGGGACGGGCTCAGAAATTGCGCGTTCAGGGAGGGCCGCCAAACTTCATTGAAGATTAATATGGCGAATTTAGGAGCGAAACAAGATAATTCAACAAAATCAAGTGAAATTTGCAGAGCATTTTAACGATTTTCCCGAGTTCAGAGGTCGATTCCAACTCCCGGCACACCCTAGATCCATCGTAGGTGACATGCTGATATAGAACCCGATTTGTTCACGTCCATTGAACCGAAAGGCATTTTGCATGCACTCACAAGGCCGACGTACACTGAACACGGGAAGATAAGATTACAGAACACGGCACGACATCAAGATTACACGGACTAGAAAAACGCCATAGTTTAGTTTTCGAATTAACACAAGTTCCCTGGATTTTGAAAGTTTACATACCAATCCTTAATTGATGCAATTCCCTTTTTGCCGATATTTTATTTTCTGAAAATCACAATAATGCTCATTATGGAAGAGAATACAAAATAATTTATCAACTGAATGAAAAAGGAGAGTAGCAGTAGTGGAAATCATGCTATATAATGTTCGAATTTTATTATTTAACTATGGACAAACTGAATAACCAGCATTCTTACAGGCAATACAACTATGTATTTAAATATTGAAATATCTTCGTATTAAGCTCCGAAAAAAATTTACATTTAATAAACTTCTTAAATACTGCACAATAAATGATCAAATCTTTAATTGTAAGTTAATACGTGCGGGATCTTAAGATTGGCCCTGGGTGGTGGGCCCCACGTTGACCCAAACTGATGTGATCCAAGATACCTGCTTGAAGCCTGCAATCGAAGTCTCTCATGATCGAATGATGAGAAGCTCGCGCACGACGAAGAGCGAATATGGATATGCATACAAGTGATGAGCAAACTCAATGACTCAACATTATCCATAATATTTCAAAAATGGATAAATGATGAAGGCCACATATTTCAGCTAAGCATCAAAAGTGCAAGTGATTCAAGAAATATATTTCAGTTGAATGTCAAGAGGGCAAGTATCTTCAAGAAATATATCTTAACAAGATGAAAGGGAAACAATATTTTCAAGAAAGGGAGTTGAGAGAACTAAAGAGGCAAGAGAGGCACAAGTCAATGCTGATATATTGAAGTTATCTACAAAAATATATCACTTTCCTCTTTTAGCAAGTAGAATATATTTCCTTTCCCTTTGCTTAGTTCTGAAGATATTGGTAATATTTTCTAATTTCCCTGAGGAAACACTTAGATTTGCTTTCTTATTAGTTTCCTACCCCATGAGAACCATTTAGGAAGGTTATTTTTTATGTAATATTGCACTTTGGCCTATTTAAAGGCTGGTGCTTGCCTTTGGACGAATTGGGATCAGTTTTATTCATTAATGAAGTGTGAGATTTTATTCTCTTTGGTTCTTTGAAAAATTATTCGAACTTATCGGAGTATTCCGTGGCGTTCATCCCCGACTTATCAATCAACCCTTCCATAGTTGATTGTGGCGTCTTCACTATACCAAGGTTCTTACCTCTTTATAGGTAATGGGTCAAGGTTCCACCATTCGAGCTTGACAAGGACACGTTTCCTGGAAACCTTAGTTGTATACGGGTTTCGTCACGAGTTGGTGAGGTTCATATCATACTTGATATTGGGTTTCATCACGGTGTTGGCGAGGTTCGCATCACAAACGGCCATGAATAAAGCCCTGAAGTTACTATACGATCGATATGAAATCAGTAGGAACCTATCTAATAGAATAAATTCTAGTAGATCTCAATGAAGTTTCGGGTAGCGAATTAAGAAATAGGTCGGTTCCGGTTTACATGGTAGCCAGAACTAGAATGCGAATATGTTAACTTATTTGCGTATTTAATTTTAATCGTTCGTAAGTTTCTTGTCTGAACTCCAATTTACGAACTGTTTAAATTTTGTATTCCTTACTCGATAAACTTTCGTTTGACATCATAATTATGCATATTTGATGAATTTTCATGCGTAAGCTATCATTATAACTGAAAATGAGTAATAAATAGTATTTAAATATAATGTAAATGTACTTAAAATTACACATATTTTATCATAATAAAAATTTATATAAAATAATAATAATCATGAAAAATATTAAAATAAGTCATATTTTATATGTAAAAAACCTATAATAAACATATTCCAATAGCGTACTAGGAACCTTAGTATCTTACACATCTAGGTATGATCTGATTCCAAGATTTAACAAAGTAGGGAACAGTTCTAAAAATTAGAAACCGGTTTTATATATGAAAGGATTCGGGTACGATGAAAAAATACATGGTACCCGGACCTAAACATCCATACTGACGTATCAGGCACTCGAAGGTGACAAAGCCCCAACTCAGTATTGTTATAGTAAAATGGTAATTCTTTTTTCGGTGTACATAAGCTTATAAATGATAGAATAAAGAGAGAATAAAAGGACATAAGAAATTTTATATGTGAGATCGAATCTAAAACTGATCATGTGATTGTTTTTCTTTTTTACTTTTATTATATTATCGGGCATGCCTGTCGTATTTTCATAACCGCCGGGGGCAAATTAGGAAAAACACACATAACACGGTCTCCGGCCCGGCCCAAATCAGCTCCCCGCCACCCCTCAGCTCGCGCGACTCAGTTTCAGTAGCGGCAAAGCTTCGGCGCCTCCGTGGCTATAAATATCGAGTTCCCGAAGACATGCAGGGCACGGGATGATCAGAAGAAGATACTTAGAGAGAGTAGTGAGGGAGAGATAGAGAGGATCGTCTCCTCCTCCTCCTCCTGCTGCTTCTGTTCCTCTCCCATTCGTCTCCTCTCTCACACGTCCTTGCTGAAGATTCCATTGGAGGAGGAAGAAGAAGAAGAACAATGGGAGTAGAATTCATGCCCGATGGAGCCGCCACCTCACCTGCTCCCCTGGTGCTTGGCCTGCAGCCGGCGGCGCTCATCGACCACGTGGCTCGAGTCAATTGGTCCCTCCTCGACCGGGTCCCAGGCGAGCGCGGCGGCTCCAGTCCAGTAAAATTCTCTTCTCGTCGTTTCTTTTCTGCATTTCTTTTGATTGAACTCGTGAATTGCAGCCCTTTAAGTTTACTCCTCCACGGCAACACTCTTTGGACAAATCAAGGATCAAGCTGGGAACTTGCCGCAGGAAAAAATTTTAACTTGCTGTTACCCCAATGCTTGTTGATCCTGTTCTGATTTTAAGTGCTGCTAAGTTAAATTTGGTTTGTGTCTCGATTCAACTAAATAATCTAGCTGCATTATTTACATTGGACCACTGAATTTTCTAAACCTTTTTTTTTTTTAATTTGAGATAATTTTATGTGGTTTATGTTTAATAAGCTGGTCCATTATTGTATTTGGAGTCTCCTAGGTAATGTTTGGTTCCAGAAAAATTTCAGGAGGGTATCTGAAAAATTGAGCTATTGCACAGGGGAGATTTTTGCCAACTGAAACTCTGGAAAAAGAATCCAACTACGTGATGAACTTAAAAAGGTGCTTTGCATCACTGCTTTTCCTGGTTTTTAACTTAGATGAAAACACTGAACTGAAACGTGTGAAAAATTGATGTTCAAGACGTGTAGAGGTTGTAGAAAGATAGAAAATAGAAAATTAACGGTTTGAACAGTTGCACCAAAAATAACAAACAAGGGGACTTCGTGAGGACCAACCAGACCCTTACGTTTGGTGAGTAAGTTCTTGTTCTTGCTTTTTTCTGTATCAAACGTGAAATGGTTGCTTGCTTTGAGCTCAAAGTTGATATTTGTGTGACTCAAAGTTGAGGGTTCATCATTGAGACTTTATGCCAATATCTATATAGGTTAAAATGGAAGAGCTTGAGCAAATATTGGGTGAAGTGAAGACCCATATTCTATCTACCCCTGAAGATCCTCATCCCGTTAAAGCCATGGCAGGTGGCAGTGTTGCCAATACAGTTCGAGGGCTGAGTGCAGGGTTTGGTATCTCCACCGGTATAATTGGAGCTTATGGAGATGATGGTCAGGGACAACAGTTTGTAGATAATATGGGCTTCAATGGAGTGGACTTCTCAAGAATGAGGATGAAAAAGGGTCAGACTGGCCAGGTGAGCACTCTTCATAAGAAGCTGATCTTTTTGGTTCTGAAGAATGGTTTTAATTATCTGTTCTTTGCGTAGGAAATGTGTTTAGATTCATTCTCCCCGTTGATTCTTTTGGAAAAAAGGGGAAAAAAGTTTCGACTCTAAATCATGCCCACAACCAAACTGATTTAGCTAAACACATTTGGTGTGAGCAGTGCGTTTGCCTTGTTGATGCCTTGGGGAATCGTACAATGCGACCATGTCTTTCGAGTGCCGTTAAACTTCAGGTTCAATCTTCTCATCGATAGTCATATTCTTGTTCAGTTATGTGTGTGCTCTTTTTATTTTATCAATCTAGATTTTTTGCTCCTGGAATGGCTGCTTCAGCGTTCACATTTTAGTGAGCTTGCCAGAAACTTAGTCTTCTTCTTTTCACTTCCAGGCAGATGAGTTGACCAAGGAGGACTTCAAGGGCACCAAGGTTGACTTGCCTTAATAAAACTAATTTGCTGGACCAATTTCTGCCCATATTATATTGCAAATTTGATGTAAAAGAGCTTTTCTTTTCATTTTTTTAAAAATATTTAAGAGCCTAGATTAGCCTGTTCATTTCATCTTGGTCTTTACCATTCTTTTTTTTCTTTTTCAATCTGATGGTGTCTTGCATTGCAGTGGTTGGTGATGAGATATGGGTTTTTCAACTTGGACGTTATTCAAGAAGCTATAAAGATTGCCAAACAGGAGGGTCTTTTTGTCTCCTTAGATTTGGCAAGTTTTGAGGTTCGTCTTCAGGACCTTTTACAAATTTAAAGTTTTATGAAATCTGAAGGATACTCTGAGCTGATATGATAGTGTTTTCGAGTCTTTACTGCATGCACATTTGAATCCATAATATCCCTTTTCCTAAGAGTTTTAATCTGGCTGAGACTGCTCATCTGATATAGTTTTGATATGATCAGATGGTTCGTAACTTTAGAGCACCTCTTCTAGAGTTGCTGAATTCTGGGAACATAGACCTCTGCTTTGCAAATGAGGATGAGGCAGCGGAGCTGCTAAGGTATTTTTTTCCCCATTGAAACCTAAAACAACCTCAGGAACTCTCTTATGCTCAGAACAGTCTGTCGATTCTTTATCATAAAAATGCCCATCATATCATCGACCTCTAAATGTTTGCAGCAGTGAGAAAAGAGGTAAACCTGAGGCTGCGTTAGAATTTCTTGCTGCACGGTGCAAGTGGGCCGTGGTGACTTTGGGCCCAAATGGATGCATAGCCAAGCATGAGGAAGAGGTTAGTCATTCTTATACTTAACAGAGGTGATGAAAGATTTCATTCTCAATAGATTCTTATCTTGAGGGTTGAGAAGCTCTGAATGTCAGCAATGTTTCCATTGAGCCTTGTACAACCTTTCACCACTATCCGGAAACCATAAGAAAAGAGAGGATGAAAGATCATTCTAGTTCATTTTCCCTTTGTTTTTTCACCCTTTCATGTGGAGAATACCTCTGAATCACCTATTCCATCTGATTTTCATTCGAAAGCAAAGTGAACCAAACATTGCCTTTATCATTATAGTGTTTTACTGTCACTGGTATGTCCTTTTAACATCTCTTACCATGTCAGATCGTCCGAGTTACTGCTATAGGTGAGGCAAAAGCTACTGATGCAACAGGAGCAGGGGATTTATTTGCGAGTGGGTTCTTGTATGGTTTAATCAAAGGGTTATCTCTCGAGGACTGCTGCAAGGTGGGGTCATGTAGTGGTGGATCGGTGATTCGGTCCCTCGGGGGTGAAGTCACTCCTGAAGGCTGGCAATGGATGACAAAGCAGATGCAGATCAAGGGCCTTACTCTTCCCAATTTCCGGAATTGATTCTCTCCCCTGCTTTCCGTTACTTCCCAGTGTGAGAGGTGCCATGGATTCTGTGTTCCCAGAAAGCAAGGAATCCATTCCATTCTTCTAGCCCCATTGCCATTGTTTATACTTTCAAGGAGCGAATGGTGGCTATGTGAGATCCATTATCAGGGTCGATGAGAACTGACTAATGCTTTATTCTGCATAAGAACTAATGCATGCTTCTTAGTTTTTAGCCCGTTCGTAACTACTACTTGTTACCGACCGTGACATCTCTACTTGTCTGTTTTTCGTGTCTCGGACATGAATTTATCACCTGATTGTACATGCCCGTAAATCATGGCCAACTTCAGCCCGCGTACACAAGGAAAACGAGTGCAAAATCCCTATTCGTCGCCCCCGGGGAGGAGTGAGGATAAGCCCGTGATACAAGAGTGCACGATGTCATAGGCCGGAAAGAAGTCATATCAGACTAACGAGATCGAGCAATCAACCAGACATTCACACTCACTCATTGATGGAAACCGGTCTACCTCTGTCCCTTTGAGTTGACCGGTGTGTTCGTTTATGGATGGGGCTATAGCCATAATTTGGCAAAGGGTGGTCGTAGTCTGTCAGATCGTCGACAACAGGTACACTCGAATTCTCGATCATATTATGGATGTCCTGTGGAACAATACAAGTCAGCAGGTGCACTCGAATACGTTGACCATTGGGGAGGTTCCTAGCTAACCATGAGTTGCATGATCATGCTGTGGCAGAACCTTGCTCTTTCTAACCAGTAGTTGAGCTTAAGTTTCTTTCAATCACATCGACTCGGTCGAATCAGCATATGTATGAAAACGAAATTACTTTCCCCGACATCGTAATGAGATTCCAATTTAAGGAAGCTGCCGTCTCTTTGGAAAATTCAATGGTTCTGTACCCGGAATAGCAGGGGCGCCACTTCTCTTTTCTAGGTTTCTGTCGAAAGCACTGGAGAATGTTTTTGGAAAATTCAATGAAGACGGACCGGATACCTTTTGAAAGAGAGAGTTTTCAATGGATTGGTCATATTATATTGGTAATATTAATGTAATATATCTATCTAATCAGAATATCACATATAATTATCAATTATACAGTTATAATTATTAAACTGTAAAAAAAATATAAAAATATAAAAAAACTTAAATAAAAGTGAACTATAATTGAAAATAGTATATAAGTAATAAAAAATATTAAAAATCTAATAAAAAGTGAACTCTAATTAAAAAACATATAAATGATAAATTTTAATTAAATATATATACCACATCAGCATCACTTATACGGTACCAAGGGAGGCTTTCTCATTTTGGAGGGGACGGACCCCGGTCTTTCTATCACGAGTTGATGACGCAATAAATTTAGTTACAAAGTTATTATTGGACAATTAGATACGTGTAATTTATTTTACCTCTTATTAATCTTGGATACACCATAAGGCTTGAATATGTAAGGAGTAGACAGCGAATAATAGGATATAAATAAAATTTTAAGATAAAAATGATTAAAAAAATAAATATTTAGATACAAATAATTAAAATATAGAAGATTGAAGATGAAAAGAATCATTTTCCAAGTCAGTGAAGCCGGCGACTAGGGTCGGGAGGAGACCGTCATGCTTGTAGGCTTACGTCAACGTCAGTAGGGACTACTAGGGACAGATCCATGTTTACGTAAGAGGTTGTCTTCCGGTTGCACGCTCGCATGTTGCATTATTTACAATAGTGGACCTTACAAAAAAGCGAATCCGTTTTCACTCAAAAACCTAAACTATTAAATAGTTGTACTTTGTTATCTTATAAACCCATTACGATTATTTTATATGACTGATGTGAAATCTAATGTATACCTTTTTTTCCCTCACCAAATACATTAGAATTTAAGAAAAAGGAATATATGAGTTTTTTTCTTGATATCCTGTCCATTCTAATTAGTGGTGTAAATAAGATAGTACGATTTGAGAATAGTTCGAGTTTGGCTCGATCCTAATGAGCTCGACTTGAGCTCAGTTTGGGTTTTTTCAGTTAAACAAGTTAAGCCAAACCTAATAATGTTCTACTTGTGAAGCTCACGAGCTTAAAATTTTTTTTCATTCTATATAACAACAATTACTATTATTATTTAACTTTTAGAAAAAAAAAATCATTAATATTGTCTCAAATTCTTATTTAAAACAATTATTTTGTTCTTTTCCTTTCCCTCCTTAGTCTTCCTTGCTCTATACAACTGATACAATGGTTTCGTGCCCGAGTTATATTTTCTTTCTCGAGTTGGCTCGTATAGGCTCGATGAACATTCATTTATTTTAACGAGCAAAGCCCAAGTTTAAAATGTTGGGCTAGGCTGAGCTCAAACTTGAGCCCGAGCTCGCAAATCCCTAAACAAGCCGAGCTCGAACATTATAAATTCGGTCTCGACTAGGCCCGTTTTCACCCCTAATTCCAATGCACATGAACAGCCTTTTCAGTCTTTGAAATCAAATGGGTAAGAATCACTCACTCTTAGGCATCGTTGTCATCCGAGCCCATAGCACATGGCAGGAATCGATCGTACAAGCACGGCGCATGCTAAATAGACGAAACCAAATCCGATTTCCCACGTCAAGAACGCCAAAAGACCAGGAATGGAATGGAATGGAATCCACATTCTCCTCCGCAATCCTCGTTCCCCTTTCGCCTATTCTTTCTTCTTCTACATTTTCGTTATTCCCTTTTTCTTCCGCTTCTTTTCTTCCGCATCGGAATGGAAGATCTCTAGTTTGTCCGGATCTGAGGCCAAAGCAAGCGGAGGGAGGACACGGACAACGTTCAGGGACATTATCGGCGGACATCGTGCCACGTGTCGCGATCTCCAGCGGCCTATGCCGCTGCCCTCGGAGCACCGGATAACCGACGCGTCAACACCGCCGGGATTCACGGCCTCAGCCGAAGTTGATTGCCTGGTGCTCCGCCACCACCGAATTTCAGACACACTTTTTCTTTTTTTCTCTTTTTCTGAATTATAGGAGACGCCAAAATGTGAAATTCTGCCGCCCGCTTGTTAAGTTATGAACCGTTGATTAAATTGTACGGTACAACCGTTGGATTTTAGAAGTTTTTTTTAAAGAAAATGAACATAAACATCTTTATTTATGGGAGTCATTATCGTCATCCATGCTCTTACCTTGTTTAAGAAGGCCGTATTTGTTAAGATCGCGATCTCAGTACATCGCACGAGAGTAGAATTGTGGATCGCTAGACAATCGCCGTTCGTGTTCGATACTCTTGGTTTTGGTATGGTCGCGTTCGAGTCCCTTTCCATACCGAAACGAGAAAAGGAAAAAAAAAAAAAAAGGGGAAACGGAACAAACCTTTCCGACAAGAAAGACAGACTTGTTCTAGTAGCCCAAATGATTAGCTTTACGGATTCGACAAGAAATCCCTAAAAAAGTATTTACAGTGAGATTTTTTGAAATCAATTAATTTTTTTTAGATTGATCTTATTCGAAGATGAGAAATAATTATGTCTAATCCATTTTTAAATCCTTCATAATTACCAAAGAATCTAAGGTTCCTCCTCCTATGGAAACTCTTAAGGTACCGTTAACATTTACACGCGTCACACGTGGATGTCCCTGTTTGGAGCGATTAATGTGGAGGGGGAAAAATTCTTGGTAAATGTGGACAGCACTGTCCCGCTCGTTGCTGCATTAAAATTCCGAACTCATAAAAAGAATTATCAATATATTGCGAAACTAATTGAAGCTGTGAAATTTATTGATGTACGTGAATTAGTATTTTGAAATTTAACGTATTATATTAATTTATATTTGACTCGGATTAATTTAGTAAATGGTAAAATTATTCTTTCAATTATTTTTAAGGATAGGAAAAAAAAAAGAGAAATCATTGAAAGAAGCAATTAAAAATCAACCTTAAAGAGCAGGTTTCAATTGACTTATTGGAGTTGGGCAGGTGGGCAGGTTTGTGTAAATGCACCGCTCTTGCAAACCCTCCTCACCACCGAAAAAGATGAGGGGAAGAAAAGAAGTTTGAATGTGTAATACATAATGAATTTTTTTTTTATAAATTATTGTTCAGATCTTAGTACGTATAAATTTGACTATAAAAATTATGAAAATTTTATACGTCTTAGAGTTGAGAGATGTTTACACAACAAACTAAGTGAATATTTGAGTTCCTTGTATAAGTTAACCATTCGGATCTTGACACATGCAAATCCGACTCTTAAAACTGTGAAAACTTTACATGTTTAAGATTTGAGAGGGATTTATATAATGAACTGTTATATATTATATACTGAATATTTATTGGGAACAGAAATTTTGGCACAATGACGCTCCAAATTAACAGATTTTTTTTTTTAAAATTTCCTTAGGAGTTAAATTAAAAGTAATCAATAATCACAGGGAAGAAAGTAAAAGCGCATTATTTTTCACGGTGAGCTTGTGTTTCCACATCACATCAAAGCTCTCTATGCCCCACTCAGCTCTGTCCCCCTATCAACAGTTTCTCCCGTATGACTCGTCTGCTACACCTTCTCAGTTCTATTTGATCGATTTTCTCCGACATTACCCGCAGACGCTGCAAGGATCCTCGGCTTCCCTCTCCCCCACCCACATTGGTGTCGCCTCGTACTGCGGTCGACCGCGAGCTCTGTTCGAAGAAAGACGATGATCGGGAAGCCTCGTCTGAATCTGGTCCTGCTCATCTCTCTGGTAGTATTCACCCAGCAAAAGGGGAGAATTCTATTGACGGAAGGAGCGGACGCCGGCGACCGGTTCATCACGACCAGCGGGGTGCATTTCATGCTCAACGGCAGCCCGTTCTACGCCAACGGGTTCAATGCCTACTGGTTGATGTTCTTCGGCTCCGACCCATCTCGGCGGTCCAAAGTCTCGGCCGCATTCCAGGAGGCGGCCTCCGAGGGCCTCACCATTGCCCGGACATGGGCCTTCAGCGACGGCGGCTACTCCCCGCTCCAGTACTCCCCTGGCTCCTACAACGAGCAGATGTTCCAGGTAAACTAATGTCATAACATTCATTTGATTTGGTGAGGTCGAGGAATCGAAATCTATGTTTAAATCATTTCTACACAAAATCTGCTAGAAGGGGCACTTTGGACCTGGCTTTGACATATACCGGATTCCTGAACTATATTAAGCACTTGATAATACTGTGCCGACGGAATCAGTACTAGTGTTAGTCATTTAGTTCATTTAATATATTCGTTATTGAATACGAAAGTGTGATGTTATATAGCAGCTAGCTGAACTGTCACTACTAAAGTTTTCGTGATTGAATATGAAAATTTGAACATTATGTAATAAAATTGGGTTCAAACTATTGCTGCTCTTCTTTTATCGTTCAGAAATGTCCTGAGATGTTTGATTTTTGTGGGAAAGGGATTGGATTTTGTGGTGTCGGAAGCAAGAAAATACGGGATAAAGCTGGTGCTGAGTTTGGTGAACAACTACGAAACGCTGGGTGGGAAGAAGCAGTACGTGGAGTGGGCGAGGAGCCAGGGGCAGCCCATCTCGTCGGAGGACGACTTCTTCACCAACCCTTTGGTCAAGACATTCTACAAGAACCACGTCAAGGTGATCATTAATCCATCGATGTCTCGTCGGAGGAAATTGAGTGTTTCTAATGTCCGCATTGTTTCCGGTGATAGGCCGTGCTTACGAGGAGGAACACGGTGACCGGGGTCGCCTACAAGGATGATCCGACCATTATGGCGTGGGAGCTGATGAATGAGATCAGATGCCCTTCGGATCAGTCCGGGAGGAGTGTCCAGGCAAGTATTTGAACTTCCATACTGCCACAGATTCGTGGGCGTATCGTCGTCAACCGGTCTGTTGTTTCTGGTGAATTGCAGGCTTGGATCACGGAGATGGCTAGTTACGTGAAGTCGATCGATGGGAATCACTTGCTGGAGGCCGGGTTGGAAGGGTTCTATGGGGAGGCATCAGCTCATAAGCAGCAAAATAACGCGTACTTCCTCGTCGGAACCGACTTCATCCAGAACAACCAGATCCCGGGGATCGACTTTGCCACCGTCCACTCGTACCCCGACCAGTGGTAAGTGCTAAAAAAAGTAGCTTATTCATTTATTAGATCGCTACTTCGACAGCAGTAATAGCTGAGCCTTCTTCAAAAGTGGATTTTGTCATGTGAAATACTGCAAGGAACTTCAGTTTTGGTGACAATGGTTGGGAGGGCCAATCACATGGGGTAAATAAGTTATTGAGACTTGATTTATAACAAGTGGGTATCACTAACTTATAAGTTTAAACTTTTGGATTGAACATGCACTCAGCCTCTTATGGATCAGGTAGATATTTTACATGATATTAACCCCGAGAATGAAAGAGAATGTTCGATGTCAGTTGTTGAATGATGGTGTTTAACCTCAATTACTAAGAGAGTGGATACCACCAACCTATTAGTTTGACCGTTTTGGTTGGACATGTGTTAAATCTGTTATAACCTGAAAATTGAAGGGAGAGGTTGCATTTGAATTTAAGCTCTTGGGTCGGATATGAGTTGCCCACCCTTACAACTCCAGTGGAAATTTTGCGGTGCTTTTTAGCCAAATCAAGGCTAGAATCTCTGCCTTCACTGGTGACAGTGCCCATTCATTGTCTTATCTAAAGAGAGAAGTTCTTTCAGCAATTCAATTTCCAGCTGACTTTCAGCAATTCAATTTCGAGCTGATCTTTCCATGGAAATGCAGGCTAACTACATCAGATTTCGAGACCCAGCTCTCGTTCCTCAGCGACTGGGTGACCACTCACATCCAGGATGCCCAGCACAGCCTCCAGAAGCCGCTCCTGTTCGCGGAGTTCGGGAAGTCGTCCAAGCAGTCCGGGTACAGCCCTTCTCAGAGGGACCGGTTCTTTGACACGGTCTACTCTGCGATCTACTCCTCGGCCAGCGGCGGCGGAGCTGCAGCTGGGAGCATGTTCTGGCAGCTCCTGACAGAGGGAATGGACTCGTACCGGGACGGCTATGAAGTAGTGCTGAGCGAGAGCCCCTCGACGGCGGACCTGATCAGGACGCAGTCAGGGAAGCTCAATAAGATAAGGAAGATGTATGCGAGGCTCAGAGATGTGGAGATTTGGAGGAGAGCCAATGAAAAGGGAAGGAAAATGTAGAAAACGGGGAATGAGCATTGAGCAATTTCCTCTTCACTAGGGTAAGGTAAATTATGACACGATGGCATCACGTGATAGTATATGATCTGATTGAATGGTAAAACGTATCGGCGTTTGAGTGTCGGTCGATGAGAAATGCACTAGATCCTTATCGTGAATGAAAGTGTTTGACAACTTAGGGCACGTTTGGTTCACGGGAATATGTATTCCACGGAGCAAGGAATACATTCTGAAATAGTTGCTCATGATATATCAAAAATAGATGAGGAATGAGTATTCTCGCTTCCCTTATAAGGAATAGAATCAAGATGATAAGATTATCATTTCATCCGATAAATTTTTAATTTTATTATTCTTATTTATTTATTTGTTTGAGATATTCCCTATTTATAGTTTCTATTAAACATATAGTATCAATTATATTCCCTATTCTATTATGCATTAATTTTATTTCTCATAACCCTATTTCCCACCCATCGTATCCCAGCGAATCACCTCCGAGGGGCAAATCCGCTAATAAGTTGATAATATGCAGTAAGTCAGGTCCAGGGTTCGGCTCCCCAGGGTTGGTATCTTGGGACTGGCCCCAGGCCGTATAAAACCAAACGTGCCATTAGCGGGCCGAAATCACAGGTTCGACCCAATAAGGGCCCAAGATTACTGATCCGAAATCCGTCACGGAAAGCCCTGGATCACCTATGTCCTTTCCCGGGACAACCCCATCATCATCATCATCACCATCAATCCACGACCAGAAGCAGAAAAACCAATCTTCACCCTACTCGCAGAAGCTCAGCAGGATGGCGGTAAGCCTCTCCAGTAGCTTCCTTCCCAGAACCTTCAACCCGCCTTGTCTTCCCGTCGGGAAGGGGAGGAGCGGTGGCAGTCGTCCAGCGGCGGTGAGCTGCCGGAAGAAGGACCTGCACCCGGAATTCCACCAGGACGCGAAGGTTTACTGCAACGGGGAGCTGGTGATGACGACGGGCGGGACCCAGAAGGAGTACGTGGTCGACGTGTGGTCGGGGAACCACCCCTTCTACCTCGGAAACCGCTCCGCGGTCCTCGTCGACGCCGACCAGGTCGAGAAGTTCAGGAAGAAGTTCGGCGGCCTATCCGAGATCATGGAGATTCCTGTCCTCAAGGGCGAGATCATCCTCCCCACCAAGCGCAAGTCCGCCGGTAAGGGCAAGAAGAAGTGAATTTCCGTTCAGGTCTTGTAATTGGATGAACTGCTCGTCAAAGGTGAGACCTTTGAGGTTCTTCCCTAGCTCTTGGTTTTTCCGGAGACGGCTTGTGTAGTTAAGTTTGATTGTATTGTCGGGAGCTCGTTGGTTTAATGCAAGTGGGCTTATGGCTATTTATTGATAGACTGATATCTCCTTCTGATGGTGAACCTGTCTGCTTTTGAATTGGCATTGCCTTTCTGTTCCTTGTAAGCATTTCCAAGTTGCAAGTGTATGGATTGGGTCATGACATGGTATCAAGCCAGTAAAATTCATGGCTCTGAGATTCGCCACCGAACTATCTGCATTTCGGTTTGGCACTGTAAGCCGTTCCTTGGCATCTTTATGTAAGCTGCTGTTGCACTTGTTCAAGTGAGTTCAGTATTGAATGTCTCGAGCTGTTGTGTTTGATAATGATTAAATCATGGAGGCTAGAATGGAGTAGATGATGTTTCTGGATAGATAGATACAAAGCAAAATGCTAGGGCAGCTGATTTCGAAACACTACCAACCACCAATGCTGATATAACACAGCAAGGGAGCTAGGAACATATGTTTCTGTTTGGTTTGTTCTTTCTTTTTTTGGTGAAGTGGCTGGGATGGTGGGATCTGCCCTGATCCTTCAGCAGTTGAACAGTAGAAGCACAGAAGTCCTGGTAACTGAGCACGGTCAGTACTGGGCGCCTTCCCTGTTCCTGCAATGCTAATCGCAGTTGCTGGAGTCCTGATAACCTCCCGCTCCGCCTCCAGCAGGTATTTGCTTCCGCCATCAGCATTTCTACATTGACCACAAGCCATGTTATATATGAGTTGCAGTCTGCCCATCGAAACCGTAGTGTAGATAAGTTTATTAGGCAGTGGCTGTAACTCCCTTTCCATTGCATTGCAGCAGAGAATTAGATCCAGAGGGAGCTTGGATGAGGGTCTTTAGCTGCTGAAGCCAGTAATGAGCAAATCAGGAGGAAGATGAAGAGGGAGTTAGTGAACTTATTGCTGGGTGATTCTTCGTTCCAGTTTTTCTGAAAATCAAGAATCTTGTTATACCATATCCCTAACCTTGCCAAACAGTTTCATCTGTTTTTTTCTTTTCACCAGACTGAATGCTTCGAGCCCAGTCATCGACAGATCACATGAATTATCACCCGTTTGAATCTGGAGATATGACCACTGTGACTGGTTGTGGAAGTTGACCACAAAAGTAGGATTCTATCGATGCAGCAGAGATGCCTACCAATCTCGACCGGTAAACAATCAGTCAATGGCATCATAAACTTATATTTTTCGAGATATCTTCCAATCTCTCCAGTCTTCTGCAGGAACTGCCTAGTCCACGCGGATAAGAGCTTTTAGTAATGGATTCCACTGGGACAACCACCACATGTGGTCAAAGGTAGACCTGCCATCCCATCTCGGATTACACAAAATAACTGTTAGTGATTCAAGTGCATCGTGTGTGCAAAGCCCTGTACCCGGTTTTCATCTGTGTCCCGATGTACACCGTAGTTCTCTTACGCTAATTCCCAACTAAATTAGAGCAGTCTCTTTTCAATATACACCGTAGTTCTGAGGTGGGTCAACTGTTTCTTAAATTCGTCGATCTCTGTGTGTGTGTGGATCTCCCTCCACTTCCCCCTTTTCCTAAATATAAAAATTAAAAATTTAAATATCATATAATCTAATATATAATCAAATGGAGAACTGCGAGAAAAATTCTTAAACAGCAGCTAAAACGGCGGTGTAATCTAATGCGCTCAAACTAACATGATCTTCCTCTCCCTTTTTTTCTTTTTCTTTTTTTTTTAATATCGATGATATCTGGCACAGTAACAACTGACTAGTTCACTAGACGGTATAATATATGGCGTAGCCCCGTCATTAATTCCCAGATACCGATTCCCGGGAGAGTCCAACCCCGATCTTCTCTTTTAAAAAGAAATCTGGACTGAGAGATAATTCAAGTTGGGAGTTCTTTGCCCCTCGGTAGGAGAAAGTCTTACGTGGAGCAGTGATATCACGTAGACAATAATGACATGATATATTCGTTCAATTAAAATTTACTATTTATATATTTATCCAATTAGATTCGTTATTTATTAGGTTAATGTTTTTAAAAATTTAATATTTTTCACCATTTATTTAGGATTTTTTTATTTTTTAAACATCGTTTAGGATTTAATAATTATAATTGTATAGTTATTGATTACATATCAAGTTCCCATCGGACGGATATACCACGCCGTGCATCTCCTATGTGGTATGACCGTTCAACCGAAGGCTTTCTCCCTCAGTAGGCTCGTCCGACTCGAATCTGAACTAGTCAGAGTCCATCGGATCTCCGAATATCATATGATACGTATATGCAAAAACTGTGCGAGCATCGGAAAGTATAAATATTATTATTGAAAGAATTTTATCTCTCAGCGATCCGAACTTCACTCACTCGATAACAATCCATCGAACCTGGATGTCTAAATCAAGCGAAAGTATCGCAAATACTACAAGCACGGTCAACTTCAGCGTACATCACCGATTCATTGCACTTCGATTAAAAGTAAAGCGGGGATGGACAACCGAAGCTTCCAAGAAGCAGATATAAAGCAAAAAATATTTGATAATTGAATAATAATAATATTATTATTTTTTTATTAACGTGTTAAATATTGATGAAGTGCACGAATTACGTGACAAATTCAGCTCGATGTAAGAATCCCTCATTTTCTTTTGGTTAGATTTATTACCTTTACTGTTAAAAAAAAAGAATAATCTTGAAATAAGATCGTATCGATCGATTATGTAATTTTATGTTCTTTAGTTCTTCAATATAATTTGGATATAATTATGGTACTTTAAAATTATTTATTCCTCGATTTAATTGTTTGTTAAGCTGATAGACACTCAGACCGTTTTGTATAATTCCTGAGTCGGTCCATCGTTCCGACAAAATTATATCAACACGTAAGATCCGTTAGGTAGTGAGAGTAAAATATGTATGGGTGATATACCGGACCTCTGGTAATGCTGCGTTGAGGATGGCTGGTGCTAGTTCTGGTTATTCAATTCGTCGAATATGTTCGCAGTCCAACACACAAGCCCCGGATATCACGTGTCAGATAACTGGATCACCGGTACTGCTATCCTCTTTTTTTTTTACTGATAATTTTAAAAAAAAAAAACCAGCTGGAATTGGACTCTTGCGGAAGTTTCGTCTCCACCTTACATCCCCAATCCTCACAATCCACCTAATCACCCCCCCTCTTTCGTCAACCATGTTGCTGAAATAATATGCCATTCCATCCCATCATGTCCTTTTTTGTTTTTTTCCTTTTTCGTGTACTGAAAAATTATATAAATTATTTTTTAAAAAAATATAAGAAAATAAAGAACTATAAATAATTATACTGATAAGAATTAAATAATTTAGAGTTTATTAATCTCAGATAAAAGAAGTAAAATGTTCCATTTTATTCCGTACTTCATGAATTAATTCATGGTCTCTTCGACTTTCTTCTCAATTTGTACTGTTTTTCTAAGTTCACATTTCTTGCACTTCCCTTCACACTCTCCCCAACCCCCACCTGCTCTATAAATCAAGCCCTCGACTGCATCGAGGAAAATCTTCTCCCCCTCTCCTCCCCTCCTACCTTCTCTGCCGATCTGATGCTCGAGGTTCGGCTTTCACCGTTCTTCCATCATGCTGCCGGTTCTCAGTGAAATTCTCAGCTCCGGGCTTATGATCAGCTCCTCCCTCCGACGCCGGACTCACCTCGTCCAGTCCTTCTCGGTCGCCTTCCTCTACTGGTTCTACGTTTTCTCATAAATAATCCAATCTTCCTCCCGCCTACGCTTACTGTTAATTTGATCTGAACCAATACACTGTTTCATCACAAGCCATATCAGTCTGCTGAGTAGTAATATAAAGACATAGATTAACTGGTCGAAACCCGGAATTCATAGACCCTTTTATCCATACCGTCACGCGAATTATTCGATACATGGCATCGAAATGCTCCGACTCGACTGCTGTCATGGACCCGAGGAAGAGGAAGAGGATGGAGTCGAACCGGGAATCAGCCAGGAGATCCCGTCTGCGGAAGCAAAAGCTCATGGGCGACCTGAACTCGCAGGTCGCCGAGCTCCAGGGCGAGAACGATCGGATCCTCTTGAGGATCGACGTCACAATCCAGCACTTGCTTAACATCGAGGCCGAGAACTCCATCCTCAAAGCTCAGGTGATGGAGCTGAGCCAGAGGCTCGTATCCCTGAACGAGATCCTTGGTTACATCTGCAGCGGGACTAATGGGGTCCCCAGCTTGGAGGGGTTCGAGTCGGGTTGCGGGTCCGGTAACGGGTTCACGAACACAGACGGCATGTTCGGGACGGGTTGCCCTAGTCACCCGATCATGGCAACTCCAGCCGAAGCTATGATGCAATATTGACAGAATTGATAATCATAATATTGTATGGAGCTTTGCTGTCTGTGTTCTTATATTAATGATATATAATTCAGTATTATTATTATTATTATTGATGTTGCTATTATTGTTATTAATTTTTTTAATTATCTTTTGATTTGTTAAATTTTCTTTTAATTTATGGGCAAGAAATTCTAATTAAGTACCGCAAAGGGATGGCGACATTGAGTATGGTACCAAATTCGCTGTCAGTACATGAATAGAATTGATATAGACGGACCGGTAAGTTTAGCAATTTTTAACACGATACATAACTCGATACGACACGACATGGATTAGGCGGGTTTGGGTCAAGCCTATTTAGAAACGAACATGTACATATGCGATAAATAAACGTATTTAACTAGATTTAAACCTGTATAGCATAATACGACACGTTTTAACATGTTTATTAAATGTACTCACAATTTATATATATATTGACTTATTCTTTTTTTTTTTTTTTGGTTTCCCACCCGGTGTCCGGTACCCGAAGGCTGACCGACTAATCCGGATTCGGGATACTGTCGGGCGGTTTCCCGGGGACCCCTCCCAAGAAGGTCTGCTGCGTTCACAGGGGCTCGAACCCGGCACCTCTGCTTAAGCGACACAAGCCCCTTCCACTTGCGCCAACCTTCGTTGGTATATATTGACTTATTCAATACATTAATATATGAAAATTTTATAATATATAAAATATTAAATGTATAGTATCATTATTGTTAAAAATTATGTTACATGATCAATAATTGATAAATCTTACTTATTTATTACACGAATTATCAATAAATATTATTATTTTAGTAATCATATCATATATTATTAGATTTTAATAATATATTATCGACATTTCATATTAAATGAGTCAACTCGGTTTAAATACGATCGCTCGAACACAAACCAGTTTAGACACAAAAATAAATATATCATGTCTAGATCATCAGGGTCTCTAACCCGAACACCTTCAGACACGACACGTTTAGACACGACATGATATAGTTTAGCGGGCCTACGGGCAGGGCATGAATCGAGTGGGTGAGATTAGGTGACCATATTATATGACCAACAAGGGTGATTGGATCATCATTACTACTATTAACTCTTTTATTCATAAGACAATGAGGAAGCCATGATATTACCAAGAATAGTGATTAACTCACTCTTAGATTATTTGAAGAGTTTAGTGTTTTAGGTTCCAATCATTCTGCACACGTATCAAAAACATTAATCTTTGAACATGCATTTAGAACAAACCGACTTCTTGGATTGTACCAGATTTTTAATAGAATTACACTAACGACATTAATGCTGCACGCTGATTGTGTAACATATCTGATACGTTTGAAGTTGAATACAAATATTCAAATATTAGATAATAAGGGGTGGGAAAGCCGTCACCCTCTTTGATAAAGAAAAGGGGGTGATGGTGTAATCGTCTGCCCACCTACCATATTTGTGATTGCTCGGTGGGTAAAATTCAAAAGGGGAGAAAAGAGGAAAGCTTTATGTAACCATGACCTGAAAGGGTCTCTGTCAAGGTGTAGATCATTTCACATGAAACAACAAACTAGAGCTCAAAGATCCAGATACTCACTCTCCGATACTCGAGCGAAAGAAGAAACAAAATGACCTGTTTAATCGTATGGGATTTGGATGTAGGCGGCATCGCATGCAAAAGGAACATCTGCATACATTCCAGCAAGGGCACACCTGATGCATTCTAAGACAGTGAAGAGGTAAGCGAAGGCCACAGCAGTCCAGAAGTGCATACCGAGCTTGCCCCAGTAGATTCCGAGGGGCATCCACCGACTCACTGTCCCGATCACTTGAAGAGCAATTTCTAAAAGCATACCCATCACTACATGGAAACGGAAGAAGTGGGGCCACTCCTTTCTCCTGACGACCCCCAAGTACGCAACGAAGAAGTAGGCCATGAGAAACCAACTGGGAAGCCTGCCGATGGCCCCGAGGAACGGGTAGGTTAGGAACTCGAAGTCCTCCAGGAAGGGATGGAGGTGGTAAGCAGTCTCAGCGTACATCCAAGTCTCATGCAGAGGCATCAAGTAAGGGAGGCAGGCTAGTGTCCTCCACCACCATCGAGGCTTTTTGGTCATCGGAGGATACCGGTAACTGTAGGGAACATCCTTAGATGCTCGAGGGGATATGCGGGCTTTGTGTCTCTTGGGTGTTGGAGGAAGTAGTAGGCTTGAGAGTCCACCATGTTCCCCATTAAGAAGTGGGGTTGAAGAAGCGGAGAAGTTGGTGCGCGGGAATCCTGCAAGCAAAGGGTTGTGAAGTGAAAAAATAAGGAAACCTTGTTTCCGATCATCTGTAGAGATCCTGGAATAGTTGCTGAGTCTTTCATTTTCCTTTAAATTTTAAAGCAGAAAAAAATGGGGAAAATGTGATAGATGATGCTTCAAAAAGTATTGGAATGATTCACCATCAGTAATATCATTACTTGTACTATAAAAACCGATCACATGAAATCGAATCTAGTATATATCTTCACTATTTTCTTCATTTATCTAGAAGAAAAGGGAGGAGTAAAACTGGGGTTATTTTTTTCTAGAGCATTATGAATTGAAGGAGAAAAAAATTAAACACCTTCAGCGCGCAGAGGCATACTAAAAAGCCAAATTCTTTTAAGAAATTCGATTTTCCCAATCTAAAAGAAAATGCTCAGGATGTATACAAGAGGATAATAGGAAAGATGAAAGCCTGAAAATAAACATTTTATTTTGCTGAATAAGATTATATTAATCTCAAAAAGGTTGCTCCAGCCTCCAAGCAACCAGCGGAAGTACAACGTCCACAGAAGTCTGGTCAAAGAAACTAAGTAGAATGCACGTACCGTCAAACAACTGAGACCCGAGAGGGGGATGCTGTCTCCATGAGCTCTTAGTGGGCAACAAAGCAGCTCTAGTGGGCACGCGATAAAGGCAAGCAAGAATTAGGCTTCTGGGGGCAGCTGGCTTGGATACAGAGTTCGTGTGTCCAACCCGTGAGGGCATTGGGCATCCACTTGATGTCATGGTAGGGGAACCTGCATTCACAAGCATAATCAAAACCAAATCAGACCGTAGATGACTAGAAGCAGCCCCTTCAGCCCTGGCCTCAAGTTTCTATTTTCAAATCATACACAGGAAAAAATTGGATCTAGCAACTTAGTTAGGTGCAGGAGTTGGAACATCAGGCATGAAATGAATTCCTCGAAGAGAATAATGGGATCAAACACGGAATTGACCGTCGAAACAACAGAAAGGAACTTAGTTACAATCAGCAGTGAGGACTGAGAAATCCAGCATAAATGCACGCGTAATCAAGCCCAACAAAGTACCCTTCTTCTATATGGCAGTTTTCTCATCTACTGGAAAGCAGCTACTATCAGAAAAAAGGCCTCAACCCGATGCTCTCAGCTGCAAATGTACTAATCAGTACAGCGATTGCCAAATCATGCTCCTGATATTTTCTCTTCACTATGTTGGGATCCTTTTACAAAAACTACGCCCCACATTATAGATAACTCGACAGCTATGCCCACTACGAGTACAGTCCACACAGTGAACTGACTCAGGAGACGAAGCTCGAACTGGAGCTCACTCAAGCCTCCAAATTAGAACTCATGCTCGAATGCAGATTCAAGCTCAGTCAATTGTCCCCGCATTGTGGGAGCCCCATCGAAGTCCTGAGGACCGATTCAGGACACCAATTTCTGTCGCCCAAAACGGCCATAAACTAAATTAACAAACATGAATTATCTGAAACCCGATTGGGCCATCAGGAAACAACGGAAAATCAACGGCACTCAACAAATTAGGCCGGAAAAACTGCAAATTGACAGAAAGCGGAGAAGAAAGATGAGCACCCTTTTTCGTACTTCGATGAGGAAACAGTTCAGCTGCTGCGGAGGCGCTGCATGGCGGAGACTGCGGTGAGAGATGGAGATGGAGATAGATGACGAGGAAGGATCAAGGCGCTGCAACTCAATAGTAAGAAGAAGCCGTAGAAGAAGAAGAAGAAGATAGGGTTTCCCTAGTTGGGAAATTTAATTTTTCATCCTCAAATTCTAGTTTTATTACCTTTTCGCCCCCATAATTTTTCAGCGATCCCTGAAGAAATTCATTTTCATCATTGTTATGCATGTACAGAAAATAGATCTGCTGGGGAAGTAGCGAAATAACGTTTTCAAACTTACTCTCATATAATTTAATAACTAAGATTTCATACTTTTATGCATTTATATTAAAATATTCATTAAAAATATATTCTTTAAATCTAATCTTTAAGCACTGTCACATGATAATGATGTTATTAAAAGACTTAATCCGGACCGGTTCCATGAACACGATATAAGAGTTCCGAAGTCTGAGGGTATTTGTTGAATGCTGAGATCTAAGGGTATTTTTCGATTTTGATCACATCCCAACTAGCAACGAGCAAACAACGCTCAATAATTCATGCTCTTGAGTGATTTTCACATTCAATAGTTTTCATTTTACCAGGGCACGAGTTGTTTTACATTACTGCACTGATATAAAGAACAATCTTGCATTACTGGAAACATCACAAAACACTCTAGAGGCAGCGCATCCCGTTGTACTTGTATTCTAGCATTCTCATCAAGGCATGTTTCGAAAGATGAGCAATTTTGACATTTATCTTCGCAGCATCGCCAGATCAAAGTACATCATAAACAGACAATAGCCAGAAGACCTTTAATTAGAAATTTAAGTGTCGATACCCGAATACCCAAATACGAGACAAGCGATCCTCTGCAGCATAAGCTGACTTGACTTCCATTGCTACAAGCTTCATCGATAATCATCATCATGTAAAGAAAACACGCAAAGACAGGTATATCGAATTTCTCCAACCCCAAGTTCATTGTCTGCAAGGAAACAAGCTCACTGGACCTGATGTCCTCCAAGGCAACAAAGGCGACATTCCAGCCACTTTCTAATCCTTTCCGAAATCAGCACTGTAATGCGCGCTTGACTCGAGCTTCTTTGCTTCGTTCAGTTTCCTAACAGCCTGCAATATGACCACACAACCCAGAATCAACATAGAACCGATAAAATAAAATAAAATAAAAACACCGAACCTTGAATCACCCAAATATTAAATGTCTCAAACAGGCCATGAAAACTTAAAATGAAAAACAATGTCTCAGCCAACTAGTGCCCAAACTCAGGCAATAAGCTGTCATTATCACTTGATAGAACATTACCTTCATGAAATCTTCCTGGATAACGTAATCACGCTCAGCGCGAATCGCAAACATTCCAGCCTCGGTACAGATATTACGAAGATCAGCACCATTAAAGCCCTGAAGTATTTAAACAGAGGGCATTTGAGGAAACAGCCAAAAAATGGAATAAAATACTTGGTTCACACCACACAATACCTCTGCAAGCTTTACAACAGCTTCATAGTCAATGTCTCCATGCTTCGCAATCCCGGCCGCATGGATCTTGAGGATTTCCATCCTTGACTGCTCATTTGGCAGGGGAATCTCTATTTTTCTGTCCAGTCGACCAGGGCGGAGAAGTGCAGGGTCGAGAACATCTGGTCTATTAGTTGCCATTATCATTTTCACCTAAAAGTGTAAATTTCAAAATCACCATTAGTAAGGCAGTGCAATTAAGATTTGCTTCACAGACCCAAGACAAAGTTGAGATTTTACAGTTATCAGATAAAAAAGAGCAAACAAACAAAACAGGGTTAACTTTGGCAGCTAGCATATGCATTACAGTAGATAATGATACAGAAGGACATGCTCGAGAACATTACTGATGATAATATTAGGCCTAAATAGAAACTAATTTTGATTGCTACAATTTGAGCATTTAATTCTGTACAGGAAACACTCTCACAGGATATTAGTAGCTAACACCACTGTACATTTTATCACAAACACGTCAACAATTCTCAAGTCAATAGATTTTTTAATGACAAAACTACCTTTCCAAGCGTATCAAATCCATCAAGCTGATTCAACAACTCCATCAATGTTCTCTGAATTTCACGATCAGCGCTGGTGCCTTCACTAAAACGGCGACCCCCAATAGCATCAATCTCATCCATGAAGATGATGCAAGGCTGGATGAACAAGATACGATCAAGATTGCTATGAAGAAATCATATGAAAACACAATGAAAATTTCTGAAAAGAAAATACCTGGTGATCACGAGCATATCCAAACATTTCACGAATCAATCGCGCACTTTCACCAATGTACTTGTCAATAATGGCACTAGAAACAACCTAGCATGTGGGGCACAAGTATTAAAAGAAGAAACACTAAAGATGCTACTTAAGAACAACAAGATATCAAAACTGATTTCTAACCTTCAAGAAGTTTGCATCGATATTGCTGGCAATTGCCCTCGCCAGCAATGTCTTGCCAGTGCCAGGAGGCCCGTACAAAAGAACACCCTGAGAAAGGAGGGAAGTGACAAATATAATGAGCAAACGTCATTACTGAAACAGTATGGATAAACTAATGCATATTGATGGGTAAAACGCACGCTTATTCATTCAGAGGAGCATTTTCACCCTCTTAGAGTCCGAACCTTTGTAGCACCTTAAAATAAAGGGCACTTTTGAACCCTCAAGTATCATTTTTTTTTTAAAATTGACTAGTGACTTTGCAACATTACCCTCATAATTCAGGTGAAACAACCTTTTTTCCCCAAATAAAAAGAGGAGACCAAGCAATAACCTTTGGAGGCTTAATCCCAACTCTGAGAAAGAGCTCAGGATTCATCAGAGGTAGCTCAATGGATTCTCTTAATTCTCTGATTTGGTCAGACAATCCACCCACCGCAGAGTAGCTAACATTTCCAGGATCCTCATGCAACATATTATAAACAACAGGATCAACCTGGCAACCCATGTCACATGACAGTAGGAAAAATCAGCAAGTCAGACCACCGTTTAACAAGCAAGCAAGAATATAAGCAGCAAATTATTGAACTTGATCTCTCAAATCCATATCTACATATATAGGTAAAGAACATTATAGCATACTTCGCGGGGAAGAGCTCGCATGATAGTCAAGGTTGTCATATCAAGGACCACTCTTGTTCCAGCGACCAATTTTTCTTTATCCACTTTGCTTCGGCAACCGACAACATACCTAGGGCCGCTGCTCGCCTTTACAATCACTGGACAAGAAGGATGAAAACAGTAATTTTTAAGTGGCTGAACTGGAGTTTTTTCTCAAATTAAATGGGAGAAATAAAAAGCGAAATATTGCTACGCACACATGATTCCACTCTATCAGTTAACCCAATATAGTGAAAAGATAGTTTTTAAACAAAAATTAGAGGGGAAAACGAAATCAAAGCAGTGAAAATGATAATTCAATTTCAATCTACCAGTAAAGCCCAATATAGTAAAAAATATAGTTTTTTTTAAAGATCAAAGTAACTATTAATTAAAGTTCGGACTCGGTTGGTCCAATATCCAAATTTCAAATGAGTTCCAGAACTGCCAATTTATCAAGCCTCAAGATTCTTGAAAATTAGTGAATAAATTCCATGGGAGGATAAAAATATGGAAAGAAGGCAATGTATAGAACCACATCTAAGTTCGAAGCAGAAAAAATATCATGCTGAAAGATTACTAACAGCGTTCATTGTCAAGAGGCCTGAGAACTTCTCCAATGATTTGACCAACACTCTGAAGGGATTTCAGATCATCTTCTGTCTTATTGAACTCCTTTTTAGCACCTCGCAGGTTCTCCCTTACTGCATACGGGCGAAACCAACAGTGTCAAATAACAAAGTAATGCTAAATCTCGCACATAAGCGCACGAATCAAGAGAGTCATAAATTCCACAGGTAAAACGACCACAAAGAAGTAACAGGAGTGCAAATTCAATAGAACGGTAAAATTTACAGAAACCTGGAATAACCAGTCTCTAATTCAGCTTCAACTAGCTGAATTGAAACGCAATTCAAGCAAGAATCCAGATAATCAGCTGAAGAATACAAGAAGGTAAATCTACATAGGCACCAAATATTACAATAGGACAAGGTTCTCCCCAAAAGCCCTGGCATCCCATAGCAGAAGACTATAATATGAAAGAAAGAAACGGGCAATTTCAAAAGGAGAAAGGTGATTTAGGGTTCAGCAAACAGGGAACAATTACCAGATCGAACCCGGGATTCCAGTTCCTTGTGCTGGAGCAGCTTCTTGCGGTATTCGCTGCCCGCATTACGGCGACGAACGGCTTCTTCTCCGTCGCTCATGGCGGCGATACTCCGGTTGGAAGATCGGGGAAAGCAGAGGACTTCGGTTTCAGATACTGGCTTGCTGTACAAGCACCTAGAGCGGTCCTCTCTCTCTCCGGGTATTGTTCATTTGCGTATTTACCGATTCTTGTTTTATATCGAAGCATTATCTTCTTTACTGTCCTTTTTTTTTTTTTAACCTATGAAATTATTCATTAGCCTATATTTGGATGAAGTGGCTGGCGACCAAAAAAAAAAAAAAGGTAGGGTGAAGGGAAGGGAAAATTTTGTTATATAATCTACCTTTTATAAGCTAAAGGAGAATGTAATGGGGCTCTCCTAGCCTATCCACATGGGCTTCCCACTTTTTTTTTTTGTCTTAATTGATTTTATATTAATAAATAATAGAATATATTATTAAAAATAAATAAATATCATCAATAAATATATATCAATATTTATCTAAAAAATTATTAATATATAATTTATTATTAAAAATTTTTATTTTGAATACTAGAATAGAACTTATGTATTTTATTTTTATTCCGGATTTAATTTTATTAGTATATCAAGAGAATGAGCTTCTTTCATTTAGGAAAATCAAGTCCCCTATTTAGAAATGAGATGAAATTATTTATTAACCTATACAAAAAATAAATAATCTATTAATATAGGTGATTGGACATGAATATAATATACCATTAATATATGGGTTAATTACATAAAAAAGCATGATATTCGCTTCATTTATCAAAAAAAGCCAAACGTTTTAAATTTTAAAAATAAAATCATGAGATTTCGTTTTGTTCCCAAATTAAGCCAAACTTTTCAAATTTGAAAAATAAATCATGTCATTTTATTTAATTCTCAAATCAAGCCAAACTCTTCAATTTTAAAAAATAAAAATTATATATTTTTATTTATTAACAAGTTGATTAATATATTAAAATATAAATTGATATTCATGTGCAATATATTATACTTATTTGTTTGTCACGTACTTACAAATAAATAAAATTAGCATGATTTTTATTAAAAAATAATTTAAGAATTTTCTCTTGAATTAAGATTAATATTAGTTATTGAAAAATATAAAGAGAACTTTATATAAGATATTAATATAAATTTAAAAAAATTCTAATATACTTTTACCCAACATTGTAGAAAAAGTCATAAAAAATGAGTCACATAAGTATTGAATATCGGGTTAAATGAACTATTTTAATAGTAAAATAAATAATGCGATCTTAATTTTAAAAGATGAAGTGTTTGGCTTAAATTGAGAAAAAAAAAAGGAAACTACGATATTTTATTTTTAAGATATAAAAGGTTTGGTTTAATTTGGGAATAAAATGAAACTATGTGATTTTATTTCTCAAATTTAAAATGTTTGGCTTCTTTTGAGAAATGAAGAAAACCACATGTTTTTTGATGTAATTTACCCTTAATATATTGTTGTGGGAAAGAGATGAATATTATATTTATGTATTAATTTTTAATGTATATTATTTCTGCACTGGTAATTAAAAAATTATAAAATATTCACATTATAAACATACGAATAATAACATAGCTCTTTTTAAATAAACGACATTTGTTTGTAAAAAAGATATTTGAGTGTGAGTTAAATGACATAATCATTTTTTAAATATCTCTATACTTTAATATAATTCATTCAGTTCATTATAAAAGATATATCGAACCGCAGCGTAGCGCGGGTTCTTTTTCTAGTTTTAATGAAAGGAAAATGAAATGAAGGGAAAATTTTTATTTTGATTCACCTTTAAAATTCAATTTCCTTTCATTACCGATTTGGAGTTGAAAAATGGTGAAACGATTTATAAAATAATTTTAAAATAAAATTATTTAGTCACCCCTGCACAAAATTAATAAAAAACTATACTGTCACTTTTCAACGTATATTTCTAAGAGTGTAAGTACTAGTCATCACTTGAGAATGAGTCAAACAATTAGAGGTTTTATGATATTCAATGGTTTACAAATAATTACGTTTTTACATTAAAACTATATTTCTCGCTTTAATTAAGATTATAACGATGTTATATTTAGATTATTAGCATTTATACGACTGTGTGTTGTGTGATGTGTAGAATTTAACTTTTTTCTTGAGATAAATTTAGATGCATAATATAAAGATAATAAATAAATGTCTATTTTGTGTGCAAGGTAAATTTTTCATATTCATCCCATTATTATGACTAGAGGCTTACACGTGTCGTGCACGGTGTGTTATCTAAATAATAAAATTTATTTAAAATATCTATTTATACGCGATTGAAGAAAGTAATTATTTACAATTAATTTTTCATGTAAAAGTGAGAAATGATGAAAAATGAGTATTTATATCTGACAAATTTATAATAATGACCATATTTTATTCTAATCTGAAGGCTAACAAAATTTCAACTAAGGACATCTTGGAAAATGAAAAAGTGACACCAAAAGGAGGTATCCTCCCTTAAAGTAGTAGTAATAGATGCATTCTAATCTAAGAGCTAGCAAAATTTCAACGAAAGGCATTTTAGGAAAGGGAAAGGTGACATCAAAAAGAGATCTCCTTCGTTAAAAGTAGTAATATATGCATCTAGATAATATAAATATTTCACATCCCTTTCCTTCTCCTACTTCACCCTCATCCAAACAAACTCTTACCGTCTAAAATTCAATTTTAATTATTATTATATTAACAAAAATTAAAGGCATGATAATATATTCAATAACACATATAATCGTTACTATTATCCTTTTTTTCAGTCTGTATTACCGATGTCTAGAAATCTAGTAGACCATGACTAAATCCAGTTCGAGACTTCGAGTGGGCTTACTAGGGAGTAAAGCTTTCCCTAAATAAATTATTTTTATTTATAAGATTCGAATCCAATATTTTTTTAAGGGAAAAATATGTTCTACCACTTCAATCAATTCACTTTCTCTCCATTTTCTTCTCCTTTGAATCCCAACTAGACATTTATTGGAAGAGGTTGAGCTACATTTGACCACTACATCTTGTCCAGCGGCAAACAATATTAGAAAGATCCCTTCTCTGTCGTGTCTTTCTCTGACGGTAATTGTCCGAGATGAAGCAGGAATTCACCGACTAGACATGATCTTGAAGAGCGGAATCATAATGTTCTTCCCAAAAATAAGCTGAGAGAAGAGACCCAAAATGAAGCTAATATCTGAAGGGGGAAAGGAATTAGAATGACTCTGGTACCAAATAGAATTAGAGTGCATACTCCACAAAACAATGTGTATAAGATCCATTACATTCATAGTCGATTCCAGTACAAGATTATATGGTTACACGGACAAGAGAAGATTACGAATTTTACAATATATCTGATATCGTTTCGATCGTAGTATAACAAAGTTAAGCATTCGGATGGCGACGAGCTCAAGCATAAACCCATAGACAACCTTAAAAGACAATACGGAGGAAATGGCAATAATCAAGAGAAACCAAACATTCGCAGCATTTTTCATGTTGCTGATGGAACTCAGTGATCATACAGGAACAGGTCTACGATAGAAAAGATCCACAGGTACACACACACAAACTTATTCAAACCATAATGCATCAGGTTAAACGACTCTCGCCCATACGGAGCAGTCAAGCGGCGGCGGTTTGAGTAGCATGCTTCTCTATCTTCATTTTGAGCTCATCCTTCATTGCACCCACAACCTTGTCCACGATCTTGCCTTCCTTCAGGAGCAAGAAAGTTGGCATCGCCTCCACGGCCCACTCTTTAGCAACAGTCTGCGGGACATCAACCAAATTAACATTGACGAAAAACCGAGTTTGGCAGCCTGTGATAAAAGTTCTGGATGAACTGCTTAAAGAAGGATATTTGAGTAGGGAATATGGGAGGAGAAAACAGACACACACACACATCAAGAGACTAGAGAACTCGTAATACCACATAAGTCAGTAACCACTTCATTCATGAGGTAGATTTCAATCGACTTAATCAAGGAATCCACATTCTGATTCTTTTCCCCAACAGAGAAAGGGAAAAGCAATCCGAGTGCTCTCTTCCTCCTCCTCCTCCTCCCTCTCATTCAGTCTTTTGGAGTAAGTTGGGGGTTGTTCTTATCTTACCTCCAGTTCATCAACATCCACCTTCAAGAACATGACATGGGGCATCTTGCTGGCCAGATCTGCCAGGATCGGGGCAATGAATCTGCACGGGGGACACCAGGTTGCAAAGAAATCCACCACCACCTATAGAATCGACATGAGTTTCTTAGTGAAGGTCCTCGCACTAAAGAAAACACATGCAACTAGACATCATAATCTAGCACAATAAGCAACAGGATGGCAAATGTCTCCGGCATTTCCAGCTTTATAACAAGCGGATCTACATGAATTTCACTGTAAAAGCTTCAACTTTCACCCTCGCATTGGGTTCTCCCGGCCACTGCCAAAGCAAATGGTCTCTAATAGGAGAAGGAAAAGGGTTTGCAGGTAAACAGGAAGCTCGATAATTATGTAAAGGTGAAAAAATTCTTCCACTACAATGACCACAGATATCAAAATCCCAACCGCAATATCCTCAGAGCATCATCGAGTTACTATCTTATCTCGGATGAGAAGGAAGATCGCTAGTCCTATCAAATCTACGATAAGGTGAGAACTTGTCGCAGGAATCAGAACAGTATGAACTCCATCGACACAAAGGCACCGCGTGCACGAACAAAGGGCTTCAGATCTGGATTGAGGATCGATCATTCACGAAGACAAGCCAGAAAAAGGGCTCACACTGGGAGAAATGACTTGTGCGGACAGAGACTACGAAGATTAAAGCGAGGTAACTTACCAGTTTCTTGGATTCATCGCCCTTCTTGAGCTGCTCCTTCCAGGCCTCGACGGTGTGGCAGCCGATCACCTGTCCTGCTTCCGCCATTGACACGAACTGGAGTTTGACCTCAACAAAAGCTGAACCTCGGGGACGTCTCTTGGTTTTCTCCTCTCGTTACAGCGCACGATTCTTCGATGATGCGTAGGATCTCGTGGGTTTCATCCGTCCTCACCGTGCCTTCTATATATACAGACCGGGAGATGCAATGACGATTATATGAGCGGCTGAGGAGGTAATTTACGGAAATGCCACCGCCGGGTCGGCAACGCGCTTCTGAAGGGGCACGTGACGCTTTCGAATGCGTCATCACACTCTAGCTTCTCGTAAAAGGAAATAAACAAGAATAAAACGAAAAAAATATGAGAATAATCATAGGGCCGAAATTTTATATAGCACCATTGGAGGAAGTTGTTTCAAGAATAGTGCCAATTTTTTAAGATTTATAAAAATAGTACTAATATTAAATGACTTTTCAAGAATTTTTAAAAAATTTTCACAATACTCTGCCTATATTTAACTCAAATTTATCCATTTTCACTCTCTAACCAACTGTCGTTCTCCCAATATCACTTCCTTCATCTACCTTTCTCTTCTTCGTTTTTCACTTCATCTTCTTCCTTCATCTATATTTAACTCGAATTTCTCCATTTTCACTCTCTAACCGGCTGTCATTCTCTCTTTTATCACTTCCTTCATCTACCTTTCTCTTCTTCGTTTTTCACTTCATCTTCTCCCTTCATCTACCTTTCTCTTCTTCATTTCTTCCAAGTTGAGCTGCTGCTATCGGATCCGCCCCAGTGCTGTCGCTTGAGCCGAGCTGTTGCTATCTTACCCCTAAGCCAAGCCAAGTTGCTGTTGCCTGAGCTCTCAGTGCCTACTTTTCTCTTCTCTCTTCCTTCTCCTGGCCTTGATCTCGCCTTCTGCCGCTGCTCCCAGCCTCGATCCCGCTGTGCCCACTATCTGCCGTTGCTCCCGGCCTTGAAAGAGCCCCAAGGCCACTATTTGTTGTAATCCATTTACTGACTCGGATCATCACAACTAATTAAAGTAGATGACATTGGAATATTTATGTATTTGTTGGAATCATACTATTTGTTGAGTAAAGAGTTCTATTGGAAAATCTATCATATTTAATAATGTTATTTTTCTTCTCATTTGAATTAGTTCCGATAATAGATAAATAGGTCCCAAGAACAATGCATTTGTTAGATGTGATGGGGGGTTCTTTTTTCCATGTTAGTTAAATAAGTTCCAATAATAGATAAATAAGTCCCAATGAGCAATGTCTTAGTTAGATGTGATAAGGAATTCTATTTATCATCTCAGTTAAATAGGTCCTTATAAGAGTTGAATAGGTTCCGATAAGAAATAAGTAGGCCATGGTATGAGATAAACAGGTCCCGAAGAGCAATGCCTTAGTTAACTATAACTAGGAGTTCTATTTTCTATCTCAGTTAAATAGGCTCGGATAAGAGTTGAATAAGCCCCAATAAGAGTTGAATAGACTCCGATAATATATAAATAGGTCCCAGTAAGATATAAATAGGTCCCCAAACAGCAATGCCTTAGTCAGATTTGATGAAGAGTTCTATTTTCTATCTCAGTTAAATAAGTCTCGATAAAAGATAAATAAGTCCTGAAGAACAATGCCTTAGTCAGGTGTGATAAGTAGTTCTGTTTCTCATTTCAGTTAAATAGGTCCCGGTAAAAGTTGAATAGTTTTTGATAAGAGATAAATAGAACTCAAATAATAATGCTTTAGTCAGATGTGATGAGGAGTTCTATTTCCCATTTCAGTTGAATAGGTCCCGGTAAGAGATAAAATCGGGGAGGGAGCTGCACAGAGAAGGGATGGAGGAAAGAGATCGAGAGATGAAGCTTCACCGGGAAGGGGTTGAGGACGGCATGTGGGAGGGAGGGTACGACACCGAGAGAGGGGGCTAATGGGAGGGAGGGAGGGATGGATGGATGGATGGATGGAGGCGGCGACAGTGGCGGGGATGGCACCCAACACAGGGACTACATTGAGAGAGGAAGGGAGAGAGCACCAGGAAGGGGACAACTTTGGGAGGGGCGCACCTAAGTGGGACGACTCCGAGAGAGGGACGACACCAACCGGGCACGGGGACTGGCGATCGATGGGCGAGCACAGGCGGGTAGGGGCACGGGGTGGGCTGAGGGGGCTGGTGGGAGAAAGGGAGAGAAAGTTTTGGGAGGGAAAAATAAGGAAAAGAAGTGGGAAATATGATTTGATTTTAATTGAGGATGATAATAAATAGGAGAGCAAAGATGACAATTGTCATAAATTAGTGTTATTTCCTAAATTCTATACAAATTATTGCCATCTATATAAGGGAGAAGATGGGGAGTGTTGTTTTTTTTTTTTTCTTTTATAGTTAACACATAATCATTCCTTATAATAATGTAGTAATAAAAATTTAATTAAATTACTCTAATTAGAAAAAATTAATAAAACTGCTCAGGAATTAATTAACTTACTCATTTTTTTACAATGTAGTTAATATTTTCTCACATTATGTGATGAAATAAAATTATTTAAGAATTTCTTGAACAAAGGAGGACGGGAAATTATAATGATATCTTGATTTTAAGATAATACAAGATGACTAAACCGAATCTGTCTTTTTCCAATTTTGGAATTCGTAGGGAGCAAGTCTTTACTATGTGAGAAATTCTTAGCTAATTTTACCTTATTGTGTCAAAATAACTTGGTACTAATTATTCAATCAGTTATCTTAATCTTCTTCTATTACTGTATGGCTCCAGATCCCCTCTTTGGTGTCTCTTTCAACTTCATAAAATTACCCTTAACAAATAAAATTCAATTTTCAATGACTATTATATTAAGAAAAATTAAGGGCACAATAGTAAATTTACGAGTGCATGACGACCTAATCTTTGTCTACTCAGATTCCTCTCCCCTATCCTTTTTCATTCATTTTTTTCTCATATTTTCTTCTACGTTTTCCATTATCACTCAATTTTTTGTGTGTAAATTTGTTATTTAACCTATAAGAAACATATATCTTGAAATTAACTACAATTAAACTTTTATTTAATCATTTATTGATTACTAGCAGGTGCCCCTCTGAAAATTATAACTCATTTTCAACGGAACAAATCTCAATTTTATAATAATAATAATCATTAATCAATTTTAAATCGGGAATATGTCTTAATTTTGAAGGAAATATGACCATAAAAAAAAGCCCTACCAGCTTTTCATTTTCATTTTTTCCCTTTTTTCTTTATTTTTTGAAAAATATTTTTGTTAAAAAATAATTTTTGAATGAAATAATTTTTGGATGAAGTATGCTTTCTTGATAAAAAAAAATAATGGTAGGACCAAAATGACAAAAACTTAAAATATTGAGGACTTAAATGACAAAAAAAATTTATGATAAAAATGATAAAATTACAAAAGATTAAAAACTTAAAATGCCATTTACCATTAAAAGAAATACACTAGGATGGCATGCAATTTGCAGACGGTTATTCTCTTGACAATTAGAGGCTCCAACCTGCCCATCAGATCAACTCTCAGTCTGGAACTTTAGATGTAACCCAGTTTAAAAAACTGTAACTCATTATTACGATTCTTTTAAATGAAATTTATAAGTTTTTAACCTCGATGGTACGATACTGTACTATTAGATTTTAAATAAAATTTTCTATAAAGAGGATGCAATCATCGTAGAAGACCGAACCGACGGCGATCCTGTTTATGCATACACAAATGTGAACGTTACATCATTCCAGCATCTGTTCATCCCGAGGGTTGTCTCTGTTACATTAAAGGGCAAGAGGATGTACCGGTTTAGGATTCTTAGCCTGCGATCAATTGCCTGCCTGCCTGCCATGAAGGCGATGAACTCTTGACAGTGTGAACGTGAAGAACAAATCAAAAAGCCTCACCCTTATATCCGTCACATCCTATCCTCGTGGGACACCGATGGTGCTATGTTCAAGAGAAAGGAGTTCGGATGTGAATATAACATGAAGAGGTCGAAGGGAATATGGAGTTTGCCAACTATCGAGACATCTTCAAACACAGATCAATCAGTCCAGCCTGCAACATCATAGGATGATACCTGCATATTTGACCAAACTTTAACAGCGGATGATCCACACAAAGCTCAGGAATGCTAAGCCGCATGAACATAAACCACGGAGGAAGAAGGTGGCATGTCTTGTCACACAATGAAATAATTAGAGGGTAAGAGTAGGTTTCAGCCCACCTGCGATATGGATGCCTTCAACTGCAAGGAGAGTTTCACCTACCTCCCTTGTCAGGGCTGAGGAACAGAATCCAAATGATTCCTGGGGATAATCTACTTTCATTTGAAGGTTCCGACCATTCTCCCTTTCATTGAATGAGACAGTGGATGCCCTGTTTTGAACAGCTACTCCTACTGAATGGTAGGTAGAGAGGCCGGAACCGGTCCCTGAAGGAGCTTCAGAGATTTCCTGATTCTAGTGCAAGAGTAGTGAATTAAAAGGATGGATACTGCAAGCACCAGCCGACATTTCTGCATACCATAGCTAGGCATTTAGAGAAATGGAAAAGGCTTGATACAAACAATGCCGTGGACAGAACCTCGTACTGAAGGATGTGCAATGACGGGTTACGATGAAACAGCACAGTGACTTGCAATTCAGCACCATCTCCAGATCCTCCTACCCACACAAAAAGCTCGAACCTTGTGTCACTGCAATAGACACAGAGCATTTGACAGAGTCTTCTGCGAATGGGAGCTATTGCAAATCCCAGGTTCAGCAACAGAATCAAGCATCTTTCAACAATATCTTGCTCAACAGAGTCATGGTGAAATCAAAGCAAAAGCAGCTGAAAGGTGAATAAATGATCCAATTATCCAAATTGATTCTTTATTGTTCTTCTTCTATGGCTAAACAGGAATTTGAACAGATCTCCCCAGTTGTGTATCTGAACGCCAACCACTAATTGCTAAGAAGCTCAGATCATTTACAAATCAAAATTTGCATCTCCATACATGATCAAGATAATTCAGTGTTTCTTCCATGTTGTTATGAGGTTCAAATTTGATCAGTCACGAAGATGGGAAGACATCCTTCACCGCTGTAGCCGCACTCAAGTAATTGAGTGTGTTCCTCAGCGTCTCCTTCTCCCGCTTCAATCGGGTTGCAGTATCTTCCAATTCGAGCAGGGCTTGCTGCTCTCTTGGGGCGCCTTCGAATGTGCTCCCGACGAAGAAGGAGAAGGGCGTCGGGAAGAGGTTCCTCCTCAGATCCTGCACCTCCTTCTCCGGCTTTCCACTCAGGCGGTTTGAGAGCCGAATCACATCCTTCATGCTGGTCTCCACCTCGCTGGCGATAGTCTCGACGTCCTCGCCACCACCGACTCCAGACGGCCGGTCCTCTAGCCAAGTGACTTGAGCGACGAGGTAGGGTTTCGTGCGGATGATGCGGGTAACGCGGAACCGCTCCTGGCCTTTACAGATGAGGAAGAACCGGTCGTCGACGAGCCGCTCGTGCTTGACAATCTCGCCGACGCAGCCGACGTCGGCGGTGCCGGAGACGGAGTCCGCGTATATGACCCCAAAGCGGAGGTCGGTCTGCAGGAGCGTGTGCATCATCATCCGGTACCGGAACTCGAAGATTTGCAGTGGAAGGATCGCGCCGGGGAAGAGCACCAGGGGCAGCGGGAAGAGCGGGAGCTCGATGACGTCGTCGGAGGAAGGAGACCCGGTGTGGTGCTTCTCCGAGAACGAGGACGCGGAGCACCGGAGTGAGTTGGGCCGCCGCCTCTGGCGCCCCCGCTGGAGCGTTCCCGCGGCGGCGGCGGAGGACTCGAACCTCGGGCAGAAGGAAGAGGAGGCGGGAGCGTTGATGTAGGGCTTGTTGTGGGGGAGAGAGGAAGGAGGAGAAGAGGTTAGCTGAGCGAAGGCCATTGAAGGGGACGGAACGAGCAGCTCAACGGCTAAGTGAGGGTTTCGAGCTCAGTCGGATGGACAGCAACGAAGATCGAAGAGGGCCGCTCAGCGGAGACTGTCGCCGCATTCAATCTCCAATCCGAAGATTAGTTTTCTACTCCAGAGATTGGGAAGCGATTAGCCATTTTACATGGGAAAATTATTTATTTATTTATTATTATTAATCACAACATCCACATGGAAGTACACTTTCGTCCGTACTATACATAAATTTGAGATTGACCTAATAATTCTATTACTAAACTTTAAAATGAGTGATCTCAGAATAGAATTTCAAGTTGGGAAGGTCGACAGAAATTTTTTCAGGAATCCTGACCCGATCGTAGTTTAATCTCGAGGTGTTCTTTGACTGATTTTGAAATACTACGTGGTGCAAACAAAAAATAAGATAATTCAATATATTTTTCTCTAAAGTAAAGTTCAAGTGCGAGTCTGGTGAGCGAAAAAAATTTATAATTAAAAGGGTTCGGTCATAAGTAAGCTGACCTACTTAGAATCTGGATACCAAATGTTGTTGGAGCATCATGAAGTTCATCGAATCATGTTTGAGTTCCAACCATTTGATATTTTTATAATTTTTTGTATTTATAAAATTAAATTTGAATATCCTAAGATGGATTTATATTAAAAGTAAGTATCTGTGACCAAGTTCATAAAAATTTACCCATATAAAGGTTGGATAAAAATTTATATGAATATCTCATTATTATTCGGAAAGCGATGGCCCTGTGGCGATCGAGGGCAGTCTGGGAAGCGAAGAAGGGTGGGGTCCACGTCGGGGGAGATTTGTGGATCTGAATATTCCACGTGTGACGGCGTGGACCTTGATTATTGGTGGAGAGGACATCCGCGTTATTATCTGGCGGGTGGTCTCTTCTCTTCCGCATATCATTTTCTCCGCATCACATAAAAATCTTCTTCCCACTTCCCATTTGATCATTATTATTAGAAAAAAAGGAAAAAAGATGGCGCGGAGCAAGTAATTTGAAAAAAGCTGTGAGGGCAGTTAGGGAAATTCAAATGGCTACCACGAAATAAGTCTTTTTTTTTTCCGAATTAGGCAGTTTGATATCATGTTAATTACCATATCAAGAGATCATATCTATGTTTATCGGAAAGTATAAAATTAATAGATTATAGTAAGATAATTTTCTTTATATTTATAGATGGAGTATTGGTCTTTCTTAGGCATAAAAGTTTAGAAAATATAGAAAGTTTTTAATGGAGTGGTTGTTAATTATATGAATATACTTATTTAAACATATTTTCAGGCCTAAACTTAAGTAAGTTATTCGAGTTTTATGAGTTTCTAATGCATGATTGGTTGTTTTTCCCTTAGTTGAGTGAAATCAAGTTACAATTAATTTATTCGAATTTCCTTCGAAGAATGCTGGTACTTCCGGACTTTTTATTAATGTGTGTATTTAATGAAGAACCAACTAGGCCAAGAAGATGGACCCTGACTCATAGAACTAAGCGAGATAGAAGCTGAAAGGTAAAGGAAACAGGGGAGGGGTCGCGACCCAGGTTTGCGACTCCCTGAAGCAGAGAGTTGTACAGAGACCCCTCGCTGTCATAGAAGATTTCATAATATTTTCAGAATATTGGACTTCTGAAGATCCCGAAACCCGATATGGAAGATATTCTGAGATATTAGGATACAAAAGAGTATATTTCGCTTGACTTGCATTGGGTAAACACAATATCTTGTAAGAATATATTTTTAGGATAAAGATATTTGGGGAATATTTTTAGGTAAGATAGAATATTTTATTCTCTATCATTATAAAGTCTCGACTTAGCAGCATACGGGAGAAGGATTATTTGTGAGAAGTATTGAGAGATCAACCAATCACCCTAGGTATCCAAATTAAGGTTCGAACTCAATGGGTTTCTTAATATTAATTGCCTAGAGATAGAGTGATTAGTATCGTCCTAGAAACACGTTTTTGTTAAACCGAGAGCTAGGCAATGAGACACAAAACCTAGGATAGTAACGCCATAGTCAATTGCATATAGAGATTGGAATTGGATTTAAAGGTAGAATTGAGGGAAGTTGTAAGCTCTAAGTTCATTAAAACTGATTAATTTCTTCTAATTGCTTTCGATTTAACTTTCTTGTTTTCATTAAATTCCTATCCAATTTCAAATTGCCCAACTTAGCTTGATTGCTTAGTTTTGATTGAACTAGATCCTAGTGGGAACGTTCTCTTACTCATTCATTGTATTACTTGAAGCGATACGTATACTTGCGTGCCTTTTTGGTTATCTATTTTATTGCAACAGTGGTCATGTTGACATGATATATTTGTTCGATTAAAATTTATTATTTGTAAATTATCCAATTAGGATTCACCTTTTGTTTGAATATTTTTATAATTTTAGGATTTAATTATTATAAATGTATAATTATTGATTACATATCAAATTATAATTAGACGGATATATCTCATTATTATTGATACGTGATATAACTGCCCGACTAAGACTTTCTCCCGGAAGTAGATGTAAAAAGAGGGAACAATGGGACGCGGTGAGTCTTAATAAAAAAAATTAAACTCAGACCTCTGAGCTTGGCAAATGTGAGCGAACTTAGAACTTTCAGAGCTCCTCGTATGTATTTGGAAAGATTTAGTCTCTCATTATGGCAATTGTTTTCTCTATGATATTACAGATAAGGCAGGAAGAGAACCAGATATGTTCCTTTTATCAATGTCGAGGTACAGGAAGAATCGGAGCTAGGAGGCGGCGACGGGATTGTTGAGATCGAGCGTGAGGCAGTCCTTGTACCGGGACGGCTCCTTCAGGGAGCTCCAGTATCTGTTGCGCAGCCACACTGAGTCGGCCTCCACGGCGTACCCGTCCTCGTTCCGGTGCCAGCTGAAGAAGGCGTGAGTCCTGTTCTTTATCTCCAGCATCCCGTGCCCGAAACTAGCCTCCCGGAAGGCCGAGTAGCTCGGCTGCGGCTCTGTGAACCTGCGAAAATTTCCGAGAATGACCTATTCCGTTCCTCTAATTTCCAAGTTTTGCCATCTAACGCTGACAAGCTTGTGACACTCACTCTGTTGCCAGTCCTTCCAGATTTCCGCCGTCTCCGATGGTTATGTAGATTGGGGCCGACTCGTCGCTCCTGGGCGTGCACTCGCCGTTCACTATGTTATAGGCGATGTTCGATACACGCTCCTGAAAAGTCAACAAACTTCATTTTCCTGCCACCGTGCTGTGGTTTAAGGTGTCGGCTTTTCCTATCCGATGCATCGAAGAAGAAACGGAGAACTTACAGATCGTTCATAGGCATGGACATGACCGGCGAAGACAACATCGACCTTGTACTCCACGAACCACGACTCGTACATCACCCTCATCGTCTCCCCCTCCATGTAATGCTTCACGTAGCTGTTGTACATCGGCGAATGCATTAGAACGATGAGCCACGGCGTCTCAGTCCGGTTCACCCTTGCTAGCTCGGCTTCCAGCCACTTGTACTGAGGCGTGTACTTCCCTGCAAACAAACTGGAAACTCGGGAGAAATGCCGGCAATACAATCACCAAGAAAGTTTGGTGAGAATCAGTACCGTATGAGGAATAGGAAGCCATGACGATGATGTGCGCCGAGGCTCTCTTGACGGAATACCAGAAGGGCGTCGTGCTCCAGGATGCTCGATACGGCACGTGAAATCTGTGGGTGTAAGGTTTAAATGGCTTGTCTTCGCCCTGCAGTGAAGTTCACCATTTCGAGTCGAATCACTGAGCATACTCATCATTTAAAGTTAAGATCAATGCTTGCTGCAGAGGACAGTCAAGGCGTAGCGTACGGACAATTTCTGGGGCATAGTCGAGTTCGTGATTCCCGGCGGTCCAAATCCAAGGCTGGTAAGCCGCATTCCTCTCGATGAACCTCCCCCATGTGTCCCATCTGACGTTGTCGTGGAACGGGTAGTCATCGCGTAGGACAGGTCTCCCACGAACAACAGTGTCTGTCCTTTCGCCGGGTTCAGCTCGTAATGGGTGAGCGTCCTGTTGGAATCGAATGTCTGACCGAGATCGCCTGCTCAATAATGGAAAATACATCAACCTTTGTTTAAATTAAGGATGTCCAAATGCTAATTTGAATGAGAATCATTAGAGTTTAAATTCAGGATGGATGCAATGCCAACTGCTGCTGCAATATATGGCTTGAAATTTTCCAGTTTTCCATCGGGATGACAATGACACGGAAACGAAACACATTTTTCTCCGGAATCAAGCAGATACTTGAATGTCGATCTTTTCGTTGGAGTTTCTAACAATCTACTCGGAACTCGGAATTCTCCAGTTTGATCTAAGCTCTTAACTAACGGAAAAAGATTCTGCTGATTCAGTACTCAGTCCAGCTAGGATAAACATGAAAACATAAAGATGTACCTATCAAGCCAAAATTGTACGGAAAATCGGGCCCGAGTCCAGGAGGCGTTACGAACCAGAATGTCCGTGTCGTGTTCCCGATACCAACCTCATAGTAGTACTTGGTGTCATACTGTAATTCCAACCGAAGAACAGTGAAGAACAAACATAGAAATGCAGCTAGAGGAATGCATGAGCTTCTGCTACAATACCTCCAAATCTTCGATCGTGCAATGGTGGATGTAACCCGAGGTATAGTTATAGTAGTCGTATGTCACAACAATGCCCTCGGCTCGGCACTTGACTGTGCTGTTCTCGGTCCAGTACAGGACAGCGTTTGATCCCGGTTCATCCGGTGTAACCCAGGATACGATCACGCCTTTACCCTCATAGTCTCCTTGCGTTATATGGACCTACACGTTCGGGTCGGGTTTTAGAACAACTCATCAGTGTCCTATCCGGTATGCAGAAATCAATGAACACACTAAATGAAATTCAACAAAGGGTTAAGGTAAGGTAAGACCTGCTGAGGCGCATTGTAGCCTGGAGGAACCTTAAAAACATCGCTCGACAGCGGCATGTCGGCTGAGAGATTCGCAGATCGAACCCAACTGCTCGTAATCCCGCCATCGACCTGCTCCGGGGCCAAGCTTGAGATGGCCACGACAGCGAGAACTAGGACAGAACAAGCATCCTCGAACCTGCCGAGTCCCATGCCTTGAATCGTTTCGACTACTACGCAGCAGAAGCGAGACCAATACAGCCGGCCTAAAGCGCGGCTGTGTACGCTACACTTCTGATCAGTCCCTCACTGTGCTGTGGAATATTCATCTGTGGTCGAAGATATTCCTTCTTCCTTGTCGCCGTATACAGCCCGAGAAGGCACTGCAGCACTGCCCCCACAGATTCAGATTTAATTAAGAAACCGCAAGCTTCCGAAGCTGAATTAATGGAAGATGGTACGAATCGGGACCTTGTTTAAGGATTTCGGACATTTCCTGCCCATTTCGCTCTGTCAAGAGCAGGGGGAGGAGACGGCGACGGCAAACTGCCAGTCAAAGGAGCTGGGTTCTTGCCACGTGTCACTGGAGTCTTAGACTGCAGGTGGGCAAGGCAGAGAATATCCACTGTTTGGGGGCGAATATCCATGAAAACGCAACTCAGTAAGCAGAACATAATAATATCAATCAATCATGGAATTGAATTATTGGTCGTTTGCTACATTGAACCAGAACCAAACAGATCTCCTCGATCTTTGCTTTCGTCGATTGATTTTAATCATTCGGGGATGTGCCCATATTTGGAGGTTCGTATCCCGTGGTGGTGCGTCTCCAGCAGAGGAGACCCGAACGACTGACGCTTAGTAACATTCGGGGCAAGGGCCCCGATTGCTCAAAAGATGAAAAAGTTTTAGCACCGGCGTAAGCTGCATGCGTTTGAGTTTGTTCGAAGTACCAGTACGACGACCGTGCAAAGCTGTGGTAGGAAAAACATAGTTGCAAATCCACGATAGATACCGTCAGGAAAGCGTGTCTTTTGATCTAATTATGGCTCGCTTCTTAAAAAGGAATCTCGTCTATATCAGAGCAGTGGAAGGGTACCTATATAATCCGATGGATTGCGTAAAGCCTAAGTTCGAGAGTACATGTAAACTCGCCGGTAGCCATAAACTTGAAACATAAATTCGAATCGTAAATTCGTGAATTTATGTACCATGTAATATAACTATCCATATTTATCATGTCACAATTATCCTATAAAAAACTATAAAGTAGGTTCAATCTATATAATTTCAACTAATTAAGATCCAAATAAGTTTAATTAAAAGTTTGCGTTCTGATGACATTTTCAAATTAAACTCTTTGATAAGTCACAACCATGGTAATGAAACAAGGTGAAGTAGCACACATCCATGGTAACTAAACAATAAAGAGCAAACTACCACAAGTCAAGGCTCATCAGAAAGAGAAAACTCGAATAGGATTTACCTCAAACAGTAACCAATCGAGGCAGAAGAGGTTGCTGATGGCCGGGATAACAAGAAACTAATGGGCAAAGCAAAACGCAGAAGAGGAGAATAAAACTTAGGATTATGACGTTATGCCATAAAGTCGGCATCTAACTCATTTGTCACTTAAGGAGTGGGGCCCTGGATATTAGATAGCCTACTGGGTCTCGAAAAATTAATTTGTTTGATTTACCGATTTAATAGTCTGATGCTTGTGAGTTTACTGGGTCCACTGTAACTTCCAATTCCACTATGAGTTTACTCGATTCTATAAAATAAACTTTTAAATTCGGACGAGTTCAAGAGTTGATTCACGGGTTAGACGCCAATGCGTGGCAGCAGTGGAATCGAGAAAAGCATGCTAGATAGAAAGGCAACATTTTCAATTCTATTAGTAGCAAATTGGCATTAGTTAGCCCGTGTCTGTGAACAAAGAACAAAGGGGCTGGTGAGTGGGAAGAAGGGTTGTACCTTTTCTGACTCAGCAATCACTCGGGTGCAATGGAGTTCTACCAGGAAACTACGGACCATAGGCCTCATCAAACAATTATTTTAGCTATTCCTACAGGTAGAGTATGACCACGGTTCAGAACTAGCCGGTTTAGGCTCCATAGAGGTACGAAATTGGCTGTAAATTTCTCATAGGATGGTTGAGGGGCAGTTCGGAACCACTATTTAAAATTATATAATTTGATTCAGTTTTTTTTTCCTTTTTTTTTCAGTTTCGCTCCGTTCCTAGTTCTTTCAAAGTGACAGATCAGCCCGGAACTACCCCTCACAGTTCTGGGCCGGCTCTGGTTCAGAATGGGCTTGTGGCTAGGACTACCTATAGGCTGTTTGTAGGGATGGCAATTTAACCCGAACTCGCGAGACCCGCCCGCTCACCCCGTTCTGGGTTTGGGCCCTGCCCCGCCCCATTGTTATTACACATAATATTTATTTTATCTGTATCAAAATTAATTTTATTTGATTTATGAATACTTTTATCTTAATAAATTGGATAATAACCATTTTGTTTTATCAAAATTATGTAACTATACTATCATAAATATGTAAATTTATACCATATTTAAAATTATATTTCTACATAATTTTTTGACAAACAGGCCGACTGGTGCCCTGCCCCAACCCGTGAAGGGGTGGTGCGAGTCCGGGTGTCCAAATACCCACCTTGCCCCGACCCGTTGCTATCCCTAGTTGTTTGCATTAGAGGAGATCCCTCTAGCAATTTTCCTTAGTGTGGGACTCGAATCTAGGATTCTTGGTTCACCAAATTATATAGGAGTGAGTTTTAAACCAGTAGACTACCGGTTCGGCAGTTGAACTTTCTGCTACTTTTGAGAATCAATTCAGTGTCTCGAAATAACTAAGGAGCTCGGTTTCCAGAATGCACGGGCCGAAGGACATGGAAGGCCCAACACTTGTTCATTGTCTGAGAAGAGGTGGGAGGGAGCGAGGGGGTGGAGTGTTTACCAAGGAAAAATATGCAAAATATTATATATATATATAAAAATATATATGTATTACCTAATTTTGCTAATTCTTATTATATTTTCTTATTTCATTCCTTAATTTGTCATGCTCATTCTCTATTGAGTTCCGTCCCTCTTAAACAGATTTTTTGAACCTGGGATTTGCCATGGTGACGCTACCATTTGCGAGATTATGGATTCGTTTCTTATTAATCGAACTTATTATGATTTTATTAGTTATACTTCAATTCTAGACCCACCCGATCTCTTTTTACAAGTATGAAACTTTGTCTCTATGGCTCGGCATTAACATGGCCATGTTATAATCAGATTTATAATGCGGGTTTGATTGTGGAAGCCGGGCCGACCTTACGAAATACCCAACCGAATCGATTTCGAGATTATACTAATCCTGAATCAGATGAGACCTGTCGATTCTAAGAACTGGATTCCACGAGCCGGTCAAGCATGTCAACATGTTGTTGATCGAATAATCAACCACAGTTTCCAGACCACACAGTCCAACTCAAACATCTAAGGGTGTTTGTTAGGGTGCTGGGGAAAATCTACGGTCCGGTCGAACATGTCGAGAAAATGATTATGATCCACTGTATTCTTTCCATGGATTTGAGACGTTAACTGTAGATCGTTAAAATTAAACTGTTAAACGGTCGAACGATTGGACCATTGATCCGGCTTGGAAGTCTTCTTCCTACTGACGATGCTGCCTACCGACTCGTCGTTTCCCAGTAGCAAGTAATTGATCCATGTGTGCTCCACCAAACAAATTAATTAATGGATCCGTGGCACCGGAGCTGTCTCCAGCTTGCATTTATCTCCAACTTGTCATATGTTTCTCTCAAAAGTCAAAACCCTAACCATTGACGTTATCTCAAAGGTTTTTTCAGTTGGATTATCGATTGTCACACTAAATTCTATCACAACAGTATGGTTGAGTTGTTAAAACACCGAAATTTCCATACCGATGGGTCCATGGCATAAGCTCGCGTTATTGTCCATCAGCAAAGATCGTCGAGGCCACCTCGGACCACATCGTCAGGGGTTGCCTCGAGTCGGCACTGCCACCGCATTTTAAACCCGGCTCGGACTGACCCATGATCTGGCCACGTTGCCATCTCTAACGACAGACACTTCATGTCTAGGGCCCACGAGCGCCATCATCTTACGCCTTCGATCGGAACTTTTGAAGGATGAGTGACGCTGTTCGGGAATTCGTGGACGATGTGGTTCTGCCATAAATGTCACAGAACACTTGCACAGAGGCTAGCAGTTGGAGCAAGCCGGAGCATTGAATTTATGAGGAAAGATTGTTAAAAGTTCGTAGCTAATATTTCAGGCTGTCTTTGATCTGTTACGTTCACGAACAAATTCTCAGGACGATCACACTTCACTATGTGACGTGAGGAAATACCAATCAAAATATAAAAAATAAGTAAATTACTATTAATCACCTAAATAATTATCATAATTATTACTAATCATATCAATTTAATAAGTTTTTCCTCACCATGCTATTGAGATTGAATTGTTGCTGTGACCACATCAATTAACATTGAATGCCCACTGCACATTAACGTGATATCTTCTCTTTTTTTCCGCAGTCTACAGATTAATAGATTTATTTATGTCACACCCAACAAGGGTTCGACTCCTGGGGATGCGGACCATCGCTCCCCGACTCGGAAAAGCTTGTAAAGTCTTATGTAAATTCTACTAATTTAACGTATATTTTTGATAAATTATTTTATTCCGTTATCTGACATTTGTCATTTAACTCTCCATTAAATTTCATCCCCGATCAGAACTTCAGGATTAGTCCCTACACCCCAAACCATCTTTCGTTTAAAAAACATACTGAGAAAACGTGTGCAAACAAGCCGGCGTGGACTGATTAAGCTGGCACGATAACTTTTCTCCAAACTTTTATATTCGAGTTTTTTAAATAAAAAAATTTATTATTTGAAGGATTTTATCTTTCCACAAGTTAATTTAAACTGACGTAAATTAGTTAAGACCATTGGAATTTTGGATGGAAATGGATTTTTTTCCGAATAAAAAGGATGACGGTAGCAGCAGTGACCCATTCACCTCCGCTACGCAATGTTTAGATTTTCATATTCAACTGTGAATATATCAGATGAATTGAGTAACCATTATTAAACCAAACTATAGCTAATAATATTACTCAAAATGATATTTGAACATGTAATCTCGATTTCAACAAAACTCACGTGGGATTAACCCTTGGCAGTGATAGAAATGGTGCTGATAAGGCGAAAATCAATCAGCAAAACGGTCAATGCACTCAAAAAAGGCAAAAGAAAAAGGAAATACAAAAACGGTTGTGCATTAATTGCTGGGATATTTAATTCTTTCAGAAACTGGTAGGGAAGTTATTTAGTTTTTCTTGTACACTTTTCAAACACATCATCTTCTTACAGGGAAGGTATCTTGTGTGACGGTATTATCACGTGACTGTACTTAAATGAAGATTAAATATTAAAGGCGATCCTAAGAATACTTAAATTTAATTAGTTGGTATCATTAGGTAGACAGTGTTATGTAAAATATTTTTTTCCTTATATTGGAGTGATTAATTAATCCTAATATTATAAGTCACTTCGGACTTTTGTTTCCTAGATCTGGTCCTACTCTGCTCTTTTTTTTTTTTCACAATATTAGCATATTTATAAGAGAGAATTTATTGATAAAATATAAATTTAAACATTTTTAAAACTCATGAAAACCTAAATAAAATCCTAAAAAATCTTTAAAATAACTCTTTTTTTAAGGATAAATATTCTATTATTTAACTGGAAGAAAGCTTACAGTACATGGGATACTTCTCAAATACATGCAGACCATCTTCAGCAATTAACAGACCTGCCTTAGATAGATTATGCGGTAAGAGGTTCTCTCCTCTATTGACCCAAAAACACTTACTATATTCAAAAGACTCTAATAACTAGATGGTACGTGGAATAATATACTTAATTTTCCAAGGAATATCAGCTTTGGAAAGTAAAGCATCGACAACAAGTAAGGCATGAGATCTTTAAAAGAACTTGTAATCTACAATCTTCTACATTCTTTTCCCATTTCCGCCAATTGATATTGGTTTTTTTTGGGATTTCTTTGGAATTTTTAAGGTTTAATTTAGGTTCCTAGGGATTTTTACTTTTTAAAAATATTTGAATTTATATTTTATCGTCTAATTATTTGTCACATGCGACTAATTTCTAATAAAGTGTGACACTATTAGGCAGTACTGACATGATCTATCCGTGAGATACGAGACTTTCTGTCTTTTTTTTTTTTAATCCATAGAAGCTGCATTTTGTCTTCTCCTACATAAGAGGAACTTCCCATTTAATACTGAACTTCCAGCAACTCTAGGAGGCTTACTTCAATTCAGCGAGACAGGGAGAGAGGATGGGTGAACCGCCACTGGCCACGACCTCCCCCGTCTACCAATCCCCGATGACGACCGAGACGAGCAGGCTAGTTCGTCAGCAATACGAAGAACCCAAGGTGAACTGAATATACATTCCGTGTCTCGGCCCAGATCTTGGAGAGCTAGCAGGCACAGCTTTTCTTCATCGAATTAATGTAGTAGTCTCGATGCAGGAAACCGGAACCGTTCCCGCGAATCTGGTGACCAATGGCTGCGTCGACATCCGGGGAAGCACAGCGAACAAGCAGACTACGGGAGGATGGAAGGCCTCTCCTTTTATCATAGGTAATTTGATGTATCTTTGGACGGATTTGGCAGTGCTGCTGGAAAATGCCGATCAGTTGATAAATTTCGGTTTGTGACTTAATATTGTCGGCAGTGAATGAAGTGGCGGAGAGACTGGCGTTTTTCTCCATTGCCGTGAACATGGTGGCGTACTTGGTGACGGAGATGGGGCAGTCGCTGCCGACGGCAGTGACCCATGTCTCGGATTGGATCGGGGCGGCGTACATACTCACCTTCCTCGGCGCCTTCTTGGCCGACTCCTACTTGGGCCGCTTCAGGACCATCATCTCCTTCTCCTGCATCTACGCCGTGGTACTGATAACCTCTCCTTGACATATACAGTTGACCTTACACGTGTTTTCTAGTCAAGTGAAGTGGTTAATTGCTTCACTTTTGATAAAAGAGTCTTCACGGGCTAAGGATACGGTCGTCTCGGTCTGGTCTCGTGAGTTTCTACCAAGATGACTCGTCGAGTGTTTGCATGTCATCGCTGATGGGCAGATAACTTGTACATGACCCTCTTGAGTCCTTAGGCATAAAACACATAATAAAATCATATCAGAGGTTGCAGTTCGATTTGTCCTTTCGATTTTTAAGTCATTAAAATTTACGAAGAATTAAGTAAAGCAAAATAGTATAATGTTTTCAAGAAGTACTGTAAGATGGACGTTGACGTTCATTTACAAGAGCAGATGAGAATACTCGACCAGCCAAGAAGAAAATGCAACATGTTGTGCAGATTATGACGACAAAGATTTCCCTCGGAAATATTTAATTAGGTACGCAAACATTATTTTATCCTAATTCATCTAGGTTGCAGCCGTGTCAATCCACTAATTGTAAAATTCTCACAATATGAATCTTTTTATACCTGTAGGATTCAAATTCAAAACTGAAAAGAGATATCAAATTATCTCAACCAACATGTATTATCACAATTATTTAATTTCTTGTCAATTTTCACTCTTTTCATTAGGGTATGGTCATGCTCACGCTGTCTGCCGCCATCGACAGCCTCCATCCTGGCCCGTGCAGGGCCTTGCCATGCCCCAGAGCACTACGCGGTCAGACGGCCTTCCTCTATGCTGCCCTGGCCCTCATAGCCCTCGGAACCGGCGGCATAAAGCCCTGTGTGTCCTCCTTTGGAGCGGACCAGTTCGACGAGTCCGACCCCAAAGAGGGCCGCAACAAGTACGCCTTCTTCAACTGGTTCTTCTTCGCCATCAACATGGGAGCCCTCTTCGGCATCACGGTCCTTGTCTACCTCCAGGCCAAGAAGGGCTGGGTCTGGGGGTTCGCGGTCCCGACCGCGGCCATGGTCTTATCAGTTGCGATCTTGGCTGCGGGCTCCCAGTACTACCGGTACCAGAAGCCCATGGGGAGCCCGTTCACGAGGTTCCTTCAAGTGATTGTGGCGGCGGTGAGGAACCACTTCAGGCGGGTCGAGGTAGGGAACGGGACCGTGCTTTACGAGGTCCCGACTCGGGAGTCTAGCATCAAGGGAGCTCGGAAGCTCGCCCATACGGAACAGTACAGGTCAGTCCAACAAAAACTAATGGGCAAAATTAAACCGTGAAAGTTGGGTGATCATCAGAACAACGTGCACCGGCCCATTTATACGTATCCATTATCTTACATGCTAGAACTAGAAATGATTCTCATGGATTTCCTTGATTTCTTATCCAAAACCTAGCCAAATTTCAATACTCTAACCTATACCCTGTGGATGCGCCCCTGATTGGGTATAATGTGGGCCTTCGTTCTTCCAGGTTTCTGGACAAAGCGTCCGTACAAACGGACACGGAACAAGCGAACACAGCAAGCCCGTGGAGGCTCTGCACCGTGACCCAAGTCGAAGAGTTCAAATCCTTCGTAAGAGTCCTCCCGATCTGGGCATCCACAATAGCCCTCGCCATCTCCTTCGCCCAGAACTCCACCTTCTTCGTCAGCCAAGCGGCCGTCATGGACCGCAGCCTCGGCCGGCACTTCGAGATCCCATCCGGGTCCGTCCCTGTCTTCGGCGCCATCAACGCCCTCCTCCTTGTACCAGTCTACGAGAAATGGATCGTCCCGTTCCTCCGCAGGCGCACCGGCCACCGCCGGGGGATCTCCTCCCTCCAGAGGATCGGCCTCGGCCTCGTGGTCTCGGTCTTCGCCATGGCCGCAGCAGCCCTGGTGGAGAGGAACCGGCGCAGCGACCCAAACACTAGGAGCGTGACCGTGTTCTGGCTGTTCCCGCAGATATTCCTCATGGGCATGGCTGAGGTGTTCACCTACGTAGGGCAGCTGGAGTTCTTCTATGACGAGGCCACCGACGGGACCCGGAGCATCAGCAGCGCCATGTTCCTGAGCGAGATCGGCATTGGGAGCTGGCTCAACACGGGGCTGGTCAAGATTGTGGATGGCTCGACGGGAGGGGAGGAGAAGGGCTGGCTCAGGCACGATCTTAACAGCAGCCGGCTGGACTATTATTACTGGATCCTGGCGGGGGTCAACGCAGTCAATTTCGTGGTTTACCTGTGGATTGCATGCAAGTACAAGGGTAAGAATGCAGGGGGTGTAACGGATGAGAGCTTGGCTGAGTTGGATGAGGTCAAAGTCAAAGGAGAGGTTGGAAAGTAAGAGGAAGACTTGCATACATGTTCTACAAATTTGAGCCTTTTCTTTTAGTTCAAGGTGTTAAATTCGTTGACTTGCTGTGTGTATAGATGGATCTCGCGTTGTATAAGTAGATGTTCAGTGTAATAAATAACGAATTTGTTATATAAATAATTGCTCTGATTTTAGTAAGTGTCGAGTGAATCTTTGAAAATTGGGAAAACTCTTTACTAGTTTTAAATCCGATCGAAATTTACACAATAAACTCATTATATATTACGCATTGAATATTTACTCCGTGTTGTAAGTAAATATAGGAGGATGAAATTTTTATACCTTATCTTTTACTTTTGTGAATTTATTTATTTTTTAACAGTAAAGAGGAGGATAACGATAAATAGTAGTAAAGATCTAATCACTCCTGCTACATAATATTCAGGCTCTTGTATTCAACCATAAACGTATCAGGTAAACTGAATAATCGGTACAAACACTGATCCGTCAACATATTACAATTAAGAGCTAGTTTAGCCCAATAGGACAGTGGCGTCCAAGACTCAATTTCAAGAGTCTCTTCTAATAATACTATTTGATACAATACCTGATCTTGGAAATCTTGACCTCACTAAACTATATAAGAGCCAGTCTTAAACCAGTAAATCACCGTTCTTGGTAATACTGGCTTCGAGCTTGTGTTGTACCAGAAAGCATCTTGGTTATTTGTGTTTCCTTAATCAGAAAAGGGTCCTTATGATTAGTTATGATGTTGATTCATTGTCTTGCATTATTATAAATTAAAATCCACCGTTCTTAGCCATCTTTTACCAATTAATCGATGATGAGATCTTAATCATTATTCCCTCTTGCCCCCGAAATCCATAGAGTAGTCAACATGTAAGAAAAAACATGGTCCACAGTATAGTTGACTTTAATCATCATACTCATTCATCCCCTCAAAATCTCTCATTTCCAGACATTTCGCCAAGTAAAAAAGACACTGATTCTTTCTTTTTTTTTTTCCACTAATCAATTAATTAATTAAAAACGGCATAAATAAGAGTTCAAAAAAAAAAAAAAAACAAACAAAGAGAGAAAACACATTCGCACACAAGCTTGCTAATATCTTTTAGGGTAATCGAGGAGGGGATGATGGGATTTCCCCCATTTTTCAGCAAAGAGACCATGGTTTCACTTTCGGCCAGGTCAAAGGTCTTGCATTCGCCGGTCAAACAGTCTCTCCGATGATGGGTGGAGGAGAGGCTGAGCGAGGGACGGCACGGTCTTGGGGCGCTGGCTCCCGTGGTCCGGAGCGGATTGGATGGCCACACTCTGCTTGGCGAACTTGGCTTCCTCGCTCTTGCCCCAGAGGACGAAGTAGAGTCCCAGGACGATCAGCACCGCCCCGATGATCCTGCATGTTGCGCCCACAAGATTCACATCGACCGTTAACAACGACCTTCACCATCCACTTTTAATTATAGAAACTAATGGCGTGGCCTTTTTCGGTTATAAATTAGACCGCTGAGTCTGGAACAAGAGAAATAAAAGAGTTCGAGAACCAGAGAGAGGACCATACCCGCCCAAATAGAACTCTTCACCAAGGGCAATGGAGGCCATGAGAGCGACGACGAGCGTCTGGACGGGCTGGTAGACGGCTACGAACACAGGACCCCCTCTGTGGATGCACCATATCTGTACGGCGAATGCTATTCCCGAAGCCACCACTCCCTGAGGAAATCCCGATTCGCATATTACTACCATTGTCATTCCATGAGGAAGTGCCATTCTTTTTCTTTGTTAATGCATAGGTGAAATTAATGGACATAAAGTTAGCTGACCGCATAGAAGATGCTGAAGACTTCAGCCCCGGAGTGAACAAGCCAGGCCTGGGGGACCCTCTCGACGAAGGCGGCAATGATCAGGAACTGGATCAGCCCGAAGAAGCAGGTGTACGAGGTGACGGAGAGGCGGGCTGGGTACTTCTTGAGGATGGGGGCCTGGAGGACGAGCCACCCAGACCACGACAGGCAGTGGCCGATCAAGTAGACACAGCCCAGGGTCCAGCTCTTGCCGTTGGCATCCCCGAGGGCGGAGAGGATTGGGTGGCTGATTGGGCGGTGCAGGGGCGGCGCGGGGCTGTAGACAGCCGGCCCCTTGTAGAGGGTGATCACCGATGCACCCGCCACGCAGAGGATCGTCCCGCCACTTCGCTATGCCGTCCTTCCGGTTCAGCCGGACTTGCTCGATTCTAAGGATCGAGGGTTATTGAACAGTTTCAGTTAGTTCAATTGAGTAAGTCGTACTAATAACAATCGAATTTAGAATTTCTTGATTGAAAGAAGTTTACTAAAGAAGTTGTAAGTACTAATAATGATGTAATATGTACTCTCTGGAAATTCAAACCAGTAATGACCTGAGGACAGCCGCCATGAGGAAAGTGATCGCCGGCACGGAGTTTTGGATGGCCGACGCGAAGGTCGGCGATGTGTTTTCCAGTCCCAACATGTAGAATCCTTGATTTGCCGTTATTCTGTCACAAAATTGACCCCCGCCCGACAACAAAAAATAATTAATCAACTAATTAAAAAATAATTTCCACTATAATATTTAAAAATAGCACAATCAAATCAAGGTTAAAATCAATGTGTTTATTCATCAACATACCCGACAAGAGCGAGGAGGAAGAACTGAACAAGAAAGTTCAGAGTGATCGCCGGCCTCTCCTTCCTGCACAACTCCGAGAAACAACGGATCAACTATGAGAAAAATTAATTCATATGGATAGAGATCGAGATGTTGGCTTATATCGGCGAGTACTTTTCAAGGAAATAAGCGAAGGGGAGGAGCAGGAGGAAGGCGATGACGTTGCGGTAGACGATGAACACGATCTTGCTTATGCCCATGTTGAGGGCCGCCCTGGACACAACGTGGAACCCGGCGTAGCCGAACTGCAGGGCCAGCATGGCGGCGTGCAGCTGCACCCGCTCGGGCATCGAGCACCACATCCTCTTCCCACTGCTCGAGCCTGAACCGCAATCGGCCATTGCTGCGCAAGCTGATAATGGAATGATAACCCGAGAGAGGAATGGGAGATGGTGAAGCTGGGAAGGAGATGGTGAGGTAAGGCTAGAGGGAGAGAAGGTTTAAATAAGCTGTAGGGAGTGACTGTTCTCGGAGGTGTGAATGATGGAAAAGGCATCTAAAGGCAGGCTTGTGTGCAAAGGTTGGGCCATATGATGACAACCTTATTATGTGAATCTATTTTCTTAGGGAAAATAAATATTAATTTTAAGAATTAAAAAAAAAAGACTACACAATTTCGACATAACTAATTATCAATCAATGTTAATATTCCTAATGCATTTTTCATGAATATGAGTGCTGGATGGATATATGAGTTAAATCCTCGGCATTAATCAGAGCGTTTTGAAGCTTTCTATAGTGTATTTATCAGCCTTATGACACGGGCTCCGAATAGGGAGAAAGTCTACAGGTAAATCACGTGGCAATGTTTACGTGGTGTCATGAATCAAATAAATCAAATCAATTTTAAGGTTGCTTTCTTTCCCTTCTAGATTTTATTAAAAAAATCCTAAAAATAAATCTTATTTCGAGACTTTCCAACCCAATCATTCTCTCAGCTGACAAACTCTCTCTATATATATATATATGTATGTATATATGTATGTATGTAGGCAATGAGGTTCGGAGATAATATTTAGAGCACGTACCTATAAATCATAAACCAATACCATCTCATGTATATTAGGGAAATCAATACACAACATACAACATATCCTAATTTTTACTCTTGAAGTGGAGGAAGAATGTCACCCACAAGATTATACTCATTCCTCTTTAAGAGCACCCACTGATGTTCTCTATTGGAATAAGGCCTCATTTTCAATTTCTAAGGCATGGGCCGCCCTCAGACTAGTGGCTAACGTAGTCTAGTGGCACCTTCTGATTTGGTTCACCGGGCATATTCCCCGAGTGTTCTTCATCTCATGGCTAGCGATTCAAGACAGACTAAATACCAAAACCCATTTGCAACATTGGACCATCTCCACAGAGGCCATATGCGTCTTTTGCCATGACCAACTTGAATCAAGAGACCGGTTATTCTTCTCTTGTTAGTTCACTAAGGCAATTTTTGAAAAACTTCAGCTTTCCTTATAGCAACATCGGCCTATTAGTTCCTAGAAGAGGAATTCGAGTGTGCATGAACCAAGTGGAAAGGAAGAGGAATAGAGGCAATTGTATTCAAAGTCTCATGGACCATACAGTGGAGAGAAGAAATATGTGAATTTTTCATAACACTGCATCTTCCATAGATGTCTGCCAATATCGCATTTTCTACATGCTTAGGAGTAGGCTAGTAACGTTACATGACATTGGGCAAAAAATTCAAAATAGCAGGTTATCCCCAGTTGACACACTGAGAAACCTTTTGTAAATGTCATAGTTTTATATTAGAACCAAAAAAAAAAAAAAGAACATTATCCCCATTCGATTTGCAAGCGTCCTCATTGTGAGGTGCTCACGTAGAACGTGTTCCCACAGTTGCATTCCATCAACTTTGCGACTTTGTATGGTGTCAGTCCCTCTGGAATGAGCCACATGGATCTCACACACCTCCTTGCAGTGTCAATCCCTCTATTACCTAGTGTTAAAACTACGTTCACAAGTACTGAACAAGAACATGGAGATATTCAACACTTCTGCAAGTGTACATGCCAACTGAATCATTATCCAACGTGTTATGTGCAATTTACCGACATCACTAGATCATTTCTAGTCTGATAGTACAAGTAGCACTGCAATGAACTAGGCCAACAAATGTCGACAAGTTGACATCCAAGCTTGGAGTCTCCACGCCCTCCACTTTCTTGGGAGAGTGCTCTCTTACTTGAACATAGCATACATATGCTTTTATTGAAACTCCTCACTGACCAAATTTGTCATAGATTCCCCTTCCAACCAGAAACCAGCTTTAATACTATTTGTCATAGGCTAAGACTTGATTTCGAGACTTCCTAGGCATGCTTTCCATCCATCGACAAGTTACACACACATATTTCATAAAATTCAAGGACAACATTGAATCACGTACATACTTGACAATCATAAGACAATATTATCCTATTACATCGAATGAGCTAAAACATAGGTTAAAAAAAATCCCCAATTGTCACCCTTAAAAGAGGAGTAACAATACCAACCATGACATTTCCCTGATATTTTATTCCTCTGTATTCAGCTCGACATAAGTAAGCATATTAAATTTTTTAATATATACTATTTTATATCCAAAAATTTACCTAAATAATTCACATTCTAGTCGATTCCATATAGAATCTTTTAAGGGAAGATATTTCTTCTTCTTTCTTTTTTTTTAATAATTTAAGAGAAGATATTTCAAATCAACTCAATCAATTCATGTGTTGGCACTGACATACTACCAACATCATGAGAACTTTAACACCCACAATTTTAAAAATTTATTATGTGCCACACTTTTCCCTAATTTTAGGAATGGCTCATTGACCCACTCACCTAAAATTGCACGGTTGCATGATAATTTGGTCAAATTCCTTCCAAATATGAGATTTGGATTCAGTGCAGTGACAGTACTCCTGATTTGGAATTAAGATATTCCAAATTAGATTATCATAAATGGGACTAGTCGAGAATTCGACCTTAGCTAATTATTGGACTTCTCGGCCTCACAGAAGGAATAAAATAGAGCCTGCACGGTTTGCAAACTACGAGGCAAGACCTTTCGCACCCCGATTTGGGGCGGGTCGTGCACGGGTCGAAGAGGTCTGGGTAGGGCCATTGTCCCACCCTGCCCGTTTTATTTATTATTATACTCTATAATTACATATTTTAAAATTAGTTTACTTGATTTATGAATATTTTTATATTAATAAATTAGATAATAATTGTTATATCTGATCGAAATTATGTAAATCCTTAATTCTTTTAAATTGATTTAATTATACTACAATAAATACATAAATTTATATAATATTTATAAATACATTTTACATAATATTAATTAATTTCCTCCACTCGTATCCCCGCCCAGCCCATATGGGGCTGTTCCGGGTATCCTGTTTGTGGCAGCAATGCTATTAATAATGACAAATTAAAGGAAGCCGCCATTGATGGATAGAGCGAACGGGTGAACATGGAAGGAAGGGGAAGGTGGGTGCCTGAGCTCGTCACCATCCAGCCCGACTAAATATTTAATATATATGTGTGTATATATGTATGTATATTACTTATTTAACGTTAACGTAAATGCGTAAGTTTTAGTTAAAATTTTTTTTTAAATTATTTTAGTATAAAAAATTAGTAATACACACCGAACATAGTCCAATGTGCCCAACGCCAACCTGCCCGCCACTTAATAGATAATAACTTCCCTCATTCTTCGCACGTCAATTAAGCATAGGTATAATTTAAGTAAACTCTTTTTTTTTTAATATTTTACTTGTATGAAAAAGATCAGAAATATTTCTATCATGAGTAGCTCCTTGATCGTACAACGCCCTTTCGGCTATAATACGATCAAATATTGAGCGAGTATTACTGGTTTATCACGAGTGAATAATATTTAACTTGAGTCAAATTGTAATGATATCTGTGAAATATAGTGGGTCTTTTTTTAATTAAAATCAATGTTGACTGAAGAATTAAGGAGAGAGTATTGCACGTGTAATGGTTATGCAAAGGTAACAATACTGATGTAATGTCACAAACTAATACGATCAAGCTCTAAAAAAGTGAATCTTATCGGTCTGTGATACCACGTTAGCAGTATACCTGTTATATAGAAGAAGACTTTCTCGTAATTAACACTAATGTATTCTGTTGTCACTATTTAATTGGTATTTAATATTATTTAAGGAGATAAAGATACCGGGACTCCTACATATTTGTTGATTCTTGCAAGTGAGTTTTGAATTTTTTAAAGTGTTAAATCAAGTCCTATATATTGTTTGCGTTGCAATATCGAGTCCTTTCCGTCACCTGCCGTTACTTTATGTTTACGTGACACTAACGTGATATTGATACACATTAGTATAAAGTAATGGTAGGGGAAGAAAAGACTTGACACTATTATGCGGACAACACATATGACTTGATTTAACACTTTGAAATATTTAGAACTCACTTATAAAAATTAACAAATATATAGAACTTCCGGTGTTATTATCTCATCATTTAAGTACTCCTCTCGGTGGTGGATATGAAATTTGGCATGGAATTGTGAAAGAGTCCCCATCCGTTCGCTAATCAAATCAAAAGGTCTTCACTGGTCAATTTTTTTTTTTGTCAAATTGATGCTTTATATTTGCTCCGGAATTCGATTAATTAAGAGTTCGTTCTTTTCTTTGGATTACAAAACAAGTCCATAAACCTAAAAGAGATGGGCAAGAGCGGAGAATAAAGAGGTACAGATAATTTTATACGCTAGAATCGAATTTAGCATCTCTTAATTTTAATTTGGGCACGATAACATTGGACTAACTCCCCATTTTGTACTGATTAATATTAATATTTAGCAAGTTGGAATAGCATTTTTCTCCACTAAACTAATTGAAATATTTATTTTCTGACCAACCTACCCCTCTTGATAAGCCGAAAGAACCTCGTCGCGGTGGGTGGTGGGTTCCTGATACTAATTCCCTCTCTTTATGCGACAAGCTGCACTCCCGTCAATTGAGAACACCATCATTCAGGAATTCGAAGAAAAAGTGGAAAAGAAAAAAAAATAAATGACAAATAAAAATGTTTTTCTTCCTTTCTCTCATTCAACAACAAACAAGGTGCGTGCTATTCCATGGGAACTTCTTCCATTCCATTACGTATTATGATGGAACACATGCACCGGACTGTCGGATCGTCGTGCGACCCGACCTGATGGGTCATGATGCTACGATCGGATGGCCCAGATGCACCACGCGTGATTCAATTGCGGCACTCACCTGTGTCGTCGTCCCTCTCGGCACCATTTCAGCTTGGAAAGACCCCGCCAGCTTCCATTTCTGCAGATTTGCTCTTATAAAATTGTTAATGATTGTGCAGAAGTTGGCTACTGGGAATGGAGAGGGAGCTATAGCTGGGGATCGGGTTCATCTGACTCGACCCGAATGAGCTGGTCGGGCACAAGTGGATCCAGCCAAGGAGAGATCTCAGTCGGATTTGCTGCAGTGAAAATTAGAAAATGACCTAATTTTCCTCTTCATTCTCATTTAATACAAATAATGAAATGAAATGTGTGAGCATGGGAATTAACACAGTTTTCTTGGGCGTAAACTAGGGATCATTTGCGTATTGAAGATTAAAATGGCCATGTTATACCAACATCCATCGGACAATATCGCTTAGTGGACCGACTTTACTGAAGAGCTATTGGATTTTCTTTAAGGAAAATATTGGTTTTGGTCCTCAACTTTTTTGACTGTATTCATATTTGACCTAAACTTTTTTTAGGTTGATTCAAGTCCTTCACCTTTCAAATATTGTTTAACTTGCTTATCCAAAAAAGATATTGTTCAACTTTAGTCATTTATAATATTTTTAATATTAAAAAAGGTGATTAGGCTTTTTAATATTAAAAAATATATTTTTAATTATAAATTTAAAATAAATAAAAATTTCAACGAAAACGTGGATCAGATCCAACCATTACAGTTCTTGCAAAATCTCTAGTACTATTATAGACTGTTGATAACCCTCTCGAGGACAGTTTATAGTCGAGTCCTTATTAACCTATCTTTTCTTACTTCGAGAGTCTCTCCATTTTTTTAATTGTAAAAATAATTTGTAATTAAAAAATGTATTTTTAATATATTAAAAAATCTAACCACTTTTTTTAGTATTAAAAATAATGAAATGACTAAAAATTGAATAATATGTGAAAGATTGAGGACTGTAATAAACCAAAAAAAGATTTAGGTCAAATATAAATATAGTTCGAAAGGTTAAAGACTAGAATCATTTTTTACTTTTTATTTTTTAATATTGAATACTACAAAGTTTTGTATGTATATATAAGTCAAAGTCCCCTAAATTCAGAGTGGTAGGGGCCCAAGGGAGACTCTAAGTGGACTTTCCATTTCAAAGACAACAATAATACATCATGATTCATTGTCTCTCTTATTTTCTGCACACAATCAAGACATAAAGCGGTGCCTTCCTAGGAAAGAGATGCTGAGATTACACTTTATATACGACTCCAGCGGTTCAATGTCGAGCAGGAAAAGATACACACAATATTATATCTATATATATATATATGTTATGTGTGAGTCTATACATATAAATATATTCAGTTCTTCTGATATATTAGCGGTTGAATACAAAAATTTGAATACTATGTAGCGAAAATATATATTCATTAGCTCAACTTTGTTATTTTTTTTTTGGTCGCCAGCCACGGTATCCAAGCAGGCCCCACCAGCGGTGCGATGTCATCTTTCAGCCAACCATACTTGACTAATCCGTTGGTCGCCCCGGGTCGCACGCCTGGCAATGACGGGTGAGGCTCCCAAGGGGGGTGTCTGCGTACGTGAGGTCTCGAACTCGAGACCTCTTTAAGCGGCACCGAGTTGCTTACCACTCGGCCCAACCCCCTTGGTGCTCAACTTTGTTATCTCAAACTCACTTTCATGTAATTTAATGAGGTTCAATCTCATGTTCAAACTCTTTTTGATGTATTTGTGCCAAGACATCGGATAGAACAACACTCTTTGGCCCTACTCTTTGTCGGACATTGACTTCCTAAACTATATTAGATTTTTTATAGTATTGCATGTGTTAACAGATTCATGACTGAGCATATCCGTTTATCTGATATATTCGCGGTTGAATATTGAAACTCGAACATGGGATATATAGTACAGTGATTAAGTTACCACTACTACTGCATGCAATTTAAAAACAAAAAAAAAAAAGGCATCCTATGTCGGACAGTTAGCTAGTAACCTAATTTCAGCTTGATCAGATGGTACTAAGAAGTTCAACGGCAACAAATCCCTTGATTACACCCAATGGCCCAAAGCTAACTTTTAACGGTATCCCACTTATTCATAATCGAGTCGGATCTCTTAATTATAATTTTCTTTTATATATCATATTCAAGCTCGAAATCTTATTATTAATGAAAAGAAATTACTAATCATTTTAACCTGTTGATATTGGTTCAAAAGGAAAGCTTAATAAACCTCGACATATAATTAAAATTCGACATGCTTTTTTTCCCTTAATATAGCAGTAATTTAGACATCCAATATATAATTATTAAATATAATTTTCTATTTACATATTATTATATATTCCACCGCATATTTTAACTCATCATGTCAGGAGATTTTCACGTATCGAAAAGCGAAAACAATACACCGTTGTAGTCTTCGTTGCTTTATCGTTTGTGTCGGTTGTTGAAATATATTCACCGACTGGTTAATCGCAATGTTCCTCTGTAATAATATCATAGTACTGTGCGTGCTTTCTCATTCGATTAACCCCACCTGCCATCGATGTTTCCCAGAAGAAAATTCCCGGCCCGCACACTAATTAAAATCATTGCGGATGATTAAGGTTAATCGCTCGCGTTCTTTACCGTGACTATAAAGTCGGTTAACCCCCACGCCCCTCGCACGTAAATGTCCGACCCTTTCACGACAACATGCGGCGCCTTTAATTAATCTCCAATGCGAAAAACAGATCGATTAACGTTGGACGAAGGAGATTTTCTGCTACATATGTGTCGATGGCTCTGATCATGATGTGTTTAGCCCTTATCTGGTTGGCAACTTTAGAAGAAATCAGCCAGCTATAAATTTCAGGAATCCCAGTCACTTGAATGTGTAATTTAGTGTGTTCCCTATGCCAAAATCGACTTTAAAAAGCATGCATTTATTTATTTATTTAAATAATCAGGAGCTAATTCTTCTCCACCTCGTAATATTTCACACAAATTCAATTCCGTGAGTTCAGGTAAATTTACGTATGAATACATACATATATTGATGACCGTACTAAGGATTACATTTACACGGGACAATCAAATGTATAACCTCGTGAATTACTCATAAAATAGTCTTGCCACACAAATAATATATATGTGATAATATTAATCAGTAAAATTCAGTTACTTCTAAAATTATTTTTTAAAAATTTATAATAAATAGTAAAAATAGCTTAATTTTATTAATTGATATTATCGTATAAATACCATCACATGTTAACACAGTTGTACGTAAACTTGCTCCTCTCAGCTGCCCTTACATAACGGGGCACATACATATATTTCCTTTTTTTTGATAAAATTAATGGGAATATAATTATACTTACACATATATACACAATATCTTGCATTTCAAAAAGGGGAATAATCGATCACGTTTCCAAAAAACAAAATCCGACCTTTAATTATTCATGCTGCGAGAACACGAACATACATGCTAAAGCACGCTCGATCGATCATGAGTCATCAATGTTTGTCCTCCAAATAATTTTCGTAGGACCAAGTTAGCACAGTACACCAATCGAGATTCATGTTATATCAGTGTGTTTCTTCTAACAGTTTCAATCCCGATTCAAATAAACCCTTCCTCTGTGTGTCGATAAATTTCTGTACTGAGCTAGTTTTCCGGCACTAGTTCCTGGTTACTGTCCCGACACTAATTTGAGGATGAACATCAGTTGATCTGTTGCAAACACGAAAGGATCCTAGCTCGGAAAATGTATAACAGAAATGTCTATGTAGCTGTGAGAAATAATTGTACATACTAAGATTCGATTAAAATCCATCGGGCATCCTCACAAATCGAACTAATAATACACGTGGAATGGTTATCGATATTTTTCAAGTCTGCACAATTTACTGCTTGGAAATTCAATGAACTTATACCATCTTAAATTAAAACTATGCCGTTTTACATAAGGATGAAATTCTCTCAAAACTAAAGACTTGATCCCAAAATCTTTCTTTAAGAAGAGATGTGTAAAATTATCTTAATCGATCTAATGTTGGTTGAATTATTATTGGTTTGTTCAACCAACCCATTATGCATCTTCTTCTGGGCAGGAAAGATTATCTTCTGCAAATAATAACATAACATCGAGAAACCCTGAGTCTATGATTGATTGATCCATGAAGTGAAGACGGATCGGAAAGGATGGAAGGGGAGAATGAGAAAGATAAAGAATCTACTCAACTGTTCAGTCTCTCTGTTGGTAAAGATCCTCTTCACTTAAAGTAGTTTGGCACTTTTTTCTTAATTACTTCTGGCGTAGGGATTTCCGAATATTTGATGGAACATGTCGAGAAAGGAAAAAAAAATTAGACGATTTGAAGAACTGTGCAGAAATATACGCTTCCTTGGGTTTCCAGAAGAAACGGGGACTCGACAGGACAACCAGTTCAGATGGTCGATGAAACGAGCTCCTTTGCAAAAGTAAGGCCCGACAAGATATAAAGGTCAAGATCAGATAGGTTCATGTGTAAAAAGAATAGAAGCATTGAGCTTTCCTCACTGTTAAAAGTCTCCAGAGGATCGATAGTGCCACTAACAGGCCCGAAAAGATTGACTAAGCTCTGGGTTTGCACGTTTTGTGCTTTTGGGTACGTGCTGTTGATCTAATCAAATGAATTCAACACTACAAAAGTACACATGACACAGACCATTTTATATATTGACGATTTGCTGATTCGATAATTGGTACTGACCGCCCCTAGAATTGTTGCTATCAAAATGAGTGAATTGATATGACACGTCGTTGGCATTCCGGTCTTATCTCTCCTTCCAGACCAGTGCTTGCCCCAGAGAGGATACTGTGGTACTTCTGGATCATGATTATTTTGAACAGCACGAAACACTCCGTGGATGTCTTTGGAGCAAGCCTGTTAGAGTTTGGCTCGGTCAGCTGCGAAGGCCGGGGATCTTCTAACTGAGACTATTCATCGATATGAGACGAAGAGCCTTTTTCCTTGAAGCAGTTTCAGGGTGAAGTAGTTGGTGCGATCTTCAATGCTCTTTCTTTCTTCCATCCTTGAATTCTTCGTTTTCTTTGAGATGGGATTGGAATCTCTCTGCAGAACACTTGAAAAGAGACTCAATCAGTATCTTTTCTCGATGAGAAGTCAAAATTAAACCAGAGATTCCTAGCCGGTCGCTTTCGCCAGGATGAAAGTGGGATACTTAAAGGAACTCTTGAAATTCGTTATCTTATTCATAAACTCAATCAATAATATTATTTGAAATATTAATAAAAAATTTCATATTACTATTTTCATCTATTTATAATATTCGCTTTTTAAAAATAATATAAAATTTTTCGCTATCACGTCAAATAACCATTATCCAAGTGTATCACGTCATATACATGTATACGTGTGTGTATATATATATATATATATGTATGAAGTCGACGCAGCTTAAGAATTTCTCCATGAAACGTCCCCATTCACTCACAATTGAATACGAAAGAATTGTTGCGCTGTTCAACTCGCCACTCATTGATATGGAACAGTTTATATTTTGTTCTCTTTTTTTATTTAAATGTAAACTAATTCCCTTTTCCAGAAATAAATAAGATGTATAAGTTTAGAAAATGACATAATGAAGAGGAAAATAATAAAATACAGAAAGTTTCATTAATTAGAATCAAACTGAACCTCTTGATCCCAACTAAAAAGTGGGTTAAATTCTTTATTTGGATCTCCACCGCTGATATTCATAACCCCTATACACGTCTGACTAATTCAGTTCGAGTCGGATTAGTCAATAAATGGTATAGAATAAGTTTTTTCATTAATAAAGACTCAAATTCGAAACATCTACTTAACAGAACTGGGTATTGAACCACCTAAACCAACTCATTTTGATAAAAATGTGTTAGATTCTCCATGTTGAGGTGACTCGTTGATGTTAGATTCTCTTTTTGAGTAAGATTTTTTTATTTAACTCTTTTAAATGAAAAAAATTCATAGTTGATAGACTCCCTTTAGAGAACCAACTTGACTTGCTTACAACTGATCAAAGTTTATTGGAGTCAAAAGTGACCGTTACAGCACGTAAAGAAAAGCGTATAAAGATTTTCCTATTTTATGAAATCAAACTCAGCCCCCCTCCCTTTTACGACAGAGTCTTGCATGTAATGGTGTCATACATGACATTGCTTATGTAGTGACATTACGCAGCTACACATACTAATCAAATTAAATTATTTTTATAATTTTTTATAAGATCTAAAAAAGAAAAATAATCCAAAAATGACTTAATCTAATTGGTTAATATTATTCCATGAATATTGTCACATAATAAAACTGTTACACAAAAGACTTTCTCCCTTTCTAGAGGGAAGCGGACATGAATAAGTATTCAATTTTAATATATAACGATTTTATCATGTAAGACCCAATAGTGTGTTAACACATAAATAGCAATGTGAAGACTTAAGATTTTCAAATTAGCAGTAATTGCACGTGCGAAGTTATTGTATATTACTCACTAAATATCTTTTCCGAGCTCAGCATCACAGGAAAAAAAAAATCTTTCCCAATAGAGTGACTCATTAAGGATCTAATGGGAATATACGGAGGACAAACCGAGGGAGAATCTTAGGAGCTGGGTGAGTGTGAGTGTCGTGTGGGACTACGCAGCTAAAGCCTGTTCGAGAAATACGCGTGTAATGATGCTGCAGAGGAATACTGACACTTGAATTTGCGTGGGTATCTTCGGACAAGATCGCATTTTTCCTGAGATTCTAATTGAATTTATAGTATTCCTAGATACATGTTCCTGTCGTGGGCGGCTGTCCTAACAGAATTTCGACTTTGTGTTGTTTCGATCGTGCTCCGGTCGTTGATTATGCGGGTTTGGAGCATTGTACGTAATTGCGATGTATCGACCCTCGTGCTATAGTTGTGGTACTGACCCTTGAGAGCATTAAGAACGTCTCATTTGCTCGAGGAAGAATTTCGTGTCGATGGATGAATCGGAGTTTCATATCCGACAAATGAAAAAGAAATCACAGCATTATAAAGGATCGAACACTGTTATCTATTGATTAGCTTAAGAATTTAGATTGAATATGAGCTCAAATATGTTACAAGTCTGAAAAAGAAACTCGACCAACCAAATTGGATCGATTGAGATGGCAGGGCACCGCCTACCCTTATACAAGATCTCAAGCTCGAATATTGTGAATAGAGAAAATTCACCTTGCGAGAACTTTACTCTCTAATGAGCTTTCTTAACTAGAACTGTTAGTTAGAGTGCTTTGAGTATTTGTATACTAATGGTTCAGAACGAAAAAAATTTAATAGATTGAAACCTAGTTTATATAAGAATTGATTAACGCACTGACAACTTCAATTTTTGACAGAAATGGACTCCACCTCACATAGGTCCAAGTGAAAATTTTACATAGTATTAAAGCAGGTTATCGTGTAGGCTCACACCTCCATCATCAGATTCGAGTGTGAAATTCATGACCGCAAGCCCGACAGCCGTAGTATTCATGGACATACAACGATGCAGGAACCATAGCTTCTTCTTGGTTGGGCCGCGGTAAGAGTGTCTACAATAAATTCCTATTGGTTGCAGTATCCAAAAACATCCGATAAAACCCGAACCGCAAACGGTCGGTGTTCTCAACCTGCGAATGGCTTCCTGTGTGATGATTCTAGCAGCTCGGTCCATTTTCCTGTTCCCCGGAATTGGGTTTTGTCTCTTGGGCTTTGACCTGCAGGGATCTGCCTTTAAAGTTGGCCGATCTAAGTCCCCCCCAGATTGAAATTGTTTCTTGATATGCCTGGCCCTCACAGCGAGAAATGTCAACCCGTTAGAATTGAATTAGTTGGGATCTGCTGGTTGTTTATATATAGGACAGTGCACATTGAAAAGAAAAAAAAAAAAAAAAGAACACTAAGGAAGGTGAACTAGAACTTATAAGCATTCGATTGCCAATGGCTGCCGAAGTTAACGACTGCAATGAGCACAGATTCTAGGGCTTGCTTGAGCCCGAACTCGACTCTGAGGTTGATGGGGACCTGATTATGTTTATATCTCCCTGTCCCTCGAGGGATCGATGGTCTCCTGTCAGGAGATGTTTGATTCCAGACGGATTAGCAGGTTATTTTACTTAACAAACTTTATATCATTTCAAACATCACAATATTGCATTTCGGTCAGCTACTCCAAAAATTTTAGTATGATTCAAACATTTTTCTAATATAATTTTAACATTTTCCATAACTCGAACCATGCGGCTTGAGGGAATGAACGAGTGAGAGGTTGAATAGTTATATTTATTTTTTTTAAAAAAAAAATTGGGGGCTTAAATTGTTTGCGTAGCCAAACACGACACCTGCTACGCCATTCCCATTTCCCATTTTCATTCAGACCGGCAAGGCAACTCTGAGTTCAACACCAACCAGAAAATCAAATTCCATGACAATCATAAGTACCAAAAGAGAACTGAATTCATTGTTTTCCAGGGAAAACAAAAATGCAGGCACTCGTATGCTCAAAGGTACCATGTGTGTCGGGGCGATTGACAAAACTCAAGGCCCCCGTATTTTGTGTTTTCTTCCTCACTATCTGGTGTTGTTTTTAATTTGTGATCGAGTGCCCGTGACAGGCCATATTGCCGAATGCAGGATCGATCACAAGGTGGCTCTCGCATGTATGTAACCGAGAGTTGCAACACATGGAAAAAGTCGAGAGAATCTAGTTTGAGTCAAGTCGGTTTAATAATAAATAAAAATCCTTTGGTATGAATTTTCTTAATGCTCCAAGATTTGAATATAAGATCTTTAATTAAGTGAATCAAACACTGAACCACTAAATAATACTTGAATTTTCCCAAGTCCACTGGCACAACAAACGTGACAATTTTCGTGCTGCCCAGCTCCAAAACGGCATATGCGATATGTTACTCGGAGTGGAAAGTTTGGAACTATGTTTCGTGGGCAAATGTATGATAATCCCTAGAGAGAGAGAGAGGTTGCGGAGGAGAGAGAGAGCTTCAGGCACAGGTGCGGTGGGCAACAGGTGTCGAGGGTGGCAGGTGTTGGGAGGTCGGTGGCGTCGGGGGTGGCGGGTGTCGGGTGCGGGGGAGCCGGCAGCGGCAGGCGTCGGGCTTCGGAGGGCGACGGGTCGTCTGGCGGCGGGGCACCGGTGCTGCAAGAAGAAGAAGGAAGAAGAAGAAGATGCGCAGAAGATGGAGAGGAGAGAGAATTTTTTTAAAAAATGAGGGGGTGTTTTGGAAATTATGAAAAATGAATATACATAGTGGTGCTAGATTTTGAAACTATTATAAATCGGTGCTAGTTTTGAAAGAACCGGATTTTTTTGTGCTATATAAATTATTGCCCCATTTCTTAATAATCGATTATTTTGATGTAAAGAATTATGATTTTTTGCGATATGTAAAAATACATATAAATTTAAAAAGAATAAAATGAAGAATGAATGAAAGGGTAAGAAAAGAACTGCGCCTAAAAATTGAATCCGACGTATTAATATTAAATTAAAAGTGATGTTACTTAATACTTTATTATTATTTTTTTAACCTACATGCCAGGACATGAGAAATTTCGATTGCCCACGTATAATCACCATGCATCTGGCCATCGGCTCAGTGAAATCCAGTAGCGCAGATCAAACAAGGCCTCCTCCGGCGTAATGATGGCTCATGAAGTCGTCCAACTCCATGTCCCCGACTCTGGTCACGGACTCGCCTTCCAAATCGCCGCCCCGGTGGCCTCCACCGGCATTTCCCCAAACCCCATCCGCTGCCCCGGCCGGCGGCGCTTCCCCGCTGTCCTGCCAGCCTCACCATCATCGTCGACCCACATAAACTCCGTCCTGGCCAGGCTTCACGCAGGCTATTTCAGGATAACCCTATCCGTAGCCGCCCAGTCTCTTCTCTTGAAGATAGCCATTGTCAGCAGTCCCGGAACCGGCGCAGACATGGACGATCCTCTTCACCGGCTCCTCGTCACCCTCCACCCGACCGCTCTCATGCTTGTGCTCTGGTCTCTCACCCTCGTAACCCTAATCACTCTCTCTCTTGTTTACTTCATGCGCTGCGTGTTCCGGTTCGAGTTGGTGAAGGCGGAGTTCTTGAACAGCGTAGCGGTCAACTATCTGTTCGCACCGTGGATCTCGTGGCTGCTGCTGATCCAGGCTGCGCCGTTTGCGAAGCCCGGAGCTGCTGCACCGTGTCTCGTCCTATGGTGGGTCTTCGTCGTCCCGGTGTTAGCTCTCGATGTGAAGATCTACGGCCAGTGGTTCACTAAGGGGAAGAGGTTGGCAATCAAATTAAATGTATAGTCGATCACATACGTACACTGTAGATATATAGACGTCTATATGATAAACATCACTTTATTTTTCAATCACTCGCATAGTAACTGATAAGTATTAATTTTTGATATCGAGTTCTAAATGTTTTAGATAGGCTAACTAAATTCTAAAATGTTTTTACCAGATAATCTATTCCATTTCATAATAGATTGTTAACTGACAGTGTCATGGCACTAATAATGTCACCATATATCACTATTTACTGATATGACAAACAAGTGTACAAATGGATGATCTGAAAAGATAAAATTAATTTACACATGGCGTAACATGTGCATGCCATGTTGGCAATCAGCAATAAATAGTGACGTCATAAGTATTATGTCATCGTATTTTAACGATCTGTCGTGGAATGAGCTGAAATATGTAACGGAATTAACAGTTTAGGACTAACTTTAATCTATCTAAAATATTTAAGACTGAAAGTAAAAAATGATAAATTTATAATATTTTTGCCGTAATTTTCTCCCTCATATCTATACAGATGTTTGTGTGACCCAATATTCTTAATGTGATACTCAAACTGATATTTCTGAGGGATGATCGTGGAAAAAGGTTCCTGTCCACGGTAGCTAACCCGACGAACCAGCTGTCGGTGATTGCGAACCTAGTGGCGGCTCAGGCTGGGGCACAGCTGGCATGGAGGGAGGCCGCGGTTTGCCTATTTTCGCTCGGGATGGTGCATTACACGGTGCTCTTCGTGACCCTTCGCCAGCAGCTGTCGGGCGACGGTTTAATCTCCCCGGTGCTGAGGCCGACCTTCTTTCTGCTCTTCGCAGCCCCGAGTGCAGCAAGCTTGGCTTGGGAGTCGATAGCCAGTGGATTCGATATGAGTTCGAAGATGCTCTTCTACCTCTCCCTCTTCCTCTTCACGTCTCTGGTACGGCTCTTACTATACCACGAAGTCAAGAAAATGACATTTGATTTGAAGCCTTTTTTTTCCTTGCATGAGAGTGAGGTTAGTAATAGTCAATTTGGACTCGAATTCTTCGAGGTCATCTAAGTAAATTCATATTTTTTTGGGTATATATTGAAGTTATATTTTAATTCCATGCAAGCAATGTACATGTACTTTTTTGGCCTGAATAGTAAATTTCAAATATTTTTTTAATGTCTACCACTCATATTCTAAAATTTAATGGGTCTCAATCAATTTAAATTTAAGTTTGACCGGTTCACTAAGAGGTGATATTCTTCTTTTCATGAATTTTCTAAAAGGTCAAACTTCCGGGTCAAGACTTTACTCAATTTACAAAATTCAAATCCGAGCCTTGACTTAAGAATTTGAAAGGAAGAGATGTCGAATCAATTCTATAAAACTTATTTCGTGTTGTATGCGGTTTTCTTTAATTATATCCATGTTTCTTTTTTCCAAGCGTGGTGCTCGATTTCAAAAAATTTAACGAATTTTGACTAATCTAAATTCTTTATTCTTTTAAAGATATGCAGGCCGATGTTGTTCAGGAGATCAATGAGGAGGTTCAATGTGGCTTGGTGGGCGTATTCCTTCCCTTTGACAATGCTAGCGTCGGCTTCCGTCGGGTATGCACGACAGGTCAAAGGCTGCATCCCTCGAGCCCTGATGGTCATCTTAACAGCAGTCTCTGTCCTGGTCTCCATAGTCTTAACCATCCTAACCTTGCTCAAGGCCAAGAGGCTTCTTCTCAACGACGATACGAACTCAACGATCATCGACCACTGTCTACCATCAACTATGTGACAGTGTGTGCTTTTGCAGTCGCTTCCCAAACAGTGAAATATCCGCTGAGCTAATAGGAAGTTAATCTTCAGTTGCTGGTGCTCAGCCATATATTTTCATTATATGCTTTCAAGGTGTGAGAAACTTGCTTCAGAACCAGCCGTCATGTGATTGCATGAATTGTTTGTAACACGTACCCTTAAGTACATGCTCTCAACAACACACGATCCGAATCGTACATGTCACGTGCCCTCATATGACAGAATGAATTGTACGTCGAAACCTAAAAAACTTTGGTGGTTGAGATGTCACTTCAGGATGGAACTTAACGTATAAATTTTCAACATAGCAAGTGCAAGTTGTAGGGCTGATCTTTCTTTCTTATACATGGAAGATGAAATACATTATATATATATATTGTTAGGGTTTTTTGTTTGATGTGTTGAGCGGAAGAAGACGAGAAGAGATGGGAGAGCCTCCGCTCATTTTCCCCCTTATTTGCAAGGCATGATGGGTTTTTTCGTGAGTCCCTAAGGGCCGGGGCCGGCCCAGAAGAAAGGGCCCGGGTTCATAGCCGCGGCCCAACACTTGCCCCTGAGTTTCTCACGGGACTTAGCGTGGGAAACTAATTTAAATTTCGACGGCATCGGGTCTCCCCTAGGATGACGATGTTGTGCTTTCTTTGCCGCTCGAGGATCAAAGCGACGCTATTCTGGCAAGGAGATAGATGCTTGCTGAGAGTGAATCCCAAGAGAAGGGACTAGCGACACTGATTCAGAGATCGCGCAAGGTCTTGATGAGGGCTTCCTGTCCAGAAGTGTGTTAGGCGGCAAGTGCATTCTTGCATAACCGAGCTTGAAAGGAAGGTCAGGAAGAAGCGTGACTGGAAGGAGGAGTGTCAGGGTATGCGCATGAGCATGCGAGATCTAAAACTCTAAGTGGAGGCTCGGGAGGAGGAAATTGGTGACGCCCGTGGCAAAGTCAACCTGCTGAAGGAGTAACCGACCTTGAAAAGGGCAGAGAGGAAGAGGCCTCAGGCTCAGTAGGACGATAAGGAGGAGGTCCTTTAAGGCCAAGCTCAAGAATCATCTAAAGCGTTGTCCCTGGTTGTTGATGGGAAAGCGGCGGATATTGAGCATGCCAAGCATGAAGTCGTGGGGTCGTTCAGGGCAAGCGACGCTTTTACGGAGGAACTGATGAGGCATAGCGACGGGGCCCGAGAGGAATCACTTAGAACTATGAGAGATGACTCGAAGCGTCTACATCCCAATGCCGATCCAGCCCGGATGCCTAGCTTCGAGTATCTACTAGCGCTCGAGGAGGCGCGCTCTTCCGTATTTCCCTTGAAAAGCCAAGGGACTCCTTTGTAAAAGATTGTATGCATTGAACTGGAATGGATTTGTCTTTTTTGTGAATGAGACCTTTTCTTTTTCTTTAGTGACCCAATCCATCGATTAACACTCGCACAAAGTAACTTCAAATACGGGGCCAGGTCTGGGCGTTAAACGACCCCTATGGATTTCATCAAATGTCTTCTTTAACGATTTAGCATGCCTCGGGATCGGAGAGGTTTTTAACTTAGGGTTTGGTCCATAGATACTGGGGCCTTAACGCTTTTAGTTTGCCCCTGGGTCGCAGAAGTCTTGGATGTCTCGCCCTAGGATTACCAAGGTCTTTGACGCTTTTGGCATGCCCCTGGGTAGCGGAGGTCTTAGAAGTTTTGCTCCGAGGCTACCGAGGTTTATGACGCTTTTAGTGTGCCCCTGGGTCGCAGGGGTCTTGAACTTATATGATTATTGTTATTACGCTTTTCTTTTTGGTTTTTGCACCCTAATCACGAAGGACCCGCTTAATGCGACACTTCACAGCTCTGATTGAGAAGGTTTTAGCGAAGCGATGCCTTCTTTATGATAAAGGATGTCTGCATTGTGGATCAACCCTGTGTGAGGTCGTAATAGATCAAGTAAGGCGCTCCGTGAGGTCGCAGGTAAGGCAACGCTTTAGTTGACGAGTATTTCTGTCTTGAGCGTCGCTAGGGTTCGTTTTCTGAGCGTGTCCCTAGGTCGCAGGGGTCCTGCAATCTTGCCCCGGGATTTCCGAGGTCTTTAATGCTTTTAGAGTGCCCCTGGGTCGCAGAGGTCTTGCAATCTTGCCCCGAGATTTCCGAGGTCTTTAATGCTTCTAGCGTGCCCCGGGGTCGCAGAGGTCTTGGAATCTTGCCCCGGGATTACCGAGGTCTTTAACGCTTTTCAGGGTGCCCCTGAGTCATAGGGGTCTTTTGTTTGAAACGTTTTTAGGCGCGCCCTTGGATCGCAAGGGTCTTTTGGTTAAACGCTTTTAAGAGCGCGCCCCTGGGTCACAGGGGTCTTTTGTTTGAAACGCTTTTAAGCGCGCCCTTGGATCGCAAGGGTCTTTTGGTTTAAAGGCTTTTAAGAGCGCGCCCCTGGATCGCAGGGGTCTTTTGTTTGAAACGCTTTTAAGCGTGCCCCTGGATCGCAAGGGTCTTTTGGTTGAAACGCTTTTAAGCGCACGCCCCTGGGTCACAGGGGTCTTTTGGTTGAAACGCTTTTAAGCGCGCGCCCCTGGGTCACAGGGGTCTTTTGGTTGAAACGCTTTTAAGCGCGCGCCCCTGGGTCACAGGGGTCTTTTGGTTGAAACGCTTTTAAACGCGCCCCTGGGTTGCAGAGGTCTTAGAAGTCTCGCCCCGGGCTTACCGAGGTCTTTAGCGGTTTTGAGCGTGCCCCTGGGTTTCAGAGGTCTTGGAATCTCGCCCCGGGATTACCGAGGTCTTTAATGCTTTTTAGCGTGCCCCTGGGTTTCAGAGGTCTTGGAATCTCGCCCCGGGATTACCGAGGTCTTTAACGCTTTTGAGCGTGCCCCTGGGTTTCAGAGGTCTTGGAATCTCGCCCCGGGATTACCGAGGTCTTTAATGCTTTTTAGCGTGCCCCTGGGTTTCAGAGGTCTTGGAATCTCGCCCCGGGATTACCGAGGTCTTTAACGCTTTTGAGCGTGCCCCTGGGTTTCAGAGGTCTTGGAATCTCGCCCCGGGATTGCCGAGGTCTTTGGCGCCCCGGACTTACCGAGGTCTTTGGTGCCCCGGGCTTGCCGAGGTCTTTGGTGCCCCGGGCTTGCCGAGGTCTTGGGTTTTTTTTTTTTAACGCTTTTAGCGTGCCCCGGGCTTGCCGAGGTCTTTGGCGCCCCAGACTTGCTGAGGTCTTTGGTGCCCCGGGCTTGCCGAGGTCTTTGGTGCCCCGGGCTTGCCGAGGTCTTGGGTTTTTTTTTTTTTTTTTTAACGCTTTTAGCGTGCCCCGGGCTTGCCGAGGTCTTTGGCGCCCCAGACTTGCTGAGGTCTTTGGTGCCCCGGGCTTGCCGAGGTCTTGGTTTTTTTTTTTTTTTATAACGCTTCTAGCGTGCCCCGGGCTTGCCGAGGTCTTTGGCGCCCCAGACTTGCTGAGGTCTTTGGTGCCCCGGGCTTGCCGAGGTCTTGGTTTTTTTTTTTTTTTATAACGCTTCTAGCGTGCCCCGGGCTTGCCGAGGTCTTTGGCGCCCCAGACTTGCCGAGGTCTTTGGCGCCCCGGGCGTGCCGAGGTCTTGGGTTTTTTTTGGTATCCTAATGGGATCCATATCATGAGCTCTAGCACCATTAGTAATGGGGCAAACATGTACGCTTCACCATGATCATCAAATCATAGGAAAAGCCACTAAGCAACTACGGAAGCAAGGAAATCAAGCACACAGCAACAGTTTTAACAATAGAGAAATAGGCACATTCACAACATGAAACAACATCAAAATTGATAGGGAGATGAAGCAAACAGCACCGGCCCTAGCAGTAGATGAATAGCTCATATTCTAGACTGCAATGAGATCAAAATCGGGTGAAGGAAAAGAGGGTACTGACCGGCTGCAACAACATATAATAACTGCCCCATATTCTGTCAAAAATGACGTGCAAATCAATGGAAAATATGCAGCAAAGAGCTGCTGAAATAAAAGATGAAAGATAGCTCTATTTTCCTTAAAAAATGCACTCAAAATAAGGAAAACATTAGACCAAAAGCAGCCGCAAACATAGCCATTCAAATAGCCCCATGTTCCATTGAAATGTCATGGTAATCAAGAGAAAAGTCCAAGCAAAAAGGCTGCTGCAAAATCAGATGGATAAGGGCTCAATTCTTATTGAAAATGTCATTGAAATGAAGATAAAATCTAGACAAAGGTGTAACTGCAGCTTGGACTTTTAAGAGCCCACAATCTCCATCAAAATGATATTAAGATTGGGAGAAAGCACTAAGCAAGCAGTTTTGCGACAACAAATAATGACGAGCTCTTTTCTTGTCAAAATGATGTCGAAATCCGGAGAAATTACCAAGTAAGGAGCTGCTGCATTGTGGGGGTATGCACAGCCCTATTCTCGGTGAAATTTGCATTGAAAATACTGGAAAATGTCGAAGAAGGAGCTGCTGCATTATCAGAATGTGTACAGCCCCTATTTCAACGAGAATGACATTCGAATCAAGAGGAAATCTCAATCAGGGAGCTGCCACATTATCGGAGTATGTATAGCCCCTTTCTCGGTTAAAGTGACACTCAAATCAAGACAAACCATCAAGGGAGTAGCAGCTGCAATAGGGGACATTAAACAGCCCTATTTTGGATGAAGATGGCTTAACAATCCTGTTGAGACTTGCAGCAAAGAGCAGCAGCAATGATAAACCAACTAGAGCTCAAATCTGCCCTAATGAGAGATCAAAAGTGGGAGAAATCATCGAGCAAAGATCGGCAGCACTTCAAATATTAATAAGCCCAAACTTCAATGAAAAAGCCATGAAAATTGTGGAAAAATATGCCGCAAGGTGCAACAGCAATCAAGGATATTGAACAGCCCCGTTCTCCTCGAAATTGCCTCTAAGACATGGGGAATCGTGGAGCCAACAACCAGCAGCAATTATAGAGATTAAGTGGCTTTATTCTATTGAAATTGCCATTAAACCAAAGAAAAACAATGAGCAACGAGCTGCTGCGACCACGGAGGCCCGTTTCCCTTGAAAATGACATGCAAATCATGAGAAATTTGCAGCAAAGAGCTGGTGCATAATCTAACACATTAAGGCTCTAATCTCCTCAAAACCAAAATGAAAAATGGGAGAATTCATCGAGCAAAGGGGCTGCTCCAACTATGAACTTTAAGCAGCTTCATTCTTATCAAAATGCCATGAAAGTCAATGAATAAGGCATAGTAAAGATCTGTCGCGACAGCAAATGAAAGCCAGCTCTATTCCAACCCCATAACAGTGTGTGTTCTAGCAATATGGCTGCACATATTAACACAACATCAAGCATAGCATATTATGGCTCAATCACGGCTCCGCACAGCAGGCAACATCATATCGCAGCAGAAAAACACGGTAAACATAACTATCCGCAATTAAGACAGCATATGCCGCAATCATTCAATGTTCATGCCCCACCATCAAACGGCCATCAAAAAGCATGTTACCTCAGTGAATGCGGCAGCGAAACCCAGCGAGCATGATAGAGAATCAACCCTGAAGAAGCTCACCGTGTAGTTTGCGAGTCGGAAAATGATTCTAGTCTCATTCAGCCATTTGATCGAACACTTGCCAGGTGTTCTCGGCTGGTGGTCATAATGCCCCGAAGATGGACGTGGGCTCGATAGCAGCCCCTAGCAAGGACGGCTCGAGCGGCCCGAACTACGAACAAGGGCTTAAGTCGGTAGTTCACGGCGGTGTGGCTCGGAGGTTGAACGATCAGTGGGCGGGATGGAAAAATGATGGGCAGGAGCTTGAGGTGCTGGGTGATGGTTTGGCATTCGTTGGATGTGAGTGGTTCTTAGTAGCCGAACCAATGGTGGTCGGCTCGGGTCAGGGCTCGCAGCGAAGGCGGTCGATGGAAGAAGATGGGGCTGTGGGCTCGCTGCTCTTCCATGCCGTTGGCTGCTGAGGTGGCAGCGCGGCTCGGCGGTAGTAGGGGTGCACGGGGAAGAGGAGGATCGGAGGAAGAAGGTGGCCGAGTCGAGGTTTTCGGTGGTGGTCCGGCCTTCCGGAACTTCGATGACCGAAGCTTGGGCTCGGGATCGCTGGAAGTTGGTGAACCGAGAGGTTCGAGGACTGCCGAAAGCCCCTCCGATGGCCGAAACCGAAGAGCCAGGCTTCTCGATCGTTCCCACAGACGGCGCCAATGTTAGGGTTTTTTGTTTGATGTGTTGAGCGGAAGAAGACGAGAAGAGATGGGAGAGCCTCCGCTCATTTTCCCCCTTATTTGCAAGGCATGATGGGTTTTTTCGTGAGTCCCTAAGGGCCGGGGCCGGCCCAGAAGAAAGGGCCCGGGTTCATAGCCGCGGCCCAACATATATAAAGCTGTTTGATAAATCCATGAAGGTAATTTACAGCTGTTCGAGAATTTCTTAAATGACATTTCCATGGACATCGAAAGAGACATGAAGCGTCTCGATCAGTTGACCCTTGTCCCCGTGTCGATGGTCTTGTTTTGTTTCGGAGGCAACTGGACAAAGTGTTCGAGGAATATGCCGGTGGGAGGAGAGAGCTTTTCAGGAATAATGAATTAATTATTCTGCCATGGATGATTACGTTCAGCTTTAATGCTTTTTTAAGTATCTAATTAATTCGATTATATTATTCGTATTACCTCATTAAGAATTGACAATCTTTTATAGTAGATTTTTTTTATTGATAAAATCTCGAATTTGACATTTTTAGTTAAGAAGAAGAAACAATGGATTATCTCGATCATTCATTCACTCTAGTTCAGGTCTAATTCTTTATACTGGATATTTTGGCCATATTTCTAGAGAAAATGATCAATTAATAGAGTCAATTATTTTAAAGTTATTTTTTATTTTTATAATTGATTAAAAAATTTTAAATGATTAAATTTTATTAATCTGTGCTGATATTCGTTGCATGCAATAATCCCTCGAATTTCTGCCGGATTATTTCGTAAATTGAAATAATATGATTAAGATAATATTAAATAGGTGGACCGTATCGCCGCTGTAGGGATGGCACTACAATTAATAATAGTCTGCGATGTGACTGTGACAATTGATGCACGTAGTCTCAAATTTACATTGTAAAATAATTAGATTAGATAGACCATTGTATCACGACATGGTATGACATGTTTACGATGTGGGATTTGATCATTTTTAATTTGTCTCGTATCGTAAATACGCATGATATCTTGTTCGACAGCTTGTCGTGATGTTTATGTAACTCGAGCTCAACTGCCAGCCCAATTAAGATGGTCGGGCAATGATCGCGCAACTCGACTGTAGTTGGCCTGATATGATGCCGCTGGTTCGATGAGATATCCGATCTGTCTCGCGTACATGTACATCACTAAATTGAGCATTAAAGAGTCGATCCAACACCGTTTTATGTAACTCAAGTTCATGTCCTGCTAATTTAAAGTTGAACACGAAAACTCGAATACCACGTACGAGATTGGCCAAATCATCACTACCGTTCCTTTTCTGTTAAGAAAAAAACAGTTCGTGTACAGCTCGAACCTTTTTTTTTTTTTTTTGGGCTTGAAAACAGTAATTTTTATAAAAGTGCTGGTCCAGTATGGTTCAGCCCACTGAGCCAAGGTGGAGCCGGGGGACACCGGTGCATTGTCCTTCCACTGCTAAGAGCCGGAGGTTATCGCTGCTCTGTGAAACCAGCCTCACGCATTGCCCTCCGCTCTAAGGACCCGAGTAACCCTGGCCTTCGCCTGAACCCCTCGCCCCAACTCACGACTTGGAACAGGCAGGCCAGCGATTAGCCGCCACGGATCCAGCCAAGTGGATCCGAAACCATGTCCCAACACCTTGATGCCCCCACTCGGCCGCGTTATAAGCCCGCATTACCTGGCTCGGCTTGTATAGCTCGAACTCACTGGCTAGTACTGGTTTATCTTGGTGAACATGCTTGAAACCGACAAATGGATTTTGTGCCACGCGATTCCATGTATTTCATAACCCATCAAATGATAATTAATGTTATAATTAATTAATGGTATAATTAGTAAATTAATTTTTATATATTATTTTATTACGTAATATTAAAGTTGATACCAAATAAGATAATAATATTGACCATTCCCTTCATATTCCATTCCATTCTAACCTACCAAACATGATAATGAGGAAATCTATCCGGAATAGGAAGTCTCGTTCCCTCCCACCAAACATCCCATAGAACATTCGGATTGATGGGGTATTGTGACCGCATTCTTCCATGAATTGGTTTTGTCCCGCCGCCGGAGTTGCCAGAAAATTATTTTCCGATTAATTTCCGGCCGTCCGTGCTCGAGGAGAAAGTTTTTAACAGAGCTGTTGTACCACATTGGTAATACTAATATGTTATATCAATCTAATCAGAATTCGTTATTTATATATTTGTTATGTTAAAGTTTGTTGTTTTATTAGAGTTTTTTAATATTTTTAAAGAAATTTTAGGATTTAATATTTCTAAATGTATATATTATTAATTACATGATAGCTTTTTATTAGACGGATGTATCACATCAATATTGATAAGCGATATAATCGCTTTACTAAAAATTTTCTCATGCTTGAGAGGGCCAATACATGGACTCTTCATTGGCTTTTGAAAATCGATTCATGAATATCCAAATCGAACATCATATAACATATATTATATGTTAAATTCTAATTAAATAAATATATTACATTATCATCAATTTATATTATATACTAGATGGTAGATTACGTGTTAAGATTTTTCTCTCGAGTTCTAAATTAATTATAAAGAATTTTATGTAAAAATTTGTATAATATTTTCTTTCCTATTAATGCACCTCGTACAAAGTGCCAACGTGGAATAAATTCCTCGCCAAAAAGAAGAGTGCGGGAGGAACAGGGGACACGTGTTGTCTTCAAGGGTCACTTGGGATCCGATTTGGAGTCTCCCACCGTTTCTAAAACCCTTCCTCCTTCCTCTCTCTGCCTTCTCACACCTCAGCCACCTCAAGAAGCGAAGCCTTAAACCCCTCCGATTCCCCTTCGGCTTCTACTGTTCACCTTCTCCCCCAAGATCGTGTCTTTCGAGTCCGGGGCTTTCTGGGATGGGAGCTCTGGCCCCCGCCGCTCCGTGGATTCCGGAGGACGATGTCCTGCTGAGGAACGCTGTTGAGGTCTGGCCTTTTTGTTTTTCCTTTTTCGTTCCCTTTTTCTCGTTCGATTTGGCTACGTCTCATGACCCATTTGATTGATCGGCCTCTTTATTCGCTCGATTGCTGTAATGATCAACTCTTTTCCTTTCTGGATTTTGAATGTGGGGATGGGCCATGTATGTGTGAGCTTCGGTTCTTGCTCTTTGACTTGTTAGTTGGCAAGGGGGATATTGATTTCGAGCGTCTGTTTCTTTCTCTCTTGAGTGGGAGCGGCCGTTTCATGACGTGTGTAATGCTGCTCGAGAATATTGAGTGTGTCGGGCAGGGACTGGTCTCTGATGTTCCTTATCAGTGTTCATGAGGTAATTTGAAGGCGTGCTTATGATTAAAGTGAACTATTACATGCAGGGAAAGATCTAAAAATTTTTTCCATGGTGGCGAAATTCAAGTAACAGTGAAATGATGGATTTTGGGGGCGAAAGAAGATAGCTTAACACAAATTTAGATAAAATTAGTAAAATTTACGTAAAATTTTAAAGGTTTTTCTGGTAGGGGGCGATCCCTCTCCACAGTTTCTGATTACATACCTATTGCTGCTTGCGATATCATGGAACCTATAGAGTTCTCTTTTTGGTGCATCTGTGAAGTATCTATCATTGGTGTCCTTGACTATCAGTGATGCATGGTAATTTCTTGGTGAGATGTACTGCTCATTTGGGTCTCTTTGGAGATTTAAGACTACAGGGTAATGGTCTAACCTTTAGTTTGGCATTAAGAATGGCAGTATGCCAATCTCGTTCTCATTAATATCGATCTTAACAGCATTCAGATTTGTAATCCAAGAATTCAGTGGCTATTCATGTAGATAAATTGTTCATTCCTGTGGTGGAATTTTTTCCAGAGAAGTAATGCAATATACTCTTCATAGAATAGCTTGACTTTTTATTATAATTTCAAAATTTTCTTCATGTTTTCACTATTTTTCCAGGCTGGTGGTTCCTTGGAATCTCTTGCAAAAGGTGCAGTGCGATTTTCTCGAACGTACAGTCTCCAAGAACTTAAATGGCGTTGGTACTCCCTCCTCTATGACCCTGTTATTTCCGCTGAAGCTTCAGTCCACATGTTTCAATTTCAGAAATCTGCTTCAAATCCGCCATCAAAGTTGAGTAAGTTGGGGAATTCAAAAGAAAACAAGTATTTCTCCATGAAGAGAAAAAACCAGAGCGTACGGAACTGCTACTATGCTCTTCGCAATAGAATACGCAACGAACCATTTAATTCTGAGGATTTCAACTATCGCGTGGGCCCTGGTAATGGAAGCTGCCTTCAAACTGAAGAAGTAACTGGGGATTACATGCTTGGTGATTTGAACTCATGCCATTTTAATTTGCAAGAATCTGATCTTCAGATGATGCAACATGCTTTTCCTAATATGTCGATGGATGGTGTGACTAATACAACTAATACCCCAAAGAAAGATGTGGAGAACCCGTCTGAAGGCTTTCTTGTCGGACAAGATAATTTAAGTAAAGAGATGCCTGGTCCTCTTGGAAGGGAAGCTGGTAGTATGGAGTTGTTTGAAACCAATGGCTTAGATCCTATAAATCCCAATAGCAAAAGTGTTTGCCAGGAATTGGAACAAACCAATGCATTCAACTCCCCATTTTTGGACTGTGATGCCTCCTTTCATGGATTGGACTGTTCATCTCCACTTATGCCTATTTGGAAAGGTATGGAAGACGTCTCACTGCTTGGTGATATCAGCCAGAAAAATCTTTCCCTTGAAGAAGCTTTTGCTATAGAGGATAGGGAAACTAATAATGCGGATCCATCAGCTGTAAGTGCTGAAGGTTACTTGGAAGAACTCTCAAATGCTCTCCTGAATTTCACAAATGAGGAAGAGCTCTTTTTTATGGATGTTGATGCGAAGGACGTGTTTGATAAGTCTTACTATGATGGTTTGAATTCACTCCTGCTGAGCTCTCCAGTTGATGTTAATCAAGAAGCAGAAACACCTGATTTGTCCAAAGCTGTTACGGCAGCAGTAGCTTCAAAAACTGATGTTGTTCCTGATGATATTTGCAAATCAGAGGAGCTTATGGTATCAAACATGTCAGGTTCAACCACACTATTTTCTGAGACGTGCAATGAGTTTATGTTTTGTGCGCTAAACATGGAGGACCCAGAGATCCCATGCAATGATGATGTTGTTTTCCCAGATACCTTTGTTCCTTCCCTGACATTAACAAAGGTGAAGAGCAGGCTTGAGGAAAGAAGCGATTCCATCTCTTCCTTTTCAATGGCAAAGAAACTGTTAGCTAATGCAAGATCTCCTGAAAGGGGCCTAAGCATTTCTGATGGGCACCATCATGGCCATTCACAGCTAACCCGATCACAGGTTTCAGCGAAGAATTCTTTTAACCAAACTGTTGGTTCTGCTCATGGGACTAAATGCGAAGTGTCCAATAGCAATATTGGTGTCAATTTACCTGACAGAATCAATCCATCAACTGTTACATTAGATAATCACCCTAGTTTGACACTGAAGAAAGAGCCAGTAGAAATTTCCAGAATCAAACAACTCACCTGTAGTTCTATCAATTCTGCCTTGAAGAGGCCCCTCAATGGTTCTTACATATTTCAATGCCAGCAACTTGATGAAACTCGGGAGGTTCTGGACCGTCTAGATTCAGAACTTGGGTCAATGAATCATGCATGCCCGGATTTAGGAATTGATCTTGGCTCTTCAGCGCCAGAACAAATTGAAAGTGATGATGATCTGCCTTCTTTTCGCGATGTTGAGGCAATGGTAAACTATATGGCGTCCATAGCTTGATATATTCAATAGAACTTTTTGATTTGGTTGGTGCATGACTTGCTTACCATTATGTTTGTTGTTTGCACAGATCCTTGACATGGACTTGGACCCAGATTGCCAGGATTTGTATTCCAATGAAAAAGGTAATACTTCGTCCATATTGAGAGCTCATGCAAAAAGCAATATGTGCTCATAGAAGGATTTGGTCCATAAATGTTATCATGAGAAGCTGACAATGTTCTTCACCTGTTCTTTTGTTCAGTCTTGCAGTATAATGATGAGGCGGTGAGGAGGAAAATGGTGAGGCTAGAGCAGGGAGCTCATTCTTATATGCAAAGAGCCATTGCATCTCATGGAGCTTTCGCTATTTTATATGGTCGCTATTCAAAGTGCTATATAAGAAAACAAGAGGTATATCAGTTTGATGAAGTCCTGATTGATCTATAGATTTTTTAGCAATTCAAGTATAAAAGTTTTTAAATGCATCTCCTGCTATTGGTATGACATGGCTTCCTTTGTTTCCTGCAAAATGGTGTCTGCATCATTGAGAATTTTCAGCAAAAAGGTAAATAAAGCAAACAACTTTGCAAGCTGATTATCTCTCTTACGTATGATGTGCTGAAATACATTCTATTTTGTCTATGGATTTCAGTTTTTTAAGTGAAATGGCAACTATCATATTGCACTATACATCATGAAACAAATAAACCCTGCTTTCTATCAGTATAGGACATGGAAGTGACAAGGTTTCTAGACAGTGTAAAATTGCACAATCTAATCGAGCTTTTGGAACATCATATAATTTTTTAAGGTCTTGATTGGGAGAGGAAACGAAGATTTTAAAGTTGACATTGACCTGAGGAAAGAAGGGCGATTCATCAAAGTATCAAGGCAACAGGTATGATTTTTCATTCTCGATCTTGCCCGGCTCCTCTTTCATTGGTGGTTTTCTTAGGATTTCTTTCCCATTGGAAGATGAACAATCTGCATCATGAGATGGCCTTAAGTCGCATCCTGAAATTCACAGGCGACAATAAAGCTGGAGGAGAATGGATCTTTCCTTCTGAAGAATCTAGGGGACAAGTTCCCAATCTTTGTAAATAACAAAGCAGTAACGCCTGGGCTGAGTACGATACTGACTCCCAACTGTCTGATTCAGGTAACATCCCCATAGCTCATTTCTACTACTCTCAACTTCAACATCATGACGCACCTCTCATTATGGCATTTAAGTTGAGATCTGGTCCACTGTCCGTCTTAGATATCAAAAGCTGATGGGTTGTGATTATTTCTGACTTGCAGATTAGAGGAACACCTTTCATATTTAACATAAACCCGATTTCCGTGAAGCAATTCCTCGAGTGCACCAGAGGGAAACCTCAAGAGCAAACATAGAGGTATCAAATCATTTCTTCACCGTTATAGTCAAGATTTGTAGATGCCTTGGTGAGAGTCAAAATTTTCAGAGATGCACTGATTCTTTTCTACAAGTTATTTCTTGTTAAAAAGTGGATCTCCTCGTCTTTACACTGTTATAATAAGAAGTGCTAAACGTCAGTGCTCGTGATTCTCCAAATCTCAGCAATCAAACATGGTTGCTGATCTCTTTCAATGCCACCTGTCCAAGTGCGATTTATTGACTCGATACTGCAATTCATCATAGTTCCCATTCTGTACCCGGTTAGATTCAGTGAAGGACTAGAGTGTGGGGCATGGCACAATTTCTCGCAACAAAATCATGTTATTAGTAGTTATCAATTTCTCACGAGCTCCCTTGACAATTGCCAGCACTTCAAGAACATGATGAGCTTCGACGGAAAGAATCATCATCTAGAGATACTTTGCAAAGCAGGACATCTTGCAATGCTAATAAAAAGTGCCGAGGATGAAGAAACAGCCCAACTCTCTTTAATTTATCTTTCGCAGCTATATTTCCAGCCCGGGAGTCGATGAAACGAGACTCTCAGACCCCTCTCGCAGATTATAGAAGGAGAAGAGATTCACCTGTTTCAAGAACCATGGGCTTCACTATTAGCTAATACTGCAAAATGTTGATAACCAAATGTTCCATATATGCGCATAGAGACCTATAGCCTTACCAGAAAGGGTCATTTACCAACATGAGAATTAGAGTTGAAGAGGGGCCTGTAATAGCAGCAACTCTCTTGAGCAAGCTGTGCTTCAGACCTGTAAAGTCCCTTCATCTCCTTCTTCAGTCGTCTAGCATACCGCCTTTCCTCCTTCACTGCAGACTGCATTATAGAAAATCAGTATTACACTGATCAGACTCACAGGGTACTTTGTATCTTCCATATATTATAGCTGAAACCAAATGGCAAATAATGGTGCCATATGCTGAATCAAATAACTAAAAATAATCTAAAAGTAGCAGCAAAGATATACCTCAGTCTTTCTTCTCCTCTTTCGACTCTTGACCGTGTTCCCTCCCCTTGGTTATCCTTGTTTCAAAGTATTTCCACCCTTTACTTTCTCAATAGCAGGTTTTCTGGAATCAGGCAGAAAATCCACAGGAAGTATTTCTATCCCTTTAAGGCTGATCACCTTATTGTTGACTGCTCAAGCTCCAGCAACAGTTCCAGACAACAACCTCCTTCAAGCTGCTTCAGGCGCTTCAATTCTCCGAGGGTGATTATCAAGGTTAGAGTGTGTAGAGACGATTGTTTCGCAATCCCACACTTCTGATTCATCACTGCTTTCTTCAATAATCATCACTTCTCGTTCTTCTTCATTCTCCTTTTCCGTACTTCTCTGCATATTCCCTGCAGCGTTGAATTAAATCTGCAGCATACTCCTCTATTTCTTTGTTTTTCAATTGGTCCTTCTGACGCAACAAGTCTACTGGAGGTTTATAATCACCTTCAATTTCTAGACCATCTATAACCTTGTCATTCAATGCATGTGCCAGCTTATGAGCAAGGTCTCGGTCTTCTTCAGCACCACCATGACCACCATAGTAATCATCATCATCCTCGTCATCATACCCATATTCTTGATGCTCAAGCTGCCAAAAATGTAGTGAAAAGTTAGATCCACAACCACATACGACGCATCCCTAAGTTTCCAAACATTGGAAAAATAAAATCATGCTTATATTCCAGATTTCAATGTACAGTTCACTTGCATCCATTCTTTCCGGTGGCTCTAAATTGCTGAAATAAATCCTTAAGAAATGATTTGTCATGGACCAATCTTCCCAGGAAGCAAATGACCGCAATAACTCATGGATATATAAAGTCAGAGAAACTCTAGAGCTAATTGAGCATATCTAACGAGATGGAGAGCTTACCAGATCAAATTGCTCATCTAGAAGCTGTCGAACTCTTGGTCTCTCACCAGCGTACTAATAGTTCTCATACCTGTGACCACCAATTGTCTGTTCTTCTCCATGAACAAGAGTATTTGGATTATCAGAAACTCCTACAAGTGGTCTCAGCTATCCTCAACGAGTTCAAGGCTCTATCAACAACATGCTCCCCCTGATCAGGACAGTTTGCCTGAACCACAAAATCTTCTTCCAAATATTCCACATCTGAACCAAACCGTGACATGTCACTATCATCAAGCAAGGCAGCAACTTCAGGATCAGGCACTTTCTGGATCCTCACATTAACCAAGTGGAAGGCCACTTTGTAGATGGAGTCATTGTTCGGTTCATCGTTCACTCTAGAAACCATGGCTTTCGATGCATCATATGCCTGATAAATATATCCAATCAAATCACTTTCAGAAGGGAATGTATCGAAACAAAAAATCTTATATTCCATAACCTTGTCCACCTGCACAACAGTAAAGAGTAAAGCAAATCATAAATGATAGAAACTGTGGCCTCCTGAAAACATTCCAGGGATTTGATCTACAATTCTCAAATTCTCTCAGAAAGATCGTAGTAGTTTTCTTCACATAAACTACGCAGCAATATCAATTTAAGCAGCAAAACTCAAGAAAGGACCAACCTTGACATTTTTCGGGACCAAGTCAAGCCTAGCTTTATGGTTCTGATACACTGCAGACCCGCCGCCCGTGTTTCTAATCTCCCTCAAATGCACCAAATAATTGTACCCATCATCAGCAAAACCCCAGCTCCAGAATCTCCCTTCTCACGTTTTCCGGCAGCTGCTGCTTTTTTCCAGTGGACGTCCCGGGCAAGCCACCAAAGCTGGGCACTTCCTCCCCACTCTCGACGTCCTCTGGCGCGTCTGCAAATATCGAACTTGGATCCTCGCCATTGCCGTCGTTTTACCAAATGTCTCAACAGTGAACGGATTGTCGTCTACGCGGGCGAAGATGCGATCGCCTCCCGGAGCGTCGGCGGCGAAGTTGTGGTCCGCGGAGTCGCGGGAAAGTAACTGGAAGGTCGCGTACTTCTTCTTGTCGATGAACTTCTTCGTCTTGCGGCCCATAGCTAGTTAGCGGAAGACGAATGAAAATTCCACAAAGAAGAGGAGGAGCGCAGGAGCAGGAGCAGCAGCTTAGTGAGTAACTTGACAAGATACGAAGTTTGACGAATTTTGATCAAGTATGTTTAGGTACAATAAATATACGTATTTAATATATTAAACGTGTATAATTTTTTTTTTTTTGGTCGCCAGCCACGGTATCCAAGCAGGCCCCACCAGCGGTGAGATGGCATCTTTCAGCCAACCATACTTGACTAATCCGTTGGTCGCCCCGGGTCGCACGCCTGGCAATGGCGGGTGAGGCTCCCAAGAGGGATGTCTGCGTACGTGAGGTTTCGAACTTGAGACCTCCTTAAGCGGCACCGAGCTGCTTACCACTCGGCTCAACCCCTCTTGGTTTAAACGTGTATAATTTGATAATATGTATTTAAATGTATTTATTAAATGTATTATACTATTTTTATATAAATCTTTACATATTTGATACATTTATGTGTGTATATATATAAGTTTTATGCTATTAATTATTACAAATTTAACAAGTTTTATTATCCTTAAATATTATATTATTTATATAATTATAATTGATGTAATAATTATCTATAAATATTATTATTTTAATAAAACTATAATATATTATTACAGTATAATTACATGTTGTATATATTATATATTAAATAGGTCAACTCGATTTAGATACGACTATTTAGATATAAAAAATGAATGTGACATGTTTAAATTGTAGAAATTTCTAAATCGAATATGATTAGATATGATATTTTTAAATACGATAAGAGGCAGCTTGCGGACCCTTCATTGAATTCAGTCTGCAGAGCCAACTGGCGTCGACGGTGGAGGAGGAGGAGGGAACTCGCGCCTCGCGCGGAGGGTTTTACTCGGCGTCGGTGCCTTTTCAAAGGTACTGTGCCGGCCCAATGGGCCAGTTTGGGCCTATTATCTGATGAAGGCCCCGTGAGATTACGCTGAAACTCCTGGACTTAAACGACTTTTGCAATTTTGCCCTTGGAAAAGCGCTTTCAGACAGTCGTCGCGACCAGCTGTCAATGGAACCAAACTTTATTCTGTGGAATAGACGCCTTTCCAGTTGAGAATCAGCAAGACTTAAATCCTTTCCACGATTGGGTGACCGACACCCTCGACTCTCGCATTGGACCTGTATCAGTGCGAACTTTTCGACCTTCTTCACACGTAATAAGTTGACGGCAGGACTAATTATGAGGTCAAATAACATAATTTGGTTGCATTTACGGAGTTACCCAAAAAAAAAAAAGACATAATGTGGTTGCTTGCTGTTGTCCATCTGAGACAGATTTTCTGGTATTCTAAGGAAAACTGAAAAGGAGAGGATGACTGTCGCGGGCAGTCGGTTGACTTCACCAACGGTGACAGCCCATCACGTTGCCGCGGTCCCCTCCCCTCCGTCCTCGGCTCAAAACCTAAAGCTATTATTGTCCTACCTGGACCACTAGAAAATGGATTTACTTGAAATTCTATTCCAACGCCATTTTTTGGAATTTAAATTAGTAATAATTTATTGAATTTTCTAGACCTATTATAGGGGTAACCGAAAATCTTTTTCCTTTTATATAATTTTCACCTAAAAGATCTAAAAACTCAAAAAAAGTCTTAAATTGTCATATTTTACAGTGATGTAACGAGAAAAAATTGATTAGATTACTCTGATTAGTAATAACTGAGGAAATTATTCGATTGATTAATGTTAATTTACTCGTTTTCTTGTTCTTTATAATGTGATTGATATTTTTTACGTCACGTGATGAAATAAGATCATGTAAGAATTTGTCCAGAGACTCATAGGATGCCCCCGATACTAAGTTTCTGATTAAAAAAATGTGTTTGTTTATTTTTGGGAAGGCACGTTTCTAGTTTTTCTTATCTCGGGGTGGCTTGGACGGTTACGTTTCAACGGTTGGAAGAAGTCCAACTCAGCCGAAAGGCGCCAGGGACAGGGAGCTCATTTGCTGTTGCCTCCCTCCATTTCTCCTCTACCCCAGAAGACTTCCTCTTCCACAAACTGATTCCAGGAGAGAGAATCCCCCCATTTCCTGGCTGATTTCTCTGTTCTCCAGTCACAATCCTCCATCCAAGAAATCCCTGTTCGTTCAGTTTAGCCCGCATTGAGGAAGAGCACATCTCAGAGACTTCCCCTCCCCGGCCATTGGAGAGGTTGCTGGAGGTGAGAGTCGGCAGACACCCTCGTGGTTTTCTCCAAAGTATGTGATTCTCTGCAGATTCAAAGCCTACATTTTAAGTCATTTTTCTAGATGGGTGTCCGTGAAGCATAGAATGGAAATGCTGCTGTTAAAGACGTTCTTATCACTTCTAGTTTCGTCTTTGGTTCCTTCCATGCTCGGGTCCTCGTCGATTCCATTCCCATTTTTCCTTCTCGAAGCATTTTCCTCTAATTGATCTTCTATGTAATTCCTATCCTAGTCCCGTTTGCATAGGGAAAAAAAAATCCATTCTTTTTCTAGCACTTCAGTTTATCACGAAACATTCAGCTATGAGTTCGGTTGTTCTCAAAATCCTGTGAATATTTGGAGAGAATGAGAAAGTTTCGGGGGATTCTTAAACATTTGTCAGTTTAAAATTGCAGCGGGGGGAGTTGGGAGGAGACAGGGACAATGGGAGGATCCCAGGACTTCGACACCATCAGTTTGAATGGCCAGAAGGAGAAGATACTGGTCTCCGTTAGGCTGAGGCCTCTCAGTGACAAGGAGAAGTGGAGAAATGAAGTCTCCGATTGGGAATGCATCAACAACTCCACCGTCATATTTAAGAGCAGCATCCTGGAACGCGCCATGTTCCCTTCTGCCTACACATTCGGTAACCAAATCCCAAGACCTCGATCTTCATGCGTTTGTCCTAATGTACTCTGCCTAAACTATGGAAATGGAATGTCAAAGTTTTCTTATCTTCTTTTTTCGATTTAAATGCCGGTGACAGATCGGGTCTTCGGGTGCGATAGCTCGACCGAGCAGGTCTATGAGGAAGGAGCCAAGGAGGTTGCGCTTGCAGTAGTCAACGGAATCAACTGTGAGCATCATTAAGTTCCAATCCTCGAAAACTCCTTGCAGATCTCCTTCATCGTTGTAACTCGTTAGTATTCAAAGATCTTCTGTTTTCTCAGCGAGCATCTTTGCTTACGGGCAAACGAGCAGTGGGAAGACGTTCACGATGGGCGGAATCACCGAGTATGCAGTTTCAGATATCTACGATTACATAGAGAAGGTGATTCCATTGCTAGCTCGAAATCTCTGTAAAAGATTCGATCTTTGATGGTTTGTGGTATTAGTTATTGACTTGTATATCTTAATGATTTTCAGCATCCAGAAAGAGAGTTCATGTTGAAATTCTCGGCAATGGAGATTTATAACGAGGCAGTTCGGGACCTCCTCAGCTCGGATTCTACCCCACTGCGGCTCCTCGATGACCCAGAGGTGAAGTATCAGGACTTTGTTATTTGATCTCTGGCGTATTCGTTCAATAATTCCTGGGCACCTATGCTTTAATTTGCAGAGAGGGACGGTCGTGGAGAGACTCACCGAGGAAACATTACGGGACTGGAACCATTTCCTGGAGCTCCTTGCTGTCTGTCAAGGTATTCCAAATGTTCCTCTTGCAGATCGTATCATTTTACAGATCGATTTATCATTTTGTGTCCAGAAGTTCTATGCTTATGTCTTCTCCGTTGTTTCCTTGCAGCTCAAAGGCACATAGGCGAGACTTCGCTGAACGAAATGAGCTCAAGATCGCACCAAATACTGAGACTTGTAAGTTTCTGCAATTTTTTTTTTTTTTTTTTGCAGGAGTTAGGAGTTCGATCTCTAAGCAGTTCAACTTCTTGCAGACGGTCGACAGTTCAGCTGCTGAGTACTTTGGCCCCGATTGCTCGAGCACCCTCACTGCATCTGTGGTATGGAATTTTTACAAGCCTTCTTTCCATGTATATACGAGCCTCGGGAAGGAATTAAATGTTGTTCTTTTTGGGTGCAGAATTTTGTGGATCTTGCTGGGAGCGAACGGGCTTCGCAGTCATTATCTGCGGGGACAAGACTCAAAGAAGGCTGTCACATAAACCGTAGTTTGCTTACTCTTGGAACCGTAATTCGCAAGCTAAGGTCGGTTCTCGTTACCAGATGAATACTCCAAAACATCTTATGAAATATATGTCAGGCTTGTTTTTTACCTTATCCATCATGTTTTAGAGAATGAAATGTTGAAGATTGGAGATTTTGTCTTAGTTTCTCAGAAGAAATGCTTATGTTGTTGTGTTCTGAAGTAGAATCATTGGGTGATATGATTCGCTTTGCTGTAATGTGATGCAGCAAGGGAAGAAACGGGCACGTTCCTTACAGAGACTCGAAGTTGACACGGATTCTGCAGAATTCCTTGGGCGGCAATGCCCGAACTGCGATAATCTGCACACTAAGCCCGGCTCGTTGCCACGTCGAGCAGTCTAGAAACACGTTGTTGTTCGCGAGCTGTGCGAAGGAAGTGACGACGAACGCTCAGGTCAATGTGGTTATGTCCGACAAGGCGCTGGTGAAGCAGTTGCAGAAGGAACTGGCAAGGATGGAGAGTGAGCTGAGGAGCTTGGGATCGTCCTCTTTGGTCCCTTGCGATTCAGATGTGTTGCTCAGAGAGAAGGAACTTCAGATCGAAAAGGTAATGGAATTAAATTCGGCTGTTTTTGCCATCCATGAAAGATCACTCAATGTGAATGGTTGTTTTCTACTTCTGTTTGCTGTTGTTGCTGTTTGGCAGATGGACAAGGAGATCAAAGAGCTGACTCGACAGCGTGACCTTGCTCAATCACGGATGCAAGATTTGCTGCGATCAACCACGGGAAGACAGGGATCTGAATTGGGAGCCATCAAGGCAGAAGATCAAGAAAAACACTATCAGAGGCTGGATTCTGATAACAGCAACCTTGACTTTACTGAGAATGCTGAAGACAACTTCTTGCTGGACGGGACATCTCCGAGGCTGTCTTCCAGCATGTCCCCCAAGCTCGTGAGACCTGATCCACTCCCTGGATGGGAGATCGCTGATCCTAAAACTCCAGGACCCGGTAGTAGTCTCAGTTATGAGGATGACACAGAAGTTATCTGCAAAGAAGTATGCTGCATTGAAGTGGATGAATCAAGACCGGGCAATAATGACTGGAAGGAACGGACTGAAAGCAAGCTAGAGGAAAGCGAGAAGGAACCGCTGAAAGAAGAGATAAATTCTCAGGAGAAGAGAGAGGTTGAAGTAGGAGATATCAATTCGGATGTTACTTATGACAGTTTGCAGAAGAAGATTCAGGATATGCAGAAAACAATAAACAGTCTGGTCGGTTTGTACCCTGTGGACCGATCTTCTCCCTCATCCTCGGATGTGGACTCTGCGAGCACTGTAAACTCGAACGTTGCAAGGAGCAAAAGCTGCAGGACACAGTTAATGGGAGTGCACCCGTACTCGAACCCCGAGTGGTCGGATATAGGATACTCAGGGAATCTGGAGGGTTATGAGCATGTTCGGAGAAAGGACTCCCTGGTATCCGTAAGGACAAGCTCGGATTTGGTGGAGCTCAGCAGCATTGGCAATGAGAAACTTGTTGCAGAGGAAACTAAGGAGGAGGTAGATGATGCCCAGCTGAAGCGGGTTGATGATCAGGTAAGAAACTCATGGTTCTTGAGACTTGATATTTTCATGTTACTTTTCCTGCTGGTCCAGAAAAGAAAACAACAGAAAAGGATGGCTGATGGCTTCTCGTGTGTCCTTTAGGGGTCGATACAGAAGGCGTACGAGACTAGTCCGAAGCTGCAAGTGGCACTACCCAGGAAACCAGGAGACATTGCCAAGGCCAAGCCTTCTGACTGGGAGACGGAGTTCAATATCAGGAGGGGAAAGATCATCGAGCTATGGCAGGCGTGCAACGTGCCACTACAACACCGAACTTACTTTTTCCTGCTCTTCAAGGGTGACCCCTCAGACTCCATCTACATGGAGGTGGAGCTCCGGAGACTGACTTTCCTTAAGGGCATGGGTGGATCACGGAGTTTCAAGCCAGCTCCAAGGTAACCGAGTTCCTTCACCAACAGAGAGTATATTAGACTATGCCACAGAGAGAGTTCTGTTTCTGACTATCTACCATTCTATGGAAAGCCTTAAGGCGCTAAACCAGGAAAGGGAAATGCTGGGCAAGAGAATACTGAAGAAATTCCGGAGGAAGGAGAGGGAGAGCCTCTACCGGACATGGAACATCAGGCTGAACACGAAGCAGAGGAGCCAGCAGCTAGCACGGAGGCTGTGGACGGACACCAGGGACATGGCCCACATCGAGGAGAGCGCCAATCTTGTCTCAAGGTTGCTGGACTGGTCAGAGTCGGGTCGGGTCCCGAAGGAGATGCTCGGTCTGAGCTTCTCCCCGCAGCAGCACATGGGCAGGAGATCCTTTAGCTGGAGGTCGAGCATGTCCTCCCTGTCATCAGCACCATCGCAAGTCTAGAAGGGAGACTGCCATGCTAAAGCATCTAGAACTGTTCCTCGGATTAGACAGCAGATCCGAATCGAACTTTGGTAGCCCAAGTTTATGTATATAAGAAGGCGATATTATGCTTCTCTTTGCTTGTTTGTAGCTCCCCAGCTTAAAACACCCAAATGTACCGTGTAACAGGTTCGAACCCCACAAAACATATCATGAAAACTCATTACGGACTAGATAATAAGCATGCTATTCGAGCTAGCCATCACATACTTACTGCACATTACACTACGTAGTATGCTGTTCATTCCAAAACACGAAGTATATCTTGCTAACTAGACAAACTTGTGTTCGAAGAGTACAACTTGTTTTTTAGGCTTCATCAGGATGATTGCCTTCAAGGTGGCTCAAATTGGTCAGACCTCGAGGTAATCTTTGATATTAAAGCAGGGTCTTAATCTTACCTTGGTTGCATTGATGGGTCTCACACATTCTATCCCGATCTGCCCCGGTTCAAAATACCTTAGGTATTGATTGATAAAGGGTGGTCCATTGAGCAACCAAAGACTTCATGAAGATTTCAAGCTTCCAATTCAGTTAGATGTTGCTGACACAGGATTTTGCTGCTCGAGAAAGGATTTTAGCCATTGATAAGTCAGAATGGTTCTGTGCTATCAATAAAAATTGAGAGTGAGTATTTCAGAAGTACAGGCGAGGAAATCACAGCAGGGTAGAGCCCAGTTCGCAAAGGCAAACCCCGCGCCCATAATTCGACAGGCTTGCATGGTCCGGAAGGCTGGCCGAGATGATAGATTGCTTCAATAGAAGTGGAGCATGTCGAATGATGAAGTGCGCTTACTACAGAACACAACAAGACACAAGGGATCATTTGTTCCTCATACAAGCGCAGCATCGGAGAATATGTGGGGACAAATTGGGCGTGGTAAGTCGGCAAGGGAATGTAGTTCTGAATCAACTTGTTTCTAGCAGCTTCAGGGGAGATCTAGCCAAGCCATTTCAGCGCAAACATGCGGATTTTGTCATGTCCGTGCCTGCACTCTAGGATTACCAGGTCCGATGTAGCTACCACATTAGACATTGCACAAGTTGAGTTTGCAGAGACCATACATGCCATGGGTTTGAAACTTGAATAACATCAGTCTTCCAAAAAAAATGAATTAAGGTTGGGTAAGTAGTCAAAGATGATGCATTGCAGCTAGGAGTTACAGCCAAATGGGCAAAGTCCATAGTGCCTTAGTTGTATATCAAGGTGCGGCAGAAGATAATCAGTAATGCGAAATGCTGGATAAACCACAGGACCAGCGAGGTTTACTCTGCCCTGGACTGTCCAGCTCGGGAAGAGAGGATAATACCAACAATAAGGCCATACAGAGCGAGAGCTTCTGCAAAGATGAGGATCAGGATCATACCGACAAAGAGCTTCGGCTGTTGCGCATTGGCCCTGCAAAATGAAGCAGGAGGCACTGCATAGTTCCGTTGATCAAGATATAATACATAAAATGGAACTCACGAATATGCAATTATATGGACACATCTAATAATTTGCAACTGAATGAAGTAGCATCTGCAATTGAAAATGCCATCTCTGATACCTAAAAGGAAAAGCATGAGTGTTATAGCCTAGTAATGCTAAAGACTGCATTTTCATTTTGTGAACTTGTAATGCTAAAGCCTGCATTGTTATTAATTCAATTCACAGCAACTGACACTATAATGCCATGGAATATGCGTATCTTAATAAATGCTGGATAATAGCGGGCATTATAGCATGCTTTTCTAAGTTTAAATGCTCCTCCAGAACCAAGTTTGGACTGGAGAGAAGATGTTTCAAGTTTTTTAAGTACCGAGTCCTCCTACATTTAGAATGAAGGCATTCTAGACTGTAGAGGCTATCTGCACCACACAATCTTAATTCATCTGATCACACCTAGGATAGGTCCTAAGCAATATAAGAACAGGGTCAGTACTAGTTCATCTTTCTATTACAGCTATTACTCTTCATAGATCAAAGATAGGATCAGTAACAGGGATTGTGGTGTAAGTTGAGCTTGGTAATCTATATTGAGAAGTAAGAATGATTAAATAATTTTCAATTATATGAGCTAGCATGAATCATCATGAGAAATACATTAAGTTAAAAAAAAAAACACACACACACACAAGTGCACACAAAGTTCAGCATGTGTATAAAAGAGGAGAAGACAGCTTTTCACTTCCTTTTCCAATGATGTTCATCTATGCTTATTCCACGATATAACCATACAATGCACATCATGTATTCTTATACTCAATACAAGTTGAATCCCTCAATTTTATTTAGGCAGACCAAATTCAACCGCTTGACTCACATGATCATATTAATTATTAAACAAGTTAACATCTAGACAGCTGAAAAATGTCCCTTGTGAAGCAAGCAAAGAATACTGAAAACAAAATTTTAGTACAGTGTAGTAGTAAATACAGAGATCAGAAAGCTGAAATCGCCATTCAGAATGAAGTATAAACTATTGCAGTCAAACACAGTACCACTTGATAAGTTATACCTAACGTTACCCATGAATCCACTGGGTAGCATGGAATTCTAACTTATGATGCATTTTGTGCTTACAATCAATAACGTACAGTAGGATGTGCATATGCATAAGACAGATTTTCAAAAATCCCAGACATTTTACTAGCTCAAAGAGAGTGACAAAACACGCCTAAAGGTAAACACCTAAGCTCCTGAGTTCCAATGGAAGTAACTAATCTAGTGAATCAATCAATAAAACTTTAACTTCGAGCAATCAGCTCTGCAGAAATGTGCACAACCAACCATTCTTGTGATTTGTTAAAAAAAAAAAAAATTGTCAAAGCATTTGCTGCCGTTATAATTTTCGCCATTGGTAGCTTAAATGACCGCACAAACAAGTAACAGGTAGGTGTCATCAAAACAGCAACCTGTTTCATGGAACAGCTAGAAGCACCACAAATTTTAAATCTTTATGAAAGTAACGGGCTCCATACTTGCATTCAAACACCATTAGCCTGACGGTTGCTTAGCAGAGCAATAAACACAGGAGTAAATTATGAAGTGATAACGGAGGAGAATTCAGTACCTAACACCCGCATCACCAACGATGCCAATAGCCATACCAGCAGAGAGCCCCGCAAGACCACAGGCCAGACCAGAGGAGAGATGAGCATACCCATCGAAGAGGTAATACGACTTCGCCTTGGGGTTAATCCCCGTGCTGATGATCACAGCAATAATCAATCCGTAAATTCCCAAAACACCGGCCATAACCACTGGGACGATCGACTTCATCACCAGCTCCGGCCTCATCACCCCCATAGACGCCACTCCCACGCCGCTCTTTGCAGTCCCGTACGCGGCTCCCATACCTGAGGGCAACGAATCGGATCATGCGATAATCGGGTCAGATCGTAACAACACAGAAGCCGCAGATCGGGACGGTAGAGGCGATCAGAGGAGCAGTTACAGGAGAACACGAGAGCAGCAGCGGCACCGAGGAAGCCGAAGAAAGGGGCGGTCTCATCGCCACTGAAAGTCGAGGAAGACATCCTTGCTTTCGTTGATGAGGATCTGATGAGCGAGGTAATGCGATCGGAGGTTTTTCGTGGTTGCTTTTTATCTATCTTCCTCTTTCCAGAGAGTTCACGCTCCTTTTTTAATTTTAAAAAATTAAAGAAAAAAATTTGGAAAGTTATTTAATAGTAAACATTCACTTCAATCCCTAAAATTACACTCAATTAACACTTCAGTCCCTAACTTTTTTTACTAACAATTAGGCTTAAACATCTATGTTTTTATCAATAAATTGGTCCGACCGTTAGTTTGTCATTAAAAATATCGAGTAGAGTTCGATGTGTTACTTACGACGTTAGGTTTATACTTTTTTATTAGCAAAATATTAAAACAACGTCGTTTTACTGAATAGAAAAATGTAATAACTGTTTCATCTTTAACTATTGATCATATTTTCAACGAATTGTCATTAGTTTAAAAACAAAACTCCTTGAAAATATAATTAATAGTTAAAGATAAAATAATCATTGCACATTTTTACTTAGTAAAATGACACTATTTTAATATTTTACTAATAAAAAAATATAAATCTACCGCCGTAAGTGACACATCGAACTCTACATCAGTATTTTTAATGGCAAACTAACGGTTAGATCAATTTGTTGGTAAAAATATAGATATTTGAGCCTATTTGTTGGCAAAAAAGTTAGGGATTGAAATTTTGATCGAGTACACATTTGGAGATTAAAGTGAATGTTTACTCTTATTTAATACAGAGAAAATTAATATTTTTACTCGTAAATTTTCCATACTCATTTATACTAATCTAAAATTAATCTAATAATTTTCTTACTAATTTTTTAATAAATGACACATAATTAATCTCGAGACTGGAACAGTATACCAGAATTTTTTTAGAAATTTATGCCTAACAGCATATTAATCCTGAAGTGCTCTAGTTTAACATATTATTTTTTTATCAGCTTTCATTTTAACATGTGAATAATACATATATATGTATATACGCGCACACGCGTACACGGGAGCGATCGGCGTTCTTACAGAGAAGAAGAGAGGAGGAATCGGGAGATGATGTCAATTGCTCGAGTCAAATTTCAAATTGTTAAGTCTTATCAACTTCTAAGGTTCAAATGACCAAGAGGCCGCCTCCGGATCCCGTCGCGGTGCTCCGCGGCCATCGCGCTTCCGTCAACGACGCCTGCTTCCACTTTTCTCGGCCCATGCTCTTCACTGGGTGCCACTTCGCTTCCTTTCGCAGCGATACCCCCTCTTGCTTTCTCAATTTATCATATGTTTAATAGCTTTTACACGATTGATGCAGTGCCGCCGACGGTGAGATGCGGATTTGGGATACTGTGCAGCGCCGAACTGTTGCATCAGCATGGTGGTAGCTTCGTCTCTGCTGCTACACTTTTTTTCCATTTATCTCGCGATTAATTACACGAAAACCAACTTAATTAGCTGTTCAAGTACTATCCTTGACGATGCTTTTGATTCTTATTTACGTCCACATGATTCTCGGTTCGAACTGGAATGCAGGGTTCATAGTGCAGCTCACGGAATTCTTTCTGTAGTTAGCGGTAGTGTTATCGGAGCCGAAAAAGTTCTCAGGTGCATTCTTGAGTCTTATATTGTCCCTTCTGATTGTAGTTCTGGATATATTTCGTATACCGTTAAGGGATTATTTGATTGAACTGCTATATCGCTATAGCCAGGGAAGGGACGGCGTTGTCAAGTGCTGGGATATTGGAGATGGTGGTCTTCTGAGGTATCGACCATTACAGTTCACATTGGAGCTCACTCTGCTCCAAAACTTAATTAATGCCTGTAAAGTTAGTTTGTTATTTTTCTTTTCCTTTCCTTTATGTGAGATTGAATTTGCCATAATTCAACTTCATAGGCCATCTAATTTGAAGCGCTTTAAATTCTTCTAAGGTCATTGGAGATTATCTTGTCCTTTTTCTTATGAGATACTAAACTGCTTTTCTCTTGCTGTGACAGAAATCCATTATTCACAATAAAGACAGATTCTTATCATTTTTGCAAGCTTTCTTTGGTCAAATTTCCATTTTCCAATGGAAAACAAAATCAAGAGTCTGAGTTTTCCAGTGAGGAGGAAATTAGAAGAGCTACTTGCACGGAAATATCAGATGAAGGAGGAGGGCAAGTTCAGAGGAGTATGATAGAGTATTCTGCTACCTCTGAAGGTCTGCAGGTGAAATTGGGTAATTTATTGGATCAGAAATTACTATTGTAAGATGAAAATTCAGTCTTTATCAACAGCAAACTCTTTTTGTGCAAGTACATGATGTTCCATAGTCGCATATATATGATAGCTTAATCTTTGATATCGTGAATGTAAAATCAGAATTCAATACTTTCATACTTGTGCTGAGTATAAAAATGCTGCACTTGACAAAATTGATAAAGATTAATCTGTTTTTGTGCTTTGTTCGTTGTTAGAGGATTTGTCAGCAGAGGGACTGAACTACATCGCTATAGCGGGGGGAGACTTGTCTGAGGTTGTTACTTTTTTCCTGTTTTGCAAATATTACATATCATTTCTACAGTTCTTTGCTCTCAGCTTATTGTTTTCATCTGGCAAATGAAAAGGTTGAGATCTGGGATCTGAGAAATACTGAAAGGGCTGTAAGATTCCCTCAAAACAACCCTGGTGCATCCCATGGTAGCTCTACTGTTGAAAGAGGTATGCTCTTCCTTTTGGCTACCTTTAACTCGATTCATATTAAAAACTTCCTTGAAGCATATCATTGAATGAGACTTAGTGTTTATTTCTCTATATTATTTCTGTTTCTACTGTATACACTTACGGGTGCTTATTTCTCAATGGGTCCTTTCTGACAATGGTACTTGTGGTTTTGTACTCTTATTTTCTGTTGTCCAATAAAGCAGTTGCACCCTAATGTGTTACTTGATGATTTCTCAGTTCCCATCTCCTTCCATCTCTTAAAATTTTGAGTACACCAATTCAATGTAGCCGACTGGGATTACTCTTGGAGTCATCAATAGTCAAGTGTCAAGCTGGGGGCTTATTCTGGTGATAATATTTGTTACTGTAGATTGGCACCTATATGAATGTTCGGAATGCTGGCCATATTGTATCTAGGTTGTTGTCATAAGAAAATGCAGCATATCATAACTGTGTTGTCTTCATTTTCCATTTTTTGCTTTACATAAACATAGTTCTTGGTTATTTTTGGTGTGGGGTAGTCGCACCCAACCCCCCAAAAAAAATTGGAGGGAATTTATATATTGTTCTTCAATTTAAGTTTACCTTAATGTTCGCCCCCTAAAGATGCTATGAAAAAATTGCAAGCCGTTTCCTGTTTACAAGTAATTGTAGGTAACATATTTGTTTTTTCTATGCCATAATGCTATTTGTCCGTCACAGGTATGTGCATGGCAGTTCAAGCTTTTCGACCATCTGCATCTCAGGGGTTTCTGACCACCCTGGCCGGGTGACTTATTGCTCTCTGTCTTACGCATGCACATGCAGGCACCTGCATGCATATGCAATCCAGTTGTGCCTCAATAATTATGTTCTGCATGATTTGTATTTTTTTGCTTTTGTTATCTTCCTCTTACTCCTTTTCCGATGCTGCAATGGCAGTTATGAGGATGGTTCGATGCTTTGGTGGGATATACGTAACCCAGGGCTTCCTGTAACATCAGTCAAGTTTCATTCTGAGCCAGGTGGGACCACTGCATTTGTATTGACCAGTTATTATCCATTTTCCATCCGTATTATTATATGGAAAATTTGCTTCAGATGATTTACATTTTGGGTGCAGTTCTGAGCTTATGTATAGACGGTCAATGCAATGGTGGTATCTCAGGAGCTGCAGATGACAAAATTGTTTTGTACAGTTTGGATTATTCTCTGGTATGCTATTTATTGATTCATTTATTCCCTGTTACATCTGCTAAACTGATGATAATAAAGGGCCCATGAGGAGATGCATCTTGATGCTGTTTCTTATCCTCACAACTTTTGTAAACCTTAAAATACATATATAAAGATGAAATGCAGTCTTTTGAGATCATGCAGAAGTGGAGCTCATTATGAGTGGGATCCTTTTTACTATTTCGAAATGGAGATAGTACATGCTTTCTGTTGTTCTCTCTATATAAAGACCATGGTCGAATGATCTGATAATATATCTCTCCTATGGCCAAATTACTTCGGTTGCATTAACATTTTCTATGGAAGACTCAATGGAGTGAGACAACTAGCAGTTGCAGTTATTTCATTGACGAACAACATGTAGAAATGCAGAAATGGTTGGGTCAGATTAATTAGAATCTCATAATAGAGAACTGCTCAGGTTGCTTGTGATATATCCAGAAGAAGTAATTCTATAGTTCAGAAATGTCAAAGATCTTGACAGATGAGCTAACTAAGAATTTCATCTTTTCTCTGTTCGATGATAGTATTTCACAATGCAGGGATGTCTAGAAATTAGCTGTAAGCATTTTTCCAGGAACATCTTCAGTGATAAGTATACATGGAAGGATGAAATTTTTTTTGTGTGTGTGTGTATATGTATCATGTTTTTTATTTCCTATTGTAGTACAGTTTAATGTAGCCTTTCGAGCTATATTAAATTTATGTAATTTGAGCAGGGCTTATGTTCAGTGAAGAAGGAAATTAATTTGGAGCGGGGCGGTATAGCAAGTACATCAATAAGACCTGACAACAAGATTGCTGCAACTGCTGGATGGGATCACAGGTTCTAAATTAAAAAATAAAAAAGAAACTCCATTTCCGTTTTCCCCTTTTTTTGTCTCTTTACTTTTCTGTCGAATATAATTGCAAAATGATGAATCAAGTTGCAATAACTACAGGGTACGTATATACAATTATCGGAAAGGAAGTCCACTGGCAATATTGAAGTATCACCATGCTTCGGTAATGCGGCTGTGAACCAGTTTTTTAAACTGTTCCAGGGTTACTCTCATCCTCGATAACTTGAATAGCTGACTTGAATTATTATATTTCCTTTTCCAGTGTAACGCTGTCTCATTCTCAGCTGACTGTAAGCAAATGGTCTCCACATCAGAGGACAAAACGGTTGCACTATGGGAATTGTATCCTCCTCAAACGTGAAACCCTTTGCATCAATTCGTCAAGTGATAGCTGATATTTATGAGCAAATTGGCTTTGAGTGACTCTGGATGAGCTTACAGGTACCTACCAACATCAACCCTCTTGGTTTTCAGTGATGGATCAGTGCCTGTGCTATAAAATCATGTCTGCATTGATTATTCACCAAAGAATAACGTGGACGATGAGCAAACATTGATGAACAATGAAAGAAAAATCAATATATATATATGTATATTTTTACGGTAGTTTATGTTAATTGAAAACTTTAGCCTATGGGTCTGCAGATGCTGTCCGTTACATTGAACGATATCGGGGTTATATGTTCTGATGGCCTCTGCTTCCAAAATCTTAGCGGAGACATCAGGAATTGAACACCTGGATGGTCACTAGGGGAGTCCCTAGCCATCTTTGCCAAGAAATTAACAGCATAATTTGCTTCCCAGGGGATGCTTCTCATCGAGAATCTTAAAATCTTTAGAGAATTTACCGCTATATTCTCGTTTTAAGGGCCCCAAATCAGATCTGATATTACACCGATGTCCTTTTTGGCTGTCAAGTTATTTATGCCCAGAGTTTCAGCCAACAGTGGGCTGCCCCTCAAAGACCAGCATTCTGCTAGCGAGCTGTTGGCTCGTCTGAGATGCCTAATAAAGCCCCCCAAGCCATTGCCCTACCCATCTCCGATGAGACTGCCAGCTCCTGCCCTCCCCGAGTGTCTATGAACCAAATCATCAGTGTTCAATTTGGCACAGTTCATAGGAGGACTAACCATCTAACGATGATGCTTTCTTTCCCCTTCCATGGAACATTTGAGTCCTATGTCTCATTTGCATTGCAGTTCATTCTAATCCAATCATGTAGTCCGACTTCGAATGAGTCCACCTTTCCCCATCAGGACTGCCTAAGGCGGAGACAGTAATCTAATACCCCTGTTTTTGCAGCATGCCAGTAGGTGGTGCTTTCTTGTGGAAGCACAACCATGTGCTTTCACCGGTGGCTAATTCACCATGAGTTTGCCCTGACTGTGATCCTGATCTCTGTCACCACAAAGGTTGGTTCACACACCTTGCCGCTCTCTTCGATTGAGCAAATCTTTGCGCAGGAGTTCTTAGAACAGCCTTGGAAAAGGAAACGATGTCAAGCATCTCACAACCCGGTTTTTCTCCGCCGGAGAATTGATGTTAGTCTGCCAAGTAAATCGAATGATCGTATCAGGACTTTCAGATTAGTCGGTGAGGCAGGACAACAAGCAGGCCTGTCGAGCACCCGACGATTGCTCTTGGAATTCGGAAAGAGGTAAGAGTTCAACTAAAGCCTGCCCGGAACCAAGTTCGGCATGCCGCAGAATAGATCAGTCTAAGGTCAAGTATGAATGGTCAAGTCTACTCCAGGGTCCAACTGTAACATAGCGAACTCACGCAAACTTCATCTAAACAGAAATGTGCTGAAAAATGAAGGAAAGACAGCTCCGAAAAGATCCGATCGAACAGACAATCGACTCTCTATCCCGTCGAGCTCCTCGGAATCCATTTCCAGGGATGAGTCGAAGACATAGGCACGGTGTGTCGTGGACATGCAGCGTATACAAATCCAGTACAGATGCTGTACATGAGATAAAATAAAGAAGAATAGATAGAGGTGGTGATAATGACACGTCGATGGGTGTCACTTGGATTATTGACAATCAATTACAATTAAAATTTTACATATACTAACTAAACATAAATCTAGTTAAAGTGGACGGGCAACTCTCATCCAAAATTTAGTGCATCATCATAATTTCACGTATCCTTACGCAGAGATTGGAGTGGACTAGTAAAATATCCTGAACCATTCAATAATTCATTCAAATGACTAACAATTAATTATACAGATTAAAAAATTTCAACTTTATAATCATTTTTTATTTACTTATTAAACAGTCTCTAAAATTTTTTGCTTGCACAGTGCTTAAACGAGACAGAAAATCCAAGTTGATGTTGATATAAATTCTTAAATGAGTGATCTCAGGATCAATTTTCAGGTCGGGAGAATCGATAATAAATTTTTTGGAACCTCCAGTTGATGGGATATTACTTTTTGAGGTGTGCAAAACCCAGGGAAAAAAAAAACGTGACAGAAAAGAATGTCTACTGTACGTATAGTCTACGGTCTACCCAGCACTGCATCTGTTTCTATTGGAGAGATAGAGAGTTGACTGAGACTAGTAAAAAAGAGTGCGCAAAGCAGCTTCCCCCTTTTCCTCGCCCTCCTCTCTCGCCCACGCCCTCTTCTTCCGTCTCCCCCATGATTAGGGTTCGTCAACCTCCCTCCTCCACGCTGGCTTCCGCCGGTAAGTTCTGACTACTCCTCCCGCCGCTCTTGCTAGCTTCTCTGTCCTCGCTCCTTCAAACTGTTCCGTCTCCGTTGGAATCTCGCATTTGCCGCGCCGTCTGACTGGGGCCGCAGCCTGATTTTGGTTGCCGATCGGTTGGTTGTGGCTCGAATGGAGCTCTCTGTGGTGTAGCCGTGGGGTTTTAGCTCCTAGGACCAGTGGTTCTTTGCAATTTTGACTTACCCTTGCGCTGGTGCTGTCTCCGAGTTTCCGTCGGCTCTGCTGAGTTTCTCGGAGACGGATCTTTGATAGTTCAGCTGAGTGGTTGAAGAGTAAGAGGCTCTATTGCTCTTTGCTCGGGGATGTGCTTTTCGGTCTAGCTGCCCGTACTAGACTCACTGCTCATTCAACAGTTACAGGATTGGATACTTTTTAGGCATCTTATTTATAGTTTCCTATCTCTTCAGAGTGCTGCTTGATTGACCTATAATTCAAAGGAATCCCTTTCTCTACATCTGTGCTCCCTGTACCGATGTTGCATGGATTGGTTCTTTGCGGAGTGGGAGGAAATCTCTTTTGGTTCGTTTCAAAATTTAGTTTTTCCAGTTTCGTGGTCTGTCATGAGTATCCATTTCTTTCCCTGAATGCATGTATCAACGATTATGTTCATTGACACTGGATGGATCCAGGGACTCCGCAGCCCAACTCTGAGCTACAAGGTTGATTTGCTTGCAGTTTCATGCAAGTACTTGCACGGATTTCAAAGTCTTTAATGATTTATTTTCATTCTAATGAGCTAGTTTATAAATGATGAAGTGTCTTATTTTCTTGTTTCTCTGAGAAATTTATGCAGTGCATGTCTTACCTTCAAAAGATTTTGTCTTATGCTTTTGCAAGTGTCTAACTCAAATTGTCTATGCTTGAATAGTTACTGATGTAAGCTAATTGCTTGAAGCATGATGATATATTGTCAGGAACAGTGATATATACCAAGAATCTAGAGGGTACCATTGTTGCTCTTCCAGAGTTATTCTTTCCCCAGACTATATTAACCATTGGAAATCTGATTTTTAGAGCTATGCTCTTGATTTCACTGTTTTGCTACTTGTTTCTTGAATTGCATTTCTTGGGGTTCTCTGTCGAGCTTTACTTAATGTTGCTAACAGAGAAGCACTCCGATGTTTCACTTTCATTAGAATGTTCATTTCATGCATTTCTTTTGGGCACTGTTGACTGCTTTAACCAGATATTAGTTCATTTCCAGAAGACTGCAAACTCATTTACACTTTCCAGTGCGCTCTTTTCGGTCCATCCTATACTTCCCTTACAATGGAGGAAAAGAACTGGATTTTCCGCTCATTTTCCATCACATGACACCACTCTTTGGACTCCATCTTTTGCAGTGCAGGGAAATTGTCCTTTTTTATTCCTTTGTATTTCTTTTTATAGTGATCTCTTATGCATGGTCTTGTAGGGCAAACAGCAATTGATAGCAGCCTTGATGGAACTGATTTGTTCTGATGACATGTATCTGTGCACTTGCTTCTGAATAGAGGAATTGGTTTCTCCCATCCGACTCTGGTGTTCCCCTCAGCACTGTCTCTTGCTGTTGAACCTTGAGTATCGTAGCACAGACATCTAATTAGTGTAAGCAATTTGCTGCAAGTCCAATTTTTTCAATTGTTGAAATTGATCCTCTGAAAATGGATGATGGGGGGCATCGTGAAAATGGAAGACACAAGCCAGATCAGTATAAGCCTGCTCAGGGTCAGGTACCTTGAATGTTCTCCCTTCTTTCCCTTTTTCATTCTTAATTCTATCTCAGTGGCAGATTTGAAGTAGTGATGCGTCTAATTGCAACTGTTTCCCTATTGTTGCTGTAGTGGTTGATGCAGCCTCAGCCTTCCATGAAGCAGATAATGGGCCTAATGGCTGAGAGAGATGCGGCCATACAAGAAAGAAATTTAGCTCTCACTGAGAAGAAGGCGGCAATTGCAGAGCGAGACATTGCATGCCATCAGAGGGATATGGCCATTGCTGAGAGGAATAATGCGATAATGGAACGAGACAATGCGATCGCGACTCTTCAGTACCGTGAGAACTTATCAAGTGGTGGGAGCAGCATGCCCTCATGTCCACCAGGGTGCCAAATTTCCCGTGGCGTGAAGCACGTACACCATCCTCAGCACCAGCAGGTGCATCACCACAATCACATGCCTCATCATATGGCAGAGAACCCTTACGCGACAAACCCAAGCAATACCCTTCCAACGGTATCCCCCGTGACTTCTGAAGCTGTAAAGCCACGGCAGGGCAATAAGCGCACAAGAGAGCCCAAGGCAGTACCATCCACAAAGAAGGCTGCTAAGCCCTCCTCCAAGAAGGTGAAGAGAGAAAACGAGGATCTGAATAAGATGATGAATGGAGGAGGTGACACGTCAAAATCTGATTGGAAGGCCCAGGACCTGGGGCTAAACCAGGTTGCATTCGATGAAACCATGATGCCCCCACCTGTTTGCTCGTGTACTGGAGTTCCAAGGCAGTGCTACAAGTGGGGGAGTGGAGGGTGGCAGTCTTCTTGTTGCACCACCACGATGTCTGTGTACCCATTGCCAGCTGTGCCGAACAAGAGGCATGCCCGGGTAGGAGGGCGAAAGATGAGCGGCGGGGCTTTCGGCAAGCTTCTCAGCCGCCTCGCAGCTGAGGGCCATGATCTCTCAACTGCAGTTGACCTCAAGGATCACTGGGCCAAGCATGGGACCAACCGGTACATTACGATCAAGTGAGGTGGAAGAGCTAGAACGCAGGGGAGAAGGGAAGATCCAATAAATCAGAGAAGGTGCGGTTTCTGAAACGTTTTAAGATGTAGACTCTGAAGGGTTAGTTGAATAGTGAGTAGGGTGATAACAGTTGGGCTAGAGATGGCAAGTGGTTTTATCAAAGGAGGATATGAGAAGGCCAGTTTCGACATAAATTCCCGGATAGGAGTCAGGGTAGATTGTTGCAGACGATGATGGTTGTTAGTCGGTCGTTCGGGAATTGTTGTCTAATTGTTGTTAACTGTAAAGGCTTGTAAGCCGTGGTCGCTCTTGTATTTTGTAATGAATAGCAGTGTCAATCTATGGTGGAATCCGGTAACGTCCTTTCATGTGGCTATGCCCGACCTTCTTAAGATGATACTCTCTGAACAAAAATCACATAATTCGACAATATCGTTGACAAACTTGCAACGATTAAAAAGAATTTCCAGCAATTTCGATGCATAGAACAGTAATTTTTTTGAAGTCGAAATGGCCAGACGATTGCTAAAGTGAAAAGGCTGAATGAAACAAGCGAGGGAAGAAAAAGGGTAAAAGGGTAAAAATAATTATGAAAATGAAAAGCAGGGGAAAAAAAAGAAGAAGAAAGAAGTGAGGAATTGTTATTCTTCAAAGGAGACAGAATTTTTCATCCAAAAACAATAGAATAAATAAGGAAAATTATTATTTTCTTTTTGGCTTGCACTGGGCCAGCGGAAACATATCTCGAAATTAATTTACGATTAGAACGGAATTTTTGAGAAAATTTTCATCGACCATTCCAACATGAAAAATCATCGTTGGATTGCTCAATTTGGGTATATTATTTCCTTTTAAACTTAATAAATTATTAATAAATTGATAAATAGGAAGTCCATATCCTCGCAAGTCGCAAGCCCCAAAAAAGAAAAAATCAAAATGATCGCTTTTATCCCACTCTTCGACTCCTCTTCCTTCTCTTCTTCTTCTTCTGTTCTTTCTTTTTACTTACTTTCGCGTTCTGACCTGAATTAGGGTTTCTCATAGTTCTCTTCTCCATCACAGTCCCCTCAGCGAGCTCAACCACCCGATTCCCCCGACTAGTCGTTGTCACGCCCTTCCCGCCATTCTCTGCACTACCCTGGTCATCGATTAAGCTCCTTTTTTTTTTTGAAATACTAGCCGTTACATCTCCCTGTGGGGCGAGGGGCGAGGGGTCTTCTCGTTTTCCTCTTTCTGTGGTGAAGTCTGTCAACACTCGTCGGGAGGGAAATGTCGGCAGAGACGGGGGAGAAGAAGGTTGAGGCGGAGGAGAAGGCGGGAGAGCTGCTGTTCTGCGGGGGAACATGTTGGGATATTATTGGCCGCAAGAAGTCCTCTGGGGACAACAACTTAGTCTCCCCCACTCGACTCCGGCCGCTTGTCGGAGTGGACATCCGCTTTGTTGCCTCCGGTTGCTGTAAGTTCCACTATCGGATCATAAAATTATTCAGTCGAATGAGCTTTCACATCTAATATAGGTGCTCTATATTTTTCAAAATGACGTATTTTTATTAACCAGCAAAGAAAAGTAACTTTTTTCCACTTGTTTTCTGTATGCTGGTGGAACGGAGCAGCTCGTTAGTTGGCCGCTTAAAGATATTTAGCCATTTTGACTAAATGCGTGTATCTGCAGTTGCTCATTGAAATACTTTTCTGTGTGTGAGTGAAAAATCTGAATGGGGTTTTGTTTTTAACTTTTGGTGTAGCATCGTGTCACTGTGTGGCCATGGATGTTGAAGGGCGTTGCTATACATGGGGTCGCAATGAGGCATGAATGGACTTAAGCTGTGAATCTTCTTGTTAGTTTCAGTATTGGCTGGAAAATTTGTTAGTGTTGCTGATCGTACTTATCCATGATGTCGGGTATGCAGAAGGGACAGCTGGGACATGGAGATACCATACAGCGCGATCGCCCAACAGTTGTTTCTGAACTTAAAAAGTGGGCAATTTTCTGTTTCTAGAATTGGTATTTTTGTTACCAATGTATTGTTTTATCACACGGACCTCTGTTGTCCTAATTCCATGATATATATAGCTTTGTTTATTTTATAAGTATAGAAGTTTCCTCTATTATGTGCTATTATAAAGGAGGCAGACAAAATTCGCTCCAGGAAGTTCTTTGTAGAGTCCATGGTCGTTGAAGTTAGTGTTAAATTTCATCCATGCTTGTGTCAGGTATAAAGTCATCAAAGCTGGTTCAGGGAGGAGCCACACTGTAGTTGTAACAGAGGATGGAACCTCACTTGCCTTTGGTTGGAACAAACATGGCCAGCTGGGATCAGGCTCCGTACGAAATGGTTCGCATATCTCTGAAAGTGTTTCACATTGCTGCTACTCTTCAGATGCATGTAGAGTTTTTAAAGAAAATGTCTGTTTATTCTCTTGCAGAAGTACCATTTCAAAGGCCCATAATCTTATCATATTTTTGGTTATTTCCATAAAGCCGAGATAATACTCATAAAACTATCTTCCCTTTCTTTACACAACTGCAGAAGTTGAGGTATCCCCTGTTCGTTGTCTTGTATCTGAGGTGAAAACCACTGCTTGTGGGGCTGATTTCACTGTGTGGCTGACATCTGTTGAGGGAGCTTCTATACTGTAGGTCTTTCTAAATCTTTACATGAGAAAGAGACAACCTAATAGATATAATTCCATGAACTTGCTGTAACTGGGAATTTCTGTGGATTTTAGTACTGCAGGACTTCCACAGTATGGTCAACTTGGACATGGGACTGACAATGAGGTATGCCAAGACACGTGAATGTCTTCAGATATTAAGATTTGAGGCTGATCAGCCATAAGTTTGCATCCAAAAATGTTTTCTTCAGTAGGTTTCTCGCTTTCTGCTGGTCTCTCGCAGGGAGATGCTTCAATCTGAATATTGGACATATGCTGGTTGCTCTTTATGACACAAACATTAAACTATGTATTAAAACTCTGTATTGGTTCTGTATAACAGTACAATACTAAAGATAGCTCTGTGAGATTAGCTTATGAAGCTCAACCACGCCCAAAAGCGATAGCATCATTGGCTGGGGAGACTATTGTCAAAGTTGCTTGTGGAGCTAATCATACAGGTCCGTAACAATATTCTCGTCTCTTACCCAATATCAATCTTCTCCTCTTGTCAATTCTCTTATGCTCTGCAATGTGTTTTCAGTGGCTGTGGACTCGAATGGCTATGTCTATACGTATGAATCCCCTAAGACCAGTCTTTCTGCATTTCTTACATTTTTTCAGTTGATATATTATGTTGCTGACAATCGTTTATGCTTTGAAATTGATCAGTTGGGGCTTTGGTGGTTATGGGAGGTTGGTAGTCCAATTTCTTATTGTATCAATCAAAATGTGAAACGGACAGTGAATCCTAGTTTGAAGTCCTTGAAGGTCACATGCACAAACTTTGACTTGGTTATGACTAGCTACAATTGGTTTACAGACTTGGACACAGGGAACAAAAGGATGAGTGGGTCCCTCGGCGTGTTGATATTTTTCAGCGCCATAATGTTTTACCATCTGATGCTGTGGTTTCTGCTGGTTCTGTAAACTCTGCATGTACTGCAGGTACTCCCTTGTGCTACAACTGGATGCACAGGCTTAACATTCTGGTTTTCATAGTAGACTTTGTTATGTGTGAGAGAGAGAGAGATTGAAAGAAAGTTATTCTTCATCCCAAAGATGCAGATGGTGGGGGTGCCTTTGCTTCATACATTATAACTTTTGTTCTTACAGAGAGTGGGTTTTTGAACTAACGAGAGATCCCAAAAGTTACAAATTTTAGATGGTTCGGAGCAGCAAGTCTGTGAGTTCTTCTGGAAATCGATTATGCAGCTGAATTAGGCTTTTATCGCTTTGCTCATCAGGTGGAGGTCAGCTGTACATGTGGGGAAAGATTAAGAATACAGGAGACAACTGGATGTATCCTAAGCCACTTATGGATTTGAGGTCGCATTCTCTGTTAATTTAGTCCATACGTTTATTCACTTAAGAGTCAGTTTTAATATGTTTTAGGCTTAAATTTTTGACTGTTTTTGCGCCAATTTGAGTCATCTTCTACTGTCTCATTCTTAATTTGGCAAGAAAATATTTTACAGTTGGTGAGTTTGTTTCTCTTGTTTAGTGGCTGGAATATACGTTGCATGGCTTCTGGAAGTATGCACCACTTTGTTGGTGCAGATTCTTCCTGCATCAGTTGGGGACACGCTCAATACGGAGAGCTCGGATATGGTCCCCGAGGACAAAAGTACTTCTGTTTATCATCATGATTATTTACATCATTTATTTGCCTGTTTATTTGTTTGTCTTGTGATATTCCTTGTTTTTCACTAACAGTTACTGCATTATTTTAGGTCTTCTGCAGTGCCCAAGAAGGTTGATATTCTCGAGGGAATGCATGTGATTGGGTAGGTAGCTAGTTTAAGGTTTTTTTAAAAAACTTGCACTCAGAATCTGATAATGCTCTCCTACTTATTCTGTTCCATTTGTAGTGTTGCATGTGGGATGGGCCATTCGTTGGTTATCATTGATAGAACAAATGTTGACGAGCGGCTCGATCAGGTTTTTGAATGTTTCTGAAATTCGCTAATACCCTTTTCATCGCATTGTGACAACATGTATTAAAGCTGTCACGTTTCCATTCTTGGCAGCTTGATGTTTACGATGGCAAATCATCCCTTGAAGGTACACCAAATTTCAGAGATCTTTCCTGCCATAAGTGTTGGTTACTGGCTAGCTTCTTCACACCAACAAGCATGAGTGATGACGTTTGACACTGGATTAGTTTTTACAGATGGGTTTTGAAAGATGTCTTCTATACAAAACCTATTTATATCTTCAGAATACTCGACTTCCGAATTGGTTGAACCCCTCTGCACGCAATGATAGAGACAATGAAGGGCAATTCTTGTGGTTTATTAAATTCTGATTTATTGCTTGTTCATAGGAAGCGAGGAACCCGAGAGCAAATCTCCAGCTACTAACCACACCACTAAAAGGGCTGCTGCTAAAAAAGCCTCTGATAACAAGAGGAGGAAGAAGTCAAAGGCATCATCCTCAGAAGAAGAAGAAGAGGATGATGAAGATGAAGATGAAGAAGGGAGTGACATGGTGTCCGATGATAGTGAACAAGCCAATGGCAAGGCTGGCACAAAATCTCAACGAGGTCGGAAAGCTGCTGGCAGAGGCCGAGGAAGGGGCTCAAAATCAACTAGCAGTGGTGGCAGAGGAGGCAGTGGTCGGGGAAAGAGAGGAAGGCCTCGCAAGTCTTAATGAGTTGCACCAGAGCTCTGGTGCAAGCCGGGAATTTTTGCGCTCTCAAAAGGGAGAGATTCGTGCTATTCTTTCAGAATATTATGTTATGATATTTAACATTTTAATTTCTGATCACCGGGATCTCATCGCTTTGATTCGAAGATTATTTAAGTATTAAACAATTTGACCGACTTTGAGGGGGACTGATAGTGCTGGTTGAGCTTCTAGGCTCATTGGCTGCTACTTAGTATTGAATTGACGGAAAGGAATTTGTACAATGGACTGAATCTTCCTGAAACCTCCGACATTTCTGCCCTTTTCTTAATGAGAAGTTGCTTCTTCAGGGCAAAAGAATGGCAAGATTTGGAGAACTGTATGTGAAGAAGATCACCAGATGAAAGGGGTATTGGATCGGAATTTTGCCTGTCTGATCTGAAGATTACAAATTAGTAGCACAAATATCATTCTGTTGTTTCATTTGTTTTCAGACTTGGGCTCCTGCTGGCATCAGAACCTCGATCCTGTGTTACGCCGGGAAAGAGTTCAAGTGTGTCGAATTGCTGACATGGAAGAGGAAAACCTCATAGAGAAGGAAAGAAACAGGGACGGAGGAAATTGATAACTCTGCAGAAAAATGAGTCCTCCTATGGACATGGTCTTGCTATCATGACCTTCAACATTTACATGCCCATAGATCCTTACTGAGATACGGGTGAGAGTTTGAGCATCGCAATCTCGGAAGCCTGCCTGAACTCGGGCTGTCCGGTCATTGCTGTGTAAGAAGTAGTTCCTGAACATGGCTCGAGATTGTCAACCCAGTTTCCTGACAGTCCACTTACGGCTACTAACAGTGATTGTATCTTCAATCAATCATTCATGGTTGGAAGCAATTCGGTTCAATTGTAAAATTGGAAGTTCGAAGGCCAAAATCCAAACCGACCTCAAGATTCTTGCCCGTACCAAACTCATCATGCTGTCCCTTGATCAGGTCAACGGGTCAATTGATTCCAGCATTCTCCTCCTTTTTCCAGACCGCTACTCTTGCAATTTCTTCTCCGAATTACGATCGAAGAAACAGGGAAAGGAAATGAGGTCGAAGCTGATAGAACAATCCATGGAACTGTGTGAAATTCTTTTATATGAGACTCCTTGTAAAGAAAAGATTTTCTGTCTTTGGAGAATTGCTTGGGAGGCATTCATTTCACGGGCGTGATGGGCTTCCTGACTACCGTCAGATGGCCATTACTGTGGCCATTGATACCAACAAAGATGGTGGCGAGTTGCCTGCCAACGTCAGTTAGTTTGACGGTAGATGATGCCGCTGTTCCGGGCTCCTCGTTGTGCAGCTCCGGATGATCTCGGACTCAGACCTCGGGCTGAGGGAGCCTCTTCGACAACGGGCCAAGGCCGCTCGTGCCCATCGTCGAGATCACCTTCCAGAAAGTAAAGTTCCCATCCAATGAATACGTGTTACACAATCCAAATTCATTTTTGTCGGGAAAAATTACACATAGAGGAGAAACAGATATCGGGTGCAGTACTGCCATCCTCAACCCGGTACCCAGGCTCCCACTCCTTTGTTCCCTCTTCCGTAACCTCGAAGGTGGGTGATCTTCTTCCCAATCGTAAAATTAAAAAAAAAAAAAAAAACAGAGAGAGAGAGCAAGGAAAATTTGAGAGAGAGGCACGATGACACATCATTTCACAACAACCAAATTTAGATACAAAAAGCTTAGGGGACAAAAGTACAGCCAGAATTGCACTGTCACTGTACTCCCTGCTAATTATTCCCGGAAACAACCGAACCTTACCTTACATGCATTGCTTGGATGAGATGTCAGGTGTCCAGCGTAACTGTCACAATGTACTAGCAATACTAATACAATATTTCCGTCCAATCAGAATTTGACACATAATCAATTGTTATAATCATTAAGTCCTAAATTTTTTTTAAAATTATGATAATCGATTTACTGTAATTGAATATTTATACTGCATCATTGTTGTCATACTTTGTACTGTACACTAGCAAGCTTGTGTCTTCCCTTTCAGTGTTGGCTCATGACTTGGGACAATTAGGCATTAGGTCTGGTAGGGTTGGCTTATGCATCTACGATGACTCGTGCACGAGAATCATTGAACAGCTCAGGAACAAAATCGCGGTACGATCGAAGATTGTTTCCCAACAATTTTGTCAGAACCCGACACGGCGTAGCACTGGCTCGGCATTCGCAACATTACGGCCGGAAAACCGAAAGAAAATGGCTGCTCGACCAAGACTGTTTGGCATCAAAGATTCGTTCGACGGGCACATTCAGCAATATTAACCAACGTTATCCACGGAAAATTCCATGACGAAAAATTTAATTTATTTAATTAATCGCGCTCCCATGTTGGCTTCGTTTTCTCAGTTATAAAAAGCATATTCGTACGCTTAGAAAATAATAAAAGAAAAATAATATAATGAGATACAAAAATTTCATTAATCAAAATTGAACTTTAGATATTGATAAAAAAAATTTTAACTTAAGATCACTTAATTTTTAAGACAATTATAATACAGCTGTACTTAATCTTTTTTTTTTAAGAGTCCTTGTTTGAGGTTGAAAGGAACCAAACAATCCGTACGGAATCGTTGAAACGGCTGCTCCCTGCAACACGAGCCAACAGCTAACACGCTCACTGTACACACCGCTTGATGTAACGGTGCCAGTCGAATGTTCGATCATAGATCTAAAAAAGAAAGTATCAGGTAGGATGGAGGTTGAACTTCAGTAGAGCTGGACCTTGGATCGAGAGTTGCGGTCCCGAGATATTGTGTCGTCGAGCTTCCTGGTACGGTCTTCTCGACGATCCGGAGGTGGTTCATCGATGCATCCATTCGCATGGGATGCGAGAAATAGTATCTCTCTATGCTGAGTTATCAAAATAAACTGGGGCAAGGGGTGTTTGGTTCGAGTGCCGTTGGATAACAAGGAAGGTTGAGATATATGAAAAATTTGAACTGTGGTAAAATTTTCTTGGAATATGTGGATTGGAATTTGAGATTGCGGTATCTGGAATAATGAAAAGTTAATTGCAAAAAGAGCTGTACAGTTAGTTATAAAATTAATATAATCTGATAACGTGCGTGTTTTAGATATAAACTTTTTACCAAAAGAACTATAAAGTTTAAACCCAAAAAATTTCAGATTATATTTAATTTTGCAACCAAATATTATAATATGTAGTACAAAGTGCAGTGTAATCACATCACGCCTTACGGTCAACCAACGACTACCTAAATGTGGAGAAAATCATGCATGTAATAGGTATATCACATGACAGTGTTTACGTGGTGTCACAAACCAATAAGATTTAATTGTTTCTATAATTTTTTTTTTACTTTTAAGTTTAAAAAAAATCTTAAAATGATTGAATCTGATTGGTTTATGACTCTATATAAGGAGAGAGTCTTGTGTGTAACGGGTACGCCAATTGGTAATACTGATATAATGTCACGAGCTAATAAGATTCAGTTATTCTTATAATATTGTAATTGAAACTACAAAAATGACTTGGTTGACTGGTTCGTGATACCAGATCAGCACTATCAAGTGGTGTGCTCTTATATAGAAAGCTTTCTCCTACAAAAGTACTATCACATGATATATCCGTTGCTCGCGATACACTCTCCTAAATGTAAGTATGAGGGGATTCAACAGTTTCATAATTATTTGGGACGAGGAGGTCGTGTATTCAACTTCACAAGTGAGGTTATTTGTGTCATTTATTCACTCTTTCTTCTATTTTTCTCTATTCTCTTTTATGATAGTACATATCTCTTGTACATAAAAAAAAACTTTAATAATTATTTGGGATATGTAAGAAATTGAAGGTACCTTCTATTTTTTAAAAAAAACTTAAAAAAAAGGAAATTTTCCTTGATCATGGACACCCAAAAACAGCAAAAATTTTTGTACGTAACTAATATATCATATATCAATACTGATATAATATTACAAATTAATTAGTTTAAGATTACGAGGCACAATACTATCTCCCGAAATAGAGACATAACTAACTGTCGCCAGCTTGGCAAGATTGATGAGGTGGAGGGCTAATTCGGCAGAACGGAGAAAATTGCGGCCACTCATTAGTGCTGGAATCTCTGCTCATTCACATGATTAATATAGAAGCTACGTGAAAGGGATAGATCGGTAAAATGGTAATGGCGACACCCTACCTGATGCAAAGAAATTATGAACATGCTATCCACCGATTAAATCGTAGAATTAATGGAGACCGATCAGACCGGGGGAGAAGTAACTAAGGTGGCCTGTAGAGAGGTGGAGAATATTATTTGTAACGGATATATTATATGACAGTATTGATATTGTGTCACACGTGAAAAAAAATCCATGCATCTTAAAATTTTTTAAAAATAAATATTTTAAAATAATTAAATTTTCATTGACCATCTCGTGGGGAGGGAAGGAGATATAGTAGCCCACCGGAACATCAGCATCCGCGGGCAAAGGCTGCCGTACGAGAGGAGTGTGGGCCCGCTTGGGATGGGTGTGTGGGGCCCATGGAAGGCCGTGACAGTGCAGACAACTGAGTGGGGCTTCGAGCTTGGAGTCTCCTAGGATCGCTTTCGGTAAATATTTAATGTGTAATATATGTAAAATGTTCAGATTATCGTTTAAATTTTGAATCTTAAAATTGATTGCTGAGAATCGTATGAATTTTATCTGTTGAAATTCGAAAAAATTTTAGACGATGAACCTGTTTCCTCGGGTCATTTTCACGGTTATATTTGCTGTTATTTCCTGAATAAATAAGTGATAGATAGATAGGCCCCATATAACCAACTTGGAGGGCCGGTAAACATCTGGTGTTTGTAACATACGATAAAGCTTATTTTATAAATTCTTTTTCAAATACTGATGCTGTTAAAATTTTCATAACTTTTGAAAATTTACTTTAACACGTATCAAATTTTAAACCATAATTTTTACATCGAATTTATTGTATATTATATATTGAATACTTACTCCCCCGGCTGGGAGGGCTGGGTCCTCTTCCTCCGGGACCGTTGCTCAAGGCATCGGGATGTCAGCTCTCCTGCAGGCTACAATGGATTTCTTGAGAATCGTGTAGTGATGGTATCTCTTTCCCAGGTCTTTCTACCCTGTTAGTGTTAGGATGATGGCACTTTTGTTATAATGTTATTTGTCCAGAAAAAATGAATTATCTAAGAATTTTTTAATCTATCACGAACTATTTTTTTAGGAAATCACGAATTATTTTAGAATTCTCTAATCTACAATGTTGTTAACTTGTCTGCTTATGTATACCGTTAATTTTATTAATTGTGTAAGTAGAGTTTGACATGGCATTACATGTGGCATTCATCTGATCATAAAAAATTACGAACTATTATCGAATTCTCTGTTTTTTTGATAATTTGAATTCATTAATCATAAGTGAGTTATACACAAAATGTACAAACAGTTGTACTCAAAATGTACAACTGACAGCTTGCCTCATCTAGTGCTTAGCATTTGCTTAGTTATGGGACCTCTCGAAATTAACATTGAGATTAGGAGTGACAGAAACACATTGTCTCAAAACACTTATGATCAATCCAAAGATTGCCTCTGGACTAGAGCGAATTATCTATTTTATTATGAGGATGGACGTGCGAACAAATGTTTCCTATTATTGTGACATGATAGATATCATGTGTGATATCACGTCAGACTCTATTGTACAATTACTAAAATTAACGATACATATAAGCAATTAACAGTTAAAATTAACAATGTGCTAGATTAGGAAAAACAGAACATAATTCGTGATTTTCTGGACAAAAAAATAGTTCGTGGTATATTAGGAAATTCTTAGATAGTTCATACTTTTTTAGGCAAATAACCCTTTCGAACATGGTTAAACACTTAAATTTCATAAAAACTAATATATTAGGCAAATGAAACTGAGAATCCTATATGTTCGTCAGTTCTTACAAATGTGTCCTGAATGTTTCGAAGTGTTAAATCAAGTCTTATATGTTACCAAGTTACAATATCGAGTCATTTCTTTCACCTACAATTACTTTAAACTGACATGTATTAATGTCATACTAGCTTAAAATGACAGTAAATAACGGAATTGGCTCGATGTTGTAAAGTGAATAATATATATAGGACTTAATTTAACACTTGGAAATATTTAGAATTCACTTGCAATAGTTGACAAATATGTATAACTGTCGGTGCATTTATCTCCTAATATGTTAAAGAAACTCTTACGGATTTAATAACTTGATCGTTCAACCGCTTAATTTAATTGTTTATAATTAATAGTTTGAATTAAAAATGAATCTAATCACTCATAATTATTTTTCTCACCTACTTAACGGTCCAATGGCTCAATCATTATACTAAATTTTCCATGAATTATAATATCAAATATGAGTCAAACACTGATCGTAGAATTTAGTAACGACGGATTAAATTGCTATAAATCTGGTTGGAGTCAAAAGAGTTGTACGTGTTAGGGATGAGATGGATTTAAAAACTCTGTTCAAGGGAAGAAACCTAAAAACATAAGACCGGAATCACGGACTATTAGAAATGAAAATATAGGATGATTTAATAAAAATATAAATAAAATTAGTAAAATTTGTATAAAAAAGTTATTTATTCAGAAAATTACGAATTATCTAATAATTTTTCAATCTATCGCAAATTATTTTTTACCCAAAAAATCACTAACTATTCAAGAATTCCCTAATCTACTACGAACTATTTTTTTGCCTAGAAAATCACAAACTATGCCTTGTTTTTCCTAATCTACCACGCTGTTAATTTTGATTGTTAATTGCTAACTTATGCAGTTAATTTTACTGATTATACAAACGGAGTATGATGTGACATCACACATAATGTCCATTGGGTCATAAAAATAGGAAGCATCTGTTTGTACGTCCATTTTTATGATAAAATAGAGAAATCGATAATAGTTCGTGATTTTGAATGACCATATAGATATCACATATAATTCCACGTCAGACTCCGTTTGTACATTTAACAAAATTAATGGTACATATAAGCAATTAATAAACAAAATTAACAATATAGTAGATTATGGAATTCTTGAATAATTCGTGATTTTCTAGGAAAAAAATAGTTCGTGATAAATTATGGAATTCTTGAATAGTTCTTGATTTTCTAGGTAACAAATAGTTCGTAATAAATTAGGAAATTCCTAGATAGTTACTGATGTTCTGGATAAATAACCCATAAAAAACTTAAAGATTTTCCCTGGTTGAAGAGGGTAGTTGAAGAAGGTAATCGCCCTCCGCGCTCCTAAATGTATCCCGTGTTACAGGCTTGAAAAAATTTTACCGTTCACGCTATTAGTTTAACTCGCATAATTAATCTCGTATTGCAATAAACATTACAATCAATCATAATTATATAGCGTGCGGAAATCGAGATCTTACGCTCAACCAAATGTCCACTGAAAGAATCTATGAATAATAATAATGAAATGTCAGCTGGACACGAGTCCAACTCTTACATGTTGTTGAGAAATGAATCCCGCATCGGACAAATAATGAAAGGAAGCTTGATTTATAAAAAAAAAAGTAGGTGCTACCATCCTATCAGTTTAAGTTTTTGGGATGGGCATAGGTCTAATCTTTTTTTTATGAGCCATGTGAATATTTCATATGGTATCAAAGCCAATCGGATGGGCTCACACACCACGCCAGACTCGAGTGTGGAAGTCGTGGCCTATTAATTCCGAGACCAGGAGAAAGATGCCCTGCTCGCGGTCAATTATCCCCCTCAACCGAGTACGGAAGAAAAATACCCTGCTCGAGATCAATTGTTGAGAGTGGTGTTTAAAGACACGTGTCAAGTATAAATACGTTGTCATGTGAGGGCGAATGTTGAGAAATAAATCCCACAGTGGACAAATATTGAAAGGAAGCTTGATTTATAAGAGAGCGAGTGCTATCATCCTATTAGTTTGAGTTTTTGGGAGGAACATAGGTCCAACCTCTTATGACCTAGGTATAAATTCCACACATATATTAAGCTAAGCAAGCAGGACATGTTCACTTATACATGTGCGTACATGACCGTGGAATTTAGTAGAGCGAAATCCAGATGCCATAATATATGTACGTGTGTGTATATAAAGGCTATAAAGGCTAAGCAAGCAGGACAAAGTTATATAGAGGAAAAGACACAGGAAGTTCTTTATATTTATCGATTATTATAAGTGGATTCTAAATATTTTAAAATGATAAATCAAGTCATATATATTACTCGCGTTACAACATCGAGTTCTCTCCGTCATGTACCGTTACTACCATTAGCATATTGTTATAAAAATCGATAAATATATAGGACTCATGATGTCTTTCTCGTTATACATGCATGCATCGAAGAGACTGTCGGCCTGCAGATTTCAGTGTATTACTCATAACTCGATGCAGCAGCATCCATACATTCCCATAATCAGTCTCCCCCAATTACCTAATCAAGCACACGGTTACAATCCTAATAGCAACAAATACACGTACAGACACACTCCTCATTGTCTGTTGATGGAGAAACACAACAAATGGAGTCCAAGACAACCATAATAAATATTTATTATTACCATTTGGCATGTCTTATGAAGAATCACACAATTAATAATAATGGGAATACAATAAATTATAAAGGAAATTCACGAACATGTTTCGTACTTACCAGCCACCGTATCGGCTCTATCGGCCTGCTTGCATTATCAGTCTTGGCTTCTCCGTCTCGAGATAGCTACTACCATTAGCACATGGGATGTTACTTGATGAATGGGAATAAAGCATCAGTCTCGAGCTAGCACGGTCGAGCCAGATGACATCTCTCAAGTTCATTCATCAGTTGGCTGTGTACTATCAAGAGTGGTTGTCTAGTGGTTTAAAATCCACTCATATATAATTTAGTGAGGTCGATGTCACAAATTCGAGACTTGCTCTGAGTATTATTATACCGGTTCATTAAACTATATACATCAGACATTTGGAGATGCTACATTGACAGTGCTAATATTAATATTAGTTGTTTAATTCGTCTGATATGTTTACGGTTGTATATGAAAGCCCAAATATTACGTAGTAGGAGTGACTGAGTCACTGCTACTGTTACCCTCCCTTTATTGATAAAAAAAATCAATTGGCTATGTCGTCTTGCCTTACTTAAAAGTATCAGGTAATTATTCAAAACCTGTTATTGTTGAAAAGAGCTAATCCCAAATATATATATATATATATATATATAATTCCTAATATTACAAGTGATCAGAGTACCTTTACTTTCTCGAATTTGTGGGACAATTAGATCTGAGAAAGTGATGAGAAAATCCTTAAAATCGGAGCAACAATATCAATATGGTAATCTGACACATGTGGGGGGATGAACCCTACCACCCTCCCGGCTCCTCAATGACATGCACGTGGACCCATCGGATATTTGCATTGGCCCATCCATCCTCCAGTCTTGACCATTCCTCGTGTTATGTTGTTCGGTGAAATACTCTGTTCATGGATGATGTGATAAATTTAATCAATGAATATTTGACGTAAGAAAATATATTAAATCATGTCTAAAAAATAGTTATTATTAATAATTAAAAAATATAATATTTAATAGTAATATATTAAATATTAATTAATAAAATTCACAAATAATATAATAAACGGAACTCATATAAAAAATTTTGTGTTCTTTCCTTTGCCTCGATTGCCCCTCCCCTTCCCCCTACCTACATTATTCTAAATCCTCTTTCAAGGTTGGAATAATTGATGAAAAATGATTGGTTCGTGCCCTCTCGTCAAGTGCCACGTGTCCCAATACTATGCATCTAACCACAAACTTTCTACCTTTTTTATATAGCATATATACATATATATGTATATTTATTTATTTATTTATTTATTCATTCGAAATATGAAAGGAGATTGATACAAAAATATCATTCTTGTTACGGGATCAAGAGATTATATATTTGATTGAAATTACTCGTAGCCCTTTCTTTTCCTCTTCCATTTATCCCCTTTCGAATATGTACCCAACACAGTATAAAAAGAGATAGTGGTAATAACTATTCCTTTTGTTTACCAAGTTAAGGAGGAGAAAATGTCTCGAGCGAAGTGGTTGCGCGACTGACGTAGTGATTTTTTTTAAGATGAAAGTACAGCTACAATGTACCATTACTTTTATCTGAGGAAAAATATCACATCCGCGTTAAAACACAGTGGCACATCCATTTTATCTGAGAATTTCTCTGAGGATGAAGTTGTGGAGGCTCCATTCAATTATCAAGTACCCATGTAGATGAAGTTTGTCATTTGATCCCTCTAGTTTCTGATATTGGAGGGATTGAAAATATTTGACTAATTAAGAGAAAATTTTTTGTATGACAGTATCATCACATGATTATACTTATACAGCGATAGCTACATATCAAATTCAGCTTTTAGGATTTTATGAAAAAAAACTCTGTACACAATTTAATTTAATTGATTAATATTATCATATAAGTACTGTCACGCGATAAAAAGAGTGATAGTAGATGGGATGGGATGGGATGGTATGGTGGTTGGGTGGGAGAAGACATTTGGCAGTTTGTTTAGGGAATGTTAAAGAAAGGGAAAAGATGGGAACATCAATGCACATGGGCTAAGCTCAGAACTTGGCCAGTAAAAATTATAATCCCTTCAGCTCCCTTTGCCAAAACCCTCTTTAAATATTTATTATATATCAGTTCTTTTTTTATTTTATTTCTTTTTTAATTCAAAGAAATTATATATATATATATATATATGTATGTATGTATGTATGGAGAGCCTGCCAATGGGACTGAATTACAAACTAGAGGAAAATATCAAAATATATACATGTATAGAAACAATTATGAGATGAATGTATTATATTATGTTGCATGTGGTGGGTTTTGGCTAGAGTTTGAATTTCTCACTTCGATTGGGTTAGGAGAATCCTCTCGGTAGAAAACGAGGATTAATGAATCGTGTGTGACTTCCTTTTTTCTGTTTCTTAAATAAAATTTCGAATTCAAGTATTATATGTAGACAAATCAAGTGGTTGGGAGAGCCTTATACATATATTAAAGAGATGATAATGGGCTTGAATTTATAAATATCACATAATCTTCATAAAAGGAAAAAAAAAATCACCATAATAGTTACTTCTTAGAAAAATCTTAAATGACTTGTTGTGAGGTAGAATTACAGTGTTTGATTGAAACACATATTGGGAATGTAATATTATGAGGATCGGTAAAATTTTTATTATAAACCTCAAATTCTTGAACAACAATAATTTTTACTATCACTTTATCTATAATTATCAAATTTTACAGTTAACTATATTATTTTGTGAAAATATCCAATTTATTACATGGTAAACATATGATCTCATATTTTGAATCGTAACCCTAGAAATTTTTTCATTGTAATTTTTAACATTTCGGAAAATCTAGCAATCCCTAAGGAGATTTCATTTGCCATTTGATGTGGAGCTTAGTTTTGGAAGATGTTCAATGAACCCTCTGAAATAATAATTATCACAATCAAACCCTTCTTTTTTAGTATTGAGCCATAAACAAGTTAGCCAGATTTTGCAAAATCCCCCCTAATCTGTCAAAAATCTTTTCTGCTTAAGAAAAAGACCAGAATCGATTGATGTAATTTATTGTCTCTTCAATCTCAAATTCAATTTCCCAATTGACAGAGTTTTAAATTTTAGTGGGCTTACTTGACTTAAAATCCAATTAATCAGATTTTTCATTTATAGATACAAGGATATACATACTCAAAAGAGAGAGAAAGGAAAGGATGGTCCAAAAACATTGGCCGCAATTTCGTAATTTTGTTCCAAAACCAGGGGCAATCCATCGGGTCTGGTCCTATATATCATTCTTTAATGACACATCACCACCACACCCATTCACCACTCAGCAAGCGCGCCTTCTTCAGTCAGTCCTCGTACTCGCTGCAGCGGCAGTGTGTCAAAAGGATCTCGAGACGCTAAAACGACACTCACCCATCTCCCGTAACCTAAACGATGACGGCGGCGGCGGCGAAGATGCCGGCTGGGCTGGAGAAATGCAGCAAGATCCGGTACATCGTGAGGCTGCGGCAGATGCTCCTGCGGTGGCGCAACAAGGCCCGGATGTCGTCCGCATCCCGCGTGCCGTCCGACGTGCCGGCGGGGCACGTGGCGGTGTGCGTCGGAGCCGGGTGCCGGAGGTTCGTGGTAAAGGCGACGCATCTGAACCACCCCGTCTTCCAGAAGCTTCTGACGCAGGCGGAGGAGGAGTACGGGTTCGCCAACCAGGGCCCCCTTACCATCCCCTGCGACGAGTCCCTCTTCGAGGAGGCGATCCGGTTCATCGCTAAATCCGGTTCGAGCAGGCCCGTGACCGTCGAGGATCACCATAGGAGCTGCCATGCGGGTCAGCACTGGCCCGAGTCCCGCCCACTCCTCCACGTCCCCGCCCTCGCCGACAAATCCATCTGGTGATTAGCGGAGCGGATCTCAGGTACTCCCGGCGCCGTTTTCTCTGCCAAGATCCTGTCGACATGCGCGATGTGTCCTGGGGAAGAACAGAAATGTCGGGAGCATCCGATGATTTTCGTCGAGAAAATAGGGTTCCGGCTTCGGGACGACCCCAGAACGAGCTGCCTCGAAGACATCGACCTGACCGCAAGTCGGCGCAGATATCGGTCTCGAGGGGTTCAGTTCTGCTGCTTCCTTCTCCTATTGAAACAATTTTTTGAGAGTTTTTTTTTTTTCCTGCTCACGGCTGATAAAAGCAAGTTGGAAGTACAGTGATTAAGGGAACATTGCTGAGTCCCAAGGTTTGTAAGTAAGATTTGAGTGGCTCCCGATCAGAACTTTCTGCGGAGATGGCACCGGCCGAGTCATCCCAGGTTCGAGTCGGTGAGTGGAGGCGAAATCCGAGCCGAACGACTACGAGGAGGAGGAAGGAGGAGATCAAGATGTTGAATATTGGGTATGGGTCAAATTTGTAAATTCTGTGATATATAGATTGATCAATGTGTCTTCTCGGATGATACGAGTACTCTCTTGAACAGTTCCTTTTTTCCAAATGTAATACACTTATAATTCTCAATAAATATTAAGAAAATTATTTCCTTTGGAAGGGATAATGAATAAGTTATTCAACAGCTTATGAGATGGGTAAATATTCAACGTGTAATAAATATATCCCGAATTTATTGTGTAAATTATTGTTTAGATCTTGACATGTGTAAAATAAATTCTCAAAAATTATGAAATCTTTATACATGCTAAAACTCAAAAGAAATACACTGACGAAGTAGTTTTGTACTATACACCGAATATTTACGCCGCACGAGATAGACATCATCATCGTAGCAACAGCCCACGTGAAACGTCCCTGCTGTACCGAAGTGTCCCATGTTGTCACTGACCAGATAGAGCTTTGAGTTCTCTGGCGTGGATTCCGTATCCATCGTCAGTGGTGAACGATGTAGCTGCTGGTCAGTGAAAACCGATGTGTCTTAAGGCTAATGACAGGGATTATGGCCTGATTTGATGGAGAGGAAACGAAATCTCATTCCACCAACGATTTCATTTCTCTAATTCGGTCGTGTAAAAGAAAAGTGCAGTGAAAATTCGTGGCGGTAAATCTTGTAAAAGAATATTAGTTATAGAATTATCAAAGAATATTTGATGGACTAGATTGTTGGTAAATTCTAATAAAATTCAGGGTAATGTTCATGTAAGAGGATAAAAAAAAAAAGAAACACCCACAGTGATTTCGAATCCAATTCTCATTTTGATGCACCGGGTACTAGAAATGGTATTTGAACCGAACATATAGGAAATCGAATTATGAAATTAATCTTAGTCGTTCATAACTTTTTCATTCGAACTTCAGTTGTTACACCTCATTATAACCATAACTTGAAAAACTTTGGTTTAATATAATAAATATTTATAAATCAAACATAACGCAGCAATCTGCTCAGTTATCTCGTTCTTGGCCAATGGTTGTGTGATTAAACAGTTAATTACCATTGTCAAGGACGTAGATCTACTCATACGAGCAATGTACGTGCTTGCTTAAGTAAATTCAATCAATGGGTGTGATAGGGTCATGGGCTTATCGATGTGCGTGTGTGTGTGTGCACGCACTCAAGAAGAAAATAATTATATCAGCAAGGATTTCATTTATACAGTGACAATAGTTCAAACAAGTTGGAATAATCGCAGTTAATTAGGAACAAATTTTTGTAATTTGAAAATGTTAAATCACCCAAAAAGAAAAAAAAAACACGAGGAATTGGAAATTTAAAGAAAAACCATAATAACATACTTAATGATTGAGAGCTTGACTTTTCCTATTAATGAATGAGCTTATTGACTTCACCCAAATTAATTAATAATGCACACCTTGGTATAACGACAAATTCTATGAAAATCCTTATTCGTCTCCCGGACAATACAAATTAAATTATAATAAATAAATAAATGAGTATTAATCATTCGATTAGTTGTCATAATTAAATGTTTCTAAGTAGAATAATTTTATTAATTTTTCGTTATCTTAAAATTATGAGTTGGAGAGTTTTGCCCAATATCATACTGCATGTCACTTGCAAATGCATTACAAAGATCATAGGCAATGGAGTGCTTATTGTCCTCCCTTCTCTGACCAACCCTTGCCAGTCTGCATTTATCAAAGTTCGATAGATGCATGACAATATTTTGCTTGCCCACGAACTGGTTCGAGGGTACCATAGGAAGAGAGCAATACCAAGAGGAGCAATAAAGATGGACCTTCACAAGGCTTTCGACTCCATTAGTTGGGACTTCTTGCTAGCTTTGCTATAGGCTCTAGGATTCTCAACAAACATGGTTCGGTGGAATCGAGCATGCATCTCCATTCCACACTTTTCAGTTGCTCTAAATGGAACACTGGTCAGATATTTCCAGGGGGTTAAGTGGACCAGACAGGGGGACCTTCTTTCTCCATATCTATTTGTCATCATCATTAATTATCTCTCTTCCTTACTTGACTTTGCTGCATTTAGAGGCTTTCTTGGATATCACCCTCGCCTGAAGGCTAAACTTGACGCACTTGATCTTTGCTAATGATCTCCTCATATTAATGCATGGCTCTATCAACTCATTACAAGGAATTCTTAGGGTGTTATCCTAGTTCTATAAGCACTTAGGACTCAAATTGAACTCAGACAAGTCCAAACTTTTCCTTGCAGGCATTCCCCTTGATGTGGAAACTTCTCTCCTAAGTATCTCTGGATTCAAAAAAGGTCATCTGTCTGTTCGCTACTTAGGAGCTCCCCTTATATCGGGTCATCTTTCTAAGAGCGAATGTGTGGTACTCATAGACCATATCACCAGCCGAATCCGAAGTTGGAAAATACACTATCTAAGCTTTGCAGTAGGCTTCAGCTCATTAATTTGGATATTTCAAGCATGCTGAACTACTAGTGTGCCACTTTTATTCTCCTAAAAGCAATCATTTAAAAAGTAAAATAGATATGTCAGAATTTTTTTATGGAATGGCTCAGACAATAAATCTTCAGGGGCAAAAGTGAGTTGGTCCCAAGTGTGCAAACCCAAGAGTGAAGGTGGGAGTCGAAGGCACAATAAAGAACATATGGTAACTGATCTTGCAATTAGGATAATTGTGGTTTGCATGTTCCCACTATTACCTAATTAAAGGTCGTTGCTTCTGGACTCTGAAAGCACAGGATCATTGCTCATGGTGCTGGCAGGAAATGCTCTAACTTTGGAAAGAAATTCATTTATACATTGCATATCGGGGAGCTCCAACTCTTAGGTATCATTTTGGTACGACTAGTGGTTACCGGTTACCCTATCTACTTTCTGCTCCCTGGAATTTCAATGCTTCCCCCCAATCACAGTAAATACCTCTATAAGCCATGTCCTCAAACAAGGTGGATGGGTTTGGCCTCAAAGCACAGACCCTCAAGCCTTCCAAATCAAGCAAATGGTAGGGGCTAGGATGAACCTCTATAAACCCCAACAAGTTTGGGCAAATTCTCCTCATATAGTTCCTCGGAATAGTTGCGAGACCATACACCCAAACAGCCTTGGGCAAAAGTGATTTGGTTCTCGGGAAACATTCCTGCACCTCACTGATTGGCTAGATGGCTTTGCTCGATTGAGTAGCTACAAAAGCTAGAATGCAACTGTGGGCCATTCAATTACCATCAGGGCTCTGCGAGTTTTGTAGGATGCATGCAGAGACACAAGATCATTTGTTTTTCTCGTGTTCCTTCACCAACAGTGTGCGGTAAATCTCCCTTGCCAAACTGGGTTATTATCGTCACACTTTCGACTAGACCTCTAAAACTGACTGGTTATTGCAACAATGGGAAAAGTCGCTTGACATGGTAGCCTATAGACTTTTGTGGACCTAATCTGTATATATAGTATGGATCAAAAGAAACAACCGAATTTTTGAGAAGAAAGTAAGGGGTGAAGAAGCACTGTCTCAATCTATCATGGACATAGTGAAGATGAAACTTTACACGCAACCCGTTTGGAGCATCGTATTCGAACCTCCCAAGTGGCCATTCAATTGGGAATCGCTTGTACATAGTTTAGATCAGTGTCACTTGTAAACAAAATGTGATTTTGGTATTAATACAATCACATCAAGATTTCAAAAAAAAAAAAAGAATTGGAATCACTTAAAATTCTCTGGAAAAATAAAGGCGCATCAAGAAGTGCAATTTAAACATTTGAATAATGCCTACATGAGATTAAGGGAATTTGAATTCGACTCTCATAAAAATCTCATATCCCTCTATTTCCACCACGAGTTCGTTTCATAAATTTCTCACAGATCTTGACACGCGCAAAGTTTTCATAGTTTTCGAGAGTCAATTTTACATGTGTCAATATTGTTATATACAATAAACCCATATGTATTTTATTGAATATTTGTTTTATGAAAGGGGAAAAGAAAACGAGTCATGAAGTCACAGTTTTCCCAAGTGAGGTGATTCAAATCGAACCTCACGGAAAATGCTATCCCTGGGAGTGTATTGTTTCCTCGGTGAACGGATCCAACTCGAATTCTGTACCTGGGCAGTCGTCCTTCTGACTGATTTAACACTTTCCTCTTGTTATTTGAAATTTATTATAAAATTGTATTTCATCATTTACCAGTTTCAATTTTTTTAATCGAAAACGAGTCCAGACCTCTTTAAAATACCGAGGTAATTCTACTTTATATCCTCAGCACTTTCCATGCACTTCCATCTTCTCCTTAAATTGCTGTCCATTAGATTCTTATTTCGAAAAATAATTCAGAACAGTAAGAAGCACCATTGAACTTCTCTGCTTTCATCTTCATGGGAAAACACAGTGTCGAGCCTTCGCATCAATTGCAGAAGAAAATTCCTTTTTTTTTCTCTTCAAATTTTTTCAGTCTATACCACCTATATTGGAAAACTCAATTGATCCTGATCTATTCACAATCCGGTCGAGTCGGTCCACCAAGGAGGTTATTAAATCTACACTGGCCATCTCATATATAAATAATAAATTTATAAGAGAACTGTGTACATTCTCTTAACAGTTTAGACTTTTTGATGGAAACGGGTCTAGTCTCTTATAAGGTCCATTGACAAATAATATAAAATATCAACGTCTGACCACTCTGAAGCGCGATTGCCTACTTCGTCATCGGTCGGCTTACAACATACATAATTCAATAAAGGTAAAATTCTTCAAACACGAGTTTTGTTCATTTACAATACCCGAACTCCGTATATTATTCAAGAGAGAGATATCTTACAACCTTAATTTACTCGTATTATTTTTCCCTTCTAAAAGTTGACACGTGATAAAGACGAAGATAGCGAAGAGTCGCCACTACGTGACACCAAAGCACGTGAAAATCTTGACTTTCACCGGCGTATACTTATCATACGTACATGCAAATGGCTGTCCTGGTCGATTCGTCCAGTAGTTTGGATCAGCTCCCAACACATCATAGTTTACACGTACCGTTATGGGTCGGTTGAAATGGTTCGATGTATTTTTCTCTTAAATAATGGTCCGGGATCGCATCTTGTGAATGAAAAAATTTATAATTTGAAAGATATTCGCCTGAGTGGACCAATACAACATGAACCGGATCAGTCAGTATCCATTGAACATGCCGGGTGATGTAGACATGAAAATGTCATCTTGAGATTTCCGTGGAGGTGCGGAAAGTTTAATTGGTGAGATCAAATCCAGGACCTCTAAGTTACATGACTGGAGCGATACCAACTGCACCCGATCGTACTAGGCCATCTTCTCCACAAGAAAGTCTTGTACGTAACAAGTATATATGCTGCTGACACGGTGTCATAAACTGATGGGATTCACTCATTTCTATGGTTATTTATTTTATTTTTAGGATTTTAATTAAAAAAATAAAAATGACTAAATCTTGAGGTTGAAATTCATTGTATTTGCACAGTTAAGCGGGTCACAGTCAATATCTTGAACGCATGATTGAACCTTTCCTCCGATAAGTGTAGTCCCGCGTGGTCGATATGTTTCAGATAAGGGAAAGAAGTCAAAAGCTAATTCTAGTACACGAATGTGATGGTGGGTGTCAATGTTTATAAGGAAATGAGATCGAGGCTGTTCCTCTGTGCTCCAAGGGAAGAGATCGGGATTGATACGAGTTCGTTGATATGATTTAACGTCTTTTCATTTGAATAAGAATCCAGGTTACGGTTTCGTAAATGAAAAATATATGTGAATTAATAGACCGACTCGACCCAAGTTCAAATCGTCGAAACTCATTAACTTTTAGGTATCGTTGGCCAAGACTTGGAAAAAGAAAACTTGAAAGGGAGATTCAAATAAAAGTTCGGAAGAGCGATCGTCACGTAAAGCGATGGGTGTCCACTGGATTTGCGTTCTTGTGCTGCCCCGTCGAATGATTTGTGATTTTGCTTTTGAGGCCATGGTTTCTGATTTTTCACAAGTGGACCCCTCTTCTTTTAGGCCTGTTCAAAATTGGTTCGTCTTCTGTTACTTCCAAGCCCTGAGAACGCAATTAGGCCTGGCAGACTAGGACTCGGATCAGATCTGATGACCCCGTATCTCGTCCTCGGTGATCTGCGAAGCTTCCCGGGAACCGAATCCCTCGGCCCCAGGAATGTCGTACGTCAACATCACAGTAAAAGTGTCCGAGTAAGCTGTTAAATTAAGAGATAACAATCCAATGAAAAAGTTTGTCTACAGTCTGATCATCGTATAGCTATAATTGCCATGTTATGCAGACTGCTCGAATCACTCGACCAAGAAAAGGCCCTGGATTTTCGGTTCCTGTTTCGGCACTGACCCGATCTTCAGTAACCTTCACAAGGCCCGAGTAAGATGAACCGTTTTGGGATCAAGCTTTTCTGATCTGATTTTTGACACTGGGAAAGCTTATGGGGACATCAATTTTCGCATCTGTGGCCTCACCGGTTTAGCATCCTCAACGACAAATGCTGGTCGATTTGGTTCGACGAGTGTTCGGTTTACCATCTTGTTCTGGAGCAGGACATCTTTCTTCCATGCACGGACAGGGGATGATAATTAATCACGATTTCGACTTTCTCTTTAGTTCTCGATCACAACCGTCACAAGATGAACATTTTCCCTTCCGTACTAGAGCTTATGAACCACGAGTTTCATATTCGGGTCTAGTAAGGTGTGATCTCACACAGTAACCTGCCCTACTACCATATAAAATTATCTCTTGATTACAAGAAATGGTACCATGTTTCCCAGTAATGTGAACATGAAGATGTGTGGCCTTTCTTGATGTCCGATTATCGCCTGAGGGCCCACAATCAGGCCCATGGTTAGGCCAGCCCAACACTGAACTAGTCAGTACTTTAAAAAAAAAATGGGGAAAAAAAAGCCAGGCATGTGTTTATCAGAGAGATTTTATGATCTTGGAGATTGAATAAGATCACATTTGATCCATTTAATATCTTAAGAGTTGTACTGAAAGTCGATTGCGTAACGCGTGTACTGCGATCAACTCAAGCAAGCAGCAAACAAAGCCAAAGGGAAGAAGAGAAGAGGGATACACAGTATATGTGATTCGAGACAATAGGAAGCTGTCGTCCGTATATACATGATCTACGTATTTCGTATGTATTCGTTTGCTTCATTGTGAAGCTGTCAAGGTGTAGCTGTAGTCTGGTGCTGTTAGCTATCACTGGTATACAAGTTTCGAGTACGTTACAGAGATGACATGAAAGGGAAATACTAAGATGAAGAAATTACCAGCATGTATTTACTAAAGAGGTTTGTCGATTCTATATTTAACCAAGTTTCCCATTCAAATATTGTAAATGGAAACAGTTTTATAATTATTAATGGAATTATATGACTACTGAGATAAAAGTTCGATGAGGAGAGGTTTTGTTGATCCGACTTGAGCCGAGCCTATGTTAGTTACATCACATCCTGTTAGATTTACAGATATCAAGTGTACACTTCTCTTCTCTCAGTGTTCGTTGATTATTTTACTCGAGCCAGTTTCCAATGATAGAGAGAGGAATGATGGCTTTTTCTAAAGATTAATGAGCAAAAACGAATCCTATGCATTCACATGCGACTGGAAAAAAGCGAGCCTTGCCATTGACAAAGAAACAAGAACCGATCGATCGGGTGAGAGGTTCTGGAAATTGGATTCTTTTGTGCCAGTTAGATCGAAACCGAAAAGGGTAGGTTGGGGTGAAAAAGGCTGTAGCCACCCAGCAAAAGTTTTTCACAGTAACTAGTACTCCTGTACTGATGTCCTGCAAATGGATTCTTTCTCTGGTTACGTTTCTAGAGAGCAACGCCGATAAATTTCTCTCAAAAGAATAACACGACGAGTGCTTTAAGATCATTGTAACTACGAGAAAGTCCTGCGTGTAATGGGCATAGTAAGTCAAAGTTCATATGCGATATCACGGAGCAAATAAGATTTAATTATTTCTAGAGAATTATTTCATTTGTTTTCAGTGTTTTATGAAAAATATTAAAATGACTGAATTTTATTATTTTATAATATAATATAAATACTGTAGTATGATATACTTATTACGGAGTATAATTTCTCGTGTAAGTAGACCAACGGTGGTCCATTTTCAGTAAAAGTCAGAATTTTTTTTTCCTTGTAAGGGTAAATAAAAAATTTTTTTATCCTCTTGGATTCAGCTCCGCATGTGTTCAGTCAGTGTTACCTAGAAAGTTGACAAGATGCCAGATAAATATGCAGACTTTCCAGGAAACTAGATGCCTTTGGACCATTAAACCTCTGCTCCGCCATTTTCCAAAATCGAAGCAGTAAGTCAGACTCGATCAATACGGTTTCAATTGCCCCGACAGTTCGGCCGATGAAAAACCAAAGTCTCATTCATAATAGCTCCGTCTGTTAAGGTAAAACCCTAAGTCCTCACTCGTTCGAGAACAGAGTCAGACTTCCGCTGTAACCCCGTGTCATCAGCCCGTTACATTACTGATCACATCGACTCGTGACACTATGAAATCGATCTTTCTTTATCTCATGCATGCACGACTGTTGTTGCAGTCCTCTTTTATTTCGACTTCTCGTCGCTCCTCGCTGGGTCTGCTCATTTCTCCCTTGGCTCTCATTGCAAGCACGGGAATAGATTCTCAAGATATTGCCAAAAAGTTCAAAACATTAAAAAAAAAAAAAAAGATCGTAAAAGGATTTTGTGCAACGGTATTATTCTCGAACTAAAATCAAAAGATATTAAATCTAATTTTTATTTGCAAAACTTCTTGTATTATGCTTTGTTTCTATACCTGTTTTAGATCAAGGTGTGTGTTATAATTAAAAAAGGCAAAAGGCGAAGTCGTATTGGTTAAGCTTTGGCACCGTTTGGAAGATCAATCATTGATGCTTTCCCTATTGCTCTCACTTCAGTGGCTTCTGTTCAATGCAAAAGGGGAAATTAAAAAGAGACTCAGCTCATGATCTTGAGAATAATAATTAGGGTTTTCAGTGTTCCACTTTGCATCATTGCTCTAGCGAGACACATGCATATGTTACTTATTGATTTCACGCACGGATCAAGAAAGGGATCATCCCACTCATTCCCGAAGTCAATTTAGAAGTGGCTGCAGGCAAAGACAGATCCAAAAAATTTAGCCAAGAGATCAATGAAAACTAAGAACTCGTCTAAACCCGTCCCCGGCTATGGGGATCCTCTCTTCGAGACGGTCAGCGGGAGTATAGGGAGAGGCTATTTTACAAGATACAAGATCGATATTCTTTTATCAGGATCGATCGAGAGTGTTGTGACCGTACGAAGACCTCTTCCTCACTCTCGGTTAAGGATTTCGGATAAATAAAACAGGCTTTGATAAAATTGAGGGGAGTCAAAGTCGTTCATATTGATCGGAAACCAAAGAAATTGTGCAGCTACGAGACAAAGCACATTAAACAAGAACCTGACTGTTGTAGCAATCAGATAGAAGACTTGGGAGAAAGGGAAAGTGGACCACAACTTGGTTGATATTGTCCTGAGGTTATTAAAAGTTACCATAGCCAGAAGAGAATCCTAAGTAACAAAACCCTAAGAGCATCCATCCCTTCCTTGCCTTTCTTTTATCTTTTTCCAGAGAAATTCTTAGGTAAACTCAGTTTACCATGAATTATTACGTAAAATACATGTACTTAAGCGTAAAAAGTACACGGTGAGCTCAATCCATACAAAAATTTCTAATTTCCTTCATCTTATCTCAAAGCTGCATCAATTTAGAAGGAATAGAATTATTTCTGTTGAATTTTGTATGTCGCGAGCGGACCGTTGATGAAGTTAGTGACTAGGTGGGCAGGGGACTGTCGAGTTTACAGGTTGTTAAAACTTATGATTATTCTATTGCATGACCGAGATTGGATCTAATACTTTTAATCATATGTTTTTCTATTCAAATTCAGGCTCGAATTGGTCTTTCAATTCTGAATTTTCTCTATTGAAATCCGAGTTCTAGCTAATTAAAAAATAACCCGTCGTCCTTCGTTAAGAAAGAATTGGAATTCAATTGGAGCAGGCCATCTCCCATTAATGCACTTATCCAATGAATGATTGCAGAACATGACGAGAGAATAACAATACCCACGAAATGAATATCTGCAAATCGAAAAGAGGGAATCCATGGCGAGACTTTCGGGGGAGAATGAATGACAGCTCCAAGAAAATCGATGGGACCCGATGCCCATATCGAGCATAAAAATGACCTGTGGGACATACCGGGTTACATCTCGACGGGTACATTCTTGTTGCTAAATGGGACATATCGGGTTACATCTCCACGGGCACGATGAGATTGCAACTTTTGTTCGATCGAAGTGCTACATTAACTTTTCTGAGCCAATTATTTGATCGAAATTTGTCCTTCATGTCACGCGAGCGAGTACCTCAGTGATATGTCTCAATCACTTTCATCCATAAATTCCCTGTGTTGCTAATGGATTGCGATTTCTTTATTTAAAGGAAGAAAAAAAACAATTTTCCGTAATATTGGTGGATTAGCAACTGCATCATCACATCTTTTTTCAATTGATTCAAAGAATAAATTAATGAACAATTGAAGAGTTGTGCATTGAAATGGGATCGGTTGGGATGTTGTGTCGTGGGGTGCCCATCTGTGCACGAACAGAATGGTGCTGTCCAGTCCAGTTGTTCTCTCTTGTTCTTGTCTTCCCTCCGTACAATTCCTTAAAAAAAAATTTCCGTGTTCTTCGTATGTTTTCTCTATAATTTATACAGATAAATCATACTCAAGTATCATATTACAACAAAAATATCACACGTATTATTTGATTATCTCCTAAAAAATACCTCAGATCGGTTCATAATGTGATATAGCAAAATCGGAAATTTGAGATTCAAAATTAGAACAATATACCTCTCTCTTTATAAATTTTGACTCCTGCTGAACTTCCAATTTACAAATATGGGATATGGTTATGTTCCTCGAAGCAAGTGGACAATTTCCCACCTTGTAAGAGAGATTCCGCGGTATTTTTTTTTAATAATCGAGATATCCGATTTCGTGGTACTGTTATTAGGTAGTTAAAAGGCCCGGCCCTTGATTTTTTTTTTTTAATTTTAATTATTGATTACAAGCCTTTTAAATTTTGCTCCCTTAAATAGATTTTTCATATCCGTATCTGTTCTGGACAACACCTTCATGCTGCATGTCAAAAGGAGTCATTTTCCATTTCAAAAACTTGAATGAGATTTTAATGTTGAATTATGCTATTATGAGCAAACCATTTTGCGAAATCGGTGATTGGGCTGAGAGGAGACTATCGATTTGCGAGTTTATATGAGTGAGGGACTACTGGAGATGTGTCGTAGTTGACGTCAGAGATTGTCGTGATTAGGCGCTATTATATTATTTATTATTATTACGTTCAGAGGAGATCTTATCTTTTAGTATCACTCTTTTCTTTCAAAAAATGCCCCTAATTGAAATTTTGTTAGTCCTTAGATCGGAATAAAAAAGGTCATGATCGTAAATTTAACACGAATCACTTCCTACTTTCCATCATTTTCTCCCACTTTCACTATTATAACTATCTAATTAAAAGTTAAAAACGCATTATTTTTACTTTAAAAATTAATTACAGATAATTACTCTATTTAATTGTGTATGAATAAATACCTTTCATAATATTTATTGAGATAACAAATATTATCGTAGCAGAGATGAACCTCTAGTATTATTATAAATGAACCTTACAAGTGATTGAATCCGTTGCTACATAAAAGTCTAAGCTATCAAATGATTTTACTTGTTCTCTTTTTTTTGGTAATTAAAGAATATGTGCTGTAAAAAACAAGACGTTACTCAGTTTATGGAGAAAGCCTTCAATGGACCAGTTATGTCACGTTAGCATTGCTTACATAGTATATTCGTCCAATCACGACTTCATATGTAATCAATAATTATGCAATTATGATTGTTAAATCCTAAAAAAAATTTTAAAATATAAAAAATCTTAAATAAATGGTGAATCCTAATTAGAAATAATATATAAATGGTAAAAGTTTTTTTAAAAAAACGTAATAAATATTGAACTCTAATTGAAAATAATATATAAATAGTAAATTTTTATTAGAGATTGAACTGATATAATATGATCAGTTCATTGAAGATTTTCTCTAATTTGTGAGTGTCATTCTTGCGCTAGAGCCATACTAATCTCCTCTCCAATTTTATTAGATTTCTCTGAAAAGACGATTTTACCCGCTCTCATGTAACCTAACCTAGAATTATACTCTTGTATCATGAGGTGGGATGTAACACCTGACATGCATCATAAATGCAGCGCAAACAGCAACAAAATGTACTCTTGTCATAAAGCTTTCTGAGTTGCTGACTGACCGGACCCCGAACCCCGTTAAAAGTGTGGTCTCCGTGACCGGCGACGTGGCATCCTGCCGATCAAGGGAGGCTGGAGTAGAGGATAACGTACGGTCCCCGACTGGGACTGATAAAAAAGCCTAGCATCGCTGAAGCGTGTGGGCGCCGAATGGGGACCAGAGAATGGCTTTTCACTGCAGGGACCGTACGGTCGAGAGATTGGAGGGCTAGCGCCAGCCGCCCTCCACGCGGCGAAGTTCCGGTGGGATTTAAATGCACCTTTCATTACACGTTGCAGCTAATCTCATTCTGAATGCATGCATTCCTTCTTTGTTTAAACGACATCCGGGTGAAATGTAACCAGGTAAAAAGCTTCATACAACAGCACTGTTCTTAATATATTATACATTTAATTTTTACTAGTAACTTTTTATTCCCTTTTTTTTCTTTCATTTACAAACTTATTGCTAGAATTTATACTCGACCGTTGATATCGAAATTTTAAGTGTGATCGCAGCCGAAAAACTGACAAGGAAGAGAAGAAATACGAACACCAAATATACGTGATAAAACTCTCGCCTCGATGAAAACCTCCACGGTACGGAGCAAGCAATCCACTAGATCAAATCAGGAGACCACAGCTTAGCAGAGATTCTCGATCACGTACCCAAGCCCTCTTACAACCCGCTCAGAAAAGAGTCCAGATCTCGATCTCTCGAATTCTCACGCGCTAACGTTATTGATAAGTTTATCAGAAAGATCACTTACAAGATTTCTCACTCTTTTCCAAGACTCTATTCAACTCTATTCAAATAATATTACAGGAAATCAGAATAAAATAGAATAAATTTTTTCTTCATAATTTTTACTCATACGATAGATTTTGAAACTGTACAAGTATTTAACTTAATGCAAGATATATAGAGGGAAAAAAAAAGGCAGGAAAGTCATAGGTGTCGTGTAATAGCTACCTATATATATTATTTTGTGGCGGCTGTGATTAGTCGGCCGTCAAGCTCTGCGAATTATTTTCCTTTCCGGCGGATTCTAACTATGCAACCGATGATAATGTAGATATTAAAATTTCGCATAGATCGAATTGAAAAAAAATTTATGTTTATAAGAGAGTTAGAAACCGTCACCTGTCAATTTAGATTTTTGGATAAAAATAGGTTCGAAACTCTTGTAAATTCAAGTAAAAAACTAAATAAATAAGTTATACCATCCCATAAATTTCGGTGATAACAAATTCCCCCTAAAATCTTATACGTATAGCATAAAAAGATCTTTTATGCTATACAACAAATCAATTGGAAATTTATGTGTTTGGTTTATCACCGAGATTGTTCTCGTTTTGACCGATTGATGGAAGTGATCAACTCTAGTGACCCTTTTCTTCCTAACCATGAGAAAGAATATATAATTCAGCCGAAAAAATAAAAATATGGGGAAAGAAAAAGAACAAGAAGTTGGTGCTGACTGGGCATTAGTCCAACAAACGTTGTCCCCTCGTTAACATATCCGACATGATTGGAATCCTAACCAAAAAATAAAAAATAAAAATACTTATTAAATTTCTGAAACGCTGAGGCAAAAACAAAGAGAGCACACATTAGGCTGATGAGCTTTGCACAGCCCAAATAAATAAAGGAGAAAGTCTTGTATGTGACGGAGAATATCATATCAGTATTATTTAATAGTGTTATAATTAGATATTACATCACAGGAACTATTCAATTTTGAGATGTATGAATGGTTTAGATATCTGACGGATCTTATTTACCTACGGTATAAGAGTAAGATAATTAGTTATGTGAAATGTCTAGCTCAAATTTGAATTTTGGTTCATATTCTTATTTTTTTGTTGATATTCGTGTTCTTTATCTTACTAATACACTAAAATATTTTGTATTTAATATTTCTCATTTATTATCATAAATTTGACCCTTTTATTTGTTATATAATTTATTATTTCATTAAAAAAATTGACGCAAGAAAAAAGGATACCCGAATCGATTATTTTCATGACCCAAAATGATTCTTACTTCTCGGTATGGTTTTTTAACTGTTGAAAAAATCAAGCGGTAAAAATTGAGCTCGACAATTTACAGGGAAGAGCCATCCGATCCGAACTAGTTACACTCCCACCCAAACCCATAGGGTGCCATGTACACTCCTTACTGACTCTCTCCTCCAGCACGAAAAAATCTCAGATGTCTATACCTCACAGTAACATGAAAAGGAAGAACTAATTAAATTACTTCAATTAGCAGTAATTATGATAACTGCTCATTTGTCACGTTTTTATTAGTATTTTCTCATATCACACGATAATATAGGATCATGTAAAATTATCTCCCCCTTCCACGGTTAGTGCATGGCTCAAGCACCGGAGCATCGATCCGCGTTACAGAACCTGGACTCGACTTTCTAACACGTGTTTGAAAACTGGACCACCCGCTCCGATCCAAGTCTACACACCGACATTGCCCAGAGACCAACCACTACCGCTTCTCGCATCCGGGGAACGAACTATCACCCCCCGATTCCCATTTAATATTACTGACACGCAGATAGTAGGTGATAACCACCGAATCGGTGGTTCTACGAGAATGATAGGCTAAGTAATTGTCGGCTGAGCTTTACATTAGCTGTCTGGTCAAACAACAGCCACAACCTGCCTATATCCTCTCCTCAGAACCATAACTGATACAGTTTGAATCGAGAAGATTCATTTACCGGTAAAACTCTTATAATATAAATCATCTTTATTTATAAGATTCGAATTCAAAATTTTATTAAGAAAAAAAGATATCATATTATATCAACCAATTCGCTCTGATTACGTTCTCTTTAAAACATAGCAACTTTCTCCAGCGTTTTATAATGAATATGAAAACCTTTTTTTTTTCTCTTTATGTCAGCCATTCAGAAACTTTAATAGGTCATAACCGATCTAACTTCGAATAAGGTCCACTAAGTCTCCCAATCGTGTAATTTCTTTTTCGTTACACAAGACTTGAACTTGAAATGCTACTTAAGATGAGAGAGTGTCGAACAATCTTAACCATCCCTCGAAGAACACAAACACGAACCTTAGAAATTTGCGTAACCCAAGTGGCATGAATATAACATAATTAGAATGCCACATGCCACGGCATAAAAATCATTTTTTTCGGTGTGTCCCGATATACAAAAATTTATTAAACCCTAACTAATCGAAGACGTCTTATATTTTTAGTTCTAAAACCGGTAGCTTTCCTTTATTAGAAAAAAATGCGTAAATTAGGGAGGGAACCACGCGCTATAAACTTGCAATTTAATTGCTATTACTCATCAACCTAACTCCATTAATATACGAACCCTCGCCACAAACTCTCTACCTTTCTCTCTCTCTCTGTTTTTTTTTTTTCTTTTTTGGCTCCGAATTTCTTCGTCAGTCCATTTTCCTTATTTCATTTTCGGCGGGGTACCATGGTCTGCTGCGCTTCCCGCATTTAAGGAGAATAAATATTTAATGAATATATACATTTTTATTTGTAAAAAAATGTAACGAATAATATTCGTTAGAAATATGATCAATAATTAAGGGTAAAGCAGTCATTACATTTTTCTATTCAGCAAAACGATATCGTTTTAAGGTTTTGCTAATAAAAAAGTATAAATATAACCCGGTAAGTGACATCAAATGGCAAACTAACGGTCGGACTGATTTGTCAGCAAAAATATGGATGTTTGAGCCAATTGTTGATAAAAAAAGTTTATGGACTAAAATACCAGTCGTGTACAAATTAAGGGATTAAAGTGAATATTGACTCTTTTAATTTGCTTGTAAAATGCACGGATTGATAGCTACGCCTAAAACGATGCGTTGGCGTGCCTTTCATTTATATACATATATACATATATACATATATATATATATATATATATCAACGGATCGTGATGTGTAGATGGAAAAATCGCTTTCAATTCTATATTTTTTCAATTAATAAAAAATTCATTTCAAATAATTCGTATTATTTTTTTTTCCAGCTCTTCAATGTCAATTCTCTCCACAGAATCATGATTCCTTAATAAAAGAATGGAGAACTTTTTTTTTCCCTCTAAATTCCGTCAATCAGATTAATGGAAATTGCGTTCGAATGACTATTCTAATCAATTTCCCAATTTACGGGCATAATTTTTCTTGGGTCGACGGGATCATCTTGACCTCCAAAACGGGGTACAGGTATCCTACCCCAGTAGATATTTTTAATTGTCCATCTAAAACTATGTATTTTCTTACGTCTGCGGTACTGGTATCCAAAATCTAATAATTACTAACTAATTCAGTCGAGTTATGCCCATGGGTTACTTTATGTACACCCTCGTATGCATTATGGAGCGGATGATGTAAATCGATTTTTGTGTTTGGCATAATCCCGTGGGAATAAACGGTACTATACTTTTCTATTTTTTTATTATTAAAAAGTTGAATGTGGAAGAGAATTGAATATGAGATCTTTCTATTCAAACAATTTCAGTTCGAAAAGATACCAGTATTAACTAGAGTTGAATCCGAAAGCTCCTGAGATAAATAAGATTAAACATCGCTGCATGTATTTCCTTGTAAATTATTTCCCTTGTGAGTCGGGTAGTTATTACTCCTTAAACTAGATGGTCTGAATTACTGTACATATGCCAGCTGTAAGATGAATTATTATCCTTTAAACTAAGTTACATTATACTGTATAACTTATTATTGTCCTATAGTCTGAGTCCCCTTAGTATTATCAATTATCTTTGGGACTTTGTCCAAAAAATTTCGAAATAGACTTGTCCCTCAAAAAAGATGCTCAAGAAGGATGCCCCACAATGGGGATCTTCCCAGAAGACGATGATTAAAGATCTGGAAGAAGTCCTCCAAAAATTACCACCGCTCATGGTGCTTTCCACTGGCAAAAGAATTCTCCAAATCGATGTCAGTGACAAATATTGGAGAGTCGTTCTTCTTGAAGATGGCGCATGCCATCTTTGCGTATACAGGAGCAACCGGTTCCTCTTTGTATCTTTTCTTCTTAGTCTTTATTATCTTGTTATTCTTTTTTGAAGCAGTAGCCGCATAAGAGTCACGTCAATAATAGTTAATAGTATTAATAGATAATTAATAGTTTGTATCATTAATATTTAACTTTTAAAGATTTTATACCATTATATAATATTAAAAAATTTTATATTATATTATAACATTAAATAAATTTTCTTGTACTGTACGTTCCTTTTCTCCCCCAAGGAAATACGCGCACGCAACACTACGGTTGTGAGCTGGAGGGAGGGACTGAATGGCGGTGGTCCAAAGTCTATTCTTTTTAACAGACAAAACTCTCTCTTTCCCACTACGCCCAAGTATCGGATACAGCTCACTCTCTCTGTGTTTTTCCTTCCGCCACAAGCGTGCTCGGACTCTCAGGGGCATATCCGTCATTTTATGCCCCACCAATTTTCCAGATATAATGAGATTCACAAATTTAAAAAATGAGAGGAAAAAATAAATAAAGAGGTATTAATTAATATTAATCAAACAAAAGAGTAAGCAAGACCTTATAATTCAATCGCCTCCGGGGTTAACCCAGATGATAAACAACTTTTTTTTTTTTTTAACTTTTCAGGTAAATGATTCGATCTCTCGGAAGCACGAGCTTGTTAGAATTTATCATAACTTATTTTACACTCGAATGTCTCGATTATAAAAAAGACGTTATAATTCAATCATTTAAGTCAAAAGACCTTACCAATTTAGTTTTTATTTCCGTAATTATTTTCGGTGATGAGATAGACGCGAAGAAAAAGAACAATAATGTATAAATTATTTAATTGAATTTATTAATTAAACAATCCCTTTCATTGTATTTTTTATCTTTTCTTTTTGTATTTCCTATTTTATTTCCACGAGCAAAGTCATCATAATTTAAAGGCCATGTTTTGGAGCTTTTTCCTTCTCCAACGTTCTTCCCCTCTTGAGTGACACCTCGCTGCAAATATCTCATTTTCACCGCCACCACCTCCTCCTCCTCCGGCTCTTCCACTCCTCCTCCTCCGCCTCCATCGTGGCGGAGTGCTCCAACAAGTGACGCAAATTGAGGAGCAAATACCTAATTATTCGGCTGACTGTCCCGTGGCCTCGATTTCAGATCTCCATTGCTGACCGGCCTGTCCAGTTTATCTAGTTCTAACTGCGCGCTGTCGGAGCTGCATTTGCTCTGGTGAGTCCGGCTTCCTCCCAAATGGAAGTCGTTTTCTTCAATCAGTTGCTTACCTTGCGTCTGTGAAAAGCATCGAGTCAGACGCTGGAGTAGAGAGGCGTTTTGGCGTTCGTTTCTGGCGATTTTTTATTTTCTGTTTTCCGGAAAGCGACTTAGATCATTTGCTTGAGAGACCGTGACTTCTTCGTCAAACTGAAGACATTTGCTCGCTCCATTTTCTGTCGGTGTGGTTTTCCATTTTCAGCACATTGCCTTTTTAGGTCCGTCGGTGTCGGCAGTCGCTCAATTCAGTGCGTGATGCTGAAGCTTGTCTTCTTGTTCCGACTCGCTTATGCAGACATTAATACCGGTCTTCTTTCCTGTTTGATTACCAAATTCATGCTCTTGCATCAGTTCTCTACCTCTAATTATGGTAATTGCAGCTGTGGTGCTCAATGTTCCCTTGTTTGTCACTCTCGCCATATGCAATTGTCCTTTCGATTTGTTCCGCGAAAGATAAGCCGGATATTAGATCCTTTGTCGATAAAAAGCTATCGATCAGATCTCTTGAGGTCTTCGTCTGTCAATATCAGGAAAATCGCCTATACAGGACAACCACAAATTTCTGTTTATACACCATGATATGTGCTATTTCTTCAGAAGATGCGCTGGCTGATTTGAGAATTGAGATTCAAAGCACATTGTCAATTGATGTGGCGTTGCTTTCTCACGAAGTTGGTGGCGTGCCTGATTGGATTATGTTTTGACTTCTTGCAGTGTTAATTTGACAGTCACAGATGGATAAGCGGAGTTGGCCATGGAAGAGGAAATCCTCCTCAGATAAGGCAGCGGCAGCTGAGAAAGCAGCAACTATATCAGACTTGGCTGCGACTGCTGCTGCTTCAGCATCGGCTAAATCCCAGGGCGAAAAGGTTAGGTTTAATCAACGTTCTTAACATTTTGATAATTAATTTACCAACTTTTTGTTCCATATTTGGGGAACCGGTTTAGCACCATTTACTAATCGGGTCCCTACAGTGTGATTACAGTCCATTTTTCTCTGTTTGTGGCACTCTCACCTGTTCCCAGCTGGCATAGTATTTGAAACATTGGAGTAAATTTCCGAGAGCATGTGAATTCACCCAGACACTTTGAGAACTTTCAGGGACATTATCGACTTGAACCACCCCTTATAATGTTCTCTAGTAGATACATTGTAATTTCTTCTTCAAGTAGTCTCAGGGTGTCCTCTTTTCTTTTACCTATAACTTTGCTGTTTTGTGCATGTTAATTGTTCTATAACATCTGGCTTTGAACCTTACAGATTGCTTTCTTGTGAACTTCATGCAATGTGTTTCTTTCATACATCACTTTTGAGATCAAAATAAATGCAATCTGATATGTCGATTTCTTCTAATCTAGCAGTCTGTCATTAATTATGGTGTGACTCCTAATACTGCCATAATGCTTTATATATTAATTTTTTTGGACAACTTTAATTAACAATCATTGATTATAGAGTATGTTTCATTTACATCTTTGGCCAAGTCTTCCATAGATCTGCTGGGTGCTCGATGATTTTCATGGATTAGATCGTCATGTGCTTACTGTTCTTCTCTTTTATTGCTCTATTGGAAGTTCAACATGTTTACATATCTTACCTGCCTGCTTAAGTCTCATGAATTTAAGTAATTTGAAGTGATAGTATTATATTTCTAGCTTGCATGTCAACTTCATCATAAACTTTTTCTTTTAGTTCCATTAAAGTTGTTTCTTCTCCATGTACAGGACAATTACAAAAAACCGACTTATGTTCAGATTTCCGTTGAGCAATACACTCACCTAACTGGTTTGGAAGAGCAAGTGAGGCATTATGAGGAACAGGTTCAGACAATGGAAGAGCATATGAAGGAATTAGATGAGCAGCTGACTTCTGCACATTCAGAGATAACTGCAAAGGATAACCTGGCAAAGCAGCATGCAAAGGTTGCTGAGGAAGCTGTCTCAGGTATATTATACAATATATACTACATCAAAATGATGGGACAGTTGTTGCATGAGGATTTTGCAATTTCTATTCCGTGCCTGACATTTTTAGCTGATGCTGCAGGCTGGGAAAAGGCTGAGGCGGAAGCTCTGGCATTGAAGAATCACCTAGAGTCTGTCACTCTCTCTAAGCTTACTGCTGAAGATCGGGCAGCACATCTAGATGGGGCTCTAAAGGAGTGCATGAGACAGATAAGGAGTCTAAAGGAAGAGCATGAACAGAAGTTGCAGGAAGTTGTTCTAACAAAAAACGAGCAGTGCGAGAAAATAAAGCACGAACTGGAAGCAAGGATCAGTAAGCTGGACCAAGAACTTCTTTGTTCCGCTGCTGAAAATGCAGCACTTTCAAGGTCCTTGCAAGAGCGCTCAAACATGCTCATCCAAATAAGTGAAGAGAGATCACAGGCTCAGGCTGAAATAGAGATTTTGAAAAGTAGCATCGATTCATGTGAAAGAGAAATTAATGCACTGAAGTATGAGCTTCATGTGGTCACCAAAGAGCTTGATATTCGAAATGAAGAGAAGAACATGAGTGTGAGGTCTGCAGAAGTCGCAAGCAAGCAGCACGTGGAGGGTGTCAAAAAGATAGCTAAGCTAGAGGCAGAGTGCCAAAGACTGCGTGGTTTAGTTCGCAAAAGATTACCAGGTCCTGCAGCACTTGCACAGATGAAGTTAGAGGTGGAGAGTTTAGGCCGAGAGTACGGAGATTCTAGACATAAGAGATCACCTGTTAAGCCTCATAGTCCTCACCCTTCTGACGTGCCTGATTCTCTTGACAGCACACAGAAATTCCAAAAGGAGAACGATTTTCTGACAGAGCGATTACTTGCCATGGAAGAGGAAACAAAGATGCTTAAAGAAGCTTTAGCAAAGCGTAACAGTGAATTGCTGGCCTCAAGGAACATGTGTGCTAAGATAACCAGCAAGCTTCAGATGCTGGAAGCACCGCGTCAGTTAGGCAGTAATGAAAGAACTTCACCTAAATCTGATGCTCAGATCCCAGCTGAATGTTCCTTGAATCATAATGCCAACAACCCTCCGAGCTTGACATCCATGTCAGAAGATGGAAATGATGATGTCAGGAGTTGCACTGATTCATGGATGACAACCTTGGTCTCTGATCTCTCTCATGAAAAGGACAAGAACCCTGGGCGAGAAAACAAAGTCGATAGTGCAAATGACTTGGAGCTCATGGATGATTTCTTGGAGATGGAGAAGTTAGCGTGTTCATCAGCTGATTCAAATGGAGTCACCTCCACTGCAGATGGTTCTGAAAATAAGGTGTCAGAGATCATTGGTAACAAAGACCGAGAAAGCATAGAAAATCAGGAACCTTCCTGCGTGGAAAGATCGGCTCTGAATCATGAAGATAAATTGCCACTGGTGAAGCTGCAAACCAGAATCTCCTTGATATTTGAATCCATGTCTAAGCAGAATGAGATAAAGAAAATTTTGGATGATATCTTACGAGCTGTGCAGGAAGCATCTGGTGACTTGCGCGATCGCTCCGAGTCCAATGGCAATGGGTCTGCTGAAACTATTTGCAATGCGGAAGATTGTTCTAAAGAAGCGGACAGCAGTGCACAAGCCAGTTTGGCCAAAGATGTCAAGCCACCCTCAGAGCCTATTCAGACAATAACTCAAGATTTGACTTCCGCAATGTCTCATATTCACGACTTTGTACTGTTTATGGGGAAAGAGGCTACAGCAGTTCATGCCATATCTCCTGATGATGATGCATTAAGCCAACGGATTGAGGAGTTTTCTGTCACTTATCATAATGTTGTTCGTGGCAGCACAGGCTTGTTTGACTTTGTTCGTGAGCTTTCACATGTTTTTACCAAGGCTAATCAGCTCAAATTCAACATTCTGGGCTATAAGAGTGCCGAGACGGAAATTAACAGTTCTGACTGCATAGACAAGGTCGTATTGCCTGAGAATAAGGTGGCTCCACAGGATTCTTCAATGGAGAGCTATTGCAGCAGCTCTGTCAATGTCTCTGATTCAGCCTCTAATCCTGAGATTCCAGATTACGGTAATTTGGTCTCAGGCTTTGAAGAGACTGCTATGTCATGTAAAGTCTCATTGGAGGAATACAAGCAACTGAAGTCCGAGAAAGATAACATGGCACTAGATTTGGCAAGATCAATAGAGAATCTGGAGATGACGAAGTCTCAGCTACAAGAGACTGAGCAGCTGCTTGCAGAAGTTAAATCACAGCTTGCATCTGCACAAAGGTCAATTAGCTTGTCCGAGACCCAGTTAAAATGTATGGCAGAATCATACAGGTCTCTTGAAGTGCGTGCTCAGGATCTAGAAACTGAGGTGAGCCTTCTGCTAGCAAAATCAGAGAGCTTGAGCAATGAGCTTGAGGATGAAAAGAGGAATCATCAGAATACTTTGAGCAGGTGCAAGGATCTTGAAGAGCAGCTAACAAGGTTAGCACCTGGTTTTTTTTTTTTTTATATATATATATATATATATATGTATAGTTTGCTAGATAATATAAACCCTGCTCTATGTAAGTGTGGCCTGAGGTTGGGGCCAAATATTTCCTGTTGTTCCCATCCTCTCTTATGCCAGAGTATGATTTTTGGGTGAAGCAAAATGTCAAAATTCATAAATGATAAAGCCATATTTCTGATTGCTGTTTTTACTATCTTTTGCAGGTTGACTCCCTTGCCAGAGATTGAGGATGACCTGCAAACCAAACAGGTGCGCAGTGAGCAGGACATTCCTTTTTCCTGTTTGTCCATGCCATTTGTCTCTGCCATAAAAATGAGTCTATAAAATTCTCTACTATTACTATCTGCCTCCTACTTGTACAGTACGTTTAATGTCTAGCCATAAATTTAATCTGTTCATTCTGCCATTGCGATATCTCTTTGATGGTTGAGCATGAATTGAAAGTTAATATATGGAACTTTCCTCTCTTTCAGGAGAGAGAGCTAGCAGCTGCAGCCGAGAAGCTAGCGGAATGCCAGGAGACCATATTTCTTCTCGGGCGGCAACTAAAGGCACTGCATCCCCAAGCAGACCTCACAAGGGCATCCATAGGTGAAGAAAGCCAGAAAGGCGACCATGAGCCCATGACTAGCAGCGAGAAACTGCAAGAACTCGAACTTGATCACAGCACGACAGATGGTGTGGATTCCTCAAACCCGGACCTTCTCAGCTCCCCATGGAGCCCATCCAATGCTGACACAGACATTCTGGCAACTCCTCCAGTAAACTCCAAGCAGTCAAAGCACAGGCCTTCCTCGTCAGTATCCTCATCGTCCTCGTCCGCCACGACACCACCTGAAAAGCAGTCAAGAGGTTTTAGCAGATTCTTCTCCTCTAAAGGGAAGAACAGCGTGTAGGACTCCGAGAATTCACAGGCATAGGACATTACGTATCTCAGCTGGAAAAAAGAGAGGCCTCCTTGGTCCTTTCGTCATGTCAATATTATTATTTTATCTCCTACAGGTTCAGCTACTTAAGTTGAATATGGCTGGATGTACATGAGCCCGTGTCTCTAACCTTTTTTTTCCCCCCTTCTTCTGCCTCTGAAGTCTGACGGGATGCTGTAAAATGACATGGACATGGTTTCCAACTTCTACATAGTTCCATTTGATTTTCCTGCCGGTTGCTAGATGGCTTGGTTTGCCTGTTCCTGTACTATCGTGTGTTTGAAATTTGAAATGTCCCCAGGCTACCTCAGACGATACACGGTGAACTTGTCTTGGGTTTCTATATATAAGCTACATCAGTTGGTGGCTTGTAAAAAATATATTAAAAAAAAAGGAATTTGGTTTTGTCTCTCTTGCATTACCTAAAGACATCCATCACAGCATTGGCTAATTTAGAATTAAGAGGTCGTGAGTTTAATTTTTATTAGTCGAACTTTCCATGCCCTTTGTTCCCCATCTTCCTCTTTACTCCATCTAAGTTCGCGGACTTCCTTTACATCCTAAAAGGATGGCTTATCCCATTTTTTTCTCGGTGTGCACTGCAATTATCTTGAACCCCACTAGACCTCAACCAACCCTAGCTCGGGAGACGAGCAATGCAGACCCAGAGAGGGCCGCTGTGGGCCGAACATCGCTCTCGGTCCTCATTTCCCACCAATCACAGTTACAAGAAAAAATCAGTGGTTCGGCCCTGAGAGCCGTATTTTTACCATGGACGGGTCTAGAATTCTGCTATGGTGGAGGAGGAGGTGCAGCTCAAGAGGATCCAGATGAAAATTAACATTATAATAAATTCAAAGAGAGCATAGTGAGATAATTTTAAGAATAAAAGATAAATCTAGTATGAGTTGGTTGAAAAGATTTGACATATTTTCCCTTTAAAAAGTCTTAGATTCAACTCCTGTGAATGGAAAAAAATCATGATCAGAAGAGTCTTCAATAGATCCAGGTTACCATTTACAACTTTATATATATATATATATGTATATATTATATGAGAACTATATTTATTGATAATGTGAGTTTCTTTCTTTCTTTTTTTTTTTTAATCCATGAACAAGTCCCTACTCAGCACCTTGAAATCACACTGAATCTGAAACTGAGGCGTTCCTATACCTCTACAGCATGAGATTTTTCTCAATTTAACAATGGATTTCTCGACCAACAGGTCAAGGTTGACGATTTTTTTTTTAGGTAGTCCGATCGCACTGAAAAGTAAAAAAAATTAATTGTCTAGTAACGATTTTAAAACCGCCCTGCATGTTAAAAAATCGAGTACATATTATTGGACACGAACGACCTCGTTTTTGGTGAAATGATCCTCTTCCTCCTAATTAGATATTGGAAGCCAGAACAGAAGAGGAAGAAGAAATTGTGAAGTTTCTTATAAACACACCATCAAAGGCGACAATCTAGTGATCAATTTTAGTACCGGTTATTATATTCATCTAGTATATTGATAATTTAGTACAAAAACTCGAATATTATGCAGTGATAGTACATGGGTCGATACCATTGCTGTCCACGTTTACACGATGGAAAAGAAAATTGAGGTTTCGTGGAAACAGTGTGCGGCAAACGGTCTTCGACGCACGCGCGGGAGCTTGCCGGGAGTGGAATGAACAGGGAACCGGATATCGAGCTCTTGCATGTATTCTCCTGTGCTGACACAGCTGCTTTAATTATCGCATGAAATTTCATCAAATTGGACGATAGCAATCACATTTATGTGTCCTGTTCATTGAACCAAAAGGACGCTGGAATATACATACATACATGCATGCATGCATGCACCTTTTCTTTTTTAGTGATAAATGAAACATTTAAATTTAATTTAAGGAATAGAAGGTAAAGAGAAATAAAATAGACTCATAACTTTATGATAAAAATCGAACTCCTAACTCTAGATTGCGAGACAGAGTCTTATGCCAGTGCACCGAGACCCGTTCCTCGTATATATCTTATTTATGAGCAACACTAACTTTCGAGCCTTAGTGTGTGCATATATAACGCATAAATATGTGAAGTACTTGATGTGGAGAAATGAGTTTGGCAGTAACTTCTGCAACAGGGAATCAGGGGATCCATAGCTTGATTTTCACCGCCGGCGAAATTTTATCCTTTTCTAAACTCGTGGGTCGCTCTTGTAACCTAATACATGTACGTATGGTGATGTCAAGTGTACTGCTGCCCTAGCTGGGACGGTTACCTCGGATGAGGTTTTGTGTAGTTTTCCTAGGGCATGTTACGTTTATAATAAATTCCGTGTTAAGTTTTTTCTCCTTCCCGATTGAAGGGAGATTCACGTAGCATCATTACTTAAACGCGACGGATGGTGCGAACCAAAGTGGACGAAACTCTGTTAAAGAGAGAGATGATGAATTCAATGAATAAAATAGAATAATTCAATAAAAATTATACAAGATCAAGTTGCATATGTATAATAAGTATCTAACGAATTTTTCCGAGTTCGGATAAAGCCCTATCCATCTCTGTATTTGGTGAGTCATGCAAATAGATCTTTTCCCGCCATGCAGGTCCTGTCTCATGCAATGATATATATAAAGTCTCCCACAGGCCTTTCATTTTTGCACCCCCAGAGACCCAAAATCTCTCCGTCTCCTTCGCCACTTCCCTTCCCTTTAGCCCTCAAAAAAGAGATAAACTTACAACGTCAGACGGCCATGGCGCTGGCGGTCATGAGGAAATCGAGCAAGCTTCCCCAGGCGGCAGCTCTCATGCAAATCCTCAAGAGGTGCTCGAGCCTGCGGAGGGAACAGCAGCAACGGCAGCAGGGCTACTACGACCACTGCTCCTCGGAGGCGGCGGCCAACCCATCGGATGTACCCAGGGGCCACTTCGTCGTCTACGTGGGCCAGAACCGGACGCGCCACATCATCCCGATCATGTTCCTCGACCGCCCCGAGTTCCAGACGCTGCTCCAGCGTGCCGAGGAGGAGTTCGGGTTCGACGACGACATGGGCCTCACTCTGCCCTGCGAGGATGTCGCGTTCCGGTCCCCAACGTCGGTGCTCCGATGAGAAGCTTTTGCTTATTTTGCATCATTTTATCAATTTTTTTCTTTTTTGTTTAATTTTATTTTTATTTTTTTGGTGTTGTGGTGGTTCTGACACGAAAGACCCAAGTGAAGACCCATAATAATTACTCGGGTTTTTGAATTTGAATTAAAATCGCCGGGGTAGGATATTTTAGCCCAACCACGGATCATTTTGTAATGTCAGTGTACCCCGTGAAAAATGAAAATTATTTTTTTGAAAATCTTCATTTTCTTATAATCTTTGTATTTCGTTATTCCATTTCCCTCCTTCCATACCTCGAAAAACTTCAATACTTTTTTAGTAAATTAATAAAATATGACGGATAATAATCGAATTCTTGAACTCTTAATCACAAGTGGAGAATGATAATGTCGTGATGAACACATTCTCATCTCCTTTTTTTTCTTTTGGCCTTTGAAAATACGCATATAAGCACGACAGGTTTAAGGGGAGTGTCTCCAACAGTGTAAGTTTGAATTTATACTCACGGAACTTTCAGATGATAAAATGGGACACGCATAAGTCACTATTAAATAAAAATTGAATTTGCGATATTTTAATTCTAAGTGGGACGCGATTGAACCAAACACCATTTTCTCGGTTGGATTTTAATTTATTTGCACGATTTATTAGACTATAAAGCCATAAGTTTGGTACTAATAGTAATTACACGTATTGCCACCATAAATTATTTTGTTGCATATTTCTTTTTGCTACTAGAGAAAGCCAAATATAAGGAACTAGACAAAAAAAATTATTCTTTTACTGCTGACTTGGATAGAGGGATTTGGAGGAATTTGAAGGAATTATTTATTCTCCCAAATAGCTCGTTTAGATATCATTATTAGATGATATATTTGAAGAGATAAAAAAAAAGTTTAATTTGACTATTTTACCGTTTTAATTTGGAGGACCAATCAAGCGAGAGAAAGGTGTATGAAGGCACAGTGGTTTCATGGTGGTCTTCGAACAAAGTTGTGGCTTCATAGTGGTCTTGGGCGGCTTGTTGGCTGTGACTTGATGGTGGTCAAGTAAGGGAAGATGTATTGTAGTCGTGGCTTGGTGGTGACGGTGGTCATTCAGGAGAAGGAGGATGCAGTTGTGTAATTGTATGACGCGAAATTATGGTGTGCCTAGAGGTTTTTTTTTAAAGTTAAGATACGTGTTTTTATCTAAAAATTTATTATCCACTCAAATTTTTCCAAATTGGAGGAATTACAAATGAGGGAAAAAAAATCTGATCAATCAACATCCTTCTCGATCTCCCAAATCATGGGCCTGCCCGTGAAATTTCAATTTCTCAATTTTTCTTCTTTTTCTTATATGAAATTATATCATTAAATTAAAATTTCTGACTCTGAAATCAGAAGAACGGCCTGACATAGGCCCACTTGTGCTGGCAAGTTGAAAATCGGGACCAGACCGCTACAATCCAAGAGTCCAGGAATTCGAATTTAACAGTCCGAGCCTCTTGAAAAGTCTCTTCTTCATTCCTTCAATTAAGATTTATTCCGATAGAAAACTCTGATTCTCCTGCTCTATCGTAGCCGAAATGTAGCAAGAATCCCGATCATAGGGATAGCAATGCGTCAGATGGATAATAAGTTGTGGGGGTGATTGTGGCTATAGTACTAAATATAAGGGCTCACTTGCAAATTGCAATTTTTTTAGGCAGTGTGTCAGTCAGTCAGGGTGACAAGCCCACAAAAGAAGAAACCGGAAAACCGCTCAGTGGGTGGGGCCCATCTCACCCGCTAACCCAACCCAACTGACATTCTGCAGGTTGACCAGACGATCCATGCTCAACGCGTAATATATTAGTGATTATATTTTGTAAGTCATGGTCAGATTCTATAGTTAATATTTAAAATATTATAAGAATTTTATATGTATTAAAATTTAATTAAAAAATCTATAAAAATAATTTATTACACATTACATATTTAAATATTTAGTCGTATGATGAATCAAGCGATAGGTAACAACCACCATCAACACATACACGTAATTCTCTATGAGGCGGTCAGTAAATATTCAGTATATAATACGTAACGAGTTTATTATATAAATTATCTTTAAGATGTTAATAAGCATGAATTTGATCCTCGAAAATCTTAAAAATTTTATACGTGTAAAAATATAATAGAAATTTATACAGTAAAACTTGTTGCGTATTACACAGAGAAGGTTTGGTCGGGTGCTGTCAGCCCATTAGTTTAGGCAGAGAAATGAAGGATACATCTCTCATTCCTTCTGCCAAATTTATCTTTTTAAGAAATTATACGGTTCCGATACCGGACCACTACGCTATAAATGGGATCCGGACTAAGGTCTTGAATACCTGATTTTTCATACAACGATCGAGACAGTTTTAAACGAAAAATTCAAAGGCGATCGGAGCTCACTGATGATATGGTGAACGTAGCCAATGAATGCTTGACACGCAAGTAAATATTATTTAAAAAAATGAATAGAAAAACTTGATGCTACAGTTACTGATGACGTGTTAAACATTTATTGGTAAAGTTTACGGATGACTTGGTGAACTGAGCTCATGCAAAAATCTTTCGTCTTGAACGGTCTCATTCTGAATTGTCCACGGATGCTTGTTTGGTTTGAATGTTCCCTTTTCTTGCAAATGTTGTGGCCTTTTCATCACCTTTTTTTTAAAAAAAAATTTTCCACTACTTCACGTGCCAATTTAATATCTCAGAATTGAATGGGTACTGACTTCCATGGCCATTCATTCAACTAAACATCGGACAGCACCTCCTTCAATGGTTGTCTCAACTTCCTCCTTCCTAAAAAAGAACGCGGTAATATTATACATTAAATTATTACCCCAAAAAAAAAAAAATTCGATCGTCTTCTAATTCAATTCGATGCCACAAAAGACTAAAGATTTCAAAGCATGCAATATTGGTTTGAAGATACAAGATCTAAGCCTCGAGCAGTTCGAGACTCGATAGAATTACTTATAATCTTTAAACCAGTGGAAATTGGTTCGATTCTTCACCGATGGAAATTTTTGTCTTTTTATCCCTTTTTAGGTTAATCAACCTTCTTTTAAACCAGAAAAAAATATATTACAGATGGACTCGTCAGCCATTCAACAAACACAATTAAGAGCAAAACCCTTATGAACAGCACATTAATGGTGATGGTACCTTGGGGTGGCCTATCGGGTTGAGAGATCCTTAGTGGAATCGGGAGCCGGCCTCGAGATGGAGAAGATGGGCGGATTTCGCCGGAGACCCGCAGGAAGCCAAGTCCAGGGTGGCTCCCCGAAAAGGCCATCCGATACTTAAGTTAGGACGGGATCTGAGTAAGGATAATGGAAGAAAGGAAAGGGAGAGTGAAGGGTTGGATTCGTCCCTCTTTACCTAGCCCTGAAGGGTTATAGATCCTATTAGTACCGGGGATTGACGTCAGCCTGTCTCCAAAGTGCCTGGCACAGGAGTAAGTTGGTCCGGGTGAGTGGACAAGGTACCCGACGTGCACGTAGTCGGGTTGTCGGACCTGCTCGCGCTGGAGGTACCCGACGTGCGCCTTGGTATCCAACTTGCTCGCACCTTGGTACCCGACGAGCACGTGGTCGGGTTGTTAGATGTGCTCGCATTGGAGTTACGTGACGTACGCCTTGCTACCAGACGCGCTTGTGCCGGAGGCACCCGAGATGTGCCTTAGTACCCGATGTACACGTGACCGTGACATGCATGTGGTCGGGTCATGTCCCCTTAGGAGGTTCAAGTCGGATATTGACATATGGTCTATATCAAATGGAAAATCCTTAGAAAAAAGAACATGTCCGACTGATGCGACGACGACCAGAAACAGCTGGGGCAGCAGCTATTAAGTCTTTCAGAGGCAGCGAATCCTATAAAAACCCTAAATAACCATGAACAAGGAATGAAATGGATAATATTTTCTGATAATTTGGTGAACTGCACCAGCAGAACGTTTCAGCATCGTCGTCACGAACAGAGCGAAGAGTAAGCGAATCGGGGAGTCCGTAAGGTGCAGCTTCTTTCGGCTTGTCGACCTTTTTACCATACGCCTGCATTGTTGAATGCTGAGGTTTTTTTTGCACAGCTGTGGACATGTGCAGTCGAATTTTAAGATAAAGAAATAAGAATCAACGCCGCGGCCCAATGGGCCCAAATTTCAACTGCAGCCCCGGCCCACTTTCCCATACGATGGAGCTCCTTTTGTGCAACGGTATTATCATGTGACTGTATCTATGCGGTGACACCGATAAAAAATTCGGTTATTTTTAATGTTCTTTATAAAACCCTGAAAACAATAAAAATATAGAAATAATTGAATTTAATTAACTGGTGTCATTATATAAACATTGTCACATGGTAAAACCGTTGTACAAGACGTTCTCTAGATGGTGAATGGAACATTTTTTTTTTCCTGATTTCACCCGACTAATTCCCGTACATACGAGCAGACAGTCATAGGGTATAAGAATAAGATAAACCTAAGTCAAAGGTGCATACTAAGTCTTGGATGGGTAAAGGGAACATACATTTCACCATTTTTTTTTCCAAATTTCATATACATTTCATTTGACTAGGTAATTATTTAAAGATTTTCTCCTATTTATAAATAAATAAATAGCCAATTAAACAAGAATGATTTATTATTTGGGGGAACGTTCCTTTTGTTTCCATGAGAAAGGTGAATTTCGTATAATATATGTAATTTATTACTTGGAGGAGGAGAAATCCGCCACTCCAACTGGGTCATGAAGTCATGCGTGACGCGATTGTGTTCAGATATTATTATTAATCTAATCGAATTACCAAAAAGAGCTTAACCAAATTAATAATGCATCATCGGTCGTTTTATTAAAAAAAAACCATTGGATAAAGAGCCAATTTAAAATGGGAAAGTGTTGAATGTCGAACCCTAAACCTTGGACACGGAACCTCAGTCGACTTCACAGAACAATTAATCTAGCATTGTCGATCGAGATGATTCGTAACCCCTTTATCCTATTGGTGTTGATGACACTTTAGACCTTTGGTGACCTTGTGATCCTAAGACATTCCTCTCTCTCTCGCCCTTCAAAAATTCAGAGACACGGGAGGGGAAAGTCTTCATGGAGCAATCATACCACGTCATCATCGTTTATGTGATACATCCGTCCAATCACGACTTGACATGTAATTGATAATTGTACAATTATGGTTATTCAATCCTAAAAAATCTTTAAAAAATATAAAAATTTTAAATAAATGGTAAACTCTAATTGAAAATAATATATAAATAGTTAAAAATTTTAAAAATATAATAAGTGGTGAATCCTAATTAGAAACAATATATAAATAGTGAATTCCTATTGGATGGATATACCATATAAGCGATACTGACGTGATATAATCATTTCATTGAAGACTTTTTCCCCCTGCGGAGGGCCGGACACCAGCCTTTAAGCCATCTTCGAGCCGATATGACTGGGCCACTGATCCACTTGCCACCGAGACGACCATCACGGCTGTTTCCGAAACTACACTGGCAGACCCCTCTTAATACTGAACCACCGTCAGCAGTCTCCGGTACTTGTGCATGCTAGCACAGCCGCTCCCAACTTTCGATGACCGAGCTCGGATCTACCTTGAGGGGAGGTGTCGGAGGTATCAGTTAACTGTGCAACACACCGTTCATGTTTTAGTTTTGCATCAAAACCTATAGATTAGGCAACTAGCTTCGAAAGGAATATCTGATTGACTATTATTCAATACTGGGAAGTCAATCCGATCTCATCATCTACCTTATGATATATATATATATATATATATATATTGCTTAATCTTAACCTCATGAGAAATCAAACCATTATCTTAATCTCTGCAGTCTAACTGCTTCCCATTTAAGTAATGTGGTATAATAAATTTTCGTTTACTTAATGATATGCATTAGACAATATGGCACGCATTCATACCACTTTGCTTATCTTTCGACGAGTCATGAAACTCGGCTAGCTTTCGAGCGTGGAGCTCTGACGACTTGCCAGCATTCCCAGTCTCTCAAAAAGGTTGAGAAAAATAATCCAAAATAATTCTGGCATTGCCTTCAGTTAATTGAATCCCTCTTGCTTGAGGAATGTTGCAAGCTGCTTCTTTTCCAGCTTCCTGAAGATCAGAAACCCCCCCTTGCTGAGTAGGTGTTCCATCCCCACCCGCAATTTCTACTTACCCTTTTTTTTCTCCATGTTTTTACTGTTTTATATTTAGAAATTTAATGAGTATTGACTCGTCCAAATAAAGTTGATTCATTAAAAAAAGTAAGACTCTCCTAATCGTAGATATTTTCTCTGTTCTCAAGATTCGATTTCGAGACATTGTTTAAAGAAAAGATAGGCAGAACCACTTCAACCGATGCGTGTTGTTGCGCAATCTTCTTCTTCTTCTTCCTTTTTGTGTGGGTGTGGTTTATTAAACAATGAACTCCTGGGCAGGTTGGTCAAAGACTCAAAAGCTCTATACTTAAATTAATCTCTATTCAATCCACATATCCAAAAACCAAAAAAAAAAAAAAAAGATGTGTGTGTGTCTATATATATATATAATATATTTATTTGTTTAGGAAAATGAGACCCAACTTTAATTGGCTGGAACCAACGAAAGTTGGCGCAAGTGGAAGGGGCTTGTGTCGCTTAAGCAGAGGTGCCGGGTTCGAGCCCCTGTGAACGCAGCAAACCTTCTTGGGAGGGGTCCCCGGGAAACCGCCCGACAGTACCCCGAATCCGGATTAGTCGGCTAGCCTTCTGGTACCGGATACCGGGCAGGAAACCAAAAAAAAAAAAAAAACTTTAATTGGCTGGAATTCTCTTTCCCATATATAAAAATGATGATGATTAAAGCACATCGTAATCAGTGCATGACCTTTAAGACGCGTATGGCTAATCCGATCAAGTATAATCTCGGACATGGTCGACCGGATGACGTTCAAACAGGCGTAGATTTATTAATAATAAAATGACACATTAATAGGACTTAGTTAAAATGATGCGAACATCTTCTTCTTTAATAAATTTTCGGATTCGAATCTTATTAATAAAAAAAATTTATGACCGGAAAAGTTCTATTTTTCAACGGGTCGGTCTGGCTTTACCAAAATTGCCATTAGAACCAACCGGACCTTTCAATGTCAGATAGCCCACACAGAAATAATTAGAAAAATGATCTAAAATAATATTATATATATATATAATATTATCAGCAAGGAAGTTGCAAGGAAGCAAGCTTTACAAAGTTCTGCACTGCTCGGAAATGCTTGCTTACGTGCCCTAGCAAAAGGAATTTATTGACTAGAACCGTAATCAGATAATGCAGAGAATTGTGTATTATTTTAATTTCATATTGTTTCGTTGATATCCATGAATTATTGCAATGGAAGAGTTGACGTGGTAGATCAATTTTTTTAATAGACTGTGATTTATGAAATTTTCACTTCTGGTCGGGTATTTTTCTTTCGTACACGGAATTAATGAATCATGAGTTCCACATTCCGGTCTAACGTGGTGTGAGCCCATACGATTAGATCTGACATCCGATGAAATTTTCACCTGACTCACAATAGATTGAGTCTATATTCAGTTCAAAGGTTAAGCTGATAAATTAATAGTATTTACTCTCTTTTTATTATTTATCCTACAGGAATCATTTCTTAACACGATTTATCCTCCTCCTTGTTGACCAGACATCTTCTCCGATCTGTTCGGGCCTTCGGGCAACCAACTGACAAGGCAGAAACTAGTCTGCCCTGCAAGAATCAGAATCTTAAATCCAAAGGGCAGATATTGACCCAGGGTTGTCGGAGACAATCAGACATTTCTAATCGAAAAAAAATTCTCTCAGGGTTGCTAGAGAGGCATAGGGTTCCATAGATCATCCCCAGTGAGCAAGCAAATTCCGAATAAATATTCGTGTATAATACGTATGGAGTTCATTGTTTAAATATTTTTCAGATTTTAATACATGTAAAATTTTTAAAATTTTTTAGAATAAACCTACAAGTTATATATTAAATATTAAATATTCACTCAGCAAATTCCTCTTGATGTGGCAGCATCTGAGTACTTCCCTCCTCGAGCTTCCTATTTCGGCTTTCTTGGATCATAAAGCGGTTCTCAAGTCTTCAAAAAAGAGTAACAGAAAAGTAATAAATATAAAATTTTTTACTTACAAAAATCAAATTTAAATCTTTTAATTTAAATTAAGAACAATATTAATTATATCAAATTCATCCTGCCTGCTCCGGGTTGGTGCGGTGAAAGAATTTCGCAAGGAAAACAGCAGAACTGTCGAGAAGTTTGGTGAGATTGGTCGGTCTCGTTCTATCGCTTCGCACGGCAGTTCCTGTCGGCTTTGACTTGTGCCAAGTAATTCCAAATTTGTTTGATTATTAAAAGGCTTTAAATTGTTTATTTAATTTTTTTTTTTTAAAAAGGAAATTTGGAGGGTATGGTTAGGTAGGTCTCAGACGAAACCAATAATTTCAACCTACCATTCTTTTCTTAATGGGCTGCGGCACTAGTTCTCTCAAAACATAAATATTAAAATATACATGTATTTGGTACAACCTTGAGAGAATTTTCAATTGAATTAAATTAAATTAAAGAGGGTAAAATTGAGACATGGTGTTTCTCAGTAATATTCATTAAAAAAAAAAAGATCAGTTTCTTATGTGCGTACTATCTGATATTTAAAAATTTAGTAGATTCTAACTAATTTCGGTTCGAATCAGGTCGGCCCGCTATGGAGGTCAATCTGATAGTTCATAATTAATAATTAATAATTATTTTTTCCTTTGTCTTCTTCTGTTATTATACGGAAAGACAAAGGTAGTTTGTTTAACTTTTGAAGTTTCAAAACTATCATTGACAAGTAAACTATAAAAAATTGGTGAAAGCGATGAAATTGTAAAATCACTTTTAGAGTATAACTACTACCAGTTATTCTCTTCTTGTTTTTTCAAATCATCGATTTTATTTTTTATTCATAATAAATTACATAAAAATCAATACAAAATTAGAAAATATACATAACTGTGTAAAATAAAAAGTATTATTTAATAATAAAATTCATATTTAATAATTTCGTGTGTAGTATAAGTATGTGTTCGGTACTTAATAATCTAACGCTGAATCATAAAATTTCACATCATCCGCAATGTACGGCCGTGTGATGTCATCTCCATCAGAATCGGACCCATCCCATGTGAACCTTCTGATTTCAGTTCCCCGTTAAGGTGGGATCACTTCATCTGATGTTAACCAAAAAAATACTTTGGCCGAAAAAAAAAAACTTAAAAATATATTATAAATATTCAATTATGAGCTTTTTTTTTTTGTATGCACAATTTTTTTTTGCCTCACTGTGGATCATATATTATTGGAAAAAAAATCAAGAACTGTTTTCACGTGCCAACCCTGATGTCGTGGTCTCCATTTCCCCGCTACGTAGAATAATCAACATTATTGATGGTACCTTTACACAATTCCTCGAGAGAGAGAAATAAAAAAAGAGAGAGCAAAAGTCTCGATATCTTTATAAGAATCAACGGCAGTCATTTTCTGTAAGAGCATGGATCGCGTGCAAAACGATCATCCTCTAGGTAGATTATCTTAATTACATGTTAAGGAAATGCATAATTTTCCAACGTACTCGAAAGTAACGCGTTGGTCTACTTGACTAAGAAACGGATAAGACAGCTGAACCAGAATAAGAAACCGGTACGCTTTGTCCCGAGAGCATAAAATTGTCTTCCTAGTTATGTTTTCCCTGCCCCAGTTCAGTGATGGTTCATACACGACAATCTGCCGCAGAATGAGACCGCGATCTGGAGTCGAGGCGCCAGAGGAAGCCGGTGGTAAAACTAAAAACTTCTGGGGTGCAGAGTGGCGCAGTGTAAGACTACAGGGGCCAGAGTGAAAAGTTGGGGCCCAAAATATCGCGATACTGGGAACGAGAAATTGATGGACGTGACGTGTCGGGTGGTAATAGAATCAGACCGGAGTAAATATTACACAACCAGTTCATCATTTTCAAATACTTTTTCCACGTGCACGAAACAATGCGCGTAAGTTTGGAATAAAAAGATGGGTTAAATTGAATACAATAAAATCGAATTTAAGATCTTTAAATTACAGATCAAGATTGACATTAATCATATTGAGTCATCTTTCTAAGTCTCTTCAACATCTTAATATTATTTTTTAACAATTTTTTGCGCTTAAATTTTATGAGACATGTCAAAATCTAAATAATTAATTTATCTAATAAATTTATTGTGTATTACAAATGTAATATTTTACTCAGCTTACCAAATAAGTTTTATATAATGTAGGGGGCAGCCAGCTGATGGGACCGGTACGAATAGGAGCGAGCCATATTCTTTTCGCTCATTCCCTTACTTTTGGCCTCGCAGTTCCTTTCCTGCTCTTCTTTAATCAGAATCACACCTCTGTTTGAAGAAGGGAATACACCATTCGAAGCATAGACGGAGGAGATCAGCCAGATCACTTTCCCGATATGGAAAACAGCAGCGGTCAGTTCCAGCGGCCTCAGACCCCGCAGGTCAGATTGCCGTCGAGATTCCGGCGAGTCTGTGTCTTCTGCGGGAGCAGCCCTGGGAAGAACCCCAGCTACCAGCTCGCTGCTATTCAACTCGGCAAGGAACTGGTACTTCCTATCTACCTCTTCCATACATGCAATTTACATATAGTATTCGAATTCATTCATTTCTCACATCGTACCGAGCCATGGGCCGTGGCATCGTCATTGAATTCTCTCTGCCTCTACGTATTCGGTTCCACGACGCGTCTCGGGCACGGTCGACTCCCTAAATCTCCAACTTTCTAGGATCGATTCTTTCTCTCGTTAAGGATTTTCTCATCTAATGAGATGCGGTTTAGTATCTCTGTCCTATAAGTACATTTTTAAGTTCGAATCCCGTGAATAGAGAAATTTCATAGTCATGAGGATCTTACCCTTTAGTGAACCGACTATCGGACTCGAAATTAGTCAGAATCCATTAATCTCTTAACATCGTTGACCGAAAGGAGTTCCCCAACTAATCCCTCAGGTATTTCAATCCTACAGTCCAGTTCAGTGTCTGGTTCATGGGACCCCCGGCTGTACTTCTGGCCGAGTCAGATGATGATTCGGATCCGGTGCCGGGTGCCCTGTATTGAGTAACCGTGCTGTTTCATCGTGGTTCGGAAAATGGAAAGCGAGGGATTAAACTAAATAATGAGAGCGTGAGGATCGCGGCAAATTAAGAAATTACAAGACAACAACCAAGATGATCGACTAAACCATAATTATAATAATAGTGACGTGCTGGGTTTTGTTTTATTTTGTTTCATTTTTAACCTCTCACGTTCAACCGGACACGTAAGTGACATTAATAAACAAAGGAACTTTTTATGCAGGTGGAAAGGGACATTGACTTGGTTTACGGTGGAGGGAGCATCGGGTTGATGGGTCTCGTCTCTCAGGTCGTCCACGATGGGGGCCGCCACGTGTTAGGGTAACTGCCACCCTCATTTTCAGTAAATATCTGAGTGCGTATATAATATATAATAAGCTCATTATATAAATTATTATTCAAGTTTTAATACTTGTAAAATTGTCACAGTTTTCGAGGATCAACATTAGCGTGTCATCGTATATTATACACCAAATAATTACTCCCTCATTTCTACCCTTCTCTCTCTAACCCCATTCCTTTCTCTCTCAAGAATTCTATGGTTTCTAATTCCGAATTGCAATAGTAGAAGAAATTTGGTATAACGATATCATTCTCAAACTTTGAAATAAGGAGTCGGTTTAATTCTTATGAATAAAACAATATGTGCTCATTTTTCTTCTATTTTTCCTGTATTTTTAGACCATTTTGGTCGGAAAAATATATGATAATCTAAGCATTTTAGTTTTTTTTATAAGTATAAACAGAGAAATTCTATGGCTCTTGGACCATTAAGAATCTCTGTTAGTTCCTTTTCTTTAATTTAAATCGTCGCCGTGAGTGTTGAATTAAGTTGATGAATGGTTTTAGTGAGAACATCTAGCTCATGAATTGTTTTATGCAGAGTGATTCCCAAGACGCTGATGCCGAGAGAGGTAATTTCCATGTCGAATTTATTAGCTAGCCAGTTGGCCTTTTCTTGGACTATTTTTAGCCTGCTTGTACGTGTGATCAAGTTGAGTTTTGAAATTGTTTGACTCTTGGATTTCTCGACCACTTGGGAACATTATTGAGCTTTTTGGCTTTGTTTCCTTCCTTAATGCAGCTAACCGGAGAGACCATCGGAGAAGTCAGGGCCGTTTCCAGCATGCACCAAAGGAAGGCCGAGATGGCCCGCCACGCCGATGCATTCATCGCCTTGCCAGGTACTTCTAAACCTTACAAAGAGCACACCAAACCCTGAACCAGTGCCGAGTTCAGTTCTAGGTGATGTTACGGTTTAATACAACAGTTGTTTGTTTACATGGTAGGTGGATACGGAACACTCGAAGAGCTGCTGGAGGTGATCACGTGGGCTCAGCTCGGGATTCACGATAAACCGGTGAGTTCAGCAATTATCGATCCTCTGCAGTATACCACAGCTATGAACATCGACTCGACTCATTGGAAACTGATTAGCTTTTGCGTTCACAGGTGGGATTGTTGAACGTGGATGGGTACTATAACTCGTTGTTAACATTCATGGACAAGGCAGTGGATGAAGGGTTCGTGACACCAGCTGCCCGACACATAATTGTGTCTGCCCCGACCGCCCACGACCTGCTCTCCAAGCTTGAGGTTACAATGAACTTGAATCAGAATATTCCCACTTATGTCTCTCAACTTAATTACTTGAGATTCCATTTCTCCCCGCCAAACGGAAAAGCTTATATCTCAATGCACGTCCACGTGCCCAGTGGCCAATGATGTCTCCTAACAAGCCAATAGTTTTGCCCCAACTTGCCGAAAACCCAACTATTTCCACCAAAAAAATTATTATTATTATTTTATAAAGATTCCATTACAAAATTGGTTCAGATGATTTACCGACCATTTTCTAAGTAAATTCTCATGTTTGAGTATTATAAATAAAAAAAATATACGATCATGAGAATTTTATTTCTGAGTGAACTGACCGTCTCGAATTTGGATCGATGATGACATGTTGGATTTACAGATATTATATAGTGCGTATCGAAAATGAATTCCTTGATTGCTGCATGCAGGAGTACGTGCCCAAGCACTCAGGAGTGGCCTCTAAGCTCAGCTGGGAGATGGAGCAGCAGCTGGAGCACAGTACAATCTCAGACATTGCACGTTGACCGAGTCACAGATTAGTCACTGAACCCCAAGCTATTATTAGTTAACAGCCGTTTGATCTAGATCAGACATCTCGCAGAACAGTCAACAGCATATATCCCTTAGATGGCGGGCCCCACCCAGTATTGACTTTGTGGTGGCTAAGGAAAAACGATCATCGTATGACTTGTCGGCTAGATGGGAAAGGGTACAGATTTGATTCATTGGGGGTTGAATTTTGCTGTAATTTGCAGTGTCTCAGTGAAATTGAAATCTTTTTGTATATATTTTGAAAACTGATGACTTTCTTAATCATTTTTACTAGTGTAAAAATCGTGTTTCGTAACGAGAATATAAAATATTTAAAAATATCAGTATTTATAATTTGTTAAAATAAAATAATGGTGAGAATAATATATAATCATGTGAATAGTATATATATTTCTAGCATATATCATACAATATAGGAAGGCAATTTACTTTTTAGATTTTTTCAAAACGTAAAAGATTTCATTCAATCTTCCAGTTCAAAAAATAAAAATAAAATGAAAAATAAAGAAAGAAAAGACTGATAAAAGTGAAGGACGATGAAGTAAAGAGTTGTGTGGGCCTCACTGCACAGAAAAATTTTATAAAATGAAAAAAGAAAATTTCAAAGGCAAAAGTCAAGGACGACGGCCGGAGGTTGTTTAGGCCTAACTACATAGGAAAAATTAAAAAAAAAAAAATTAGGAAGCTGTCATGTGACGACTTAAAGGAATTGTACCCTCTTTTACTGTATTAAAAATATAGATATTAAAGCAATCTCTCTCTCTCTTTCCATTTACACACCAAAAAAGACAGTAAGCAGTTTGTGAGAGGAAGCATAACTCTTTATCTGAATTTAAAAGTTTTGAATATAATTTTATCAATAAAAGTTTTCATGTTTCATATTTCTCTCTTTCTCTCGTTCCTTTTAGATTCAGGAAATCCCTTCATAGTTGAAAATGTGCAGTTTATTCCAAAGTGAATTGATTGATGTGGTAGGGTGTCTCTTCCTCTTAAGCAAGATCTCATATTCAAGTCTTGTGAATGAAAAGAATTTACCTCGGGAGAATTTACCTCGGGAGAATTTTACCTCCTAGTGGAACATCTCTGCTTAAATTAGATTAGTTAGAGTCCGTTAAACTTTTAAATACTAGTTTTCTTGATGGGTCTTCTTGGGTTCACTATGGATCTTTCAACTCGAGATTTGGGCCGTGGGGGTTCTATCACTGAGTGGGCCGGTAGTAGTTCCTTCGAGATCAAGGCAGGAAGACCATTCACAAAGTCAAATTCAGGATTGGTGGTCACTTGCCAGGATCGACCATTTGAATCAGTGAGGAGGCTGTGCAAGAGGGAAGGAAAAGCATCAAAGTGAGGGAGATGCTTCTTGTTTCGTATACGTAGATTCCAAGGAGTTGGAGTTATACATAGGCAGAGACTTTTTTTTTTTTAATCTAATGAGGACCGACGTGATATAATCTTTATAGTGAGTTTGCTATTATGGTCACTCGAGTCTTATGGCAAGCTGAGTGGGGTCAGGACAAGTGGGACAAGTAAGTTGTCACACCTGCCACCGTGGAGTGATTTTCCATTCGGCTATAAGAGAGTTGATTCGTACCATTTTAAAACTTGAAAACACATGAATGGGTTTAGAATGTCGTATTAGAAAGATGAACTTTGTGTAGAAATTTTTTATGGCACTGTTCTTCATATAGGCTCTAATGCACTTCAAAAGTGAATGTTGCTAGTTGGAGCATGGGGAATCCGTGTCTCAACTGAGGAGCTAGTAGAGTTGATTGTCTAGTTGGTCCTCAAAGTCAGGCAAACCAGTTTTCTTTGGAGTTTACTGCCAACTTGTCATGTCGGGTAGGTTCTTATTAACTTTTGTCATGTCCAGTGTCCATATCCGCCCCTAGAATTCGATGCCAATTGCATTAATTTATTTAAGATTCTCGTGTACGAGTTATAATGGTCTCACTTAATTTATTATATGACAAAATGAAACACCTACGAATGGAATTAAGTGTATTGATCAAGGTGGTAAAATACTTCTTTCCCTTAAATAAAGTATCATATTTGAGTCATGTGAATGAAAATAATTCATATTATGAGAGTTTTACCTTCTAGTGAGTCATTCCGGCTCGAGCTGAATTAGATAGTGCTCGTTGAATTTTTTAGATACCAGTAGTTTAGACAGAAAAAGTACATTAACTTCTTTTTTTTCTTTTTATAAGTAGAAAAAGAAAATTCCTTCTCAATTTTTTTTATTGTGCATCTTTTTCAAGGTGTACTACAAACATCCAAATTATTCACCTCTTCATATGCATTGTCTCGTTCAACGATGAAGAGTAGTACCAAACAGTGCTATACATGAGCACAGAACAGTAGAATTGAATTTCCGAGGTTATATCGTGTAAGTTTTAGTTCAGAGTTGTTTTCTTAAGGACTCGAGGTGATGGTGATGAGAACTGACGGTGAAGGTGAGCCTCAGGGTTGTTTCTCTTGCTCTTCGAGAAGATGCCTCCGATCAGAGGAATCAGCGGCACCTGCAGCTTCTTTTTCTTCTTCTCCTCCGCCTTCTTCATCGACGGCTGTCTCTGCACCACCGACTCGTGCTCGGGGACGACAGCCCGGGCCACCGACGGAGGATTCGCAAAAGTCACGTACCGTTTCTTCTGGAACTCGACCTTATAATCGTCCACGGGTGACCCACTTTGGCCGGCTTTTAGGGCATTGAATTTATGGCCTTCGACGAACTTGACGTGCTCGGCCTCGTCAGAGTACTCTTCTTCCTTCTCGGTCGAGGGATGCTTCGGGGACGACGAGGACGAGGAGAAGGAGAAGTCGGGGCTGGTCTTGAGTCGCTGGAGCTCCTGTTTTGTGCGTTCGAGCTCTTCCTTGAGAGACGAGAGGCGGCTCTCCATTAGACGGCCTTCTTCTCTTGCCTTCTGGAGGCTCTGCCTCGTCTCCTCCAACTCTGCCGTTATGTCTCCGGCAGCCCCGACCCGATGGCCGTTGGCCTCGGCGACGACTCCATTGTGAATCTAGAGAGATGCATCGTTGAGATAGATCGGCGCATGTGCATGCGCGCATTAGTATGGACAATCATTACATACATGAGTCGCACGTAATTATCAGAGACCATGATCAGACCATTGTTTTCTTATGCTTTAATAAACATACTAGTCAAATATTAAGATTTCTTAATCTAAATTAATCAAAATTTATTTAAATTTCTGAATATCAGATATTAAAAAAATTTTTAATGCCCATTTGGAAGATATCTGTGTTTTTATTCAGAAAATAAAAAGAAGAAGAAGATGTGTTTTTTTTAAAAAAAAATTAAAAAGAAAAAGGGAATTTTTGGCACTAGCCAATTGTTGATAATCTACTTCCACCCGAAGCAACGAATGAACGAACATACATCAATCGGGTCCACAACATTCAAACATTTCTCTATGTTGTCGACGTTATTCTTATGATCCTTCCTAAGTTACTGGTAATGTAAATGTTGAGAATGAATCACTATTCAAAGAATTAATGAGCTGAAATCTATTTTATAAAATAGCGGGTACCACCAACCTATCGGTTTGAATTTTTAGGCTAAACATGGGTCCAACCTCTTGCAAACTAAGTGAAAATTTCACATGGTGTTAGAGCGGGTCGATCCTAAATTCACACCACACCAGGCCAAAGTCTAGAACTCGCGGCCCACAATCCCAAGACCGGAAGAAAAATCTCCAGCCCGATGTTAGTTGCTGAGGGCGAGTATTTAAAGACACATGTCAAGTATAAACTCATGCCACGCAGGGTGGTGTTGAGAATAAATCACATTGAAGAATTGATGAGTTGAAACATCTTTCATGTTGGAAGTAACATTGAAATAATATGCGTATATAGCGTTAATAGGGATTTGGATAGAGAACTCACGTCTCTGTCGCTGGGGTTGCGGCCATGATAGACCTCGCCGGCCAGAACTCTGTCCCCGAACAAGGAGACGGCCTCTCTCACGGAGCGGAAAGGGGCTCGGGTGTCGATCTCAGCCCTCTTGATCCACATCGTGCTGTCACCGGATGATGACAGTTCCATCTCCATTACAAGTCGAATGAATTGACTCAAGTCGAGCTGGATGGGGAGGAAGGAAGGAAGGAAGGGCCTTCTTTTATCGAGACGATGGATGAAAGGGACAGAGGGAGAGGAAGAGAAGAGGGTGGGTGTGTGTGGGGCTATAAGTTAGGAGTGATGTTTAGTTGTGGGAAGAGACCACACCAATACCCAACACCCAACAAAGGTATCACAAAGTACAAGCTGAGAGAGAGGGAGAGAGAGAGAGAGAGATTCTTTACTTGGCGTCCACTTCACTACGAATTCGGTTCTCCTGGGATATGTTCTGTCTCTCTCTGTTCTTGTCATTCTTCATGAAGCTGCCGGTTGATTAGTCGTACATATAAATAAAGTAGACATGCCCCCATCTCTCTCTGTATTTCATGTTTCTGTGCAGGGGAGATGACTAATTGTAGAGAGAGGGACTTGACATCCGATTGACTACGCTTGCTTGTTTTTTTGATTATAAAGAAAACTCATGAGTTTATAAGAAATATGGGAAAGAAGTAAATAGAGATGAGGAAAATTTAAAGAGCGAGAGCCGAATCTGATGTCTCTTATTCGAGAGAGTCTTGTACGCAATAGGTATATCACATGACAGTTCTCGTATAATAGTAAAAATTAGTAAGTTTCAGCTATTTATAAAATTCTAAAAGTAAAGCAATAATTATAAAAATAATTAAATCTTATTTATTTATAACACCGTATAAATACTGTCACGTAATATTCTTATTACGTACAAGACTTTCTCCTCTTATTCACAAATAGAGAATCACAGGGCATTACCTCAGCAAACCCTTACCCTCTCTTTGGGCTTTTCTTCCATTTCCCCTTTGCTTTCCCTTTTGAGTTATAAGGCTTAAACATTGTCCGCATTCTCCCTCTCATCAATCAAATCAATGGTCCATTTAGTCCGTTTAACAGACGAGAATATGACACCTCGTCAATATCGTATTTACAGGATATCAACAACCTGTTGGGAATCGGCTTAATAGATGAAGTATCGAGAGTAGAGAAAAGAGAATCGGACATCAAATATACGTGGTTCGGGACAGCGGGGTGTCGTCCGTACGTCCACGGACAAAGGAGGAGCAGCGATCTTCACTATGATCGGCGAACAATAGTAGAGTACAGAAGAACCCGAACCCTAACCTCTCAAAATACAATAAAGAGCCCTACTGCTCTTGTAACCCCGAAAAAAATACATAATTCGCCCCCCGCACCCCCCAAGCAAATCAGTGTCGGGCTCGGGCTTGGGCCTCGCGGCCCAATCCCTTCACTTCCGCCACTGACTTGCGTTGGTATCCACAAATCGGGTTGCACAAAATTTTAATCTGGTTCGGGTTTTACATCGGGTTTACACCACAAAAAAAAATTTCAAGACATATCTAACAAATCTCCACCTTGGCTTGAATTTTCAGAAGCTCCTCAAAGCAACATGCTTCTGATGTCCTCCTTTGTCCGTGGACGTACGGACGGTACCCCGCTGTCCCGAACCACGTATATTTGGTGTCCGATTCTCTTTTCTCTACTCTCTATACTTCATCTATTAAGCCGATTCCCAACAACATATGCGTACGTATACATACCCATCGATCGTTTCTAGAAACTCCTTGTGATGTAGTACAAATTCTTTACTGCCATGAAACAGCTGCCCTGAATTCAATGGACACCAAACATCACGGACCCTCGGCACGTTTTCTTCACGAGTGGAGCTGGGAATGTTTGTCTTGAATTTTCCCAGTGGCGGGCAGAAATGAAAGTTGGAGATCAGAAGAAGAAACCCCCTGCTGCCGATGACGACAACGACGACGAAGAAGTGCTAGGTAACGTTGCATACAATTTTGTACACTTCTCTTCACTTTCTCACTGGGCTTAAAACGGGCCACTGATCCTCGAAATTCGGGCATCAACTAGCTTGGAAAAAGAATGCCTCTGATTTCCTCGTCGGGCTTTATACATGACCAAGTGAGTGCAACGATCTAAGTTTTGGTTTTTTACCCTAAAATTCACCAATATGAATCGATTGAGATCGTTTGATACTTATACTTTTAGTGAGTCTCATATGAAGTCAAAGATGCATGATTTTTAAGAGTTTTACCTCATAGTGAATCGATTCAACTCAAATGTGAATTAGCAAGTGTTAACTGGATTTTTATATTTCATGTTAAGGGTTAAATTTAAAAAAAATACATATATATATATATCCGAGAGATAAGTCTTTGTCATATAAGGAGAAGGCAATTTAATAGTACGTTGAATTGTCAAGTAAGTGAAAAATAATTTTGTATCATTAGTTTAAGAGATAAAGGTTGATGAAAGGGAGGACAAACGACAACATACGACAAAATGAGCTTAAAAATGGGAAAGAAGGGAGGATTAAAAGACATCTCAGCTTATAATTTTAAATTCAAGGAAGACTTTACATCTCTTAAGCACTCTGTCTCCGACAAACTGTATGGACTTCTTATTTGGCAAAGTACATCCGGCAAACATCAAGAACCCAACCAACGTCGTCTGCACAAACATAGTTTTTAATATTTATTCAAGGGCACTTGCGCCTGTTGCCGCGGGTGGTGAGGCTGCCGTAGCAGGGGCAGGCGTCATAGTTGCCGGAAGTCCCCGGCGGCACGCAGCTGCACCGATCGCAGCACGTCCCGCACGCCCTGTTGCACAGGTTTGGCCTCGATGATAGCTGGCACCGTGCCGCACACGCTCCTCCACAATCTACATGTTAAACTCTTAGCAATCAGAGTACCAATAAAAGCATTTTAGGGTTCTAATTCAGTCATGTGCATGACTGTTGAAAATTGAATCTCATGTCGAATAGGTGATAAACGTAAAACTATATGTTTAGCCAATCGGATGGATGTGTATCTGATCTTTTATAAGTCCTGTGAATATATTATATGGTGTTAGAGTAAGTTACCGTGTGAACTCATATATTTATATGGGACCGCCACCTAGAAGTTTGCACATTGAGGTGAATATGAGTCCGATCTTTTATAGGCTCAGTGGATGTTTCTTTTTTTTTTTTAATAGGACATATATATATATATATATATATATATATTACTTACCTATTTTTTGGACAGGGGTGCTTCCTCCGGCATATCCCTCGGCGGCAGCCTGCATAAGATCAATCCGGATGTACGTGAAACGATGATTCGGGTTTCATTGTACGAGGAAGAAGAAGTGAAACGTGTGATAGCTAGTGATCGATCGATCGATCCACCTACCACAGCTTTGATGTCGAGCTGCTGGACGAGGACGAGGGAGACGATTAGCAGGAAACTGCAGGCAAAAGATGTCTTGGAGATGGCCATGATCGGAGCTAGCTAGCTAGCTAAGAGTAGTTATCTCAAGCTTATCGATTAATGATCGAGTTCAGTGCGTAAAGCTGGGAGAAATGGCCGCTATTTATAGCAATGACGAGGCGGGGGGCATCGTCGTACGCGGTAGGGAGTGCATTATTGATATATCGTGAGACGAGCAAGCTGACCATTGAATATAATAATTAACCTGCTTTTGCTTTATCTAAGTTGTCATATGATTGCTAGAGAGGAAAAAAAAATAATTAAAACGTGGAGAAATTCTTTGAGCTAGCTCATCCCTGTAAAGTAAAAGGTCATATGCACATCCCGTTCGATACAATCTTAAATTCGAGTCTTATTAAAAGACGATATCCATCAACAGGAAAGTTTAATCTATCTATTATCATATCAGCCGATCTAAATATAAATAAAAAAGTTTCTGCTTATTTTCTATTTTCTTATTAATGACCTAATGCATTTGTACATATACATTGTATACATATATGTACAGACCCAACAAAGATTCCGACTATGGGTCCATAAGTTGTCACGATCAAATTACATGTTGTACGTGTTAGGTCGTCTACATGATTCATTTGACAAATTGGAGCTCGCCAGTAAATTTGGACATATAATGCCACAATAATTCTCCTTCCGTGTAGGAGTTATCCTCTGAAAGAAACTTTCACCACAAAACTAGTTGTTCAGTTTATCAGATAAATCAGTATTTTAACATGAAATTTCAAACATTGAGTAGCGGGTGGATGATATTATCCACCTTATTATTATTTCTTTAAATGCAACTGAGAAACGAGGGGCTAAATGAACAAGTTGCTCGAAGAAACTCCTGGGTTGGCTGTTTCCGAGTGAGTTTGGCCGAAGTCTCTGCTCATAGTTTGGAATTATTTGGCAACTGACAAATCTACAGGCCTATACATAAACAGCTGTCACTGCAAGAATAAAGAGAGAAGTTTAACATACTATAGGTATTATACTGATATGTTAAATATTCAAAGATGACTCCCCATCTTTCAGAGAAACTATTCTATGCAAGAAAGTTTTGCGTGCGTGATGGGTACACTACGTAACAATAATGACGTGATGTCACGAGCTAATTCGATTAAGTTATTTTAGGATTTGCTTAGAATATCTCGGATTGATACAGATGGACCATTTCTGGTGTGTAGGATCCTCGCTAGGAGGCAAGCATAGAATATACTTTGGTATGTCTCCGCTGCTTGGAGATTTGAACCTTTGATCTATTCAGGCCCTTCGTCGGAAGAGAGAATGCGTACAACATTGTGTGAGTAGAGATGCGGGAATGATTTTTTGGTGAGTTCCGTTGTCTTAACTCCAGCTAGCAAGAAGTTAGTTATTTATGGAGCAATTTTCATTGATATACATCATTGCTTACATCACTGATGATATTTAACTTTTCAGGCGACCCACGTGACTATAGTACAAGGGGATTATGTATAGAGGACAATAATATATCATATAAGGGAAAAAAGTGACTTCTAAAAAAATGACACTAAAAATAATTTAATTTGATTAGCAAGTAATACCACGTCAACAATACCACATAATATATTTCTTACATTTCCACCAGTACCCACGTCATCCCCATCTATACTTCACCCACCTATAAGCTAATGACACGTGTATACCTGCTCTGTCATCTGACACTCGGGGGAAAAAAAGGGTTAACGGAGATGACAGCTATGTCGCGCCGTCTAAAATGACACCGTCTCTCCTCCACAGCCCGTACGCTTGCATTTACCTCGCTTACTCTGCTAATAATTTTCAATTTCTCGCACACTTTTAATTTTCTCTTCCTGCCGTCAACTTGTCAACTTCAAAGTACATATTCCTTCACTTATAACCAATAACATAGAAATTGGATTACATTATCTATCATTTGAAAATTTATTATGTTTAAAATTAAAACAATTAATGATTATTTAGGATCTACATATAAAAAGTTCATCCATGTTAACTGATAATATAAATGACACAAAGGGGATTGGACCGAATGGTAAGCAGCTCGGTGCCGCTTAAGGAGGTCTCGAGTTCGAGATCTCACGTACGCAGACACCCCCCTTGGGAATCTCACCCGCCATTGCCAGGCGTGCGACCCGGGCCGACCAACGGATTAGTCAAGTATGGTTGGCTGAAAGATGTCATCTCACCGCTAGTGGGACTTGCTTGGATACTGTAACTGGCGACAAAAAAAAAATATAAATGACGTGTGCTGATTCCAAATTGATATAATACACATATGCACATTTATATAATTAATATGTATACATGCGTTCAACGCTTACATACATCTGCTATTATATTTAAATATATGTGAAATTTAATGTATTTTTATTTTTTATATTTACCGTTAATATAATTTACATATTAAAATTTATACATACAACTAATTTTCATATTGATAATAAAATAATAATTCATTTATTTTTCTCTTACCCCATATATATGATCCTAACAGCAAACATGCTTCATTAACTGCTCAGATTACCATATCACTCTATTATCTATAATAATTTAAATTTATAAAAATAAAAAGTAAAATTAACATAATATATTGATAAAAATTGATAATATTTTAATTACTATTACAAATTAATAAATTTTAAATAAATTAAATTATCATAAATTATAAATAAATAATATAATTATACAAATTTATCACAGTACTTCACATTTATTTATTTTATTTTTCGTGCATAGCGGGGCTTCCTGTCTAGTATACATATATACGTACATAAAACTATACATACATCAACACCCGCACGGATTGCACCGCGAAAGAAAGACGACATCGCCATTACAATTCACACACCTCTCCACTATTTTTTTTTTCGTCATACACACGTAGCACTGATATGATATACACCGATGAGTACGTTTACGAGCTGGCTTCATGACGATCTAGGGGCACTTGAGGCGGCCTCCGTGGGTGGTCATGGTGGCATAGCAAGGGCAGACGTCCCGGTTGCCGGAAGTGCCCGGCGGCACACATTTACACCGGGCACAGCACGTTCCACAAGCTCGGTGGCACATGTTCTTCCTCGATGCTAGCTGGCACCTAGCCGCGCAGGCCGCTCCACAGTCTGATCGATGCATTCACGTCAACAAATCAATCATCAGACCGATCGACTCGATGAAAAGCAGTGAACTAATTAGATCGAAACACGATCTCCGAACATGAATGATGAATTGGCTCGGCTAGGTTACTTACTTATCTTGCTAGAGACGGAGCTCTTGGCTATAGATTCTCCCGTCTGACTCTGCATCCATGCACGCATACATCAACAAGAAGTCGATTTTGGAGCATGGATGGAAAGAACTTCGTAGATATGCATTAGCTAGTTATAATAAAAGTATTAATTACCATCTGATCGGCTTCGACAGCAAGCTGATGGAGAACCAGGAGGCAGAGAACAGCCGAAGCAACCGCAACCTTCGACATGATGGCTATGTTGTCGTGTCCGACGAGCTGGTTAACCGGCCTGGGCTTTCGAGCTCTAACCTTGGCGGATCGATCTATGACTCTGAGAGATGGATGGAGAGGAGGATTGGTAGTATTTATAGGGTCACGATTGGTATTTTAATCGTCAAATTGTCTCTCGTGTTATGATGATTAGGTGAAGCAAAGTATCATAAAACTGCTTATTAAATAAGCTCATAGTCAAAGTTCGATCTACGTGTTTTCACCCGTTGGTGTCGATGGCTGTAAAGCTTTGTTATCGTACAGACTGGTCCAACTCTTATTTGATTATTCGAATTTTCTACTTTTATTCTCAGTATGCACCATTTAATTTTTCGGAAAATTAAATTATTTTATCCAATTTGTATGAATAATTTCTATATTTTTTTTAGGATATTGAGCAGGACCCCTATGTACTTTTTTTCCGAGGATAGTCACTAAGCGGGAAGAGGAAGAAACTGGTGAGGGGCGCATGCGAGCGGCGGCCGGCGACCTACATACCATCGCCATACCGACACGTATAATCTAATCCATCTGATAGCATAGGCCAGGAGGGCTCTTTGCCGACATCACGCACAATAATTTTGATTCGGTATAAATTATCTTAAAATCTTTGTTAGTACTTCTTTCTAGTAAATTGTAATAACGAAATAAAGTGGTATAGAAAATCTTATCGATAAAAATTAAATTTAGTAAGTCTTTTAATTTTACATTCAGTGTTAGATTTTATATCAATTAAATAAAAAATAATAATTGATATATAAGATAATTGGATATTAATACTTGATAATTTATAATTTTACATGCAACGGGTTCCAGTCTCTTGTACCGTCATTTATAATAATATAATTTACGAGCGCATGACCACAGTAATATCTGATGTAAACTCGGACTTGTCTCACTGACATGAGCCCGCATTGCGGCAATAACCTCCCGACACAGTCATTTACTTTGCCAAATGTTCGCTCATCATACGATATAATTCAACACCGAGAACGTTGTTATCGTCCCAAATGTTTTTTTTTTTTTGAACTCACTTTATTTCTTGTAATTGTCGATGGCCTTTTCCTTACCCTCGTCCCCGCTGGATGGTCCTCCCTAGCTAGCCAAAAAAGCAAACAAATAATAACGTAAACTAGCGAAAGAATTGACTTCCTAACCTATCCTTCCAATAATTAGAAGAAGAATCTCATTAAGAGAAATGCGTGTTGTCATCGATTATCTTCGTGCATAAGGATCCTAGATTACCCGTGGTCCATGTCGAACCACGCTTCGATGCTTCTAGGTTGATATGGGATTTTTAATATCCACAACCCTATGTATTTACCAGTCTCATTTCTTTCAGTCGGGTCTTCGGGCTCTTTCTCGTGTTCGGGGACCATGATATGTCATCTGAACTCTAAGCCTATCAGGTCGGGACTTTGAGGTCAGAGATGGCGGTCCAAATCGACCTTCCGATGCTCAAGTTAGTCGGGAAGAGGGGAAAATATGTATGTACGAGAGTGTAGGCAGATGGTTTTGAATGAACGATCAACAGGGTTCGGGTACGTGGTTGCCTGGATGACACCGAGAGGTCGGCTGGCTATGTCGAATCAGTATTCAACTGAAGGGTGGTCGGGTCGGTACTAATGAAATACACGTCATTCTTCGTGACAGCTGTCCTTTTTGGCTTACACGGTCATTTGGGTTCAACTATGCAGTCAACGAAGTTGAACTGGTCAGGCTTTAACTGAAGAGTCAACTCTAGATATTGTATACTCGCCCATATAAAAAAAAAAATCTCCACATTTAAGTGATTATTTTTCTTTTCCAAACGAGGCTACCAGCTCGATGACACCTCCATCGTCCAAACATAATTGAAGACCACCTCCTCAATGGAAGCCACTTCGAAGTCCCCAAGGCAAACCGATATCCGAGTCACAAAATAGTCACGATCAAAAAGCCGAATGAATCTTTGAACTCGGGCGCTAGCTTCTCGGGAGTTCGATAATTTTTTTCGGAGCAAAAAAATATAATAACAGTAATAACGATCTAATCAACTCCCGTAAAGTAGAGTTTAGATTTTTGCATTCAATGGGGGAGTGCATCTGAATTCGAAGTTGGCAATGCGGATAAGGTCGATCCGAGAAGGGCGATCCAGCTTGACAGCTAACAACGATTGAAATCATTGATTTTTGTGCTGTACAGCTGTTTTTGTTTTTGTTCTTCTTGCATGCACTGTGACTGAGCCCCCAAGAAAGACTCCCACCTAAAGCAAGGAAAAAGGAAAGATGGGTGGGGGCGTGGCAGGCCGTGGATTTGGAGAAACGCGTTAAGCCGTGGAGACTCAACCGTGAGTGTAATCCGAAGTTTCTCGATTGCATGTCAGAAAATTCATCGGAATCATTGAGGAAGGGAATTCGGCACGATAATACTATTCTTAAATTTTCATCTCCTTGAATAAATTTTCTCGGTACATATAAAGGAGTCAGAACGTTCATGAATCGTGCCACTTGATAATGATTCCTGAGTACGGGTGGGGGGCCCCCGATCCCGGGACTTCGACCAGACTGTCCAAGGTCAGCTCACCTACAGATCAGGACATATGCCTCACTATGCCACGAATATCCTTCGTCACTGTCAGTTCCCATCCTCTGTTTTCAGCGGACCGTTGAACTCCGTCCCATGTTTTGGCTTGGGTAATCGTTCCCATACCAGGTGACAAAAACATCATTACCAAATATGATTTGACACCGTACCTTTAAAACACGTCCCATTTTTTTAATATAAGATTTTAAATTTGAGTTGAGGGTTCATTTGGTTAGTAAAAAAATAGAGAATAGAATAAATGAAGAAAAGAATAGATAAAGAAATAGAAATTAAGTTCTAAGAGTGATTTTGTTTGGTGGTTGGAGATAATCAAAAGGAAGGAATGAAAAGTACAAAAAAGATAAAACATTAAAATGATCTTAAATATATATATATATTTTAAAAAAAGGGAATTAAAATTTAAAAATTCAAGGAATAGTTAGGTGTCATTTTTTTCATTTTATATATATTCTTTATAAGTAATTGGAATACATATTCTTGATATGTCAGCCAAAGGTTAGAATTCTAACTATTTTGTGTGAAATAATAGATAGTATAGCAGACCAAACGTGCTCTAAGACTTCAATAGGAGATTCAATCGTGCAAAGAGTAGTGCCCACAGCATTCCGACCTCGAGTTATAGATTTCAGGAAATTACATCCAATATTTCCAAATTACACTGCACATTTCAATCTGTATATCAATTCATCTGTTACATACTATCAATCATATTTCCAGAGGTTACATTTGGTAAATAGAACGAAACCGATGAAATGAACATTTTACCATCCCGTTTCATTTTCCTTTTGGTTACATTTTCGAGGGGTCGGTGACATACATTCTACCAGGAGAGGATGTGTTCAACTTGACAGAGGGCAAGTTCGAAAATGCTCATTAAACCATCATTTTTCCAATGCTGTCATTGTATTTTTAAGATGAAACACGAAGATCACCGTAGACGACCGAGATCCTGCCTGGCCTTTTTCAGCGCAAAGCCAGGAACAGACAAATTCTACAGACGTCCTTGTGGCAGAACCCCGTTTGATTCAAAAGGAACCAGGAATTTCCCGATTCGTATGAATAGCTGCACCTCATGCTGCAGCTCTGTTAGCTTTCTCAAAGACAGGAACATTCTGCAGCAGCCAAGACGGAAAACGAAAAACCAAACTGTCTCTGCAGCAGATGAAACCCAACCCGGGCCAACCAGAGTGGGCCAATTCTGAGTCCTGTTAGATACTTCAGAACGTATTGTATCATACGACTCCTGAAGGAAGGCGTAGCACGAGCTGCCGGCCAATGACACTGCAAGAAACATTGTGGTTGGCAAATTAATGTAAAAGAAAAGTTGTTTAGGTTCATCTTCTGTGAAATCAAGATAAGTTGGCGTGCTCACCTCGTCACATAGTAGTAGCAGAAATCTGCAAGGATGAAAGTCTGGACGATCCAGGAGAGCAAGACCATGGACTATGGAGGGCCACAGCCCATAGCCTAGTGCTGTCAACAAGCGCCCTCTTGCGTCCAACACCTACATAGAAAGACTCTGAGAAACATAGCGGAGCACTTAACTCACACTAGATTCGACAAAAACCGGCAATGTAAAGCTCTCATGGCTAATATTGTCTTTCAAAGAACTCACATCCGAGATAAACTTGGCATGTTTACTTTCATCAGATTCAGATAGCCAGTTAGAAGAATTTCTTCGACCATAAGAGAGCATCGATTCTCATGAGTAACAAGAATAGCTAATTGCATCATACCTGGAGAACCCAATGTGCACAGCTCAAGAACCTTGCGATTCCCATGGCCAACACATAATGAACAGTGAAAGGTTCCACAATCTGGAGAAATTATAAACAGAGTTAAGCTGTAAGTTCGATAAAGACTGAAAAATCAGTCCAATCAGATGTTGTTTTCTTTAACTTTAAGCAATACCTTAGTGTTCTGCATAACCCGCAGCTGAGTGTGTTGACGGATGAATTACTAGAGATAGAACCGCACAAGGTATCACATGCATCGAAACCCAAAATCATCAGATAGCTAATGAGGAGAAAAAAATGATCAAATCACTAACAGATAGACAACAAACAGCTGTTAATTCATTTATTTAGGCAAAAAGTTGTCACAGCTAGAGTAAGTATCTAGGAAAAAGGGACTTACCACATAGTAGATTGCAAAGTTGTCCCTGTCATCCATGTAACTAGAAGTCAGTTTAAAGCGGATCATGTAGATGACCCAAAGAGTCCTGATAAGGGTAGCAGAATCAAGAAGTGTGAGGATATCATACTCCATAACAAAGCTACAATAGAGTCTGACGGCTAGGAAGAGAGCAGTTAGTTCCTGTGGTTTGAGTGAAAGTCCTGCAGAAAGTTGACCAAAGTGAAGAAACAGGGCATTAGGCTAAGTTTCTCCATAAACAGAATAAAATTTGCTCAAAGTACTCCTCTGCCTATAAAATTTTGGTAATTCCATGCTGTTTCCTGGACAGTATATGGATATGGCTAGGTGTCATCAACAACGCATTGAAAATTTTAACTCAAAGAATATGTATAAGCAATGAACAGGATTGAACCATTCTCTCGTAAATGCTAAACGCATTCCTATTAAAAGTACTTAAATAGTTTCGTGAAAATGCGCAACAGACATCCAATCCATATGAAATCTCTGAACCGTGATAGTCGGGGACTCATGCACATTTATTGAGAAAATAAGCACTAGGGCTGCATAACTCATACTGCTAACACAATTTTCACACAATCCACTATCCAAGCACTAACACATGATGTTAAACAGCCACCAATCTAGAATGTACCAGCACTGAAACAAAGAACCGATGTTCGAGAGTGGACCTGGACCAACGACTACCTATAGAAAGAATACACTAATGTCATGCTATCAATTTATCCAAGTATGTAAATTCCCATTTGCCTGTATTAAGTCATTCCACGTTAGCAAATTACATGTGGCGATTCATTTTCTTCTTTTTCCATAATGAAAAGTTTGTTCACTCCTAGCCCATGGTAGGCGTGAACTCCTATCCCCTTGAGCTAAGATTATTTCACGAGGCGATTCATCAGCAAAGCAACTCACCAAATTCTCATCCGACTGTAGCAATCAGTATAAATGGCACATTTTGATTGACTGAATAATCAATAAACTTAGCTCCAAAATTGTAAACTAAACTGATGGCAAACATTGTCTTTTCGAGTCTCGACAGTTTGGCAACATTCATCACAGGGAGAATCAGGCAGCTCCGTAGTTTAACCCAAACATTATATCATACAAAAAAAGAGGAAAAAACGAAACAAGAAGGACAGGAAATCGAGGAAATTCACGAATCAAGCGAGGAAATAATGATGAGATTACCGGAACACGTCTTCTCCTTCACGAGCTTGTAGATAAGGACGGAAATCCCGAGGGCATGCACGGCCTCGGCTGCGACGAAGAGGTTGTCGTGGTCGTTGGCCACCATTGATACGTATCAGATTCGAGGGAAGAAGAATTGATGGAAGAAGGATCAGAAGAGAAGAAAAGGACTTAAGAATTTGGGGGAGAAGAAGGTTCAATCTTCATTCATAGCGTAGCCTCCACAGTGCTCTGTGCTGTGTACTTTTAACCCTTCTGCTCCTACCAAGCTATTCCCATTATTCTATACGTTTCCCGTGACATTTACAAAATAATCCCTCAACGCTACTAATATGCCCATAACAACCATCCTAAGGAACACCAGAGCCGCCATGCCGGAGACAACAGCGAGGGAATCCTTCACTTTCTACGGCTGCCGCCGCACCCATGCTGTCACCACCTGGATCGGCCGCTTCGACGCCTTCATCGCTGATTTTTTGACTGATCGTCCCGTTTAACGGAACAGAGCGAGGGGGAGGGGAAGGGGGAGGGAGAGAGACCTTTGGCCTTGGGTTTGTTTCTCCACTGTCGCTCGGCTTGGTTCATCAGCTCATGTTCGAGCCGAAGCTGGTTAGGTGTCTCGGGGTTTCGATCCGGTACAGGAAGGCCCACCCCAGGAGAAGGCCTTCAATCATTTTCCCTCTTTTTCTATTGGAAGACATCCTTACTGGGCATACGCTATTTCTACGGTTTAAAAGGAGTATATCGTAAACTCGTGACTTTGGTGTAGGGTTTACACTTCGGGCCGGTTCGATTAGACGGAGACCGATGAAGTATGATACCGGCATGGCACGCTATTTTATCAGGTCATTCGGCCGGTCCATTATCACTTTAAGGCACAATTCATGAAGAAAGTGTAGATGGATGCTTATTTTATACAAATTAGCACCATAAAACCTACAAAAATGAGCATCAATTGCACGCATTATTTATGTTTGAAGTGTTTGAGATCGATATGAATGCTTCTTCAGATGCACACTAGATAATAAGGTATGGAAAAAATTTAATTGACTATGATGCAGACTGATAAGTTTATAGTAAGACACTAGCGCAATATCTTATATTTAGATAGATGACGATATCACTGTATCAAATCTCTGTTCTCTTTTGTTCTCAATGTGCTATCTAATATCTATAAGTCCCACAAATACAAACATAGTCCCTAAGTAACTTTATCTTTCAAAACCATATGCATTCTTATTTGTTTGGTTCTCATTAAAATTTTAAACCACAGATTAAAATTTCTTTAATACATGGCTTAATATTTTTAATTGGATAATTGTCGATTAATGAGAGAAAAATCTCATCAGATAGTTGGATCGATCTCCGATGATATAGTCCAACTTGATTATGAATCAGTTAAATTTTAATAAATTTTTGAATTTTAAGTGGTATAAGATTAGAAGTAGATTATAACATGTGAACAATCTGATTCGCGGGAAGCATCATAAGGAGGTAGGGTCGTCCCAGGAGATTCTGTCTCCAACCTGTTAAACCCTAGTCCTCGTGCACCAATTGCCATTGCAAGACACGTGTCGCCCTCCCCGCTGTTCGCAATATAAACTGGAACAATGGCCCTCCTCGCCCTCGCACTGCCCTTTTGACTCCCCACCTCCTCTCCCTATCTTCTCCGCCAGGTCTCATCCTCCTCTCCCGTCTCCAGACCTCGTTCTCCCCGAGACTCAGACATGGAGTTTCCCGCCGCCGAGGAGGACGGCGCAGGTTGCGGGTTTCCGACCCGGCGCCTGGTGGAGCAGGACCTCCTTATCGCGGAGACGCTCCTCGAGCTCCCGAGGCTGTTCCTCGAGTGGGAGTCCCGGAACCGCCGCTCGTCCACGTTGAATTTGAGGTGGGCTGCGAAGAGGAAGAGGAGCAAGGCATCGCAGCCCCCAATTGGCGCTCCCGCCCCTGAAGAGCCTGGACCCTCCAAGCCGTGGACGGACTCCTCCAGCCCCGACACCCCACTCATCGTTTCCTACTCCGGCGGCAGTTCCGAGCCCAAATCTGGCGCCGTCGCCACCAACAGGAGGAAGTCCATCAAATGGGTATGAAAATCTCTTCGGCCTTCTCTGTTTCTCTTTGGCGCCTTCTCGGTGAAGCAGATCGAGCTTCCTCTAATTTGTCGTGCTTTCTCCGGTTGTCGCAGACGAGGGAGGAGCTGCAGCTGGCGGTGTCCGTGGCACAGAGGGAGAGAGAACGCCTTGAAGGGGTGAGGAGATCTCTGTTTCTGCTGTAGTAATTGCCATCCCACATTGTTCTGTCCAAACTAAAAAAATAATTAATTGGAAATTACATTGGATTTTGGTTTAAGTATTATTAAATTATAGGAAAAGTTGAGATAATATCAAAAATTCAAATCTTGGTAAAGTTTTCTTGGAAAACGGTTAGGAATTTGAGGTTGTAATTTCTGGAATAATGTAAAACAGATTGTAAAGTTTGAGGGTGTAAGTAAAAGGACTATAAAGTTAGTTGTAAAGTTGATGTAATCTGAGAATGTTTCGTGTTTTGAGTATAAAGTTTTCACCAATCACAATGTAAAGTTTTAATTCATGTAATTTTATATTACAGTCAATTTTATAATTAAAATATTATAATCTATAGTGTAAAGTGCAATGTAATATAATATTACACTGCACTTTATATTCAACCAAACACTACCTAATATTTCATACCCATAATCCATTTTTCTAATTTTCATTGGATTTTCTACCAGCAAATTGAGATCCTTAGACGGAAGATCGAAGGGGAGAAATCTCTCAACATGGAGTTAAAAAGGAAGCAAAAGGTAGGCACTTCAAAAGTTGTTCTACCTAACTTTTGCCGTGCAATTTTGCTTCTAGTTAAAAATTAAATATTGGTAAGTACAATTATTGCTATAAATGAAGTAAATGGGACTAATTTTTCCACTTAAATTAATTATAATTTATTATTTATTTTTTGGCAGTTGTTAATTCCATGTCGAGAGGAAGCCCGACGGAAGAAGGTCAGCACATGCTTGACCCTTGCAGTTCTCTCTTCCCCTTCGGATGAAGCTGAGTTACTCCATCCCCAGCTCAGCGTTCTCGATGTCTCCGAGCACTTGATTCCTAAGCGGATGGCTGCCGGAGCGGATAAGAGCGCCATTTCTGGAGCTGGGGCGAGGGCATTGTCTTCATCGCTGCCCGGGATTGCACTGTTGGATCTCAGCCTGGGCAGCCCACCTCTGGTTCCGGATATGGACCACCTGCCGGGGGAGAATGGCAGCGCGAGCAATTCCCAGCCGTTAGAACACGTGATCCTGGACAGGGGGTTGTTGAGCAGAGCGGCCGCTGCCGCCAGGGCAAGACAACGGCGTTATTTGATCAACAAGGCCAAGCTCCGGCGGTAGGTTGCTCAAATTGTTTGGCCCGATCAGGGAGAAAATTTTTGCAAAAAAATGATAAATGTTTTTGATTAATCTGCCCATACATTCTTTTCCCCCATTGGGTAGGAGCAATCCTAGGAATGACCTCATTAAAGGGTACCGGGAATTCCGATAACAAGAATCATATCCCAGACGGTTAGTCCTAGTTTAGGGCAATGACACTGTTTCAAATTCGCCTCTAGGAGCAGAGCAGCCTTAAGTTCGAGGCGCTGTTGGCATATGTATAAAAACACAATACTTTTGGATAAGACATGAACTGATGTTTCTCTGCCTGGAAAATGATTCTGCACTGGCATGAAAATTTTTATTTTCTTGCTTGAATAAGTTCATCATGGAAAGGAAGAAATCAATGTATTCCCGAGCCGGAACTATTCAACACCCTCATCGTGTACTGCCGTATTGGAATTTTCTTTTGCTCTCCACAAATAAACTGAAAATTTTCCCCTTTTTTCCTTGAATGGAGGAGCGTCTGTCGCAGTTTCACTGTACGAGATTGATAGACATTTTGAATATAAATTCTGGTAGCTAGCTGTCGGTTGAATGATAGGAGGTAATAGTCTTTATTTTACTGTTACAGAGCTCTTGATTTCAGACATTAGCAAGGAGGCGGTAGTGTGGGGAAATGATTGGGAAGGAGAAGTTGTTGAGGCTTTAATGGTTAATCTCAGGGAGAAAGTCTATGCAGTTTATCAGGATCTCTCTTGCCTTTTTCTATTTTCAAGACAAATTTCGTTCATAAAAATCCGGATTTTGACTTGGTGGTAAAGAGGAGAAGTATTCTGACTTATTGTATGTTCAAATCTCCTAGGTTCCAATCAAAACCTCTGTATTTATCATGTCTTGTGTGTTTGTTGGTATGCATACAAGATTGTGCGATTTGTCAGGTAAAATTCGAATTGATATTCCAAGACAAGTTTGTATTTTTCCTCGTTCTTCTTTTGTTTTTTTTCCAATTTCAGGTGTCAGAGACTCGCAGATTTCTCTTGTCACAGCATACATGACCCTGTTTTCTTCGGTGGCCTCTGGGCCGAGTGCTCTTAGGGCTGCTGCGGCCCCAACTCATTGGGCCCATTCCTATTCGGGGTTACCCTTGTAGTTTTTTGCTTTTTGTTTATTTTAAACCTGCTATACCAGTACCGAGGGCTGTTCGAAGTGAATCGTGATCGTGGAGATCGATAGTCTGGACGTGATGTATGGCCTATATTCGACTACGGTCTAAACATGTCCTGTATTTTTTTTTTTTATTCGATTGCTGAGCTGCCATCCATGCCCGTTCTCAATTGGTGCAGCGCATAGCACATTTGAAGAAATTAAAGCCCTAGTACCTGATTGCCAGACCAGATAAAATCGGCTGCCAAAAATCCCTTTCTGTTGTCGTGGGAACGTTTTGCCTGTCCCACGCCGCTGGAGGAAGGAAATGGATTTTGACTACTATAAAAGGTAGAGGCGGGGAATGCTCGAACCATGATCCCTCAGGCAGTAATGGAGGGGATCCGAGGACTAGTGGAATCTCGCTGTTGAAGACAATATGCGGGAAGTGTGTTCTGCGCCTAAAGCCCGGTTACGGCAGCCCGGGCACTCCAATCATCGTGCCATCTGATCCCTTAGCACTGAATGGACCCGACAAATTCCTCTCGTCCCAACACAGAAAGTGAGGCAACGCTTCCTATTTAGTGGTGTGCTTGTGTGTTTGGTTTGGTTCGTAAGAACAGAATAGATAGGACTAGGGAGTTTGTGTGTTTGGTTCGTAGGAATAAAATAGATATGATTAAGGAGTTTGTATGTTTAGTTCGTAGGAATAGAATAGATTGGATTAAGGAGTTCGTGTGTTTAATTTGTAGGAATAGAGTAATAAGAAGTAAGTTATTTAAAGATGAAAAGGTAAATTGGTCTTAACTATATATATATATATATTATCTTATGTTATATTACATATTATATATTTTTATTTTCATATAAAACAAATAAATAAATAAATAAAAGCGTGAACAGTGCAGCATGTAAGAAACTAATAGAGAGAGAGTGGCGGTTGCCGGAGCTCCGGCCAACACCCTCCCTTTCTATCAATCCCTTTCTCGAGCTGGCGCGTTCACCTTCACTCTCTACCTACTAGTTCGAGCCATCAAGGCTGCTCTCGAGCCATAGTTGCTTGCACGGTTCACCCTCGAGCTAGAATCATTGTTGTCGAAGTCAGAACAGTTGCTGTGAGTTCTTTGCCCTTGAGGTCGTCGGAGCTAGAGCTGTTGCCGGAGTCCTGCACAGTGATGGGTTCTCCCTAGCCGAAGTTGGCCCGTGCTTGGGGCCCAAGTGGGTATGCCCTTGCAGGAGTTCGTCAGAGCTTGCAGCCCAGGTGTGTTCGTAGTCGTTCACGCACAATGTTGGGTTCACCCTTGCCGCAGCTCACCGAATCAGGGACGGTCGCCGGAGGAGATGGGGCCGTCGAAGGTGAGAGGGTTGCTAGGATGATGGAGAGGTGGCAACATGAAATTTTAATAGAACGTATTTAAGGGATTGTGTTATCTATTACTTGTGGAAATACCCACAATTCAATAAGTAATCAATAACCTTACCTATTCTTTCATCCTATTCCCAGTCAGAATAAATAACATGTGAACCATACAGAGGTGTGCTATTCCGCACGAAATCTCTGTCCTCCGAGGCCATAGAATAGGAGTTCCAGTCAACCAAACATAGCATAAATGTTTTGACATCACCAGGTGTGGGCTCGTTCAGGCCCAATGATTGGCCATCTTGGGGGAGAGTTCCCGTAAAATTCCGCCCTGAAGGTTGAACAGTTTTTTTTTTTCAGTTTGGCTCAATTCATGCTATTGTTACAATTTACAGGAAAACAAGGTCTATAGCCCTGAAGTTAAATGTGAATGGAGTGGACGAAGACATTAGCCTTTCGCCGGCCCGATGAGTGAGTAGTACAACATACGGGAGTGAGGAATAGGTCGAGCAAATTCACAATGTGAAATAGCAAGGGAGACATGAGGAACCCTTCATCATCGGAGTTACCTCTGAGTTCACTTGGCAAAAAGATAAGAGAGTTCAGTGGCTTTAAGCATTGAACGCTACCAGTAACCCAGGGACTTGGTACCAGGGCTACCAAGAAGCCTAGAGACTTGGCAATTGGGCTACCAAGAAATTGCGTTACGCTCGAAGACTGCTAGTTTGAGCAAAGTTGTTTTGCGTTCGGTGGTTAAATTATGGTGGTGTGCTTTCCTGCTGCCAGAGAAGGTCAATCGAGCCTGGAAATCATACGTGAATGCTTTTCCTTTGAAAGGCAATAAAGCAGCCGGTGACTGTGTCAGACCAAGAACCAGTGTATCAGCCTAAAGTTAAAGTGGGGATGGAAGTCTTGAGCAATTTCTTGCATAGAATCCAACCCTGCGTATGAGGTCCATTCGGCTTCTAATTAGTGGAGTTGGGTCTTTATGGATAGCACAGGTTAAGGTATGTATCATAAAGGGGAGGAACTTTTGGTCCGCTTTATCCTTTTATCATGTAACTCATCAGTGATGGTGATGCTACTTGGTTTTGTTATGCCGATTAGCATCCATCAAGTCCTTTACTTGTCAAGTCTCAAAAATGCGGATGGCACGGGTTCGTCATCGCAGGCTGAAGTATTTGCAGTGATTAAAAACAATAGATGGTATAACAAAGTAAGTAGGTTGAATATAATGAATTTCATTCAGTAGCAAACTTGAGGACTCTTCTCTTCATCAAGTGTCTGGGACAGTATCAGACGAAGTGAGTTCGAGTTTCTTGGCATAACCTCCTGCGGTCTCGGCCACTGGTTCCTGGGCACAACTTCCTGGCAGGGCTTGATATCAGTAGCAATTCGTGTCGTTTCACACTTGACAGGATGGGAGGTGGAATGATAGCATCGATGGCACTGTGGTGCCGGGTAGGAAAGGCTTGGAATCTACAAATCACCTCCTTTTTTGCATGTCGATTTTCAAGTATTGAATGGAGAAAGGTCCTTCATCTTAATGGAGATCGCAGTCGCAGTGGTTAGCAATATGAGATCGATCAAGCTATCTAGCTTTACAGTGGCAGATCGATGAGCATCGTGATGTATTGATTCAACCGGCATGCGTATGTTTACTTTATTTGGAAGGGCACTGAATGATAAGCTTGCTGCCATGTCCCTCACGGAGGAGAAAGTGCTTGCTTGCATCGAAAGGCCGTTGAGATGCCAACTCATGGGGTCAAAATTTTACCTAAGAAGAGGGACGTTAAACTATTTTAAGTAGATAATCGGTGAATATAACTTTGCTTTGCTTCCCCTAGTAGATGGTCATGAGAAGTTATCCAACTGGGCACTACACATCGATTTTGTTCGCAAGATTCAATTGCATCATAACACATTATTTCTTCTTTTTCTTCGGTATATGATTCGTTACCAATAGCATTGTGAAAAATCTTCATTTCATAAAACTCTTAATTGGATTCCTTACAAGAAAATCGTTGTTAATTACTGACAGAATATTCTTTCCGCATTGCAGCCCTCTGGAGAGACGAGGACTTCGAGGAGAACTTCTGACTGACCCGCACGTGGTAGACCGGCGACTGTAAGTCTGCGATTCATCCTGCGACCAATCAAAATTGCTCACAGTCCCCCCCACAGTAAACCCATCCACCGTCCATCACCGGACAGCTCGACACGCGTCCTTCAACCCGGAATCCAAAGTCAGTAGCGGTCGGACTAACCGGAAACCGGGAAGGTTCATGTCCCTCCGCACCGTCAGCCGCTCCCCGAGCTCCGTGTCGGTGCCGGTGCATGAAATCCACTGCACCTCTCAGTCCTCTTTGTTAATCCCTTTAAAACGTATCATCAGACAGAGTTCATTGATCCCATCGCTGTTCCTCAAAAAGGGAGACTTAAAAATTTTTAATTATAAAGATATTCGTGGATACGGAGCGTGACGGTAATTGACTGGATTAAGTGTTTCAAATAAGTTTAATAATGAACTTTAACGACATCATGTAAAGTGTAACGATGCAGAAGTCAAGAGATGATTTCTTGTCTTTAATAAAAATGTAGAATGACTATTTAATTTGTTTGGTCCATTTCATTTCATCCTATTTAGGGGAAGTTCGCATAGCCACAAAGATGCATGTGAAGGAGAATGTATCATCAACGAATAAAAATTAAATTATTTTTATTTTTTTATAAAACTTAAATAATCCAAAAACAATTCTAAAAAGTGAGATAATTGCTTCATAGCATTTAAAATGTTAATTTAATAGATACAATATTAAGTAAATTAAGATAAATGGTAATTTTAAAATCAGAAAAAAAAAACCAAAAGAAAATATGTAATTGCCAGAATCCTAGTATTTTTTTAATAAAGCTTGAATTTCGGTTGATGGAGGCCGTTAGGGTTCGAAATTCTAGGTGAATTCCAGACCCCGAGGTCGCCACGTGGCCTGCAGCTATACCTGACACCTAGCTCCTTTCTCTTGATATTAATCGATTCTCTGGACCACGGCGATTCCACGGGGTCCTGCACTGTCGCCACGTGTCATCAGAGTTTGGACTCATTACGAGTTCAAATTCAATCTTTCACACTCTTAAATATCATCTCGAGTTTGAAAGAGTTTTAATCTCTTAATGAGTCATCTCATCTCGAACCCGACTTAGTCAGAATCCATTAAACGTCTGAATACCAGTTGTTCAAACGGAATATAGAAGATTTCTATAAGGGAAAAGATATCGAACTAACTTATTTTGTATATAGTGCCCGGTATCGAAAAGTCTGATAACCATAATTAATTCGTATTTAAGTTGGGTCGGTACACTAAGAGCACAGATCCATCGCGATAAGAATTTTTATCTATTTACAAGACTCGAACTCGAAATATTATTTAAAGAGAAGGGATTCCGAATCTTTACATGATATAACTCTTGGAAAACCGGACAGTAGGTTAATACATGGACCCCGTTCCACATTCATTTGTCCTCACACCCAATTGACAAGGACCATGTATATGTGTAGATAATGTGTCCGAGGTGCGTGCGTGTGGACCCTCGCATTCGTCTGTTCCTCCTCGTCTTATCCACTCCTACTTTGCGGTTTTCTAGGACCACTTGATCGACTTCCTCGGTCTGGGTAAAATGACCAATTTGCACATCGTCTTCCCCTCGCTCGAGCTCCCTTTCTTCATCGTCGATCGGTCACGACTGTCCAGTGATTCAAATAATCGTGCAGCTGATTTTAGAGATGTCGATACGTGCAAGCTAGAGAAAAGAGCCTCTCGGACACACTAACCATGTAGTTTCGGTCCGAGACGCGACGTACGTGTCTCGCAATTATGAAACAAGAAATAATTAATAAAATTAGTGTAATTTATAACAGTTATAACGATTACTTGAATAATTAATATCGGTCTACTGTGACTGAGCTAATGTTTCCTTTTCTTTTATAAAACTGTCTTATTAGCAGTACGTCTCGTGCCGACGCAACCCTATCGTTTTCAGCTCGGCATTTTGAATGGGCGCCCACCATCCAATAAATTCTATGATCCATAATCAACACGGACATCTAAAAGTCTCGTGCATTAGTCCTGGTATGATTTCACCATATTGACAACTCACTCCTCAGTAGTTGAAAATATGGAATTGGATAATGTCTCTCTCCGGCACTGTGCATTGATTTAACATCTGGGATTGTTTTGTGGGTCAATTTTGTTTTTCCATTAAAACGTGGGCTTAACAGTGGAAAATTTAGATAATCTCTGCGAATCTTCGAGCAAACACTAATACGAAAATCGAGAGAGATGGGGAATTTAAATTTTGTTCAAGAATTACATAGGTTGATGTTTAGACCGTGGTGAATCAAGGTTAAATTATCTTAAAAAATCATGTAAATTTTTAAAATTTTTCGAACTGCCACCTACTTTATTTTTAGCTTAAAAATCACGTAATTTACTTCATTTTTTCGTTTTATCATCCAATAATTTTTTTATATAATATCGTATGTATGCATAGGACACGTGACAATGCATGCGACTGTCACATGGCGTTAATTTTCTCCATAAATCTTCTCAATTTTTTCAGAACTTCTCTTATTTATCTGTAATTTTATTATTTTTATTGAATTATCGGCGTGACGGAAATAAGAATTGTCAAGGAAATTACTTGGTGGCAGAAGCAGAACTGAAAAGTCAAGGTAAATTACATGATTTTTTTAGACTAAAAATAAGGTAAGTGTTAATTTGACAAATTTTTAAATAAATCCATTTTTGTTTTAAAACAAACCAGGGCAGGTTCTTGTTTTTGTTTTCCTGTGTGTGGGTACCCGCAGGCGGGACAGATACCATGGACGCCGACGGTTCGCTGAGTCAGCAACACTCGGATGCCGTGGATCCAAATGGATAAGACAGGAGGAGAGTAATTCTCAGGTTAACTCAACCCAAACCTCAGGTTAACTCAGCCCAACCCCAGTTAACTCCCTTCCTCCCCTTCCCCGGCAGAAAAGAAATCCTCCCCTCTTCCCTCCCTATATATCGCCCAAGCAAGCTTAAACTGATGAAGACAGCAATCTCTCTCTCAGTAAGAACACAGGCAAGTCATCGGATCATCAACCGGAGCAATATGGCTTCTGCTTCAACGACCTCTTCCGTCTCCTCTTTCCTCTCCTCTTCCTCTCCTTCCGCGTCCTTCCGCCCCCGTCCTCCGGCCGCTCGGGTCGCCTTCCGCCGCCGCCAGCTGCGGGTCTCCGCCTCCTGCGCGTCGACGGCGGAGAGGCCTGCCAGGGTCCACATTGGGTCCTCCAGCTCGCTCTACGAGGTCCTCGGGATCCCGGCGGTCGCCACCTGCCAGGAGATCAAGGCGGCGTACAGGAGGCTAGCGAGGGTCCTGCACCCCGACGTGGCGACGCCGTCCGGCGACTGTTCGGGCCGCGAGTTCATGAGACTCCACGAGGCGTACGCCACCCTGTCGGATCCCCAGAAGCGGGCCGACTACGACCAGGCGATGTCCACCAGGCGGCGGCGCGTGTGCCCGCCGTTCACGGTCTCGAGGTCGGCTGCTGCTTCCGCCGGCGGCTCCGTGAATTCGGGGTTCCAGGCCTACTCGAGGCGGAGGTGGGAAACAGACCAATGCTGGTAGATAGAAGAAGAGACCCCCGTTTCTTCTTTCTTATGACTAAGCGGAGATCAGTTAAACTTAGTTATTAGACTACCCTCGTCGGTGTAGGTTTAAGGCAATGTCACTGTACCGAATTCCGGTACTCCGGAGCTGGGAGAAGAAGTTGTAGTATTAGTGGCCATATTTTAGGGCTGAACTAATCATCATTTGACGATATTAATGTCAGCTGAATGTGGGTATATTGCTAGAACAATTGTAATAGCAAGCAGGCACAATTTTTCTGCAGCCTGTGGTTATGTGGAAATCTTGAGATCTCTCTCTTTCAATACGACTGTTTCTCCAGAGATTATGAGCCGAATCTCGATTTAATGTAACTCAGAGCGATCTACCGGTCGAGCCCGAGTGGAATCGTGCTGCGTTAGCTAGAAGAATACAACTCAAACCCTTACCAAATTTGAAAGATGTGCAAATCAAGCTAACACAAAAGGGATTAGATTCATCATCACCCATTCAGTTCAGAGAAGTTCATGAATAGCACATAATTAAATGCGGCCACAGCCCGCGAGCAAAGCTCTTCCAATATGGAAGCGGGCTCAAGGAGCTCATCTGGGCCTGGGCCTCTTACATTCTTCCATACCCAGCTAAGTTCCAATCTCCGGGTTCCGGCGGAGGTGGGGATGGCCGATCGGCCCGCTACAGCGACTATCCACTGTCACCAAAGCAGCTTCCTCTCTCCACAGGATTCTCAATTCAGACTTCAGAGCTCAGTGTTCGGCACGATTTAATCATTGTCTTCTCTATTGTGCTTGACTACGTACGAGTTGTAGACCAGCTTCTTTTGAAGCAGGAAGCATTCGAGGCTCTGATGTTTGTGAAGGTGATTGTCTAGTATTACTGTGGTTAGTCATAATTGGCAGCGTTCTGTGGAAACATTTGATGCTGCAGTTATAAGTCACTTAGGTGTTTGATTGTTTGTCGCAGAGAATGGGACGGGATGTTTGGGCAGGGAAGAGAAGGCAATTCAATTACATAGGTATTATACCATTTATCTGAGCTCATCACAACTTTTCGATTAATATTTACAGGCCTAGCTTGAAGTTTAAATTGGTCATATTTACTTTGACTAATGAAATGCAAGTGATTGTGATCATAAGACGACTTTTTATTGGGTAAGTTTTTGGAGACTGAAGTGCCATTTCTTTACTCCTGCTAGATCGATATCCTCTAGCGCCAGGATTGGTGTTCAATTTGTACCTGCAAATGTTGAAATTATTCTAATGAAATTCATCCATGGAAGTTATTGATTCTGTGGTGCATTTGGCTCCGAGAAACCTTGAAGGCACATGCTTGTAGGAAAATACGGCTGATGGTAAGGCCGATGCCAGTGCATTGATGATCTATGGTTTGCTCAGTGCCCTTCATTTTATAAAATGTTTGATGTCAAGGATGTTGCTGTAGAAAGTGGAACCTGAATTAATGGATCGTTTGATTTGATTCAGGCAGCAAAAATGGTGTGATCGGAGCAGGATGCAAGTGATATCTGGACTGGGTCTGAAGCCAGAGTCGATGGAGATGATGGTGAGGAGAATGTACATGGAGAAGAGTGCGAGTAGGAAGATGAGGTACTATGTTGTTGTTATTGAAGTGTGATGATTATTCGATCATAGAAACAACATCTTCAGTATTGTTCCATTGTTTGCTAGGAAGGTATAGAAGCTCTGCAGGAGTCCTATCCTAGATAGCACCTCCATAGAAGCTCTGCAGGAGTCCTATCCTAGATAGCACCTCCTTTTTGTCGGGGGTGCCCTGAATATGTAGAATATTGCAACAAGGTGGTTTGACGGTTTTATCAGTGGTGACATCAGAGTTACCGACAAGGTGTACCCGACTCACACCATTGACTTTGATTGGAAAGTGAGTTGACTGGACTACGGTCACCCTCTGATCCATGCAATCCATCTCTATACCAAAATTCTAATAATTTCATCTGGTCTTAGGTTATATTGCCATGACATTAGCTGTTCTACTACAGGAGCTCCGGGAGCTGCTTCGGAAAGTCAACTCCATCCAAGAACAGCAATTGAAGACGAGGGATGAGGAGGAGCGGAAGTAACAGGTGCAAAGAAGTCGATGACCTGCTTCCTTTGTGCTCTTGCTAAGCAAATGCCAGCTGCTGGGACTTGGTATTGGGAACTCGTTTCTGTGTCAATGGAACTTGGATAAATTAATCTTCTGGAAGCCCATCGGTGCCCTTCAACTCGCAGGCTTGAGGACACCATATCCATTGCAGGCCTAAATGCACAGATCGCCCAAACCTCCGTCAAATCTCAGTTCCTCGGTTTATTCTTGAATCATATTACATTATTGGGCAGCTGTTTAAGATTTCCAGGCTCTCTGTTTCTCCTCTCTTTGGCCCATAAACAGACCGAATATTTAAATATTCGGTGAGTATTCCCCCTTCACCGTGGATGGGTAACAGGCAATCCGTTTTCCACTTAAATCAGATTCTGATTCTTCCACAGTAAGTGATACTTGTAACAGCATATAGCCTTTCCTTTTTTTTTTCCCTCCCTTTTTTCTTTTTGCTTGAACAGCATGTAGCTTTTTCATAATTTTAACAACTGTACAAATTATTTTTTGCAGGGTCTGCTGGGAGAAGAAAAACTATCATGTGAGCACTGCAAGTTAATCTAGTGAGGATGGGGTTACCGAAACAGTTAGCCTCACCGATCACATCTCCAGATCTTTCAACGTGCCAGTCTACGGCTCGATACCAATAGCAAGACCTGCAGAGGGACATACAACTAGACTACGAGGGTGGAATCAAAGTTGAGATATTGGAGGCCATGTTGTATGTGCAGTTGATGAATGGAGCATGGACCACAGTATGGCATGGAGACAGCGAAGTGCCTTGTCGCAGAGGATAACTACAAAACCACCAGCTCAGACAACGTAAGCATGCTACCTTTTGCACTGGTTCCTTTCTTGCTTGCCCTTTCCCATGATCACCAGGCTGGGTATCCAATACTGGTAATGGCTTGATTAAAGATCATTATCTCCAAGATCCCTTACGATGGAAGATCGATTACACATTCAATGATGCCATCTCATCGGGTGAACTCGGATCTCTCAGATGGTGGCATAGTATGTTCTCATGAATAATCTCAGAATCGCTTGAAGGTTAAAATTCAATTTCTAATTTCCTTTCATTGTAAGGAGGATCGCTCATCTCATATCATATCAGTGGTAATATGACTGCAAGAATTGGAATGCTTCTGCAGCTATCCCGCACTCTGTTCCATGATCAAATTAATGTCACTTTTTCTTGTCTTGATAATTCCATTTCAATAGCCTGTGCTGGCTGTTCTCAAAAAGATCAAGTGATGCAAACTAACATCATTTCAAACATGGAGGTACGGTCTACTTATCGATTTTCAATACCGGTGAAGGAACTTATTCGGTCATCCGCCTTGAGTACGGTGAGCTACATATAATGGATTATTAGATGGCAATACGTTTTCGAATGTGAATTAAGGGGTACACACGATTTTATGGATGAAAATCAAACCGTAATTTGAAATGAATTTGTGGACAAGACAAACTTCCTGCCTAAAGAGGCCCCCAAAAAGTCTCCAGTACAACAAATGTTCGAGTAGTAGTTGGTGTCTGGCAAGACCAGAGATGCCCAGAGTAATTAGAGTAGAGGAGGGAAACAGTGCCAGTGCCAGTGCCAATGCCAATGGCAATGGTCTGTCCACGGCAGCAGAATTTGGAAAGATCTCACAAATCTTCAATCGATGGTTGTTGAACTAACTGGACAAAAGTTTCCATCAACCAGCAGTCCGCTCAACCGAAACACGATTTATTCTTCAGCCAGTTTTCATGGTAAGCGTAGATAATCGCGAGGTTTAAGAGTGACCTCGCACTCCTCGTAAATTGGTAGATATCTGAACCGGACGGTTGTTTCTCGAAATTATGCTCGTCGAAGTATATCCGAAGGCTCGGTTCTTGTTGTTAATTCGAAAAGTGGAACCGGAAAAAGCTCCCTCCATGATCTGCCAATTATTTACTAGTCTTGCGAATAGAGAAAATTTATAATTTGAAGAATTACATTAAGTCAGTCTAAGCTCGAACTAAAATCGGTAATCATTCATTAAATTTTTGAATATCGGGCGGTACACGAAGAAAGAACTGTCAACGGCCTTCCTTCATCACTGTCGAACTGTGAATCCAAGCAGCCATGCAACTACAATTTGACCGAAATAATTTCAGACAGCTGATCGACAATAATTGAGCCCTTCCTGCTCATATTAAATGAGAAAATCTTCAACCAATACAACAATACATTAATTAAATTTCAGTGCATTATCGGTCGCATTAACTATGAATCGAAAGAGTAAATATTACGTTTCAACATTGGACTTGAACTGTGGTCTGTACAATAAGTGTTAAAGTTAATCTTAAAAATTTTACACGTTTTAATATTTGAATATTCATCCGAACTGAATTGGTTAATAATGAGAATGAACTAGACGGGTTCTATAAATGAGGATAATTAATACAGTGTCATCGTCCTTAATTTATCACTAAAATCTTTATTGTTTTCTGTAATTTAAAAAAATATTGAAATCAATAATTGTGGAGCAATGATGGTAAGTAACGGGCAAGACAGAGTGGCACAACACCTCCCCAAGAATTTTTACTCATAACTGAAGAAGAAATCATTAGCCACCCCCTCCTGCTTTTGTTTTTTAAGGAAATATCTGGTGCGTGACGCATAAGATGTTCGTTGCTTAAATCTCTATTAAGCCTTGAAACGTGTAAAATTTTTATAATTTTTAAATACTAATTTTATATGTATTAAAATTTTAATAATAATTTATACAATAAACTCGTTATATATCATATACGTAATATTTAACCTCTCTTTCTTTTTTTTTTTTTTTTTGATAGCACTGTCCTTACCTGGTATCGTAGCGTGGGACAACTTTTTCTGCAGTAATTAAGGTTTCTTCCTCTTCACGCCGACTGTTCAGTTTCCCCCGACAGCTCTCCATGCAATCATCGATGGCATCGGTAAAAAAAAGAGGTGAAACAAGAACATCGATCAAATCGCCTAATTTATACGTTGAGCATTTGACTGTTGGGAAAAGCCATTTCCCAGCTCGAGCTCCAAAGCTCTGCACTGTTCACGGAGCTGTCATCTTAACGTTCTATAGATACCCCTTCAGTCTCCGCTCTTCAAGAATCTCTCCCCCCCTCCCTACCCAATAAGCAGCTGTCCCTTCTACGACCAATCTCCTCTTCCTCTTCCTTCTTCGTGCTGTTTCTGATCTCAGCAATAGAGCTTCAATGGCGGATCGATCGACAATACCCGCCTCCCTGCTTTTCCTCATCATCTCTCCTCTATTACTGCTCGGTAACTGTGAATCACTCGCTCCCCAATGCTTCGGCTGTTCGTCTTGGCGATGATGCCATGGATTTGCTGAAACTGATGCGTTTTAATTTGTATATGAGCAGGGGTGAGGTCAACTACATTCACATTCGTTAACAAGTGCGACTATAAGGTCTGGCCCGGAATCCTCTCCAACGCCGGCGTGCCTCCGCTCTCCACCACCGGATTCGCTCTCCAGAACGGCGAGTCCAGAACGTTGACGGCGCCGGCCTCCTGGGGCGGACGCTTCTGGGGCAGGACCTACTGCACGGAGGGCTCCTCCACGGGCAACTTCTCCTGCCTCACCGGCGACTGTGGGAGCGACAAGCTCGAGTGTTCCGGCAACGGTGCCACCCCGCCGGCGACACTGGCGGAGTTCACGCTCGACGGCGCCGGCGGCCTGGATTTCTTCGACGTCAGCCTCGTGGACGGCTTCAACCTCCCCATGCAGGTGGTCCCCCAGGGTGGTTCGGGCAAGAACTGCACCAGCACGGGGTGCCTGGTGGACCTCAACGGCGAGTGCCCGACGGAGCTCAGGGTGGCATCGTCGGAAGGCTCCGAGGGCGTAGCGTGCAAGAGTGCGTGCGAGGCGTTCCAGCAGCCACAGTACTGCTGCAGCGGTGCGTACAGCACCCCGCAGACCTGTAAGCCGTCGTCCTACTCCGAGATGTTCAAGAGCGCCTGCCCTCGCGCCTATAGCTACGCCTACGACGACAGCAGCAGCACCTTCACATGCGCCGGTGCCGACTACATCATCACGTTCTGCCCATCTCCCAACACCAGGTTCGAATTTACCGAAATCTCCCTCTTCTCTCACCCCTCCTGTCCCCTGATCAACACTGAAGGGTAATTTCGTCCGCATGGAAAGTTCTCTTGTCATGGCCGTTCATCCCGACGCGTGTCCTAATGAGCGTTCCCGACTTGATAGCCCTGCACTTCTATTAAATAACGTGTCGTACATAACCAGTATATCACATAATAGTACTGATATGATATATTACGAGTTAATTAAATCAAATTATTTTTTTAAAAAAATTTCCCTTTTGTATATCATCACCGTTACACACAAGACTTTGTCGTTCGCGATGAAGCATGGGCTTAGTGTCAATCCCATGTGCCTTCCACTTCCGTCTGCCGCTTCTAGGGGACTGTATAGGTAACGGTAAAAAATGGCGGGAATTTCAATAAGCTGTCGTCTGCTCGTACAGCAGCCCGTTAGATCTGACTCCCTGATTTCCTTGTCAGTCATCGCTAACGGTAATTTCTTTAACCTCTTGCAGTCAGAAATCGTCTTCCACATCCTCGATGCCGCCGGACCGAACTCCGACCAGCTCAGGGCCGTTCAACAGCACCATGGTGTACGAGGGGGTGATGGACATCAGCGGCGTGTCGTCGTCACCGCCTGCCCTGTCGGCTGACGGCATCATCGCAGGATCAGTCAGCATCGCAGTGGCAATTTGGCAGCTGCGCCGCCACTTCTAACATCCCATTTAGCCCTCTTTTTCTTTAGTTTAAAACACGAATCGGGAAACAAGGGGGAGCTTTTGGGGAGCACACTGATGATCGGATTGGCTGTCACTTTTCATAGCTAACATTCTTTCTAGGGAGAAAAGGTCAGGCGCCAGCAGCCACAGTCCCACGACAAATCAGCCCCGCCGGCAGCGGCACCGGTGGATGATGGGGCCGGCCGACGTGGGAAGTCTTTATCAAACCTGTGCAAGTCTGATACCTGCAGGATCCAAAGGTCGTAGAGAGCTCCAAGTCATCTGTACGAAGAATTGCAGTTAAAAAAGACGGAAAAAAAATTCCAGATCTGACGGCTGTAAGTGCTGCAGGTATCAAAAGGTCCAGATTTGATAAAATTTTCATGGGATGGGAAGGAAGTTGGGGGAGTATTGCTCATTTATTTTAGATTAAGAATGACCAATTAAGGCCAATTTAAGTGGAATCTGTGAGGTTACAATGGGAATAAATCAATGTATTTCGACGTTGTCGTCTATGTTTGGATGGCAGTTGGGGTACTTTTTAAGCCCTCTTTTTTGGTATTTATTTTGTTTTCATGATATATATAAGATTACGATATGTTCTTTAATTTACAAGATTATATAATATAATATATTCAATAAATATTTATAATTTTTGGATTGGTTTGGTGGGGATTCTTTGTTTTATGGAAAACAACACATTTGGTGTGTCATGAAATATTTATAGTCAAATATAATATATTTATTTATTCATTCGATTATTGTACGGTTTTAATTTAATATCTTTTTCTTTCTTTCTCGTTATATATTTATATATTTGGGCTAACACCAGTTAGACTCGATCACCCAATTCCCCCGAGAAATAACCCAAGTGCAAATCCGAACTCATGGATGATACGATAAATCGAACTCAAGTGCAGATCCGAACTCATGGATATGGTAAATCAAGTTAAATGATTATTTAACACGTCGGTGAAAAATGTCGTGTCATATTTTTTTAAAAATGAGTATAATGAATAGATATAAAAAGTTGCGGAATGATACTTTTTTATAGGGGTCATCGGGTCCGCGTACTCTATATTTTTCATGATACCCGAATCCTACTCTATTTAAGAACAGTTTCTAAAATTTGGAATCAGATCCTACCCTATTGGTTTTAGGAACCGGGCCCTAATCGAAACCTATATTATACCACCAGTTTTGGGTATCAGTTTGGAACCTAGTCTTCCACTAATAAATAAAAAAAAAAATTAAATCGATTAATAAATAATTATCTAATAATTTTCTTACTCGACATACCTGAAAAATATTAAAAATATCCAATTGAATGCAATAGGAGAGAGGTTTTGTGATCGGTAAGACTCTTACCGTAAAAGAATGAAGATTATAAGGTAACAAAAATTAAGGAAATGATGAGTTTCAAGAGATACCGAGGATTTGAATATGGAAATAAATATATAGAATAAAATAGATAAATGATGTAATTTTCTATTTTATATTTAGTAAAATATAAATATATATGTTTGTCAGTTCCGAGTATCATCTTTAATGGAACCGGAACTAGAGCCAGAACTTATTTTAACCGGTTCCTTATTTTTCTATCCAGAACCTACGATATTCTCATGAAAATTTATTTGGAACCTACCCGAACAGGTTCCAGGTCTACCCGGTACCCAGTGCACGCCCCTACTTTTTGATAACGTGTTAACACGGATGACCCGATGAGCTTAGCTCATATAAGAATCCCTCCTCCAACACCATCGCAAATTAGTAAGTTTTGTATGATAAAGAGTTCAATAGTTTTTTCGAGTTAAAGGTGGAGCTATCACCCCTCGTGTCCCAGTGGATCTATCCCCACGGAAGTTCCACAGCGTTCCGACCAATTCAGGTTCGTTCGCTTTACTCTAAGCCCGATACCGGCTCCTTTCCTCCCTCCATTGACAACTGGTCACGGAATGTTGGGTTTTTATGGCCCCGGGCACGGAAGGCAGATTTAGATTATTGGGCTTATGGCCCAAAAATCAACTTGTAATTAGGCTGGGCCTAACTCAATGCTGGAAACTGAGCTTTCGGGCCTTAGTATATAACCTGCGAGCAAGAACATACCCAGGGCTGTCACCGCCCCGAGACACTTCCGTGTGGTTTTGTGGTGGTAAAGCTGTGGTTTCTTTACACATTGCATTGTCAGATCCGAAGTATCTTGATGTTCCTCTAGCTAGTCGAGTTCCAGGATGTTCGTCGAGTTTCCTGCCAGCTGCTCTGATCGATCGAGATTTCCTCTGGGTTCTGTTTATGATAAACATAAATAAATGAGATCGATGCTATTTATAGCAGCGTAGTGTGAGAACGTGCGCGAAAGAAATAGGTAAGAGAAGGGGGGGCAAAAAAGGGATCAGGGAAAAATGTCAGAAGTGGGATTTGAACCCACGCCCTCTCTCGAGGACCAGAACTTGAGTCTGGCGCCTTAGACCACTCGGCCATCCTGACTTTTGCTTACGATTTGCCTAACTCTTTGATTCAGACACTACATTGTAGCAACAAATGTGTGTCTCTGTGGAATGGAATATGCCATCGGCTATCACATTCATCCGAGCACAAAACTTTTCAAGAGCGTTTCATATTGGTACAATTTGTCAACTTCTAACTGGCATCGTTAGTGGTAGCTGATGCGGCAGGGTAGTTTTAAAAACAAAACGGTCATGTTATAGTACTAGGACATACAGGTTAGGCCCCATTTATGGTATGTTAGATTATCAAGTCGGGCCGAGTCCCATTCCATCCATATTCCTTGCTGTGACGGGTGGATGGGACCTGTTAACCACAGTCAACACAATCCATCACCCTTTGAAGATATGATTCATTTTTACTAATCCGAATTCGAATCTAATTGCTCTCAACAAAATTGAAACTTTAATCAAAGGTTCTCCATCATGGGCTCAATCTCTTCTAAATCCATGTGAAAATTCCACGTGCTAGTGTTTGGTTCTGTATCAATTATTGAGAGCGAGTATAAAAGTACATGACAAGTACATGCCATTATATCACGCAAGAATATGAGTTGAGAATTAAATTTAAATAATACCAATTAATAAAATATATAGTTATTTTTAATATTATTTTTTATGATTTAAATTTTATAAAAGAAATCCTGACAACAAATAATGGCAAGAAAAACGGGATGACTGATGCTACAGTAATTCGAGGGGAATCAAACGACGCAGATTTATAATTAATAATTTTTTCAATAATAAAAGGAAAATTTTGGAATTTGAATTGGTAGGAAAAGGTATGAAGATAAACAGATATAAAAACTTCCAACCAACAAAAATAAAATTGAGAATCTCACGGCAGTGCCGATGGTACCGTCATCAAACTCCGACCACCCTCCAACAGGGCCCCACCGCCATTCTACAATCCCATCTCCATTGAGAGACGTTAGATCACTGAATCAGTCAACATTGACTCGATCCAACAGCTGAGAAGACAGACCATAACTCCACCGTAGCAGCACACCGCAAATTCTCTGGGACCTTGCAAGTCCTGTGGGAGTCTATAAAATCTTTCCCGTCCTCGCTTTTTTCTCTCTCCTTACCCCCCTCTCTCTCTCTCTATCTCTCTCGCCGTCGGCTGACAGGTGTCAATGGCGGAATCTCCTTCACAGGCACCGTCTCAAGAGCCGGCTCCCGTCGCCGGTGGATCTGATTCGGAGTACTGGTGCTATCGCTGCAACAAGCGCGTGTCCGTCGAAACCCTGGCCAACCTCCCCGACATCATTTGTCACGAATGCAAACACGGCTTCGTTGTGTCGATCCCCGCCGCGCCGGCTCCCCTGCAGCCTCCTTTGTCCTCCGATGACGTTCTCCAGCATTCTCCTGATGATCCCCTCGGCTTGCAGTTCCTCCAGGTGCTGCGGCTGATCGCAGAGGTCGCTAGCGAAGAAGGTGTTCCCCCGCCGCCGCCGCCTTCGAATCCCCCATCCGATGATGACTTCCTTCGCATCGAGGTTGACGCCTGGGACAACGATGAGGATGATGAGGAGGATGAGGAGGACAACGATGATGATAACGGGAACGAACATATTGTGAACGGCGAGGATGGAGACGGTACGGCTGAAGCCGATGAAGGTGGAGATCGATCTGATAGTGAAAACGGAGAGAACACGGAGGAGTATGACGAGGATGAACAACGGCGGAGGCAGCGGGATGCGCTGCATCTTCGAATCCAGGATATTGCCACTCGAGCAAGGAGTGGAAGAAATCGGATTCTAGATTGGGCGGAGATTCTGATGGGATTGGATGACAACTCGATCGAACTGCGGTTCGAGGTCCCAGAATCAGACCGGTTTGTAGGAAACCCTGCTGATTATGTGGATGACGCAGGCTACCAAGCGCTGCTTCAGAACCTGGCCGAGAACGATAGTGGCAGGAGAGGAGCTCCGCCCGCAGCCAAGGCAGTTGTCTCTGACCTATCAAAGGTGGAGGTTAAATCAAAAGAGGACGTCGTGGCTTGTGCGATTTGTAAAGATGTGGTGAATGTTGGTGAAACTGCTACTGAACTTCCGTGTGGACACGGTTATCATGATGACTGCATCGTACAGTGGTTGTGTTCGAGGAACTCTTGCCCTGTTTGTAGGTTTGAGTTGCCTACAGATGACCCAGAATATGATGAGGAGAGGAAGAAAAGAGTGGCCTCACATTTAGGCTGGGCTTCAGGCTCCGGTGGAGATAATTCTGGTTTGGCTTAAGTTGGTTTTGATGCTTTCGATGATTGTTCTCAGTGTTCTTGGATTAGACAAAGAACAAAAGATTGTGATTCTGGGATTTTGGTTGATTAATGGAAGCAATTAATCTTCCAGAAGGTCTACCTTCGCATGTTTAACTGCAAGTGTCTCTGGCATATATGATATATATCTATGTATGTAAAATAGATGATCTTTCATGTTGAATTCGGAGCCAGGATAGTTGTCATCCACTAGGGTATATTTCAGACACCGAGGATCGCAGCTTAGAGAGCAATAATGTTCTTCAACAATGTTGAACATGTCATTTATTTTAGTACATGACTATGTGGGCTGATGATGGAATACTCGCCTTGTCAGTTAATCTCAGAGACTTTTGATCACCATTTGATTGCATTGATCCATACTTGCATTTCATTGCTGCCTGCGCTGCAATTGTATACTGGCCGAGGCCTGTGCATATTGTTGTCTGCCATATATTCTCTGTATATCTCCCTGTTTCATTGTGTGAATTGGGAGCTGAAATGATTTATTGGTTCTTGTTACAAAGATCTTGGTATATTTTCAGCAAAAAGCCTCTGGCCCTCTGGTAGTGCATGTGCATGTCTATGAGGGACAACTGCTTTCTGGGAGAAATTGGTGGCGGAATATTTCTTAGTGACCATTGTTATGTTTATTCAACTGAACAGAATTTCACATGTGTTCTTAAGCCATTGCATTTTACTGACTATGATATATTTGTCCGCCATTGATGATGCGTGCTGGCCAGCAGTTCTAGATTTTTTAAACGCCTTGTACATTGCTCTGTTTTTTTATTCATCACTGAGCTATTTCTCCATATCCCAGGCAGGGAGTTGCCTAAAGAATAGCGCAAACTGTCCAGCACACCTCTGTGTGTGTGTGTTTTGGGTCTTATACATTCTTGGCATGCTTTGTGGGTTGCTCGGAGCCAGATCTTGCATTTGTGTTTTTGTGTCTGAGATTGCTCGTCTGTGCCTTTGAATCTTTTGTTGGTTGCATGTTTTTTTGCTTCCATGCATATGGTGGAGGAGGCATTGGATCTGAACCTCACCACACGAATTTTGACTCTGTCGGAGAGGCAGACGATGGCAATTTCCATGAAGGATCTGGACGCGATTGCTTGGAGTAAGTTTTCATTTTCTGCTTCCGATCTCCTAGTCTGTGCTACCGACCCTCCAGTGAGATGAAACAGTTTTCTCTGGTTCTACTTTGCTTTGTTATGAAAGATCTGATCCTGGATGTGGAACTTGGAACTTGGAACTTGAACTGAAACGAACCTTCACCTTCCCTCACAAAGACGGTGACTGGATAACTTGTGCATAAGGTGTAGTAAATCATTGTCAGAGACTGTATGTTCTCGCTGGCGTAGTCAGTCACACATCGAATGAGGGGCGTGGCAAATAGCTGAGCCCCTTCTAGAGAGTTGATCTCGTTGGTCATCTCTGTGTTGCTTTCTTTATTCATTTCTTCTTTTAAGTTGATGTGAAATATGTGACTGGTTACCTGCTTGCGGTATCATTTATCAGTAATTCAATGCTACCGTGTCCTAACATGCATATCGTAGTCATCTAAGATACCTCACTATGTCTGTCTGTCTGCTGATGAGCCATAGGAATAAAAACCCTGGTGCAGAAGGCATGTTAAGAAGTCATTGTCCACGGTCAACTGTGAGAGAAGCTTTATTTCTTAATCTGTCCTTTAGAAAGCCTGATTCTTTCTCTCTTTTGTCGGTTGCTGCGGCATCTAACACCAATAGCTAGGCACCAATTGCTGTACCATCAAATGCCAGCTTCTCAATGTAATCTTTGGACTTGTTGGCTACCTGCCCCGGTACGAAAGTGGGCTCTTTCTTGGTTTAAAGAGTTCGTGGTGGATATCAATTTAGAGTTGACCTAGTGATTCCTTCACTATGCCTCTAAATAGGTGATCCCAGGATCGAATTTTAAATTGGAGAGTCGATGAAAACTTTTCTAAGGATCCCGGTTCGATTGTAGATTAGTCTCGAGGTACGTTTCAATTGGTTCAAGGATATTGAGTGGTATAAAAAAAAAAAAAAGAGTTCGCGGTAGATGTAGGGTTTCCCTTCCAAGCAAAGATTCTTGAGAAGCCTGGAAATTTCAGATTTCACATCCGTCGGTCGGTCGGTTGGACATAAGCTTGGGATTTCATGTTTGGTCCATATTTGCTCACCAGGGGAGCTGGGTGGGTTCTATGATCTATATATGCATATATATATATATATATATATAACAGCCAAGGAAAATATTAGTAGTACAGTGCATTAATTACAACATCAAGAACACGTTAAGCATTTATTACACTTAGATCGATACGTACATTTTTATGCCCGCCACAGGAAACAAGGCCTTACTATGCCCTGTATAAATACCACACAGTCACCGGAAACAGTCAGTCCTACAGGAGACTCGGTGCAGCCACTTCGGAAGCCGGAGCCGGAGGATTGGTGAGAACATGGACCACCTCCCTCATGGTGGGCCTCCTACAGCTCTCGTCCTCGACACACCTCAGGGCGGTCTTGAACAGGTGGACCACGCTCGCCAACGGGTACGCGCTCAGCCTGGGGTCCACCACGGCTAAGACAGAGGCCGTGTCCGTGGGCTTGGGGAGCTCCGACACGGTCTTCCTCACCCACCTCACTATGTCCACCCCGTCCCCGAAATCTCCCACCGGCCTCCGCCCCGCCACCAGCTCCAGCAACACTACCCCGAAGCTGTAGACGTCACTCTTCTCGTCCACTTTCAGGGTGTATGCATACTCTGCTTGCCATTGCAGGAACGTAAATGAGTCCGATGCATGCCATGCCATGTGAAAAAGATGAACGTGAAAAAGGGAAATTAAAGATGGGAAGCAGGACAAAGTTGAGAGAGATTCCGAAAAATAAAAAACCAAAACTAGTAAGGGATCTACTAATAACGGGTGTATTATATATCAATGCTAACTTGGTATAACCTATAAAATTCAGAATAATGTGTGGATCCAATCTTCTGTACTCATTAAATTGCCTATCTAACAAACATGGTCAGTTAGCCGTCTCATTCTCTTAAATAAAATATAAAATTTCAATCTTGAATTTGAAAAAATTATAATTATGAGAGTTCTACCGTCCACTGGATCTTGAACCGAGATGGACAATCCCATGGAGGCAAATGAAACCGCAAAGTTAGGAAAACAAGATCAAACGAGAACTAGGTTCATAAGATGCTTGAACGACATTAGTTTCTTAGATTATAGTAGCCTTGTGGTAGAGTTCACGTGGAAGAGGACGGTGTTGAGCATTAGTTATTCAGTATATATCTTATATGTTGGCCGTTAAACATGAAAATTCGAACATTTCGATACTTTGACTGGCTTCTCACACGGGAATTAGGAAAGGTTGTTTTCCATCAGGGTAATAATGAGCCGGAAAGCATCCTTACCAGGCGCAATGTAACCGTAGGAGCCAGCGACGGCAGACATGCACTCCGAAGCGCCTGAGCCCGGCAGGAACTTGGCGAGCCCAAAGTCAGCCATGTGAGCCTCGAAGTCCGAGTCGAGCAGTATGTTGTTGGACTTGACATCGCGGTGGATGATGAGGGGCGAGCAGTCGTGGTGGAGATAGCACAGGCCCCTGGCCGCCTCCACGGCGATCTGGTACCTTGTCTCCCACTGCAAGTGCCCTCCCTTGGGGCCGTGAAGCAGCTCCCCTAAGCTCCCGTTCGGCATGTACTCGTACAGGAGCAAGTTCGCATCCTTGTTGGAGACATAGCCTAGTAACCTGACAAGATCGTAGGCAAAACTCTCAGCTACGAGATACGTATACGAATCAAACAATCTAGTATTGAGGTTAACCTGACGATGTTTCGATGCCGGATTCTGCCCAATGTCTGAATCTCAGCCGAGAAGCCACGATCGCTGCAACTGTTTCCCCGTCCCGCGAGCCGCTTGATCGCAACGTCAACTCCATATGGCATAGTTCCCCTGTAGACGATCCCGGCCCCACCTTTCCCAATAACATTTTCATCCTTCAAGCACTCCAGCACGTCCTTGGCCTTGAAATCGAGACGCTGGAATGCAGTCAGCTTCCATGACCTCGAACTGTCAAGTTGCCTCTTCCAGATTCTGCAAACTGTTGCAACAATCAACAGCAGGGCCGTGACGAGACTGATCACCGTGATTATAGCCTTCGAGGAAGCCGAGGAAATGTGACTAGGCGAGGACGGGCAAGGGCCATGGCGGGGAGAGCACAGTCTCGGGTTCCCAGCAAAGGAGCTCTCGTTGAATACCAAAAACTGTCCACCTGAGGGGATTCTTCCACTCAGATCATTGTTTGATAGATCAAGAGTGGTGAGGCTCGCCATGCCCCGGATCTCATCCGGGATTACTCCTGTGATTCTGTTCCAGGACAGATTGAGCACGCTCAGGATCTTAAGATTCGAAAGCCCTTCTGGGATTTCTCCTCCAAGATTGTTCCCGCTCAAGTCGACCAATCCCAAGGTCGGGCTTTTAGAGATCGAGTCAGGGATCACGCCAGTGAGTTTGTTCCCATTGATGCTCACCTTGGAGAGATTCCGGGGACTGAAGAGCTCGGCAGGGATTGGCCCTGAGAGCCTGTTGGATTCCAAGGAAAGAGTCTGCAGATTCCTATAGTTCCCTATCGCGGATGGAATTTCACCGGAAACCCAGTTGTTCGAGACCGAGAGGATACGTAAGTTATCACCCGACATCTCTCTGGGCAGCTCGCCGGAGAATATATTATCGCTGAGCTCAATCAGATTTGCTAATGGGAGATTAAAGATTCCCCTGGGGATGGTCCCATTGAGGCAGTTCTTGGCGATTCGGACTTTCACAAGGGACCGGCATTCACCTAGTTCTACTGGGATAGGACCAAAGAAGTTGTTCTCCATTAGTATCAGTGACTGCAACTTCCCTCCCTTGCAGAGGTCTCGAGGGATCAGTCCGGTGAGGTGGTTCGAGGTGACATCGATCTGCAAAAGCCGCCCGTTCCGGCCCAAATTCTCCGGCAGCTTCCATGTGAAGTTGTTCTCCCACACTTGAAGCACCTCCAAGTAGGACAGGTCACCAATAAACTCGGGGATCGCACCGACTAAGTTGTTCCGGAACAGATTTAGTAAGGTCAAGTTCTTCAGCTCAGAGAAGCTCGGGGGGATTTCTCCGGTGAGGGAGTTGATGGAGAGATCAAGGGACATGAGGCTGACAAGGCCAGAAAGCTCTGGCGGGATGCTTCCGGTGAGCTTGTTGATTTGGAGAAAGAGGGTGTTCAAGTTCTTCAACTGGCCAAGGGTTGGAGGTATCTCGCCGGACAGGTTACAGCTCCCCATGTCGAGCACTTGGAGCCGGCTCAGTGACCCAAACTCCGGCGGAATCCCGCCGCTGTAGTTGTTGAAGTAGCCCAAGTAGAGCTCCCTGAGGTTCTTCAGCCGCCCGAAGCTCGCCGGTACCTTGCCGGACAGATTATTACCTGTAGAAGCATAAGTTCGTCAAAACAACAGAGGATACCATGCAAGAACGACAGCCTGAAAGACGACATTTTCCAAACATGGTACTATACACAGCTTAGAATAAATAACACACGCTCAGAAATCCAATTCGTGAACAAACAAATATACTATTTTATTATTGAAAAAAGGATAGCTTCATGCTGATGAACAGACGTTGGAAAGTGTCGTGATCGGCTTTTACCTTGTACACCGAAGTACTCCAGGCTCTCAATCTCAGCGAAGGCCTCCGGGATTTCACCGGAGAAGTAGTTCCCACCGAGGTGCAGCTCCCTCAGCTTCTTCAGGCCTGCAAACTCCGGCGGCAGCGGCCCCGTTAAGTTATTGTTGTAGACGTCGAGGACCTCGAGCTCCGCCATCCCCGTCAGGACCTCTCCGGGGAAGCTCCCGTTTATGAGGCCGTTGTTGGAAATATTGAGGAGGCGAAGTGAAGTTAGCTTCGCCACCTCCAGGGGGATGTTCCCGGCGAGGTTGTCGGCGGCGAGCGTGAGGTTCACAAGGCGCTCGAGGAGGCCGATCTCCGGAGGGATGTAACCGAACAGGGGGACGAAAGCCACGAAGAGGGAGACGACCCGGAAGTCGCCGTCGCAGGAGACGCCGGAGAAGGAACAGTGGGCCGCCGCGGAAGAGCTGGAGGATGAGTTTGGGCGGACCCAGTCGTGGAGGCCGGAGCCGCCGGGCCCCGTGAACGCGGCCTTGAGCTTGAGGAGGACGTCGAGGTCGTCGCTGTACGAGTAGCAGCAGGTGGAGAGGAGCAGGGAGAGGAAGGCAAAGCAGACGAGGAATCGACCATGAAGGGACTCCATTCGAATCATCTTCTCTTCTCGGAGAGGATGACAATGGCGCCCGGTTCTGCTTCGAGCTCCGTTCTTCCGTAGGAATTGTCGGAGAAGAGGATGGAGGGCTGAGCTGCTATTATAGGAGGATGGGAGGCTTTCAGTCAGTGTCGTCCTGTGAAACCAGAAGAGGGAGGGAATCAGAAACTCCACCGAATATCAAACTTGAAATCAATAAACAATGCGACTAAAAAAATGAAAATAATATTTTTAGTAAGATTTATATATATTTATTATTTTGAGTAGTTAAATTTTGTAAGTTTAAAAATCATTAATTTAAATTTGTAAGTTCAATTTTATTACATTTTTAATTTAAATAATTATTTTTTACTGACGTGAAGTTCACGTCATTATCAGTTCCATTTAAAAAAGGAAGAATTTAAATAAAAAATATAATAAAATTAATATTATAGAATTTAATTAATTATTTTTAAATTATAATGCTCAATTATTAAAAATAGTAAACGTATATCATTTTGAGTACTATTTAAAAAAATAAATAAATAAAGTGAGGTGATGTTTTTGACGTCTCTGACGGTCAGACTGCGTCAATGTCACTGTTTGAATAGATAGCAGGGCAATCATAACGTTGCATTGGCGTTTTGCTTCCTTGCGAGTTTGTATTTCCTGCATCCAGCTTCGTCCGGGACCGTCGGGCACCGAGCTGTTTTTATCCGTCTTTTTATGGGAAAAAAATTATTTATGTTTCTTTGATAATTGCATGAAGGCAAAAATTAAAAAAAAAAAAAAAAAAGATAAATAGAAGAGTTCTGAGGGGACAATGAAACCTTTCCCCATGACAACCGGATAAGAATGAATCGAGTTCGTAAATGTTGTGGTAAATTCTGTCAATAACTACTTGGTACATCGTTTGAAAAAGAGATGTCATATAATCTTTTAAAAGTGAACAGTGTCATCGTACCGAAAAAGATGATATCATTAATATTTCTTTTTTTAATAATCCAGATATCCGAGCGCCTTCCGTACCCGATCAGCAGCAATTGAGAAACATCCTCCTCGGGGTGCACGCAATATCCTGTAAATCACGTGTATCGGGTAAGTCAAGTAAACCCGATGAATCCAAGAAGGCTTAAAGCTCCTACCCACGGAGGAATGCCCATTTCTGAGATCAGAAACCGGGACGTCTTCGATCAGTGCTCGACCAGTGGGACTGCGTCCCGTGGGCGTTATAATTAATGTTTCTTATTAGCATGACAAATAACTATTACTAGAGTTTACCAATTTTGTGAAATGCTTAGGTTAGAATCTCTCACAACCAGCAGAGACACGACTAAATATAAAATTAAATTCTAAAATTTTTGTAAAAAATAATTAAATATTATTAATTTATAATAATACATACGAACTGTCACGTAATATATTAATTAGATACAATAAAACACTCCCGCTCGCAGAGCTGGGCGCGCGGGGCAAAGACTTCAGGTGTCGTTACCCAAACAGACACCCCATCTCTTAAATCACCTCCCGTCCCTTCTCTTCCCTTCTGAGCTCTGACTGACTCAAATTCGGCCGGGAGCTGAAAGTCCACTCTTCTTTTTGTTTGTTTTCTGCGTTCACAGATCTTACACCAATCAGAACCAGTCTCAGTCCGGCCCGAGTGGACCCCCAGGACTATTTTGTCAACTTTTCTTCGCCTTATTATTCAATAATTCAATGAATTTTGATGCTGAAAGTGTAAGTAAGTAATATTTATATTACGTATCAATATTGATACAGCTTTATAATTTAATTAAATCAAGTTATTTTTTTAGTTATTTTTTTCTTTTTATGTTTTATTAAAAAATATCGAAAATAATTAAATCACGTTGACTCGTGATACCAAGTCAGTACTGTCATGCGATATGCTCGTTATACTCAAGACTCTCTCCACATTCGGGTACTCCCGTCCCCGGACCTAAGACCTCGCTTGCAAGAATAGATATCAAAATATCTCGACCGACTCACGAGCATGTTTCTGGCCATTTTACTTTACCCTCCCGACTGGAGCAGGAAACTTTGTCGCGGAGGAACAGAAATTGCGGTGTGCGGATGAGCGCAAGCTGGTGGGAACTCATCTGCTTTGGTATTTGCACTTCCGCCTGGAGAAAGCCTTGGACAGCATTGTCATGTAATATTATTATAAATTCGTAGCGGTCCATCACATTAGCAGTTCCATAATAAGAAGCTTAGACTACGAATCATCTACCGCTCTAATAAATTTCAGCATCACTTACCGAGAGAACACGAGCAGGATGTTGCGCCTTACGGTACATTTTTTATCGAGTTCATTAGGGTTTTTTTTTTTTGATATCGATGGTGTCCGGCGCCGTAGCAACCGACTAATCCACCGGAGGGTGTATTTACAGCCCTGGGCCCCACATTAAACCCAGGATGCCGACCTCCAGGGGGTTTCGAACCCGGGCGCTCTTGGAGTTTTCTCAAGGAGCCTGCCACTGGGCCGTTGCCCCTGGAGGTGAGTTCATTAGGGTTTTAGTACTGCAGGTTTGAATACATGATTTCTGGTTTAGATTTCTTATCACGGAATTGTTGGTATGGCCCGACTGTTACTGGCCCCGTGACTCCGCGTGACAACGTTGATGCAGTGCCATCGTTACACCCGAGACGCTCTCGATGAGATTATTCCGGAAATATGACAAAAGATTACTTTCCCATTGAAAAATTTTAAAATATATTAAGATTTATTCCTTGCGCGTATCTTTGTTCTTCTATGGAAATTGGGACTTTTGGCGTACTTTCCACAGTTGACATGCACCGTACATTTTAAAACATAAGCACGAGATCGTGGATGCTTCTTGTCGTCCACCCTAAGACTTCCACTCCCATTTATTCCTTCACTCAGTTCCATCTTTCTATTAAAATAATATCTATAAATCTAAGACGAGCAGGAGAAATTCGACAGTAAAGAGATGCCGGGAGTCCTGCCAGTCAAGATTTGCAATAGGTCTGGTTTGTTGCGTCTTAGAAAAACAAGATTTGGTTTGTCGCACAAACTTCTCCAAGCATTGTCTTTATGCCAAATTAGCTTTTGAGACCCTTAAAGTTAATTTTTTTCAAAGGAGATTTCTTTGTTTTTTTTAAAGGCCAATTATTCGTCTACGACACGCACGCGCACACACACACATATATATATATGTAATATAAGAAACATATTCTGTTCCGCACAAGCAGTTCAGTAAATCCATCCAACGTTGAATTAGGGAAGTGTTCGCTCCTCGTCCCTGCTAATTAAACGTGGGCGGCGGGCTCCATCCATCCAACGGTGAATAAAAATGCTAAATCGTACAAATCCAGGACCGCAGGAGTACGTGCACATCGTGATACAAAAAAATATCAATCGAATCGTGATAAACAAGTAAGTTTATGCTAATCGCTTAAGCTGTTATCTTAATTATTACTGTTAACTTTTTCTCGTCGTGTCGCTGTGAGACATGATTATCGAGAATTTTTCCCACTCACTATGGTGGTCGTGGGGGAGAGCAGCATTTGGAATGGGCAGGGAAAAGGGCAGGAATCAAATTCCCTCACCTTTCAACGCCCCCAAAAAATCCACTAACATCCTCGAGAGAACAGGTTCTGATTCTAATTCCGATCCGATTCCTCGAACGTCAAACATACAAAGACATGGTGGAATAATAATTAATTACGGCATATTGCAATTGGAAGTTGTCAGTGGCTCCGTGGGAGAGAGGAGGGATTATCGGGTCTAAGTATTCTATATTTTTTATGATACGTGGACTTTGGAACCGGACCCTATCCGGAACTTGTATTATACCACCGGTTTTGGATACTCGTTTGCAACTTAGTCTTCCATTAATAAATAAAAATAAAAATTTAAAATCGATTAATGAATAATTATCTAATAATTTTCTTACTTAACATACGTGAAAAATATTGAAAATATCCGCTCGAATGTAATAATAGAGAGATTAGTAATCGGCAAGACTCTTACCGTAAAAGAATGAAGACTATTAGATGATAAAAACTAATAAAATGGTGTGTTTTAAGAGATACTAAAGATTTAAGTGTGCAAATAAATTAAGATAAAATATTGTAATTTTGTATTTTATATTCAGTAAAATATAAATATATATTTGTCGGTTCCAGTACCAGTTTCGGATACTACCTTTAATGAAACCGGAACCCATTTTAACCTGTTCCAACCAGTTCCCGGTCTATCCGGTACTTGTGCACGCCAAATAGGGAGAGGGGGCTAGGTTTTGAAGAGATTCTTTTCCGCGGAGTGATTTGAAGAATAAGACGACCAAACTCCCTTCATCCGAATAAAATTAAATAAGGATCCCTTCCGTGCTTATATTCCAACACTCCTTGGCATGAAAAATTCCGATCACAGAATTGTTCAACGTCTCTCCTCACCGTCGAACGGAGAGTGAACCCACCGATTTTCCGTTTTCATCTCACGGTAGAGAGGTGTTGAAGGCTCCGTGGAGTGGTAGAGACTTCCTGCGTAGAGTTGTTATTTATATAATCGATTCGAAAGAATGAGAAACATAATAAGGAGAAGAAAAAGGAAAATTAGATAGTGGCGTGAGCGAAGTTAGATGTTGTCTTTAGTGATTCTATAACTCAACTCTCATTTGATTTTCTTCGTTAGTTAAATTTATATTTGTTTAGTATTTTTTTTTTAGCCTCACACTACTAGCCCTGAGAAACTGTGTCGTGTTATATTTAAACATGTCGTGTCCAAATTTGTTCGGGTTAGAAATCCCGATAATTTAGACATGACATATTTATTTTTTGTGCCAATGGGTTCATGTCTAAATGATCGTGTCTAAACTAGATTGACCTATTTAATATGAAATATCGATAATATATAATTATACTCTAATAATATATGATATGATTACTAAAATAATAATATTTATTAATAATTAGTACAATAAATAAGTAAGACTAATCAATTATTGATCATATAATATCATTTTTAACGATAAGGATACATGAACGCATGTAATATTTTATATATCCTAAAATTTTCATATATAATATATAAATATATCAATAGTGAATACATTTAATAAATGTGTTTAAATATGTCATGTCGTGTTGTGTTGTGTTATACATGTTCAAACACAATTAAACATATTTATTTATCGTGTCTGTATAAGTTCATATCTAAATAGGCTTAATTCAAACTCGTCTAACTCTATGTCGTATCTTGTCGTGTCGTATAAAAAATTGTCAGGCTTACACGCCACTGATATCGAGAAATTTTGCAAAACTATGATCTCCCATAGAACGAGTCTCTTTCATTCACAAATATTTGGAGAAATTAAATACCGAGTCACTTCAACCGATTTATGTGGATTATTTAGAATATTTTTAGAAATTTGAAAATGAGACCAACAAAGTAATGGGGAACATATATATATGTGTGTGTATATATATATATGTATATGCGTGTGTGTACTTATATGTAGACATATAAAGATCCAGGAGAGCACAGTGATGGGATTTCAGTTGCCCTCTCCGCCGTTAGATTAACACTGGCACCTTGTTAAGAGGGAGTTTTATGCCACGGTATTACTACGATGTAGTGTTTATATGATGACATCAATAAATTAAAATTAATTATTCTTAGAATTATTTTTTTTTGTCTTTTAAGATTTCATAGAAATAATTGATTCTGATTAATCATGTTATCATATAAGTATCATTATATTGTGATGCCGTGACATAAAAGACTTTTGTCGTTAAAAAGTGTTTTTGACCCATCCGATGGCTGTAGAAGCCCCGTGAACGATTCAGGTTCTGAATGAACAACGAGAAGCGAATCCTGCATGACACAGACAACTCTTACCAGGGCCAGTGAAGGCTCAGTTACAATCGATAGACAGGACCAGGACTCTCAAAGTCCTCTCTGCAGTCATCACCATGACCGTGAATTAATTGAAGCTCCTCCTGGTCCCAGGACACGCTCATTTTCTTCATTTTGATAAATAATTGGTGATTGGAAAAGCCTTGGCGTACTAGGTTTCTGATATCAGATGTTGGACATTGAAAAAGGATCCCTCTCAGACCAACTCATGAATGAGGCCTCTGTACCTTAGCATCGGTTTTCACCCGGCAGCCCTGGCATTGTTGCACGGCTGCACCTTTGAAATAGGTCCCAGTAATCGGTCAGACCTTTTTTCTGCAGTACACATGCCATCGACCTTTGCTTACTTTCACGGTGTGTACTAACATAACCTGGTGGTCCTGGTCCAGCAAGGGCCCCACCCTCAGTTCCAGGTTCGGATGGATGAACTTGGAAGCTCAATGAACAGGCGGCAGAAGGGAAGCAAACACACCCATACAACATCAAGCACGGAGGATCAGCAGGCAAATTCATGTCCATGGCTGAGCAGTGGACTAAGAATGCAAATGCAAAGAACGATCCTCGCTCAAAACAAGATCTACAGAAACCAGGTAATTTCTGAGAGTTGTTGATTACAGAGTCCTGAAGCCGGAGATACTCATCGTTTTTATCGACAGAAGCAACACAACTTGGGCTTAATGAGACTAAGCTGCGGTTCGCCACTGAAGCTCGACCTGAATCTGCCCGTTGTTCGAATCAATCAGGTTGTACTTGGCATTGATTCTCTTGTTGCTCACGACATCAGACAAATATATATCGACATAACCCAGAGTTTCCTGGCAGGGTAAGCACACATGAAATTGATCAGAGAAAGGAAAGCAAACAACAGCACCGTGACAAGCTACAGGATCCAGAAGAATAGCCAGAACCGAATGGGCCAAAGAAACTTCATTACTATTAATTTAGAAAAACAGGGGTGTTCAGGAATCGATGTCTTCTTCTTGTTCTATTGGCAAATAAGAACTTTAATTTTGAAGAATTTGCACTTTCTAGGGCTGTTTTCTACTTTCATAAGAACTGGAAAAAAAAAATAGTAATAATAAAGAACACCATTTTCCGCAGTTTTCTTTCATCATAGGCCGAGAACTAGATAATATTACAATCCAGAGCTTCCGTAGTAAAACTGATTGCTGCAGAGAAGCCGCATCCAACTATTTTTTTATCAGTAATAAACAAACATATTCAAGTAAAACTGCTCTGCCGAAGCAAGACTGTTAGCTGGTTTAATAAAATTGTTTGTCAGAAAATCAGAAGATACTGTTTGTCTATGTCGGATTTCGGGACTTAAAACTCCATACCTTGGGGTGTAGCAGACCGAGCCTTGAGGAGGTGCTGATAACTTCCAAGTGAATTCGATCATGAGTTGGTGGCTCCTCTAGCATAAACTGGAACTCCTCCTCCCATCTCGGCCTTCTGTTCTTCTTTACAGTCTACACATAAGCATGGAAAGTAACAATCAGGCGACAGAAACGAGGATGCGGGCCTTGAACATCCCAAAAAATTTACATGAATGATAAACAGGACATTTTAAGATGGTCCCAGCCTGGAATCGGTAATGCATTCTTTACATACAATATAATTATAGTCCAAAACAGGAGGAAGTCCAGTTAAAAACTTTAATTTAGTATTTTTCTCCTGTACCTTGGTCTTCTTCTCCTCTCCTCTGAAGAGCAAACGAACATGAGGGTTCGTATGGTGCTTCCCTTCCACATCCTGAGCTTCATGCACAATAACAGCAAGCAGACCACCACCAGTGGGCGTTCCTTCAGGTGCCTTCTCAACTGCATTCAGATCTTCAGGATCCTGAGGAACCTCATCTTCCTTGAAAGGTTTATAAACAAGTTCCACCACAAGCTCCCCTCTTTGCTTCTCATTCTGAACGTCATTGGGGTCCATGTTCTTGAGAAGATTCAAAGTCAACTCCTTTGGCTCTTCGGGTGTGAGTTCCTTCAATGGAATGACATTCATGCCCATCTTTTGATGTTTGCCCACCTGGGATGGAGCGGAAAAGGCCAGTTTAGATCACATCGTACACTCATTTCCAGTCTTGGTTTTGGAGAACAGATTCAATCCTTTTTCTATATCTTGCACCAAGAATTCGTTCAATTACCTCTCCTCTATCCGTTAAAGAAAATGTCAAATATCTGCACTTCTAACAAAAGAAGAAAGCCTCTAAATAACAATCTTTTACTTAATTATTATTTTGTTCTTAGAATTTCAAAAAAAAAAAAATTTATTTTGTGGTTAGTACAAGGGTACAAGAGCAATTTTAATAATCAAACAACCCACAGTTTGAGTTAGAGAAGGTATGAAAAAGAAAATGGGAAAAATTCAATGCAAGGACAGAGTTTCCTCTCTCCCATGCTATCAGATTTGATCATATGAAGCAAGCAAAATGGTCAAAGGTAAAGAAAAGACATTTTTTGTACAATCAATACCATCTGAAGATATACATAAATAGAAAATACTAACAGAAAAGAAAAGCCAATTCCCTTTTAAGTCAAGTCAACCAAATACAATGAGAAGTTACCTGCTCCCAGTCATAGACATTAAGCTCTAAAGCCTGAGATTCAGGGTCTTTAACAACCAGATTGAACTCCTCATTCCACTCTGGGTTCAGATTACTGTGCTTCACAGTGGTCTTCTTAGCAGATAACTTGTCTTCAGTAAGCTTTAGCTTAACGTAAGGGTCTGATTTCCCCAATAAGTCTTTCCTCTTGAGCTTAATTGCTCTCAAGACCTTCACGGTGAGAATCCCAACAGGTTTCTTGGCAGCTCTGCATGACAACCGTACTGGTCAAAATCCAATGAAAAGGGTTGACTTGACAAACTGCAAGGAATCTAGAAGAGAAATAATTACTTAGAAGGATCCATGATGGGCACTTCTAGGTACTTGGGCCATAGATACATGTTCGCAACTTGATCTTTGATCAATTCCTGGAGCAATACATAATTATCAAAAAAAAGTCCTGGAGAAATAGCTGAAATAAGACAACTAAAGTAATACCAAATGAAATTACTACTGCTATTTTGCACAAGTGATGCATATTCCTTCTATTTCCCAGAGCAAAGCTGGTCTACCAGCTGATTCACCATTGAAGCCAACATTGGACAATAACTCCCTCCAAACAATATGAAATAACGCAAGACAGAGAAAGGTGCAAGGAGTTCCCCAGATCATGATTCCTAGTTCTTAGATTCTCATAAAAACTTCATCTTGAAGAACAAAGAAAATAACAAGATACATGCACTGGACACAATTTATAACACTTTTTTTCCCTAAACCAAGACATCATCGGTAGTGGTCTGTTACATGTTTTTTCCACCTTTTTTTTTCCTATATTGGTGGTGTCCGGGCCGGCCACCGGTGCGACAATATTCCCGCACCGGATGGTGTATTGTACATTAAAAAGAGAGAATCAAGGAACACTTGGAAATTTTTCCCCCGTGAATTGAAGAGCCCAAAATCCGGTTGCAAATGCAGTCAATCTTGGGGATTTTCTACCATCTTTTTTTACATTATTTTTATATTTCCATATTTTTATTTCCAAATATGATAAAAGAATCATCCAACAAGATGTTATTACCTGTACAAACCTATAAAGGCCAGGAATGGCCATAGCATCTGCACCAAGCAACTTTAATCCGAAATCTACATGAGGCTGCAACGTGGCAGAACAATAAACTTGTCAATTTTTCTCCTATACAGAAAAAGAACATTGTTTGGAAAGAAGTAATTTACAATGCACCTTCTCCATAAGAGACACAAATATCTTGGCAAAACAAGGAAAGGTAGGGACAAGAGGTTTCAGAGTGATGCGAGGACAAGCAAACACTTGAAGATCAACCACCTGAAAGTTCATTCAGAACAAAAAATTAGTGTACTTTATTGCTGGGCCCAAACTTTTCTATTCAGAAAGGAAAAATCAGATGGGCTGAGAAGAAAAGGAGTTCAGCAGATTGTGGAAATTGAAACCGGAAACAACAAACAGTTACCTGAACAGTGGCTTTCAGTCCAAAAGCTTTGGCAACAATAGTGATGTTTGGATTCCCCGCCCACTTCATTGCTAGCTCCATTATCAACTCCTTCTCATCAGTTTGATAAACTTTCATCCCTAGATCACATGACCTAAAAGTTAAAATCCACCAAAAAATATAATGCCAATAACAACGCCAAAAAAAAAAAGTTCCAAGTCGCAATGAGCTATAGGAAAGAAAGCAAACAAAAGGAATAGCACTGTCTACCCTGAAAAGTGGGTGGTAAGGTGCCCAAAGTAAGAGTTTCAAATTCCACGGAGTCGATTTTATACTTCGGTATTTGCTCTGCAATTATGGGCTTTGCAATATTCTTAACTGTCTTGCAAATGGCCTGTTACAACACGATCAAACTAACTCAAAATGATACAGGTACATTACAAAGGAATCAGCGTGAGAAGTGTAAGGCATAGGAGAATAAAGGAACTAAAATTCACAAACTTCTCATACCATGTCAAGGTAAGGCCACATGTCTCCAACAAACTTATTAAGCCAATCAACCTTGAAGATGATGAAGGATCAAGATATTAGAAGGTTGCTCTAAATCTTTACTAAACTACAACATTAATTAACAATAAGAAATCTACATTCAAATTATCAACCATAGTAAATCACAGTAATATCAATGGCAACTGAAGTAAGAATACTGAAAAGAGCTTACCCGATCATAATCTGGATTTTTCACCCAGAGTGGTATCTCTGGCATTAAACCCTGCAGAGACTTTGAATCTTGCTCGACTAGAGGGCGTACTTCCGGATCCTAAAAATTCCAGCAGTTGGACAAATTAAAATTGTCACTAAGCCCTTCAAAGGATAATTGACGAAAGTCCTGAAAACATGTCTATTCTCAAAGAAAAATGGATTAAAATCTTGAAAATATGTCTAATCATTAAGAAAAAACATTAAACTTGTTCTGAGCAGTCACCCAGATCCAAGTAATCTCTCATAAGATAGCTATAATCTGAAGGAAACTGCAACTTATTGAAGCTGCCTAAAAACGAAGGAATTGAATCTCCTAATCTTATGAATAATTTCCTGACTAGCATCAGCATAAACGCCCGACTGGTAAAAGATTAAGAGAATGCACAACCCGTGACAACTCATACGCCAAAAAAATCAAGGAAAAAAAGCCGTCGCCAATCATGGACAAGCATAAAATAAACTCTTCAGGAGAAGGGGAAAAAAAAAGATGAATAAAGTAAGACAGAGAGAGAGAGAGAGAGAGAGAGAGAGAGAGAGAGAGAGAGAGCAGCTGAGGAGCTGAAGTAGCAAAAAACAGGATATTGAAAAGAATTTCATGGAAGAAGAAGCTAACCTTGACATCAGTAGGCTGGAAGTATATGAACATGTAGTAACCGATCACAAGCCCAATCGAGATTCCCACTCCAAAACCACAGAAACCAAGAATTGTACTCACAATACCCATCCTCGATAAGATAAGCAGACCACCTCGAAATCCCCCCAAAACTAAAGAGGAGGAAACAAGGAAGAATCAACGCCTTTTACAGTGCCTAGCGAGCCGCAGAACCCAGAAAAGGAAACGAATCAGAATCCGTTAAGCACTGCATCCTGATCCCGCCGGTGGAAGGTGGAAATATGAGAGGCAAGGAGAAACAAACACAAAAGATCAAAGAAACAGGAGTTCACAAACAAACAGGGGACAAAAATGAATCAGGCGTTGATGGGTACGAAGAGATAACAAGAGGCTGCAGGTGGTCTTATCAGAAAGGTTTCAGCAATAAAGGAAGCATTTACTATCGGCTGATCTTTCTTACGTTGAGCAACGACCCACTGAAGAGTTTTCCAACTGCAGCACATGAAAATGGGAAAATGGGAAAACGGAAATCAATGAGAAAATCGAGAAAAAGCGGGGACATCTTGCTCTTCGCAGGCGCGTGAGGCCGCGTGCGTATGGTGTCGGTAACGTCTCCTTGACTCCGAGGAGGTGTGACTTGTCGAGACGGGAAAAGTATCGAACATTTAAGTTTTACACATTATTTTAGGTAATTCTAGTTTAACCCCTAAACTTTCCAATAGTTTCAAATCTTCCCATTTTGGCTCTATGCTATAATCTACCACCAGTTCTCCGTCCAACTGGTGTGGCTCGAGTCTTCAAATTTTAGCATGAAGTAAGCCAAAATCCGTCTTTTCTCGAGCCCATAACCGAGGATCCTAAGAAAGTGTACTTTTTTGACACCAATACAAACTTGCAAACCGAAGAGAGTTTTCGATTACATATAAGATTATACGTATTTAAATAGGATATGGAGAAGAAGATTGAATGTAAGACTTTTTAGTTTCACATCCTATAATATCTCACTTTCTTGAAACTAAAGAGAGCTAGTCGTGTTAGTATAGATTTTGAGGAGCAAGTTGAAATGGGAAGAAAGCTTCGGGGCTAAACTGAAATTGACTGCCTTCTTTTTGTTAGTTGGATCATTAACTCCAGACTGCCCTTTTTTTCCCATTGGGCAGGGTCCGCCAACTACGCGCATGATGGTCAGATGTTTTATTTATTTTGTTTTTATTATTCTAGTAATTATTTGCAGGAAAAAAAAATATATATTTTTTGATAATATTTGGAGAAATTTATTTATCTGATTTTGATTGGGATATTTTTCCTGGCTCCCATTGCTCGTTATTGACTCCCCGTTTTGTCAGGTTCTTGGGGGTCCCATTGCCGACATCGTTTCTTTTAGCCGAAATTATTTATAAGCTATTAAAGGTTATTATTTAATCAAATTAATCGAAAAAATCAGCACGACAATGACGGACATGCGTGTAAAATTATAAAGCAAATCTTTGATGAAAAATAAAATTTAGGGTGCATCGATCTCCCCTTTAATATTCAAAAAATAATTAAATCTTGACCGTCCCAGCTGAAGTAAAGTCATATTATCGAACTGTAGAACTTTTTTTAATTACATATTTTCTTTATTCACAGAATTCAAACTCGTTGTTAAGGAATAAGAGTCCCGGTGTGCTTGAAATACTTAAACAAGCTATATCCACCATCTGTAACATTATTATTGCTCGGTAAACTCTTGTTTAACTCCTAATTAATTCCAGTACTTTTCGAGGTATATTACTGATATTTAAAAATTATACGGGCCTTTAACTAGTTCAGTTCTAGTCAAGTTGATCAATTAAGGGAGGCTGGGACTGATAGAGCTCTCTTGATATGAATTTTTTCGAATCACAGAGACTCGAACCTACGCGAAAACTTTATTTAAGAGGACCGAGTGTCGAATAACTTGAATAAGCTCGTTTTGGTTAATTACAGGACTTTGCCTCGTGAAGATGTACAGCTAATGATCCTCGAGATTAAATGAGTCCTAATGATTCTCGTGGTTAAATACCAGTTTAAACGATAAAATGCCCATTGAGTGCATTATTTAATTAACCTCTGTAAAGGATTAACCCTTCATTAAAATTCTTCATTCGTGTGGTTATTTACACCAATATGATGGATGGTGAATTGGATGCAGTTTGGTGGGTAAAAAAAAAAAAAAGAAGGTAAAATCACTTACTCTTTTAGATGAAAGATTTCTGTGTCTCCTCTCTAATTAAAAAATAAAAAATAAAACAACTAGTAGAGATAATAATAATGCAAGCGTTAAATCTCATGAGGCCAGTTCGGGTGGTGAGGCGTTTGCATGACTCAGCGGTGCTCACTGAGCTTGTGGGTTCGAATCACCACTCGGGCGCAAAACCTCTGGAGGTCACATGCACACAAGAGAGCGTGGACTTACCTGGACTCATAGATTTGCAGGGTATTCATGGGTCCCATACCCTGGATATCAACGAATATAATGCTGTCAACATATGGGAATTTAACAGCGAATCAAATTCTTCAAACTTTGAATCTTCTCGTAACCGAATAGGATTCAAATTTTTTAGGGTTATTTTTTTATTTTAAAATTTTATTAAAAATTTCTAAAATGGCTAAATATTATTAGTTTATTATATAATGTCAGTATTATCATGTGGTATAATAGAGTATTCTAAATGAGTTCACAGTCTGAAAAGTTTCATTTTTTAGTAAATTGATATATTTTGAACCCAAAATAATCACATTAATCGAGACATGGTAAACATTCATAGACCGGATGATAATCATTTTTAAAAAGGAAAAAAAAATGAGACATTTAACCTAGTTCTTGTTTCCTGTCTCCCATGGCTCGTCGACATTTCCTAGTTTTCGTTGTCATCGCTGACATCTTTGGAGCTACATGCTTTCAGGACACAGCTCATAAACTCCACGAGTCATTCCCCCCTCGGGCCAAATAAAAACAGATGACCGTATCATTACGGTATAGTATTTAAGTGATAATACTAACAAATTTAATTTAATTATTTCTAGGGTTGCTCCTATTTTTTAATTTTTTTTAAAAATAAAACAGCTGAATTTTATTTATTAGTATTATAATATAAATATTATCACGTGACAACGTATGGTCGTCAGAGAATTGCTCAAAAAACCCGCAGGCTCGCATTAAACTGTAAGTATGACTTGCTCGCGTCCTGGGTGTATGTATCAGGTATAATAATAGTATACGGAGAACCGGCTTCGCTGTTACGATGGTCCACGAAAGGAACTTCCCCCGCTGCCTCCATACAAATCCAATCTTGTCTGTATTTCTTCTCCTTCATCCGGTCTCTTTCAAGGTTGCTGTGTGTCGATAAAGTCCTGCTCCACCCCCAGCGCGGGAGCTGACAGATTGACCGGGAAAAGTTGACTTAAATGTAACGGTGCGGATGTTCTTCTTAAATTCAGTCCATAGTTATTTAACATATTAATATAAAAGATCACATTCTCTCTCTTTTTTTGTTAATAATATTCACTCTGTTAAATAATGTCACATCTATTTTTTTGGGTAAATTTAACGTACTTTATATTTACTAAAACTGTAAAGATATACATGATTGTTTAGAGCTCACATGACGACGAGCATGAGAACATTTATATCAAAGGAGATGGTAGATGAACAAAGAATACAATGAATACCAGGACACACCCCATTAATCGAGTAGTTTGCCCATTTGATCTAACCCTGTTGCACAAGTCTTTGATCTCTAGAAACTTGCACCTTATTGCAAACTCCATACTAGCCAAGATCTTCTCCTCTGAAGAGTAGAGGAGCAGAAAAAATGATGACATTATGCACTTTCCAAATATAGTATATGTAAGCATTTCAAGACAGACGAAATAAAATAGAGGAATATGATCTGGCTTTACAAGTTCGTATGATCCAATCAAATTCAAAAGCCAGTCCCTGCAAGTTTGGTGTACACCATTGAGTTGCAAAATGAGAGCCCAAATTTTTGATACGATATCTATTACTGCTGGTGTATTAAGTAATTAATCACTGAACGATTTTACTAAATTACATATATACTCAGCTCATCTATGAATTTGAGATAATTACATCGGCATAACAAAACCTTTTCAAAATTTTTCGTACTAGTACAAAACTTTTTTCATTGTAGTTTGATACAAAACTTTTAAAAAGTATGTCATTTTAGTAAAAATTCAACTGTCTCTGTTAAGTTTTACTGACATGGCATTCTGATGTGGACATCACGAACGCCTATTTACCTAATTGACACGTCCACATAATATTTTAATTAAATTAAATTAAGATTTTTAAAATATATAAAAATCTTAATATTAAAAAAATGTAATTTTTAAAAAAACTTAGAAAAAAGTAAAAATTTAGAAATATTAATAAAAATGTTAAAAATATAAAATTTCTACAAAAAGGCAGTTTACTAAATGAAAAAAACTTATTAATATATATAATATTAAAAAAATGAAAATAACATTAAAAAAGGCAGTTTATGTTCTCCAATTGAACCCTAATCCTCGAGCAAGCCCCACCCAGATTACATGCAACCAATTGAGCAGGCCCCCACCCAGCCCCGCCTAACCGAGCCACCACCGAGCCTTCATTCCTCATCTTATAGCAAGCCCCTGAGCCACCCGAGCTTTCCTTTCCTCACATGACGAGACCATCCAAACCAGTAGAGAGAGAAAATTTTCTATCTCTTCTCAGTAGATGAACTGTTGGAGCAACGAAGACATGGACGGTTCGGGAAGGATCGGGAGGCTCGTGTAAGGCTCGAAGGAGGCTCAAGGAAGGCTTGACGGAGATGGAGCGGCACTGTAAAGCTCAAGGAGAAACGAGGCAACATGAGAGGGGCGGCAATGAACCGGGCACGACAAAACTTAACAGAGTTAGTTGAAATTTAACGGATTATACCAAGGTGATATACTTTAAAAAGTTTTGTAACAAACTGCAATAAAAAAAAAGACTTTATATCAGTATAAAACACTTTGAAAAGATCTTATACTGTCAATGTAATTACCCTACCAAGAGGGGTTGGGCCGAGTGGTAAGCAGCTCGGTGCCGCTTAAAGAGGTCTCAGGTTCGAGACCTCACGTACGCAGACACCCCTCTTGGGAGCCTCACCCGCCATTGCCAGGCGTGCGACCCGGGGCGACCAACGGATTAGTCAAGTATGGTTGGCTGAAAGATGCCATCTCACCGCTGGTGGGGCCTGCTTGGTGGATACCGTGGCTGGCGACAAAAAAAAAATGTAATTACCCTTATAAATTTATCTGTAGCTTGGATGTGATGTCGGGGACAGGTGGATAAATTCCTACAGCTAGGTACGAATTACAATTCACGATGAAATATATGAGTACCAAAGTTGTATTGTTTAAAGTTAAATATTGTATCCGACCCCAAAAAATAACTAGGAAACAACGTTGGATAGATAGGTATCAAGTAAACATGTTGTTTAAGCATGGATAGGTTTTTATATTTTCTTATTTTCACTCACCGCCCGATCTTTAAACAATTAAGTTGGCTATTGTAATTTTAGAGCCGTTCGGTAAAGAGCCATCCATTACCCCGTAGCTCGAACTTCAAGTCAGACAGGAGACAAAGACAACGTGCTAGCAGATGCGCAAAACTCAGATACCGTGTTGAATATTGTAGTAGGCATACAAGCGCGACTCAATCCGCAACCGTGCTAATGCCTTAACCGATACGATGTGACACGGTCGCTTATATTCCTCGAAACGTTTTCTTACCTTTCAATGCAGGCCTAGTCATGTCTAGCGGTGTCTCTAGAAAAGCTTTATGATTCGACCACCCTTGAATTATGTCACAAATATTTATTGTGAACGAGACAATCGTTTGTTAGATAGAATCGTTGCGATCAAGTTACTGGATCGTAGAGATCTTCAGTGCACATGCCATATATACATGCACGTGTCCTAGACAATTGACTTCTTAAATTTCACTGAATTTTTGATAATAATACGTTAACGTGATAAATTTTAATACTAATTCCTTTTGATGCTAGTCGTTTAATGGTCGCGTGCTTCTTATCCACATGGGAAAAGAAAGATGGGCCCAGATACTGCGGTGATATCAAGGGACAAAGTGGTATACTTTGTCAAATGTCTCCGTGACAGCTGCTTCAGCAACTATAATAAATATTTGACATCGTATATCCAAATATTATATATAAAAATAAAATTATAAGTTTAAATCGGATTGTCTGGTTAGAACTTGAGCAGTATGTCTGACATTTGATACGTCTAGTCTCTAACCTTGTGGCTGTAAATCGGCCACGACTTGGCCTCATGTAAAGCATTGTTAATACACCATCGGCATTATTCAAGCAGAATAAATGTGTGTCAAGTAACAAAGGACAAGAATTTGTCAGCGCACTCCCAGTCATGGCCGGGACCATATTTCTAGAAAAGGATCTTGAACTTATATCAGGAATTACCGTGATCAAGACTTATAAGACATAACCCATTTCCATCCAAAAGTGTAATTGAGCTGACCACTTCACTGGGAAGAATGGTTGAGGGCGGAGGGAGGGACAGAGCATGAATTTCATTGTGGGTGAGGGACATAGCTTGCACATAATGAGAATGGGCCAGTACTATCAAATCCACTTCAATTTAGACCTGGCCACGAGCCGGTTTGAAACCGGAACCGACCGGATTAAAACCGGAACCGACCTCGAACCGTAAGGATTAAAGTTCAGGACTGATTCTACTGTTCCCTATACAGGAAAAGTAAAAAATATATATACATACACACACCATACCCTCCCCTCACCCCCACCCAACTCCCTGGCCCTGTCTGATCTGTCAGCCCCACTTCACCACCTCCCCCCTCCCTCCCACGTCCCATTCCCCTCCCCCCCGGTCCCGTCAGCTACCCTACCTATCGTACACATATTAAATATATATGATATAAAATATAAATAAATTCGTTATATAAATTATCGTTTAAAACTTGATACGTGTAGAGTTAAATATCAATAATTATAAAAATTTCATATGTGTAAAAAATTTAATTATGATTTATACAACGAACTCGTTATATAAATTAAATTTTATTTAATTTTAATAAAAATTGAACAAGTTGATAACCGAACAAAACCGTGGTTCCGAACCACCTCCGAACCTTCCTATTCAAGGCCGATTCTGGGGTCACTGAACCGGAACCGGCCTTTCCCAACCTGAACCATCCGGTTCCGGAACCGTGGCCAGGATTTCATGCCCCTCTCTTTTGTGATCTTCAACGCCTTGGGACAGATGACCATAGCTAAAGGTTACGGTTGGAGCCAGCCACAGGCTAGCAAAGTTGATAATTTACCAGCAAGAATTGGATCGATGACCGCTCGGGGTGTGTGTGTATGTATTAATATTAGCACCTGCTACTGCATCAAACCTTTAGCCGGGGTTTCTTTTTTTCATTTGCACTATACAGTATTTCGAGTCAATCGAAACGTATATCGAGATTAATCTGCGATCAGACTGGGATTCCTGGAAAAATTCCCATCAACCCTCCTAACCTGAAATTCGATCATGAAATCATCAATTAAGTGGTCTAGTAAGGAAATTATTAGACCAATCTCAAGTTGAATTATATACGAAATATTTTCTCACTAATCTCTCCAATTTTTTGGTTTATATAGCAGGTAAATGAATCTTGAAGATGATAGGAAGAAAAGGAAAATCATAATAGTACGAAACCGAACATAAAACGTCTTCGTTACAGATTAAAAACGGTGTTATTGCACTACTGGAATGTTTTTTTTTTGGTCGCCAGCCACGGTATCCAAGCAGGCCCCACCAGCGGTGAGATGGCATCTTTCAGCCAACCATACTTGACTAATCCGTTGGTCGCCCCGGGTCGCACGCCTGGCAATGGCGGGTGAGGCTCCCAAGAGAGGTGTCTGCATACGTGAGGTCTCGAACTCGAGACCTCCTTAAGCGACACCGAGCTGCTTACCACTCGGCCCAACCCCTCTTGGTAACTACTGGAATGTTTCTCTCTTTGGTATTGGGGAATATCATTGGGCCAGATCCCAAAAAGGTAACGGGCATATAGTTGCTGATGGGCTTGTCTTGTCCTGTCCTGTCTCGCCCGACTGACGGTTACCTTACTTCGTACGTTGATTTTTTGTTTTTTTCACTTAATGATTCAAATATAAATATTTTTAAATTAATTTTTTAAAGGGATGAAAAATTAAATATTTAACTGATAATTAAGGGCAATTTTATTATTGTATTACTATTATGTATAAGTAATAGTTATTCCTTACGGGGAGGGGAATACTCATTCCCTATCAATTCAAGATGCATCTGGTATTCTTGATATACTAATCAAATGCCCGAATAGTTATCACATGAGGAATAAGCACTCAAATGAATAGTTAATCCGGTGAGTTAAACTTGCCGTTAGTTTTCTTATCAAGTGATTACTGGAAACACTTCTCGACGGAAAAAAAAAAACCACGCCATCGAAGACTTGACTCAACAATACTTATATATGGTTCGATTGGTTCGACGGTTTGGTTTGACTTTTTGAATTTTTTTTTTTAAGATTACCCTTCTTGTCTTAGTGTTCGGAAACACACTTTTAAAATAAAGAGATTCTTATATAATCTTACTTCTTCACGTAACACGAGAAAATATCGATCAGATTGTAATATCAAAAAGTTGCATTAAATATTGATAATTAAAATAATTTAATCAAATTTTTATCACCACGTAACTATAAGATGCAAGGATCAAAATTTTTTCCCTTTTAAACAGACATATATGTGTGTGTATATATATAGTACGTACAAACGTACATACGTGGAAATTGGATCCAATCTGATCAATCGTAGATCAGCCTAGGGAGGGCTGAAACAAATATAATTTAATGCGTCAGCTTTAAAATATTTGACCCCCGTAGTCTTTGCAATGAGCCGACCATCTAATTTCTTAAGACTTTCAAGTGGCTCTTTTTTTTATATCGCATGCCATGCACGAGCCATATATAACGCAACATCCCTGCCAGAAAATAAGCGTATATTACGAAGCATTTCGGACACACTTTGTCGACTGGTCCTGGCCGGTGGTTGTTCTACACCACGATTCGATTCGGGATGTATGTCCATCGATCTGAGGTCGTACTACCTTACGGATTTAAAAAGAGAATAGAAGGAAGTGAATTAGACAGATGATTTGATTTGCTTTAAAGGAGAGAGTCTATGTATGTCACTTGACAGCGTTAACATTGTGTAATAAATTGATGAGATTTATTTATTTTTGGGTTTTTTATTTTTAGGGTTTTATTAAAAAATAAAAGAATTTAGTTTTACTAATTTGTAATATCATGCCGCGCTATGACGTGGTATATCAGTTACACACCTCGTACTACAGGTTGCTGGTGGAGAGAGTCTTCTTTGTAACGGGTATATCGCGTGATAGTAGTGTCTATGCAGTGTCGCGAACTAGTAAAATTTAAATATTTTAAGATTTTTATAGAGTTAAAAAACGCGAATAACTAGGTTCTATTCTCGATCGTTCCAAGGGATTAAAAAAAACCGGAATTCTGAACCAGTCAGAGCAGAAATGAGATTACGATTCATTGAAGTAGAAAAAGGTGCAAATTGCCGTAAAGAAAAGGGGATTTTCAGAGAATGGTCGGTGATGAGATTACGTGTGAGTGGAAGCTTCCCTCACCTCCGTCTTCATGCAAAATCAAATTTTTTTTTTTCCTTTTCACCGTGAGGTATCCCGAGCCACACAAAACGTATCTCGAGACTAACTATGATCGAGTCGGGATTTCTGAAAAAATTTACGTTGTTTTTAGGACTGGTTTTTTAGGGTTTTAACTATGAAATTTTATTAGTTTGTGATACTGTATAAATATTGTCATGTGATATATTCGTTATATGAAAAACGCTCTCCGTATCACAATATTTAGCGATATCACAAACTAATATAAATTAGTTATGCACGTAAGAAAATTTAGGCTGTAATATAAAATTTTTTGAATATTTTAAAATAAAAATTCCTATAACCTAAAGAAAATCGTAGAAAACATTACAAACTCTAAAAAATCAGCAAAAAGAGGAAAAAAAAGATTTTGAACGTTATAAAATAAAAGCTCTTTTGGTTTCTTGAAATTTTTAAGATTTTATTTAGAATCTGGGTTTTCCTTTTCTTAAAATTATTTAAATTTATATTTTACAGTCAAAATTTCTCTGATGAATATGCTTATGTTGCTAGTTTCTATTGGCCTATGACATCACAGAGCAGTGTTGGCATGATATTTCACGTGACATACAAGGCTTTCTATAATAAGATCTCAAATTCGAATCTTATAAATAAATAATATCTATAATTAACAAGAGTTTTCATCCCTCAGTACGTAGTGTTTCCTCTTCCTATGAAAAAAATGAATGTGTGTGTACAAACATATACATACATACATACATACATACATATATATATATATACACATGTGTGTGTGTGTAAAGTAGAAGATGGCAGATTATAAGGAAAACAAAGTTGATTAAAAGCGAAACATGGGCTTTTAAAAGCTGGTTTTGCTGATGCGAATTTGGCTACTTTAATCAAAGTTGAAACATAAACAGAAACAAAGTCCTCTCCGGGTTTAAAAGTCGGTTCCTGTTCAATGTTTGCACTTTACTTCAGTGAAATTTCTACGACAATGAGTTGCATCGATCGGTTTCACACGCCACTGTGTAATATTATTTTGCACGCATCAAAACAAAGGGCTGATCTCGTCTTCTTCTTCTTGTTTTTTATCGGTAAAACGAGGGCGGCAGTATGTGATCCGACCAGTCTCGTCATATAATGTTCAGATTTCATATTCAATCACGAATATATCGGATAAATTAAATAACCATCTTTCAATACTAAATCCCGTTAGCACAGCACAATCAGAGGCTTAATATAGATAATGAAGTTGGCGTCCTTCGAGTCCAGGTTCAAAAGAGCACACTTTTGCTGAGTTGTTTTTTTTGACATATGAGGTAGAAGAGATTCGAATCTAAGGGTCTTGAATTCACCAAATCATATGGAAATGAATTTTAAAACCGAGAGATAATCTAATTTTAAAAGCAAAACAAACGCGTCCCGGGTCGATCCAAAAGACAGAGCTGACAAGTACTCGAGAAAATTTAAGTTGGACGGTTTGTACGTTAGACTATCGTCAAATTTGTTAGGTTTTTGCAAGTGGGAATTGAATTCTCGATCGATCCAGAGAAACCTAAAGGTACAAATCAATACGCATTATACAAATTTGAAAGCACCACACGCGCACTTGGCCAACGCCGGTATTTCGAACACTATTTATTCCCATTTTCCTCTTATTTCATATTATATTTTAAAAATCTGATTCGAAATATCTAATGTCCGCTCATAAAAGATAAATAACATAATAAATGAATAAAATAAGCAAAATATCTGTCAAAAAAATAAAAATAAGGAAAATAAAATGATGTACATACGTTGTATTGCGATCTGGTCAACCGTATATACGGCAGAGGGTTGGGGAAAAAAAAACCCTTCATTGACTTCACGTGCCTTGTGATCTTCATGATCAAATCCTTCAACAGTAGGCGATCCAGCTGGGCTACCTAACTAGATCATTTTCCAGGACGACCTTCGACATCGTAACAACACGATACGACTCGAAAGACCGGTCCACGAGACTAAGGGTTACGTCTTGCGTATACTTTATGTATTATAGGAGCTCGAGGCGAACGCATTTCTTCATTAACGAGTAATGCACTTAACGTGTTGCATTCTGTTTCCATGCAGCATCTGTATTGATCCACAGACCCGATCTTTCCCTAGTTCCCGACCTGCTACTCATTTGCCATGCTAGCAAGGTAAGTTTTTCCATTATAAACGATACATACCTTCCAGTGAACTGAGAAATAAGAACTCTCAATATAACTAAGAACAATTACAATGTATTAGATAATGCGATTTGACTGTATTTTTTAGTTAAAATTTCATATTTAAATACTGTGCATGGATAATATTCATGGTCGGCACACATTTACCGGTTAGCGAACTCGATTTTTTGTTATAAATGAGACAATATGAATTTATAAGGAGTAAAACGAAAACGGGATGAATGAGTACGGAAATACCACCGGTGAGATTGAACCTATGAACTATAGATTATAGGACGTGAGCAGTGCTAATTAATTTGATTATAATTGAATTAGTCGGTCGAAGTGAACTTTTGGATTGTAAATGAGATGAAAAAATTATTTTGAAAGGATTTAAAAAAAAAGTAGAGAAAATGAACTTAAAAGTAAATTCGTCACGTGCAATATCCACCGCCGATCTGAGCGACCCCTCAAATTGACAGCCCCACCAATCATAGCCGTGAAATCTGTTCACCCACAATCCTACGACACGTGTACGTGATAGACTGGCGCCGTCATTCAGCATCTTGGACCCAAAATAACATAAAATTTTGCGGATATCCGCTGGGTAGTTAAATAGGTGAAAAGAATTATTATAGATTATTAGGTTTTTTAATTTAAATTATTAATTTCATATCATTAAATTAATTATGAGTAAACTATTCTTAAATTCGTGGTGAGTCACAGATTTAATTCTCAAAGTTTTAAAGTCATCAATTTGGTCATCTTTGTGTAATTTCATCAGTTAATTCGGTCTAAATGTTATAATACTATTTACGGACACTGACGTGGATGATGGCTGCCACTTTTTAAGACCCCATATGCCATATGGTAATTAATAAGTAGATAAAATTATATTTTATTTTTTAATTTTAACCACTCATAACTCATCACGTGGTATGTGGGACTCAAAAAAGTAGCTATCACCGTCCAAGTCAGCATCTGCAAACAAATGCCCGGACCAAATTAATTGATGGGAGTGAACGGTGAGAACCAAATTGATAACTTTTAAACTATGAGGACCAAACTAATGGTTCGTTGAAATTTAGGACCAGTTTGATAGTGTACTCAATTATTGATTAGTTAATTTAAATTATCAAATTCTGAATATTTTGTAATCCATTGTGTCGATGATGGAGATGACACCGCTGCATCGCACTTGCACTCATGTCCCCTCTTTTACTTACCCTGAGGGTAACCGGTGCGCGGACACCCGGACCACCCATCTTTATGGTATAATCTAGTAATTTTATAGTAGAGAAATAGAATAAATATTCGGTGTGTGATACTTAACGAGTTCGTTATATAAATTTCTCTCAAATTTTAAAATGTGTAAAATTTTTAAAATTTTCAAGAGTTAAATTTATACGTGTCAAAATCTACAGTAATACACATAACGAACTAATCACGTATTATACACTGAATACCTGGACCACCCGTCTTTATCGTATAATCTAGTAATATTATAGTAGAGAAATAGAGCAAATATTCAGTGTATGATACGTAATAAATTTATTATATAAATTTCTATCAGATTTTAATATATAAAATTTTTTTACAATTTTAAAATTTAAATTTACATATCTTAAAATACAAATAATAATATAATAAAATTATTATATATTACACAACGAATACTGGTCCACCCATCTTTCTCGTATAGTCTAAGCAATTTTATAGTGGAGAAATGGGGGAGCGTTCAAAAGAGTGGGGCCCACGTTGTTGACAGCGTGTGTAGCCGAGATTTTTTCCAGTCCCTGTCTCCTCTTGCTTCGCAGCGAGGTACCCGGGGGGTTCATCGACGGTGGAGATTTCCCCAACTACTTTCCCAAAATACGGAATCCAACGGTCAGCATCGAACCGGCGGTTGCCGCCCTACAGTTGCCCTCGGTCTTGGGCTAACGGGGTAAGCCGACCGCTGCGGGTGTCGGAAAATTAGTATATTAACAGCCACATATACATACACACATATATATTATATAAATAAAAATGCTCGTATTTTCTATTCTTCATTCAGAAGAAAATCCAGTATCCATAAGTAAAAAAATGTGTACTGTAGATGGCATGACACAACCAAAGTTAATTAAAAAAAATGTCAAAATATAAGATAATTTGACAATATTACGTAGTAGGGGTAGATGAGTCGTACCCATTGCTAGCTTATTACGTAATTATGTGGTGAAGTGCCCGATCACATCTCTTTCAAGGTGAATTCTCCGAAATTTGAATTGAGATTTTGTTTAAGAAAAAGGTATGTGCTATCCATCACTTTAACTAATTCATTTTGATAATTAATGCTTTCTCACTGCATATTTTTAGGTGCAGTGATAGAAAATTTATGATAAGACTGTTTTTTGGATTACTGACTAATTCAATTTGAATTTCGTTAATTTATTAAAGTTTAAAACTCTTATAATAATTTTTTTTTATTTATAAAAATTTAAATTTGAAATTTTTATTTAACAGGAAATAGTATCTTATTGGTAGTGGCCTCATGTTGGTAATGACCTCACTTTTAATATAAATAAAGAAATAAATAAATAATGTAGCCGTTGGAGGCCAATATTTTGTGCCCTGTTCTATAAAAGGAGGGGCGACGGCTGAGCTGAGAGACAGTTTCATGAGAAGTCTCTCCGATAGAAGGCTCTGAAAATCGTCAGAAGCTCCGGTGACTCAACGCAGCGGCCTACGGCCAAAGGTCCCCTTTTTTCGACGGACCAAATATCTTATTCTCCGAGTCCGGCGGTCTCTCCCCCCTCCTCCGCCCCCGGATTTGATAAGCTCCTGCCTGAACCCACCAGTCTGATCGTTGTTTTCCATAACTTTCTTCTTGTAATTCACGATTTTCTTTTCCATAACGTTCTTAGTGTTTAATCTAGATTTCCAGAAACCTCTCTGAGAAGAATTCCAGGACTCCGATCATTTCGACATCTTTTCTCCTCTGAGACTCTTCAAACCACCCCCCTCTCTCTCTCCTGCTTTGTCGAATAATGGAAGCATACTCGGCAGAACACCATCACCGGTCTACCTCTGTCTCTTCCCACAAGGGTAAGCAGATCCGATCGCCGAGAAACAGAGGGCACCGCTCTGTTAATCTCGCCGCCGTCCCTAGGCCGTCTGAGAACTTCGTCCCGACAGGCAACGTCTATGGTGGTCTCCTAAGGAGTGACAGTTACAGTTTCCCAAATCAAAGCAGTAAGCAGCCTCCTCTGCTTCCTCTCCCAGCAATTTCAAGGGCTCAGTTTTCCTCCCTCCCTCCTCCCAATTCCCCCAAGCCAAAGCCCCAGAGGTTGGCCCGCCACAGCTCCCTTAACCCCACCAGGCCCCTGATTAGAGGCCAGGGATCTATGGCGGTCACCAGCCGAGGATCTGTCGACGGCGGACCGGGGCCTTTAGGTCCCGACCCCAACGAGCTCCCTAAGGGCATTTCTGTCTCCAAGGTTCAGAACTTCTCTGCCCCGCTCGCTCCGCCGGAGCCGAGCATGTTTCCAGGCTCAGTTTTCGAGCTGGCGCCCCCGCCGAGCAGCCTGCCACTGCCGAATTTTTGTCTCAGGCCGAAGATGGGCTGCAATGCGGAGGCCGGGGTAGACTCAGGCGCCACCGATGGACTGCGGCGGATCCTGCGCCTCCGTTGACGCTTCATTCAAGTGCCGTGCCTGGATGCGACAAGCCCACTGGTGTTGTGCTATGGAAGAAGCAAACTGGTGTTCTCTTTTTTCTTCTCATGCACGTGGAATTCTGTGATCACCTGAAGTATTTTTTTTAAAAGAGGGCTCACAAATATATATATATATCTATATTCATGCTTAGAGTGAGCAGATGTCTCTGTCCTGATGATGGTAAGAACAGTGTTTTCTTTTTCTTAGCTTGGGATGCTCGGAGCCGCTAAAAATCCTGTTGGAAGTATGTGTTTTTCTTGTAATACTCACTGGATTTCATGGCTGGTTCAGGCTATTGTAAGAAATGGATCCTTAATGTTGACTAATCTCAATTTGAGTATGTTCCATGAAATGGTTAAACTTTTCCCTTTTTTAATATCATTCATTCATAAGATTTAAATTAAGATTTTACTCGAGAAAGAGAACAATCAAATAATCTCGGACAACCGGTGTTAGTTGTAATGATTTTTATCATCTATTGCTGTTCCTTTTGGATTTCTGCCATTCTATCACATAAGTACATAGAAAAAGAAGTTATCCGAACCTTTGCTTCAACTGCATAAGATTATATAAGATCGACCAAAACCTTCGTCCATCATCATCCGTTTACGGACAGAAGCGAATCTCCTACCCATGAAACTGAGGCCCTCTTTAACAGAGACTCCATCGGAATCCCATCGTGGAAGATGTTGCAGGCATTGTTAAAACTCGTCATCATTGTACGATACATGGGTATGGATTGGATCAATTTTCCGTAATCGTATCTCTGCATTTAGTGCATGTATAGAAGGTTGTCTGCCCCTCATCCGCAGATCTCATCTGCAGAGATGCACCAGAGTCCAGATTGAGGATGAATAGAGTGAAATGTAACAAGGAGCTGATAAAGTAGAATAATGAGCATTAAACACTTGCCTGTTTTCGAGTATATTCGAACTCATTATTGCCGCACTTCTCACATTTCCTCGTTATCTGCTCACAGAATTGGTACCATAATGGTATGACCAAGATTAGCTGCCATGATTTGAAGGGGAAATGTAAAAATAAAGTATAATAGAAGGGAGTTACTTACAGTTGCCAATTGTAGGGTTCCCTCGCCAAAGGTCGATATGCCGAGCTCTCGTCTAATATCCTGCATTATAAATGGTAACTGTTAGGTCATATGCCTGCTCCGTTAGAGCACTGCCAATGGCTGTCCTCATGACAGTAGCTAAACCAAATCTAAAAATACGGCAATGGCAGGACAATGTCAAGAGAGTCTTGAGATCATGATCTGGGAAATTTACCAGTCAGTTCACTTCATAATGCTGCAGTGAACAAGTTTATATTGAAAGCTAAATTGACGTAAATTTGAGCACTCAGTATATACCATGCATTGAATGGAAGTACTGTCTCCTAATCTTGTTATGTAGGCAAAACATTATGCTCTCTTTTTAAAAAAAAAGAGGATTTCTGTACAACAAGGCAACTGCAATTATGGTTTATCTGTCAATTACATACTTGAGACATACCTGTGCAGTTACCCGGTATTTAATTTCTTTCCCAGCAATTTCTGGAAAAAAAAAAGATGGAAGTGGAGCAAATGTAAGGTTGGCAACATGAGGAATGACAGGCTAACAGAAGCAATCTAACAGCAGTTTATAGTTATTTCATTTCTGGAACGTCTGATATTGTTATAACGAAGGAAGGAAAAAACTATTATTCAAGAGATCAGATTGACTAAATTCAAGATAACTTTCGATTGTCCATGCACCAAACAACAGCATCATTCTTGGTCAATGATCAGTCCATTCAAGTAGAAGCAGATAGCAAAAGGACTATCATCAAGTATATTCATGAAACTGGGAACAGCTACTAATGCCCATTAAGACCATATTATTTATAAAGGAAAATCAAAATAGCCTCATCAAGTCCTGGCCGGTATCACATGAGAGAAGTTCAACAAAGCTTAGTTGAGATAATTTATGGAGCAGGGAATTCATTCATGAGTATCTTACAATTACAATAATGACATGACAAACCATTATCTCATATTAATCATCTGTAACATTTATTAGTACAAAAAGAAAGCTTGCTTTGCAACAATCAGTTGATCAACTTCTTCACTCTTCATGGACTCGCATGCTTTGTTAGCTGCATATATGTGTTGATTGGTTTAAACTGGGTAATTGTGAGCACATCATTTGGGGCCTAAAGAACCTAAACATGTTCATCAAGGAAGAAACAAGCTAATCAACCGGCTTCACTCCATCCTTTGGAATGCATGGAGGAAAACAGAAGTGCTTGTTTCATTTCAATATCTAGTACATGAATAATGAATTCCCAGCACCTTGTTGGTACTTTCTCTGATAATTTAAGACTCTGCTCGTCCACCACACAAAAGAAAGTGACAATATCCAGTGACTTACCTTGCTACTCTATCCAATAGAAAATGTATATTCTGAAATATTCCTCTCAAAATTTAAAAACCCAAAGGAAGGGGAGTGAGATGACAAGGACAATAAGGTCTCAAGAGATACCATCCGTAGCTGCTAAAACTTCAAAGATTTCACAGGATCCAAACAGTCAAAAGAATTGTTCATCATCCTCGCAGCCCAAAAGATCATTAAACCATTAAACTTATCGAAATAAGGATCTGCTAGAAATATGGAAGTGATACACAAGGGCCACCAAACAAATAGACAAAAGACCATTAGAAAGATCTGCACTTAAGAGATAAAACTTATGGGACTTGTCAGCCAAAGAAGTAAAAACTAAGTATTTTTCATTCTTTCCCTTCTCCTCACACAGATCCTTCATAAGAATAGATTGTGTCTTCTACTAAAATTTTAAAAATAAAAACTAAGTATGAATCAGAGGCAAATTTGGAGCCTTACCTTTTGTGCTTCGCTTGTAGTTACACAAAGGGCAAGTTGCATATTTGACTGAACTTAAGGTCAACATAGTTCCACATAAGCTGCAAAACAAGAAATCACGATCCCGAGAGTCTGCCATGGATTTCCTGCAATCAACTGTCTGCTTATCAGTAAAGACATGCTTGACATCAATTAACGAATCCACACAAGTCCGAATGGTTCACTGAAACAAGCACATCGCTGGATTTGTACTGCTACACATATTTTTTTTCCTATCAAAACAAGAGCTGCATACCCACCAATACCTTAGAAGAGAAAAGCTAAAAATCCAAAAATTCCAGCGTCTTGCAGCAAATCAATCCAAAGTATTGCATCATGCAACGTCACAGATGGACAAATTTAAACCTAAGACACGCCATGAACAAACCTAAACACGATTCATAAAAAGTTTCCAGCTACATTATTCTACAGCCAATCTGTCACTATACAATACTCTTGTGGATCATCAAACGGATGCAGTGAAGTAACCATCGCAGAAGACTATGAAACCGCAACACGAGGCAAAACTGAAACTCTCAGCCAGAACAACATCTTCCTCCCGTCCCTCCCAACCCAACACAAAAGAAAAAAACAAAAGCAAAAATAACATTAAATTAGGAAACAACACTGACTGAAGAGAAGTGTCCATACCACGTCGGCTATACAATTAATTTCACGGAATAACCATTCAGACATGCGACGGAAAGCTATGTGGAGATCAAAGGAGAACCGACGCCACAAGAGTTTCATCAACATAAGCAATGTTGTGATTAGGTGACGAAGAAGTGCAATACCCAGCCATAGATTGGACTGGCCACAGCCATAGAAGAAGACAGCTAAAAGCTCGGAATGAGTACCTAACCTCGCAGGGAGAAACCGGCGACGGAGAAGCGTCACTCTGCCTTTCAGAAACCTTTTGTTAAACCCTGCGAACTATTGGGCTTAAACAGATATTGGGCCACGAAGGATCGGCCCAAAAACTGCAAGCCAATGTTTCTGACCTGCAATAATTGGAGCTAACCTCGTCCAATTAGAATTTAGTTTATAATCATTAATTATACTAATTATAATTAGTAAATCTTAAAATTTTCTTAAAAATATAAAAATAATAAAAAAATGGTGAATCATAGTTTGACAAATACATAAATGGTAAATTCTGATTGGTCGGATATATCTTATTAGTATTACTTAAGTAATATGACCGCTTTACGGAAGATTTTCTCCGGAGAGAGACCGACACCCGTAAGTTCCACTGAATGGGTCCGGTTCCATCCCAATTGCTAGGAAATCATTGTATTGAAAATTTGATTCAATAATATTATCCTCGATTTTCTATCAATAAATATTAATTTTAACTTTTGTTAATATCCTACATCCGTTGTAGTCGAAAATTTAAAAAAGAAAAAAGAAAAAAATCGACTAATATAAATCATATCCGGACCGGGGCCCAGTGGCCTCGCTCGGTACGTATGAAAGATCCTTTTAACAGCCCACCACTGTCAGGCCCATTGACACTCGTCCAATCAGCTCATCCGATCCCACCAAATCTCCTGTGTTCTCGGCCTCACCGGAGCATTCCCCCCACCCAGAATCCTGATTCTAGCCCAGTCCTCTCGGTCTCTGCAGCTCCTCTCTCGTCGCCCTCCTCCTCGGTCTTCATCTTCGTCGTCTCCGCGATCCACAGAACCAAACCTCGGCATCCTTCTCCGTCTCTGTGGTCGCAGACGAATCATGCAGCAGGGAGATTACAGCTCTGCTCCCTACTATCACCCTCACTACGGCGGTAACGTATCAAACCCTAATCCAAGCCTCAATCCTGCCGATCACAGCCCCGCCCCCTACGCATCTGCCCCGCCGTTCTCCACCACTGGCTACTCTCCCGCCGATTACGCCGCCTACCCATCCAATTATCCTCCTTACCCCCAGAATTCCCATCCTGCACCTCCTCCGCCAACAGCACCTTCCTACGCTTCTCATCCGAACCCTAGCCCCAGTCTGTCGGCACAGACCAATCTCAACCCCTCACTCCCGCAGGCTCCGGCTCCGGCTGCGCCAGCTCCCTCTTCATTCCCTAGCTTCGAATCTCATGGCGCCTATCAGCCTCCGGCTCAGCAGCAGCCACCGCAATCATACTATTCACCACCAGCGCCGTCCTATGATCAGCCCCCGCCAACCCAACTGGTGCCGCCCAGCCACTCCTCTCCGATCTCAGCTGCGCCTAGTTTGAACTCCAATCCAATTCCCAGTCCGAACCCCAGTTACTCGAATCCCCCTTACTCATCTGTGTATACCTCGTCAGCTCCATATGATCCACCTTCGTATGGATCATCTTACCCTAATTTTTCAAAGGTAGATCAAGGCAGCAGCTACTTGGATGATAGATATGGTAATTATGGCCCCAGTAGGTCCGGCTTCGGTTCAGAATTGTACGGGAAGCAACCAGATGCTTCTCTCTATGATTCTGGTCGGGATGATTTGTATGGAGATGGTGTCTACGCTTATCAAGGGGGGAAAGGGGAGCCTTACGGGGCACGAGGGACTGGTCCAAAGTCTTCTACTTGGTCGGGTTTTGATGATTACGGAAGGGCAATAAGTTTTCCTTCTTCGAAGGAATCATCATCCAGTAGTTCGCCAAAGATTGTACGGGCAGTTCCTAAGGTGGAGGCGCAGCAGGACGTTAAGAGCAGTGTCCAGAAGTTTCGGGTCAAGCTCTTGCCAGAAAGTGGGTCCCAAAGTACCATGGACGTTCTTTGCCAGGTTTTGGCACTTGCCTATTCATCTTCTCCTTGCACTTTTCCATCAATTTTTCTTCGAGATTCGTGTAGAGAGAACGTTATCTTGCTGATTTTAGCTTTAATTTAGAAATTGAGTTGATTTTACTATTCTCATCGAAGCTCGGTTATTGAGGTGGGGAATTGTGAACCGTACCTCTTGGAGCTGTCAACGTAGATGTCCTTATATGGATAACCTGCTATAGTTTTCGCGCTTTATTATGCCTTTTTTGGCCTAGAACTTTATTTAATTGGATTATTGAAGTATCAAAATATGGATAAGCAATCACCTTGGAGTCTTGTGAGTCTGTGACTACTTTGGTTTTGGAGTATGGGATCGCTATTTTCAATCTCTTTAATTTGCATTTTTTTTGGGTCATGTTATTAAATTGAGTACCAAACACAGCAATGTAAGCCTGTGGGACAAATATCTTTATGTTGTGTTGCTGCTTTACCCTTTTGATTTCGGTCATTACTTTGTTTTAACCTCTTGCAGATTGGTCTGGATGGCATTAAAATGCTCGATCCTTCAACCAATCGGATGTTGAGGATCTACCCCCTTGAGAACATCACAAGATGTGATGTGAGTTTATTTGTGTATATTTTTGGTTTTCTTTTCTGTTACTACTTCTGTCAATAATTGAATTCTTAATATGGTTTTTTTTTCCCTAATCTAGGTGGCTGATTCTTCGACTTTTGCATTTTGGTCTAAGAGCTCTGTGGACATAGAACCAAGAAGGATCAGGTTGCAGTCAAATCGTTATACCACTAACACTATATTGGACATAGTGACAGCTGCGACTGTGCAGGTAGCAGATTAAGATGTACGCATTATTTGTTTATCAATAGCTAAGAAATAGAATTTTTTTTCTATTTCGATGCACACACCAAAATATGGTGACCTGTTTTGGATTCCTCTTTTGCATTCCTGTTTTGCATATAGACTCTAAATCCTTATTTCTGAATGTCATACTTTATGAATTTTGACTTTGTCTTATCTTCTTGTGAATTCATGTCCTTGGGATGTGTAACATGTTGGCTGTGTAGTCTTGACTCTTGAATTGAAAAGAATATGCAACCATGTAGTTGTTTTATGTTAGTTCTAATCTTAAAATTTTTGTTTTTGGTTTTCAGCTCAAGGAGATGGGAGGAAGAAGCAGGCCCTCTGATGGACCAAAGATAAATGAGCAACAAGCAGAGAAAAAGAAGGGTCTTGCTGATTGGATGAATCTGATGAAGCCCAGCAATGAAGAGAAAGATCACTGGGTAACCTTGGATTTTGCAAAGTTTAACATGTTTATATTTGGATGTTATGCACCTTTGATGGGGTCATAGTATTCTCTCTTCTGATATCTGATATATATGTGTTTGGCTGATTTGAGTATTCTTGCATGATTCTAGTTGCAGCATTCATGAGGTCATCTAAAAGAGAGTTGCTTGAGGCATCACGGGGCTGTGGATGCGATAAATATTGTTGCATGATTCTAATTGATTTGTAGGATAACAGAAATATCTGATGCCATTTTTGTTTCATTTTACGTTAGTGCAGTTAATAGTTAAAGCTGATGTCATTTTGTTGCATTATATGTTAATGCAGCTAATAGTTAGTTCCATGTCATGTTACTCTTGTATGGTGCCAACATGCCATGCTTGATAATCTGAAGTGAAAAAAATTCGGTGCAGCTCTGCTTATAAAGCTTAGATACAGGTTCATTGAACAGTTAAACTCCAGAATTTCGTAGACATGGAATAAATGTCTTGTGTGATCTGGCAATTGCGTTCAGTTTAGTGGTAATGCTTTGTATGGGTTTTTAATCTTTACTTGGAAATAGGTATCTAGGGATAATTAGTTTGTTAGCAGAGCTTCTACCAGACTGATATGTGAATGTGAAAATGGCCATTCCTTTATTTGAAGAAATTGACTTCAAAAATGTGTGAAGATATCTGAACTGAAAATTGAAATTTGATTTTGTAGCATAGAAGCCATGTTTTGAATAGATTATGATGCCGTACTCGGTGATAATTGTTAATTTTCTTGCATGATTATCATTTTCATTTCCAGATAGCTGAAATTCTCTATCTTCTTTCATATATTTTCATTTATAGGTTCCTGACGAAGCGGTTACAAAGTGTACATCTTGTGGAACAGATTTTGGCGCTTTTGTTCGCCGGGTACACTGTTTTCTTTGTATTTTATCTTTCAGCACTCTTATACCTTTGATGTTCTTGTTTGGTGTTTCTCAACATTTCTTTTCTCCTGTCCAGCATCATTGCAGGAACTGTGGAGATATTTTCTGTGACAAGTGTACTCATGGTAGGATTGCTTTAACCACTGATGAGAATGCTCAGCCAGTTCGAGTTTGCGATCGTTGCTTGGTGAGCCACCACTACTTAAGCCCAGAGCTTTCCTGATTAGTAAAGAGCATCAATTTGTAAAGGTGTTTAACGAGCACCAAAGATAATCTATCATGATAAATGTTTGAAAGACCCAATTATGCACATATAGGAAAACTTTATGCAGAGCCTCAAAACATAACAGCGTAATTACATTATCTAGTTTTATGTTTGTTTGCATGAATAAATAGAAAAAAAAGTAGATACCAGCCTTTTGCAAATTATACCAAGTTCCTTCAATAAGGAGCCAATAAATGTGTAATTGTAGTCATGATGGGTTGGTGAATTCTCTATGGATTTTTTCTATCAAACAAGTGACTATTTATTAATACAACCTGGGTTTCTCCTATTAGGTCTGTGATGGTGTGAGCAAGTCCTATCTCTGTTTTTTCAGGCTGTTGCATATTTCTTTGGTAATTATTATTACCACAATGCAATGGCGCTGGAAGTTATGGAGCTTATAGACATTTGGATGGGCTCTTATGTTATATTTTATGAGACATGGTTTCAAATCACCCTCTTCTTTCCCTTTTTCAGGCCGAAGTAACACAGAGACTGAGCAATGCGAAGGAGGCTGCTCACAAATTGGCAGGCTTACAGAGTCATGAGGATCTTGCCAAAAAGCTTCAGGTTGATTATTTATGTTTGGAACGGAAAATAGTTATCTTGTCTTCCGATGCAGAATAGAAATAATTTTCTGACATATTGAGTTGACTGCATTCTTATTAATTCAGCGTGGATATGAACAATATGTTGAGTCTGTGCCTTTGCATGCATCTGACGACGACTGTTTTTGCAGGAGGAGATGGAGAAGAATCGCAGAAGCGCACCAAGTAATCCTCTCCACCCTGACTCTCCTATTTTTTTCGGGTTATATGTAACACCTATCTTCTCTCTGTTTTGCTGAGAAACGACCAACCTCTTGGTTTCACAACATTGCCTGACTCCCAGAGTTCGCCTATCTTCTGGTCTTATGGGGCAAACTGAATTCTTTGCAGGCTCTAAGTCAGAGGGATCAGGAAGGAGAATGAGAGAAGTTGCATGTCCTATTTGTACTGTTCATTTGCAGGTTTAGATCCTGTGTACCACTTTTGAAGATCTCTGCAATAGATTCTTCTCAATCCTCATCTCTTAACTCAAAAGTCTTGGGTTGAATTGCAGGTCCAGGTTCCCAGCTCGGGCTCGGAGACCATCGAGTGTGGGGTGTGTCAGCATCCGTTCCTCGTGAGTGCCCATTGATCCCTGTGCAGACCCCATTCTTTTACTGCTTCCTTTGCGGATATGCTCCACAATTTCAGGTTCTAAGGGTTGGATTTGATATAATATCCACACAAAAAAAAAGGGATGGCGGTTGCTTAGTAGTCTGCATTCCTTTGTTTAATGGAGGCTGTCTCATGCTGATTCCGACTGAATTTTTATTGGAGGTTTCTGATGTCGGATTGTATGGCCTTTCCTATGTACAAAAAAGGGAATTATCAACTCAGATGCGTTTATGCTTTTGTGCCATGTTTATGTATAGTAATTTGAAGTGCTAGCTTGTCGCTTGCATTATCTTTATGCCCTGTTTGGTATGGCAACTATGGATAAATGGTTTTGGTAAACTTTTATGGCCTGTTTGTCAATCTTTGTATCTTGAGTATGAAATACTTACGGTAGAGCAGACAAATTCAGATGAAAAGGTGCTTTGCACTCGAATCGTTTACCAATATGAAGGAAGTCTGATCTTAGTGATCAAGTTAAAGGCCCTTGTCATTTTGAGGATGCAAAAAAGCCGACCAAGGAGCATCCAACCGATGCATCAGTTTGTCTTGTCGTTCTCTTCAATTACTAATGGAGTCCTTCTGCGGGATGGTTCAGCAATGAGAAAATTACACCCAAAGTGATCGGTGTTTCCTAGAGTTACGCTGTAAATCCGGAAAATCAACTCTTCCTGTAGGAGATCCGGAAAATCAGCTGCTCCTAGGGGTCTTCATTTCCTGGAAGAGGATGGTTTCCAGACAGGTCCGGTCTTCTCCGGGGTGACCAGGTCCGGATATCTCATATTTTTTATAACACACGGGTTTTACCTTATTTAAAGTTGGTTCCTAAAATTTAAAACCGGACACTACCATGTTAGTTTTAAGAATCGGGTCCTATCCGGAACCTATATTATATCACTGGTTTCAGGCACTCGATTTGAACTTTTTTTTGTTAATAAATAAAACTTAAAATTTTAAATTGATTAATTGAGTAATTAATTATCTAATAGTTTTCTTGCTTGGCATACCTAAAAAATGTTGAAAATATCTAATTGAATATAATAGGAGGGAAGTTTTGTGATCGGTAAGACTCTTACCACAAGAGAATGAATATTATTAGATGATAAGGACGAAGGAAACGGTCAGTGTTAAGTGAGGTTAATGGTTTGAAGATGGGAAGAAAGGGATGTAATCGAATAATAAGATACGATGTTGCATTTTCATGTTTTATATTCACTATAAATGTGTATTTGATGGTTTCGGATATGGGTTCTGGTTCCGTTTCCTAGTAACATATTTAATGGAACTGGAATTGGAAACTATTTTAATTGATTCATCGTTTTTCTACTTGGAACCTATTCTATTTTCATTAAAACTTACCCGGTCCCGTATTCTCAGGCTCACAAGAAAGTCAGTTTGAGACAGTGCTTTTGTAGTAATATCGATCGATAAAATTTATTTTATTCCCCGATGAAGGCATCAGGTGGCCAGGCAAAATGTTCATAGAGTTTGAACTTTGAAGGCCTGTATTTGGATGGAAAAAAAAAAAAACACTGAATAGGGCAAATATTTCCTCCGCCTCCATCTCAATTCTCAACGGGGAAGCTCAGCTTCTAGCATTTGAGCTTCTTCGCAGGGATGCCAATGTCTAGGGTTTCTTATTGTGTCTGTGAAGCCAGAGGTCTTCCATCGTCCACGGGCTCTGTAATGGCGAAGAAACTGTGAAATCATAGGGATTGCGCCAGGGGAAAATAGAGATCGCTGCGAGCTCTTAAACTTTGACATCCTCCTCGAGTAACCGAATTCCAACTCGCAGAAATCTGCTGAGATTCTCTCGGTTTGGATGGAACCTACAGTCACGGTGTTTGACGCTTTCAGAGGCTTCGCGAAGTCGAGTCAGGACTTCGTTTCCGGTCTCATTCACCGGAGCGACTCCTCCTCTCGCAACAATCCTGTAACCTATTCGCCTCCCCCTGCAATCTCATTTTCTTTGGCCAGCTGAGTCTCCAGTGAAAACAATAGTTAGGCTATTTTCATCGATGCTTCTTGTTCCTCATGATTTCGTTTTTTTGGTGTTGATTCTCATCTAACAGCTGCTCATCGCGGCTACTTAAGTTTGGGGCTAAGCCTAGCTTTTAGAAGTTCAGACGAGGATCTGTTTCCAAGTCTTACTTGATGGATAAGCTTGCAATGCATAGAACTTCTGGATTTTGATAATTCATAGTATTAAGTTCATCAGATAATTAGTTTTGTGTATGAGCATGCTGTCTCAGTCCATCTTATATTATTCAGATTGAAATATTGAAGCGGCTGCAGAGAGAAGCATTTTCGGATCTCATGAGACTAAGGGACAGGCAAGATAAGATTGAAAGGCTTCTTTCTATTTACAAGACTTCGAAAAAAGGTCCTTTTGAAGAAGCTGCTACCCATGTAAGGGGAGAGGTTGATTTTTCAGGAGCTCTACTGAAGATGGATAATCCTGATCAGCAAAACTTTGATGCTCTTAGAAGAGCAGGGATAAGGACAGGAGTTGATGCGAGGTTCACTTTTGAAACTAATGTACGAGGTAGAGATTACTTCGTGGCAGAGTTAAAGGCCAGCCAAAAAGTTGGAGAAGATTTGAGCGATTCCTCAGGAAATCCTCCACTTTCCCTTTCGAAAGTGTTTTACAAGGCAAATGTTACTGACTGGTTTTCTGCTGTAGTCATCCCTATTGGAGCTCACTGCAGAGATATTGAGAGTGATGCAAGTTTTTCAAATCAGGTACTGGCTAATGTTCCTCCACCTACACAGTCACATTTTAAGGCACAGTTTGTGTTCTTGGTGACCTAAATGGATTTTCCTCAGTTGTCGAATAGATTCTAGTCCCTAGTCTGCTTCATTACATGGAAATATCTGAGTGCAAACACTTACAACCTTATCGGTAGATCCTGGAATTGTCCAGAAGGTCCTTGGTTTCATGTTGTCCTTCCCAAAATTAACTTAGCAAATGGAGATGCTCTTCTGACTTAGAAATTCTATATAATTTGGTATTTTGGTGTAAATATTCTCATTTGGTACTAAGTTTGATGGTTGCTGTTGAAACAGTGGTGACTTTATAGGAATCTTGTTTCTTTGCTCATTAAGAATGTTTTTCTGACTTAACAGATATAGACTATAGGTTCTCGCAGATTCTTTATGTAATACTTAGTTTTTGAAATCTTTAACTAGTATTCTGGTGTAAAAGGTCTAACTTTCAGGATTGTGCTATAACTTCGGTTCAAGATCAATAATTTGCTATTTAGCCTTAATATTAACCCTTGAAATTAGACGAGCCCTATCAGTTCGACTCAACTGACTGATTGTCTTTGTCGCTGGCAGGGAAAAGGCCTTACTGATAACTCAGCGCTTAGACCTCCCTCGGCAAGTCTTAGGCATGGAAGTGCAGTTGGCATAACGGCAAGAAAAGCAAATTTCATTGCTTCACTGGGCCATCTTGTTTCTGGTATAGAGATGCCTTTGGATCCTCAGGGAATCAGGCATATCTTCAGTACTTTTGGGCAAGTTGTATATGATTTGCCCAGAGACACAAAACTCTCCCTCATGTGTCTCCACGAAAAACTAATGATTTCCAATCAGAGCATTGGACCCTTTGCAATTCCATTAAGCTCTTTCAAGCGCTGTCGAGATGCGCAGGCTGCCTCATTAGGATCCATTGCTGTAATGCTTGAATCACAGCTTGATGAGGACACGAGGATTGGGGGTTGGGTCGAAATGAACAGGTCGAGTGACAAGAATCTGAAATGGGCCATTTCCATCTCCGATGACTCCAAAGACGAACTTGGGTGGGGCTTGAGTTTGAGTGGAGCCATTGACAGTTCCAATAAAATGGATCATTTTCAAGTTGAATCTTACCTGAAATTCAACATGGGTGAGAGATTCACTGTTAGTCCGGGTCTCGTACATGTAATGGACAGCAGTTCTAGAATTACTGCCCTTTTGGTTCGTTCTAACTGGTCCTTGTAGATTGTAATTACTTCCCTCATGGGCTACTCCATGTGTCGGAGAACGGGAAGACGGTATTTTTAATGAAGCTCACTACATTTTGCAGGTATCTTCATTTTAGATTTTATCTTCATCATGCTGGTTGAATCTTATTGTTAAATGCTAACTGGTAGTCACTATTTCCTTGTGATTTAGAATAGAGAGAAACTCGAATGAAGGCATGCCAGGCCTCGTCTTAGAGATGCCAAAGGAGGTTCTATCCACGGGGGTTTACCTCATGAATGTTTGGAAGAACAGATCGAGTTGTCCTCGCAGGACCTTATTTTATGGTTAGTAAGGTTCTTGAATTTGTAGGTTCTTGGAATCAATAGTTTCTTTTTACTTCTGAGCCGCTGCCTGCACATGATATGTCTGTGATGCTGGGGCAGCCTCATGGCAAAGTTGCAGCATTAATCAATCATCCCTGTTTGGTCATTCATTGCAAGTGCTAGATCTTGAGTGACTGTTGTTTCATTTTTTGAATCATTAAAGAACTTGCAGCTTCTATGGATTGTGTGGATAGAAGTTCATGTCTCCCTCAAATGCCATCTTCTTCGCAGATCTTGTAGTCTTCCCGCTCTCCATCACCTTCAAATCCCCTAAAAACGAACATACGAGAGAGCAAATCAAAATGATGGACAAGATCTGATGGCCAACGAGAAAGGTTCCCAAATTCTTTATAAAAATTTGAACTGTCTTCTCTTTTTCTTTTTCTTTTTTTTTGGTTTCTTTGGGTGGATAGTATTGTTATGTTTTGGGACCCATGAAATGGAATAAAATGTTTTAACTTTTCATTTCATATAGTTTATTTAATTGCACTATTAGGAATCAGCTATGTGATTTCATTGTGCTATATTTTCTTCTCATCTTGGTGGAAAGGAGATTTGTTGAAAATCCCAACTCTTATAGTTATCTTCCTTTGTATTCTCAAAACAAACATGAAGAACTACTGATTTCCTCTTGGAGCTATACATTTTATCCTACAAGACTCATTTCATTATGTTCCTCTCCATTCCACCGAGAAATTTGTAGAGTAGGAAATAGAAACTGTCAAGGATTAACTAAAAGATCCACTTGGCATTTAATTGTGCTGTGGATTACGACTGATCTAAGTTCAAGTGGGTTAAAAATGATCGAAACCTGTATGAGTTGGGGTCTATACGGTTTTTGAATGTTTAGTAGTGTAATTTGAAAAGTAAAATCTATTTACAAATATATGTTCCTTCTCTTAAAGAAAATTTGGAAACTTGGAGAAGTCAAGATCCAACGGGTTTGGACCGTCCTTGCTTATACGGTCCAACCGCGGCCCGAACCGTCCGACAATGTCAAACCACCGCCATTAATTGTTTCTCCCTCCCAACACCCAAATCCCCCATTCTCTATCTGGGCAGGTTTGTGGCTGTCGTAATCGCAATAGCCGGTTGACGATGGCGTCCGATCGCAAGATAATCCTGAGGAGCTCCGACGGGGAGACCTTCGAGGTGGACGAGGCGGTGGCGCTGGAGTCGCAGACCATCAGGCACATGATCGAGGACGACTGCGCCGACAACGGGATCCCTCTCCCCAACGTCACCGGGAATATCCTCGCCAAGGTCGTCGAGTACTGCAAGAAGCACGTCGAGGCTGCCGCAGGGAGCAAGTCTGAGGGCCGACCGTCCCCCGCCACCGCCGCGGATGACGACCTTAAGGCGTGGGACGCTGAATTCGTCAAGGTCGATCAGGCCACTCTCTTCGATCTGATACTGGTCAGTCGCTCTCACTACTCTCCGAGGAGCCTAATTTCTGAAAACTTCAATTGCGTGAAATTGGGTGATTCTCGCTTTACCTGTGGCCCGCTTTTCTCAATGAATTGCAGCAACCATTCTTTCTTTTGTTAGCCGTCGTTGCACGAAATTGTTTTATAAGACCAGTATCTTCTATTCTGAAAACTAGATTTCTATGAGAGTCCTTTTTTGCACTTTAAAATTTCATCGAAGCAGATGCTCAAATTCGTGCGTGATTGTTCTAAATCAGGTTCTTTTAGGATTTTCAGCGAGGGGTATATGATTCTAAGATGGTGCGTAATCCTATAGTTTTGCGACTTATTGGTCCCTCTGAAATCAAAGACCAGAGTTAACTTTTTAAGTCTGGACATGTCTCAGAGCACCAATAATTGCTGAGGTTGAACCTTGGGATGGGAAAAAAGGAAAAAAGCTTTCTGGTGGATGAGTAGCGAGTATTATCCGTGGGAAGCAATTTCTCAGTTTATTGTGAATGGAGAAATCCTTGGTAGAAGAGGGCTTCCACACGGGCTGACCTGTTCGCAAACTTGGATTATTCAGGCTACTGGAAATCTGCAACAGTATGCAGTACAATCACTGAAAGAAAGTATTATTCTTTCATCTTCCCTTGCTAGGCTGTGTTCGAACTTGGATTAATCACGCTACTAGGAATCTGCAATACTAGGCCGTACGGTCACCGAAAGAAAGTATCATTCATGGATCTTCTCTTATAATTGTTGCTGGCTTTTCTTTTTCTCCGATCTTGCCATCTTGATCTTCAGGCCTACCAGCTGGCTTATAGGCTAGTTTTGTGAGATGCTTTATTCATTTTATTTCACTGCTAAGAACTTTTGTTGATACTAGATAATCAATTATTAAATCTCCTTTAGCTTCCTTAGTTCTTGATTCATAAATTAGAAGGTTCCCAACAGTGATATGCAGAACTTTTCAGGATGTACAAGTTTCATCGGGTTCACTTGTCTGCATATTTGTATGCATGTTGTTTCATCAACATACAAAGGTGTTAGCTCAGAGGATAAATCAAAGTAGTTTGCTGACTAGCATGTCATTGGAAAGAATGAATGCCGTTTCTAGGTGGTATTTTTCTGCTATAATTAAAAAGCATGCTGCAATCTATTTTGAGGATTAATAAAGTTTAATGAGCAGCTTGGAGGGTTGAAGTTGTGGTTTTAAATCACAGTTAACTGAATTCTAATGTCTGAGAGGTTCCTATGTTAACTTTTATGGTGACTAGCTGAACCGGTAATGAAATGAAATGAGATGAGGATGAGAATCACTTGCTCAGCATGGTGGCCCACTCCTAAGTGCACTGTCTTGTCTGTCATTTCTGTCCTGTCTGTTGGTTTGCTTTCCTTTCCCAGGGCTGATTGTCGATGAAATGTTGAATTGTGTTCTCTAGGGCCATCATTTAAATGAACTTTAATTCTATTGGAAAGTGCATCATTAGCTTATACTTCTCAAACTGTCACTGGAACAGAAGAAGAAAAACAGTTAAAGATACTTAGAAGCTTTACAGGCATATTTGAAGCTTGTCTTGTCTCTTCTCGTTTTACTGCATTAAGAGAGAAGACAGGTTGCCGTACGCACGATCCATAGTCTGCTGCACGAAGAATTTGAAATGTGAATTGATGTTATTGACCATTAACACACCAAAACTCTTCATGCGTGGATTCACATTTTGTGCTTATCTTTAGGCTGCTAATTACCTGAACATCAAGGGCTTGCTGGACCTGACCTGCCAAACTGTGGCCGACATGATAAAGGGTAAGACACCGGAAGAGATTCGCAAAATCTTCAACATCAAGAATGACTTCACGCCCGAGGAAGAGGAAGAGGTTCGAAGAGAAAACCAGTGGGCCTTCGAATGAGAGCAATCAAGCTTAGGAAGCCCAGGTCCGGTCTTTCATACCTTTAGTTTATTGGTTCAAGAGGGTTGGAGTCTCCTATCTGCATCTGCAGTCGGACATTATCGCTCTCTGTTTATTCACCTCCTTATTCGTCACAGCTGTGAAGTTTGTTGGACATTATCGGCTATTATAGATCGCTTGCTCATGTGTCCATTCAGAATAATAATCACCTTATTATCTGTGCTTGTTTTCCTGATAGTTATTCTGATGATGATGGGACTAGAAAATAAAAAGGCCTTGAATGGGGAAAAGAAAAACGACTTAGGCGGAGGACTCCCTTGCATTTTTATGCACGTGTTAAGAAATAAACGGCGACTCGATCATGCATGAAAGTTTACACGGGGATTTTGAGATGTAGAATGGTCCATCTTAGCCTCTAAGTCAATGTGCAGACCATTAACTAAAGCATGTGGGGTTTGTTGGGGGTGCGGGTGATGGTGAAATAAAACCGTAGAATGACAACTTCCCTTTCATGTTGGTGAGGGTTCGGAGATTCTGTTGATCCCTTAAATCGACCGACGATGGGTTGATGGTCTGGCGAGTGAAAGAAGAATCGAAAAGATGAATCTAAACGGCGGAGCGGAGCACATCCCAAAAACGTTAATTCCGTTGCCGGGAATCGAACCCGGGTCTCCTGGGTGAAAGCCAGACATCCTAACCGCTGGACGACAACGGAGTTATTGCTCTGTGTAGCATGCAAAACCACTTCTCTCTCCTTTCAAACGGGGTCAGCCTCTCACCTGTGTTGTTATGTCATATGTGACTTTCTGCCACCTTCCATATATACATATATACATATACATATACATACCCACACACATATATATATATATATATATCCTTCTCCGTCTTGCAAAGGCAGCCTGGTCGAGCTGATCATTGTTTGGAACATTTTACGATCCGGTCGTTGAACTGTTTAGCATATTAAAAAATAATAATAATTTATTAAATTATTTACTTTGATCCACTATTGTTATTAGTTATGAGTCATTTGATTAACACGTTAATACTCGTTATTTACGCCGCACTTGAAGCGAGAATCCATTAATTGAGCAGCTACCACGGAGGTAATAAAACAGATCAGTACAGACAGCAGTGCCTTGGACCGGACGAATTGAGCCGACTGGTACGATTGTGTCCATCCAAGCCAAAAACCTCACTTGTCATTTTACTCAGAGATGTGACCCCATATTCATGTGCACTCCTCGCCTTTGGACGGGCTCAATCTCGATGCATTTTTCCCTTTAATTTTGTCCATGGTGGGACTCTTGTATAAAAGGTGATAGTTCGCAATTTGGAAGCGTCTTACGCATTACTAGAAGACCGACTAGATTTGAACCCGAATTAATCTGTCTGAATATGACCTTGAAAAAAAGAGTAATGATGCATTAGGTTGAAAAGGAAAAAGAAAGGTGATTCAAGGGGCAATATTTAATTGCACTTTCTAATGGCACAACCACCCCGGTTGACCAATGCTGTGTCGCGGACATGGACGAATGATGGCCGGTGAAGTGAAGTGAAGTGAAGTGGGTGGTGGAGGAGTTGCAGCGGAGGAAGGAGAGATGGGAAGGAATTTGTTCGGCTTGTCCTGATTCGAATTTCAAACTAAAGAAGAGTTTTGTAGATGGATAAAATGGTCTTTTCACACAGCCGATCCCACACGAGCAAGTCCCATCGGCCACATCAGCATCATTATTTGGTTACGTCAGTTTTTTTGCTTAAGTCGGATAATTGAACAGAAGGGGTGCTGAACCATGATCCTAAAACTTATCGTTTATAATCTTTTTGTGCAATGCAAAAAAGTCGTGATAAGACTAGTAAGATGATCGTAGTTCGTGCTTTTCTAGATTATTATCCCGAACCTTTGCATTTAAACTAATTTTTTTAACTGAGATCGAATTTTACAATTGCTTTTATTTACTTACCGAGTTTACGGTGAATATTATATCTTGCCAAAAATGACAATCTCACACTCGATCCAGTAAAATATTAGTTGATAATGAATAAAATATAGGTGATTCTATCGAAAACCTAGTATAATTTAAAAAGCTTATCTCATGCAAATCTCAACCAATAAACCAAGTTTTAATAAATGAATAAATTGATATTAATCACCTTACTTGGTGGTAATTGATTTGACAAACTTAAAATAAATCGGAAGAGTGTATGGGAAGATAGAGAGAGCGCACCGACCCGAAAGCTGAATTCACGGTCACGGGAGTAAAATATATTTCATTAACGAACAGCTCAGTAGTTACAATACTCAGAGCGACTATTTATAAGCTATGAGATGATGAAAAAATAAGGAAGTATGATAGTAAATGAATACAGAATCTGACATAAATAAAATCAATATATATATATATATATACTATTATATGCAAACCCATGAGAAGTTTGATGTCTCTTCGTTTCCTATATTTGCATTTAATGTAATTTACATATTAAAATTTACAACATATATAAGATTTCTAGATTTAGGGCAAAACTGTAATTTCATCCGTTTTCCTCACACTCCATATCTACGATCCTAATAGCAAAGACATTTCATTAACTGTTCAGACTCTCATATCTATAGTTATAATAGAAAAAATTTATCACTTTTTTGAAGGAATAATTTGAAATTATAAAAATAAAAAAGTAAAATTGATATAGTATACGGATAAAAATTGAGAATGTTCTACTTGCTATTATAAGTTAACGAATTTTATATGAATCAAATCAATAAATGATATAATTACACGAATTCATCACTGTATTTTACATTTATTTTTTTTGTGCATAGCACGAACCCGTATATAGTATTCCAATATTTAAACTAACGAAAAAAAATCTGAAGTAATTCTATCTCATGGTGATGTAATAAGGAAGAACCGATGAAATTTGTTTGATTAGTGATAATTACGGCTACTGCTCGGATGATTAACATAAATTTACACCTTTATCACAATTTAATTAACTAAAAATTTATCTAAACTAACGTATCTAACTCGATAATCCCACTTCCTGACTTAAGAAAATCAAATCTCCAATAGATCTCCTGCTCCAACACTTTCAGGGAGTCGTACCAATTACCGTACTCAGATTCTCCTCGAATAGTTTGAAGACATTGGATTCACGTCTTCTATTTACGATTTTTCAATGCATTTTGTCATTTCCTTCTTTACCCTTCTAACAGAACCCTTATCTCAAGGCAGGCGAGACAGGGATGCTATAATTCCATTCCACGCGAGTCTATAAGCATAGAGTAGACACGTGCCAATTCCACGTGCCCCGAGACAATGAAGGATACATCGACACCAACGTGCACGTCAACCAAATCAAGTTTATCGAAATTACTTCACGTTCGAGTCGAGATAATTCGGAATTTCGGTAGAAAGATTATCCGTAAGAAAGATTAAGGGGCTCTTTTGTAATTTTACAGAGAAAGATTAAGCCGAATGGATATACAGTACAGTTGATATTACCCTTACAAGCTCGAGGTCAATCGGTCAACACGAAATGACTTCCTTTGCTTCTAGACTAGATGAAATTGAATTTAGAGAGAGCGGGAGCTGGAAGAGTCTGTGTTGTGCTTGAGTTGATTTATTGCAATTAAATGTCTATAATTAGATATAAAAAAAAAGAAGAAATAATTACCAAGTGAAAATAAGATAGGTAGTGTTTGGTTTGGATGTAAAGCGCAGTAGATTACACTGCACTTTACACCGCAGATTACAACGTATGGTTGTAAAATTGACTGTGATATGATATTACATGGGTTAAATCTTTATGGTGCGGTCGGTAAAAACTTAACATCAAAGACACATATTATTCTCTGATTACAAAATTTTATAATCAACTTTACGTTATTCCAAACAGCACAATTTCAGAATCCAAACCATTTTCCAGGGTAATTTTACTATGGCCTTAAATTTTTAATGTAATATCAACTTTTTCCGTAACCTATCAACACTGGAACCAATCGCCCTCGTAGTGTTATCTCTCGGATTGGTTTGGAAGGTGATCTTAAGAAGGCAAGGCTCGTTTCTAATTTACACGCATAGAAAAGTGAAAACAAGATTCTACGTTAATTTCATAAAATGGGTAATAAGTTTGTTTTAAATGAACTTTTCGATATTTATTTCGACCCATTCAGCCTCAAGAATACTGTGCGGTGCAAATAAAAAAAAGATCATCAATTCAATTTTTACTGTATTTTTATTTTCTCTTATTTCTATATCCTTTTAGACTAGGCGCTTATTTTATTTTAAAAAAAAAGGGCTAAAAGGGAAAACATGTTGAAGATTCCTTGTCCCCGAGATGGAACGCTTACACTATATGACAATGTTAATGTATTATCACGAGTAAATAAAATTCAATTATTTTTAGAATTTTTTAATAAAACCTAAAAGAAAGAAAATAAATTCTGAAAGGGAAAAAACAACCATAAAAATGACTTAATTTGATTGGCTCGTGGCACCACTGTCACGTGTTAAGTGTTGTGCCCGTTACATATAAGACTTTCTCCCGATTAACATTTTGAGCTTACTTGATACGTAGGATCTCAAAATTAAATTGTAAAAAATTATTTTACCCCTGTAAAAATAAAAATATGAAATTTTTTTACCCATATATAATTAAATAATAACTTATTATATTTGAATTTTATTTGTCTGACTGCAAGCACCTCTATCTGAACGCTATCGGTGCGGTCGAGCAGCTGTGAACGACTCGAACAACCATAAGAAATTAGAAGCTTGAAAACGAAGTCATTGCCATGGACACGATAAGCTTAATTATGCATTAGGTGGGATACAGCGTGTGACGATTTGCTTTCGAAATAATCTAATGGGGCACAGAAATTAGGGATTAAAAATCTTGGTGGGGGCGCAGAAGGAATTACGGCACAGCGATATCGCTCTCGACTTCAAATTAACAGATATCATACTTGATTCTCGCCAATTGAGACTCTCGTGTCCCTTTATTCATGTCTTCTTGGCGAGTAAATATCCGGTATGTAAAACCCCGTCAGTTCTTGACGAGTGTCAAGCTTTCACGGTTATCTAGAGTCGACTTTACACGTGCCGAGATCTGAACGATAATTCACACAGCGAACTCGTCACGTATTGCACGCTAGATATTTACTCCTCCATCCCCGGACACGAGAGCTTAGCTCACCACGTTATCCATGAACTGTACCAGTGACTGTTTTGCATGTCGCTATTATAAGTGACGCATCATCGTTCTCCTTTCATTAATAATGTCAATTTCATGAACGAGATCTGAAATATTTGCTCACATATTAAAATATTTATCGAATAAATTCACTATATCATCTATGAGCTCGACTAACATAAAAAGATCGTCTTTTTTAAGTGAACACCGGCAGTCCCTTTTTTTTAAAAAAAAATAATTGGGAAGAAAGATGCTGTGGAAGGGAAGGAAAAATGATGGACGAAGCCCACCTCCGAATTGTAAAATATTTTGTCAATATTAATATTGTGGTCCCTAATCTTATCATGTGCACTTTTTCGGCCCCCCAGCTAATCGCCAGCTCCTTCTACAAAGTCGCGCTGCAAAGAGACAAAACTCGACGTATCTTGTTCTACTCCTTGACCGTCAAGCAACCGGATAAAATAATAACCATTTTTCTTTTCTTACATTCAGTTCTTTATTTTGAATCCTTTGAGGAATCTTGAGTTCGAGGAATCTTGCAGCGTGTGCGAACATTGGCTCTGCAGTACTGAGTATTGTTCTGTTTTTTTGACAGCATCGAGGATCGAGGAACAGCTAAATACCGACTCTGCTAGATGAAAAACCAACCCGGCTCGTATTTAGATATTCAACATTCATGGATATTTTTATTTTTTTTTAATATGACAGCATATGCACCAAAAAAAAAAAAAAAAGGAGGAACCCAACTTATTTTAACCTGGGAGAATCAATCGGTCCTGCGTATATGGGGCCCAGTTCCCCGGAGGTACCACCGTGGAATCGCCATAGGGTCCAAGCATCCCACTTCCAGCAGGAAAAAGTTTCTGAGCATAGATATCATTGATTGATACTAACCGATTTTAAAATTTTTACTATAAAACCTAAAAACCATAAAAACAATACTAAAAATAACTGATTCTGATCAGATGGTACTAGTGTAAATATTGTCATAAGATAAAACCGTTGCACAGGAGAGTTTCTCCTCCTGCGGATCCATATGGATGGCCAGGACACATTTCTGTTTTAGACAACAAGCTACGATCCGAAGTGATTCACTGCTGGATTAGGATGAGAATTCGATATGGATATTTGAATGGTGGTTCGATAGCATAGTTCAGTTCAATTATCGGCAGGATATAGAACAGACCGCAGTTTCGGACCCTGCGTTTCCTTTGCCGTCGGATGTCTAACGGACATATACCATGTTAAATACTGTCATTGAGTAGATGGATGCCGTGGCTCCAAACCTAGCATACTGGTGTCGTGTTAGATATACCCAACGAGAGATTAGACTGGGCAACGTTACCAGCTTTCTTATATTCCGGGAGGTTTTATAGGGTTTTACGGGACAGGCCGCTTTAATAAAGTTGATGTTGATTTGTCTAAGATAGAGAGAGAGAGAAAGGAGAAAGCGACAGCAAGAACAATGGTGGAGGAGAGTGGTTCTGGTGATTGAGATATACACATAATTACGTCTTAGAGCGGAGGGTGGGAGTGGGGGGGCCGCACGCTTTTGCTTCTTAAAATGGTGCCGTCAAGGTTCTCCTGTGACCTTTCTTTTCTGGAAGCACAGCAGGCCCCGCCAGAATCCTCAACTGTTCATCCATTTGGTGGCCCCCAAAAAGAGAAAAAACAGGGACAAAATGGAAAGCAACACTAAATTAGTCAAAACCATCTTTCCTGCAACTATGGGCAATAATAAAGAGAGGAGAGATCACTCACCTCGTGGTATTGCCTTCTGAGCTTCGCGTTCTCTTCCTGCAGCTGGATGACTTCGGTCTCCAGATCATTCGTGTAAGCCTGCAGCAGAAGGATCAAGCAGCCATCAGAGCCATGGCGGCCCTCCATGCCGTGGACAACTTTCAAGCACAGCTCGGTCTGCGTCTATCAAGATCCTATGGGAGTTCTATTTACTCGTGGAGTGGAAGGAGGACATCAGTCCTCAAAAGTTTGACCTCCAGTTGCGGACTCTTAGGCCTTGTTACCAAGTGAGGTGATCCAGTGTTTCAATATTCGCTTTCTGCAGGTTCGAATCCTTTCAAGGATCTGTCAAAAAGTTTGCTCACGGGGTTTGGATTTGGAGGATGTCGGTTTCCTAAGCTATATTAAGCTTTTAGGTGGTGTTAGGCTAAGAGGATCAATGTTATAAGCACTGTTTCCGTATTTGCACTTGAATACAAAAGTTCAAATGGCAGGAAGACTGATACCACAACCGCCGGCATTCCTTTTTCCCAACCGAATAAAAATTCTGGGTTGTGGTTTTAGCTCATGGTGAAGAATGGATCCAAGACCGCTAAACCGATGCGCAGAAAAGTTTCCATGGACCTAGTGATGGATTTAGGTGGGCAGAGATTTGACTACGGCACTAAAGTAGAGTCTCAGTAAAAACTCGAACCACCTTCAACAAAATGGTACCTATACCCGAAACCGACACAGGTGGATAGGTTAAGAATACCTAGGGACGCGAGACAACTCTCTCTAAGGAACTCGGCAAAATAGCCCCGTAATTTCGGGAGAAGGGCTGCCTCCTCACAAAGGGGGTCGCAGCGTCCAAGCCCAGGCATCCCTCGAACTTGATAAAATTTATATAAATTTATATAAATTTTACATATATTTTTATTAAGTTATGTTACTCTATTTTTAAATTTTGACATTTTCATTCATATTAACTTTTATTCCTTAGATTAATTTTTTAAATTCATTCCTGATTGGTATGCCATTTTTTCCCTTCTTTTACTCGCTCTTTTCATTTCGATGCTCCAAATTGAGCCAAGGAGAAGTAATCAGTGAGCATTGGAGGAGTGAAACTAGGGGGAATATGGCATACCCGCTTCTTAGCTCTGGAGCGGGCGGCGGACTCTCTGTTCTTCATGAGACGCTTCCTCTTCTGCTCGGAGTGATCATCATCGCCGACCTCCAGGGGCGCCAGCCTGTCTTTGCACAGGAGCGGGTCGTCGCGGGAGCTACAAGCATGGAGCTGCGGTGGTGGGTCGGCCCTGATCTTATCTGGGAAATTATTGCTGGAGTCCGACCTGGAAGCGAGGCTGAGGGCCGTGGCCGGTGGCGGTCTGGGGAAGGCGGCGATGAACGAGTCGACGGTGGATAAATGGCGGGAGGAAGGGTTGGTGCTGTTGTTGTTGTTCTTGTTCTTGTTCTTGTTCTTGTCCCTGTGGAAGGGCCGGGCGAGGAAGTCCTGGAGTGAGACGGAGGCTGTGCCGCCAGTATGGAAGGTAGAGGAGGCTGAACCACGGCCGTGGCGGGGGCGGTCGAGGAGGCAGGAGCGGTCGATCTCTTGCCAGACCTCTTCCATGGTCGACCTAATCATCCATGGGTTGCTTGGGGAAAAGGAGGGGGAAGAGTCAGAGACATTGCTGTCGGTGGAGGACGAGACAGACACGAGAGAGAGAGAGACAGAGGGGTGGAGAGAGAGAGAGTGTGTGAGCAGTGGTGTTGATGTTACTAGCTAGGGTTTTGTGGTTTTACCAGGAAGGAGCTGCTGCAGTTGTCCAGTTCATTGACTCCACTATCGGAGTCCTCGGGGGCCGAGGAAAGAGTGTGTGGGAGATGGAAGCGTAGACCTGAAACAAGAAAATTACATTTTCGTCATGGTCATTCTTAAATTTAAATATTGCCGGAGAAAATATTTTATATGACAAAAATATTATATGATAATATTAATATAATATTATAAATTAATAATATTTAGTTATTCATGAGTTTAATTTTTAGAGTTTTATTTAAAAAAAACTTTAAAATTGCTTAATTTCATAGTTTATAATATCTTTATGTCAAAATTGCTACGTGATATACGGTGCACATGAAACTCTCTCATATTGTAGCGGGTCTTAAGTTGGAGCAAATATTGTATTAAACGACATCACCGTATGACCAATAAAATTCATCTATTTCTAATGTTTTTTTTATAGAATTCATAAAAACAAAAAAGTAATCCTCAAAAATGATTAATTTTATAGATTAGTATCATTATATAAGAACTATCGCGTAATAGTACCGTCACGTTCAGGACTTTCTCATTAAGTCGAGGTTATTTGTGCCCAATGGACTAAAATTTTAAGTAATGATATCTAATTTCCACTTGAGTTTATTTATATTTTCTTAAATTATATTTTATTTTTAACATCCACCCTCATCCTCATCTCATGAGGTGAGGTGACATACATGTCAAGCCATATTACACATCTGCCCTTAACGAAACACGGATCTGATATTTTTCTCTCGCACTTGGAGGGAGAGGAGCAGCCGACATATTTTCTCTCTTCTTCCCCCCTAGGATGGGGATAACACAACTGATTAAGAGGTAAACTTTATCTTCCGTGCTCGGGCTACAACCGATCATCATCGAGGCATTTTCATCTATGGACTGGCTTGGTGATTACAAGTTCAACGTACCACAAGAAATCATGCTTTTACCGACAAAAGTACTACCCAATAAGATGGCTGGAAAGGGAAAAACACATGTAATCCATCGATCAGTTGATTGAGCCTGCAATGAGTTGAGCTTTTGTACACTCGTTTCTCCAATTAATTCAGTTCGAGCTAATATATGAAAGTCGGAGGAATAAAACTATTTCCTTTAGTGGTTCAACCAATCATTTTGTTGGAATGGTCAGGTAATGTTAGGTTATTGTTATCATTGACGATGTTGTCTACTAACTGCATGGGACCCTGTCATGGCTTGGCTTGTATGCCTTACATCTCAACTGGCCATAAGCAATTTGACTTCATCGATCTTTCTAATTCCTTGGATTTCTCTTTGCATCCACGGACGAGGTGATTCACACTTCATACTTCTGTCCCAACTTTCCCATCCATTGAACTTCTTATTCTTGCCTCACCATCTACCGAGAACCCGCACGAGCAACCTAGGGAACTTCTACGGATTCACTTGTTATATTGGCCATGAAGATCCAGCAATGAATAGAAACTGAGAAAGAAGGTCAAGTGCTACACCAGAAGTTCGGTCGGTTTAGAGCGAAGATGCATTAAAAAGCAATCATTTATACTGGACTTTGTGCCAATATGTTTCCATTTCTCTCGCTACTTACTAGGACCATTGACTTGAAAAAAAAGGTTTAGTAGAGTTACACTACTCTTGACATGGATCAAGAAGTTACAGACTTAACTCTGGCCTGTGGAATTCTACGTATTTTTCCTTTCCCTCTTTTCTCCTATTCCCATCGACAGCCACGGGCCTAGTTTATAATTAAAAAAAAAATAAAAAAAGGACTATATCTTCTCCATAATCGAAAATTAAGTGGTGATAAGGAAAAATTGATGTGAGTCTAGAGTCTAGATCTTGGGGCTTAATTACAATAGCTAAATTACCAAACTGGCCAGCCCGTGATAAGGAAGGTTGCAGTTGACCGGTCGTTGTTATCCTCGTTGACTGTTTCCTTCTTGATGAGACCATGGACATTGAGTCCATGGTTAGCCTATGGTAACCTCTCTGCTACCCGTTGATCTCATTACCTTCTGCGTTGAACGTACCCATTAAATACCACATTGACCGAGATAAAAAAAAATAGTTATGAGTTTATAAGAAAATTAGGTATCCGTCACCTGATAGTTTAAATTTTTGAACGGAAACTTGCTCAGTCACTTGTAAGACCGACTAACTACGGTAGTCTGACATAAAGGTGAATTAATTAACGGAAAATTAAATGATTTGACAGTTACAGTTAAAGTTCAAATAAAGTTCATTTCTCAACTTAGAGAAGATAGAAGAGGTCGAAGATCAGACTATCCGCTTACATCTTCTTCTCAACATAAACAGATCAGCCAGAAAGAGGTTCGTGTGGAAGAGCCAAACATTGTGATTTAGAAGATTCTCAGATTTAGAAGGTTCGTTAGGGAGACTCCTGGATACCTAGGAATCAAAAGTGTAAGGCAATACCAAAATCACCAAGGAGGAGCGAGGTCCTTATTCTAGAGAAATTCTTGGCTGATTCCAGTGCACTGGGTCATTCAATGATCGACATGTGTGAAAATTGGCCCCACTCAAGTTCTTCCACCACCCCCCCCCCCTATTGCGGCTTCCTTCCCGTTCCTCCCAGCCCTTTCTCTATTTTCTCTCAGCAACTAGTGTTGTTAAATGGGCCGGTTCGGCCCGGAACCTGCTCCTGTGAACCGTGAACCGGACCGGACCAGTCACTAACCGTAATCGGCCTGCCCCCTATGGGCTGAGGCATGGTTACGGGTTGGGTTGACAAAATCGACCCGTTGAACCAGAACCGGATCGGACCGTTATAGACCCGTAACCGTGACCTTGAATAGTTACCAAAAAAAAAAAAGAGATAGCTTGTAACGCCCAACGGTCAAATGCCAGCGGGCCCCACATCCATCCCACCCCAACCAGTGGGCCCCACGTCCACCCCACCCCCAACCAGTGGGCCCCATGTCCCCTACACCAGACAAATGGCAACTGGGCAATGGCCCCACGCCCCCCAACGTCTCCCTTTTTTTAAAAAATATTTTTTAATTTATATTATATCTAAAATATTATAACTACTCAACATATTTATCAATAAGTAATTTTTTTAAATTGAAATATTTATTTTTTAATTTTATTTAAAAACAAATAATTCAAGTTTATTTGAAAATACTAAAAATTTAACATACGTTAATAATATTAGTTATATAATATTGAATGTAAAAATATAAGTAAAATATGATTAGTTTAATTGTTAAGATTCTTGATTTTTAAAATGAAGACTTGAGTTCGAATCCTAACAATAAAATCTTTTATTTTATTTTAAAATCATAAAACCATAAAAAAATCAAAAAAAAATAAAAAATTACCCGGTTTAGACCGGCCCGTTTATGTGATGGTTCCGGTCCGGGTCACTCAGGCCCGAACCGTCGACCCGGACCGGAACCGGCCCGTCTAACAACACTATTAGCAACCTTACCCCCTTCTCCCGTCGCTGCTTCCTTCCCTCAATAATCCCGGGTGGCGATGTCAAGCTTCCGATGACCAGCTTCTGTCGGAATCCCAAACTTCTCTTCCAGTGACTCCATCGCTTCCCCTCGATCTCCGACCTCCGCAGATCGCACCTCTCTTTGACATTGCCTTCTGAAAATCAAGATGTTGGGATGGATCAGTGATGTCGAGGTTAGACATCACTGGAGATGGAAGTGCTTGGTCGTGATCGGAGAGAGGAAGCATACGACTAGGCAAGGGAAGAAAGCCGGCAAAGGAGAGAGAAGGTAGTGGGAGAAACTGGGTTTTAAAATATTTAGTGGGGCCCAATTTTTACACATGTCGATCATTGAATGGCCTAGTGCACTGATGAGCTGGTGCACTAGAATCAGCGAAGAATTTCTCCTCACTCTAGTTTTTTTTTTTTTTTTGATAAGGTATTTGAGCACCTTTTAAGCCTCCTTGGGGGTTACGATACCTTCTTTATCGGGGTACATGTAATAGCCCGCAAACCACGACAAGTTCGAATGCTATAAAGTCCCTACCCTTGAGAGAATGTGTTTGTTGAGAGTCGAACTTGGGAGGTTTGGGACCCCCAACACCCTACCGGCAGGGCTGTCCTTATTCTACATGATGCTGCTGCTTGGAAGACTGATGGTAAATGTGCAGCAGATGGGCCCTAGCATCCAGCCCATAAAGCCTGGCGGGCCTTATGGCCCAGAACCAATTCACTGGGCCTCATTTTTCTTTACAATGATACCTTTCATGGACGTCATCAATTATCTGACTAAATATTCAGCTTCTAATACATAAATTTTTTTATAATTCTTGAGTGTTAATTTTAAACGTATTAATATTTAAATAATAATTTACACGATAAATATACTTAATTATTTTAATTTTGAAAATAAACTTTATAGTGCAATATCTAAATAATAATTTACTTATTGAACTCTTGTACTTGCTCCAATTACACGTGCTTGTGAGACCGGTCCAACTGTCTTGTCCTTTTCCAAATCAATCATCGACCAGGTTAGCCTTCCTAACTTTGGAAGTATTCACATTATTATCGTCCGATGTGTCAGACTTCCCCCAATAAAGTTTTTTTTTTAATGGTTTTACTCCAAATGAATTGCAGGGACTGACACGTGGCAACAAGCCTTTGATGGGATCCACGAGTGTCCTGCGTGCGCTGTCGGTCCTCGCAGACGCGAAGGCAGAAGAAGCTTCACAGAAATTTCACGAGAAACTCATCTTCTTCCAATCTCTCCCCAGTCTAAAAGGGCAAAAAGGGAAAACTCTCATTGCATTGGCATGGCAAAAGCGAAAATATAAACCAAGATAAGGTTGGATTAATGGTACTTACTAATCCCAAAATAAGTGATGTTATGGTCAATATCTAAATTAGAACGATCGACGAGAATTTTTTTAAATATTTCTATTTAATTACAGATTAATTGTGAGGTGCACATCAGTTTATCATGGAATATTGTCGTGGAGTTATCCTATCAACCGTGGAAGATCCGGGGCCCAAGGGCGTCCAAACTTATCGGGCAAAAGCTGTAGAAAAAGATTCCTCCCTCGAGATTTTTGCATTCCTGTGCCATTTACGTCTCTCTCTCTCTCTCTCTATAGAGATAATCCACCATTGTTGCTCAGTGACCGCACAGTTGGAGTCGGAGCTCTGCGTTCGATCGAGTAAGTCCTCAGTGTCCTGTCCACTCTGCTAGATAGAACTCCCCGGTAGTTAGTGGTTGCTGTTTACGTCGGACGAACTTCTGAGTTTCCTGTCTGATGATTCGTCCACGCGAGTTGATGATCTTCTCGCTTGTTCATTGATGGTATTGTCGTCAGACGGTTGATTCTGTTCCGGATCGCTTAGCTTTGACTCTGTTTCAGAGACTTGTGATAGCGAAATGCTCTTTCCTCCTCCCTCTTTGATACGTTCGAGCCTGTGATTGCCGCTAAAGTCCAGTGAATTCCAGTTTCACATCCTTTTTTATTCTCGTTGTGATTGTCGTAAAGGCTCCCAGTGTTTGAACATCTGATGGGGGTTAGATTTTGCTACTTGTGCGTGGTGGTTACTGTTCTTTGCCTGTTATACGGAGAGAGGCGGGCAAAAACTGCTCGAACTTCTGTCATGCGGTTGAACCATAGCCAAAAGCCATGAATTTTTCCTTTGCCTGATGCAGTTCTGTGAAGGTAAGCTGTGGCTGTTTTCTTTCTCTAAAGCTAGATTTTTAAGATGGGAGCGGCTAAGGTCTCTGACATGGAGGAGGGAACTCTTGAGATTGGCATGGGTAAGCCCTTTATTCCTTCGGCCTCCTTTATTCGTACTAGCTTCTGACATTAAAATATTCCTCACCTTTTTCATCACGCTGCTGATTCTTCTTTAGTACGACAGACTTTGGAGGGTTGCATTTTAAATATTGTATATGGAAAAAGGGGAAAGAAGCGGATTTAACGGCCTGTTAGCCAGTTGCTACACTGAAGTTGACCAAACCTATAGATTTATAATCAAACTTTTATTTCACCTTGCTAATGAAACGAGAGAGCTTCTCTCCGTCAAATATGAAATTGCTTGTGCATCAGCTTTAGTCCATTTACCTTATTATAAATTATGTTTGAAAGCTCATATCCACTTTTGCAATTGATAGAGTACAGAACAGTCTCGGGAGTTGCTGGGCCACTGGTTATTCTGGATAAAGTTAAGGTAGACTGTTTAGTTTCTGGTCAATTCTGGCAGTTTGGGTTCCTCTGGCATGCCGGTTAGATACATATCATTTAATTTGTGATTTTTCAGGGTCCAAAATATCAGGAGATTGTTAATATCCGACTGGGAGACGGAACAATTAGGCGTGGTCAAGTACTAGAAGTTGATGGGGAGAAAGCTGTTGTGCAGGTTTACTGTTTTATCCTGCAGCTGCTGTTTTTTCACAAGACAGAAGATTCAGTTCAGTCTTTGTTTTCTGAGTGACCTTCACTTTTTCTGTGCTAGGTTTTCGAAGGGACATCTGGAATTGACAACAAATACACAACAGTTCAGTTCACTGGAGAGGTATTCTTTTGCTGTCGTTCTTTGAACCTAGGAAAGGTGGTGATCAAACTAAGTGCATATTCTGATAGATTGAGCGTACATGCTGTCGAGCTATGATGGAACACAATTTGGCTTAATTTCAGTCATTCAAAATGTGGTTTCTTCCAATCCCAATTATTAGTAGGTTTTTGTCCCCACGTTTCTCATTTTTCTGAGAATCAATTCTTTGATTACTTGAGCATTCAAAACTCAATCCCTTAGCATGGTTATACCAGACATACCAGGGTACGGTCGTTTGAGTATTGAAATATATGCAGGTTCTGCAAACACCAGTATCACTTGATATGCTCGGCCGTATTTTTAACGGTTCTGGGAAGCCTATTGATAATGGTCCTCCAATCTTGCCCGAGGCGTACCTTGATATATCTGGTGAGCAATATCTGGGGAAATAATCTTGGTTGGTCATTGCACAATCTAATACTTTACTTATGCTGAATATATCTAGAGATGCAATATTTTTTAATGTCTCTTTAAGCATGTTTTCTCTAAATGAACTTTTCGTCTGACCTCAGGAAGTTCTATAAATCCAAGTGAGAGAACGTATCCTGAAGAGATGATACAGACAGGAATTTCTACCATTGATGTCATGAACTCCATAGCCCGTGGGCAGAAGATCCCTCTGTTTTCTGCTGCTGGTCTTCCACACAATGAAATAGCAGCTCAGATCTGTCGCCAGGCTGGTCTGGTCAAACGATTGGAGAAGTCTGATGGCATTAAGGTATTTTGGCAGCTTGCCCTGAGCATCGCAATGAACTGCTGTTGAAAAGTTTATTTTCAATGTGATCTGACTGACTGATGTGCTCTTTAGCCTGACTCATAAATGCTGTGTCTGTTCACTTGGAGGCAACATAGCAATTTTTGTGTCTAATTATCTGGGCATGAATTTCCTTGTAGGATAATGAGGAGGACAATTTTGCCATTGTATTTGCAGCTATGGGGGTAAACATGGAGACTGCTCAGTTCTTCAAGCGTGATTTTGAGGAAAATGGATCGATGGAGAGAGTGACTCTTTTCTTAAATCTGGTAATTCTGGATGAGATAGTACATGATGCATACATTAGTTTCTTTCCATTACAGCTTCTCTGGCCTATCTTCTGTCCATTTCACAATGTTTAGAACAAAATTATATAAATAGCTTGACTGATATTTTTCCAATGTATATTTTGTCTTTTCTGAGGCTTGGTACTTGTGCAGGCCAATGATCCCACAATTGAACGCATCATCACTCCTCGAATTGCTCTCACCACTGCTGAATACTTGGCTTACGAATGCGGGAAACATGTTCTGGTCATACTAACAGACATGAGTTCTTATGCTGATGCTCTGCGTGAGGTAATACCTCTTCCTGTCTTTTATCTCACAACTCTATTTCTCTCAGATCCCTTCTCCGTTGTTAAGTCTTGAACAAGAGCCCTTTAGTGTCTGCACTTCAATTTTGACCAGCTTTATTTTCCTTCATTCATTCATTTCTTACATAGGATCCTCGAGTCGATCCATCTTCACATTATCATTGAAGTGCAGGTGTCTGCTGCTCGGGAAGAGGTGCCAGGAAGGCGTGGCTATCCTGGGTATATGTACACCGACCTGGCAACAATTTATGAGCGTGCAGGACGCATTGAAGGGCGAAAGGGCTCTATCACTCAAATTCCTATTTTAACAATGCCAAATGATGGTAACTAACTGCTGATTCGATTTTTATCACCAAAAGCCTCCAACATTGGTTTGTTGTGGCCAATATTATCGATACTTCTTGTCACACGCTGTTCACCTGACAACTCTCAATCTTCTATGCCTTCCAATCTATCAGATATTACACACCCAACTCCTGATCTCACTGGTTATATCACTGAGGGGCAAATTTATATTGATAGACAGCTATATAATCGACAGGTTAGTTGGCAGTACGGGTTGGTATATAGTCTTACATATGAGAAATTGTCCTTTTTCTTTTATTTAATGGCTGCCTTGTGTCTTTGCTGTTCGAGTATTTGATCAGTCACACTCATTTGGTCAGTGTTCATGATTGGAACAGATTTATCCCCCGATCAACGTTCTCCCATCTCTTTCTCGACTAATGAAGGTAGACGTCATAATCCTCTTTCGCTTGTTCAGATTCTTTGGTTCTAATATGAGTGCATGATTTCCTATTCCACATTATCTTTGCTTCTGCAGAGTGCTATCGGTGAGGGAATGACTCGTCGAGACCATGCTGATGTTTCCAACCAGGTCTTCTCTTCAAAAAGACAACAGCTCGATCTTCTCATCAACATTGCAAGTTCACTAATACCTGTGCTCTTATTTGTTTGAATTCAGCTGTATGCGAATTATGCTATTGGAAAAGATGTCCAGGCAATGAAAGCTGTGGTTGGAGAAGAAGCCCTCTCTTCTGAGGATCTGGTCTCTCTCTTCTCCTCTCTGTCTCTTCTTTTACAGCTAATATCCAGGAGCTACTAACATCACTTTTCCTCCTTCCTTCTGGGCTATCTTGTTCAGCTTTACTTGGAGTTCCTGGAAAAGTTCGAGAGGAAATTCGTGACTCAGGGTGCTTATGATACCCGCAACATCTTCCAGTCCCTCGACCTGGCATGGACCTTGCTCCGTATATTCCCTCGCGAGCTGCTCCACCGTATACCGGCAAAGACCCTCGACCTATTCTATAGCCGTGAATCGACAAGCTGATCATGCAATCTCAGCCCTCCCCGCTTTAAGCTAAACCAGCTCCCAATATTTTATATATATTTGAGATCATTGTCAGGTTTTCCGCTAGTTCAGTTTGGCCAGCCAGGAAGTTGCACTTAGCCCGATCCATTGGGTTGCCGTTACGGACAACATCGGCCTGTGTTCATTCATCGGTTGGTTCTTGTCTGTCTATTATTATCTGAAACATCTGTTCTTGTCTGTCTAGTATATCTGGAACATCTGTTGAGTCGAAACTGCGCAACCGGGTCTTTCAAGAGAATCTTTTACGTATTATAGAATTTTTTTTCAGAAAGAATCATGAATATGTTCACAATTGCCTGCAAAGAACCGCTTCTAAGCCACTATGCCAGATCCTAAACCCGATTGAGCTTCTTTCGTATAACAACGCACCTGCATAGCGGGCAGGAATCATGCCGACGGAGCCACTTATTGATGCAGGGTCGATGAAACAAGTGGTGACAGCAGGGGAGCTTTCGGGCCACCTCCCTGAGCTCGAAATCCTGCCACGGAAATGTAGTTGGAGTCGATATGAGACGAGATTTACTGGGACAAATTTAACTGAGGACGGGAAGGAGAATAGTATAAACCGAACCTGAAGGCAGATGGGACAGCAAAGTCGGTTCCCTGAAGAATCGATCAAGTCGTTCCTTGCTATTCTGGTCCTCAGAATCCTCTCCTCGTCTGAATCTTTCAGTTCTTTGACATGTTTTACAGAAGCATCCAGTGAGGCAACATTGTCTGCAGTGGCTGAAGGGTCGTGCCGCTCTCGAAGTAGCTTTCGGGCAACGCGGATCAATGCGGAGTCGAACTGTCAAAGGGCAACGGTTAGAACTTTGGGACGAAAAAATTCAAGACTTTCATCGCGAAGTCGAGAGAATCGAGATAAGAGGGGTTTATGAGAGACTGGAAGCTCACAAAGGTGCCAAACAAGCAGAATCTGTTGCCTCCTGGGAGGAAGAAAGCAATGGAAACCTTGAATAGCTCGACGGAGAAGAGAACTCCGACCACGGCCCCGACCACGGCTCTGTGGAGGAACCTGCTTTCGGATTTTAACCCAGTCAGAGACCCGGCAATCGCTCCAAGCGTCCCACCTACTGCAAATCAATCAAGACACGTATACGTAATCACCCTTATTTCTCCACTCACACCACGGAAGATCCTTGGATGAACTCGGTTTTCCTGACACAGTCCCTAGGACAGAAGGAGAACACGAACCTAGCGCGAAGAAGGTGGCAAGGGCCGTGTACACGAGCGAGCAGACAGCAGCGGAAGCTCCATAGACACAGAGCTTCAGCATCTTCTCGGTGAATTCCCGGGACGAGGAATGGGAAACAACGCCCCGCATCTTCAACCGGGAATTAATCAGCAGCCGATGTTTATCTTCTTTCCCTTCTCCTTTCCGGTGCTTGGATCGAATATGGCGTTCGGAGGACCAATGCCTTGGTGGAAACGGAACTCCACTGTCCGAGTTGGAAGGGCTTATAAACATGGGAGGAAGGCAAGCGTTATGGGAATTTGCAAGGAAAAGAAGCCTCCACTCGTTCCCATGGAATGGCGTGACTCAACTAACATCTGATCTGAGCACTCGGAAAGGAATGGTCAAAGTCGTCGACGAACCTTCGGTTTGTCTTCGTCCCTCTTCGGTTCTGTCCTCATTTATCTGTCTGTCTGTTCATAGGAGAATTTTCAGCATTGGAAGCTTCTGAAATTCTAGTTTGAATATCCTTCGAATTCTATACAGCAACTGCATCTGCTTCTACCTACACTCTTCATGGTCACCCATAACATCCATAATCGAGTCTAGTCTAGTCGTCCCAGGTAAAACTATCTCAATTATGATTTTTCTCAACCTGTTAAAGTTGAATCCAAGGTCTTAACTGGGAGAGGAAGTGTTGTACCATATATGGTGCATCTGCTTGCTACATTTTTCTGTTTGCACCAATTGGTATTCAGTAGTCTAATATGTCTCGAATAATCTAAGTTTGTAAGGATTAAAGCTTTCCAAATCAAAAATTTTCTCCATTTACAGTACTCAAACGTGTGACCTTACTCAAAGAAAAAGTCAAGAACAGGCACCAAACAAGCTCGGCTAAATCTTCATGGTGCATCTGCGGCATGTAGGAATTAAACAAACGAAAGCAAGACAGGCAACAACCCAAGGTCAGCGTCGGCCGCACTTGCTAGAAATAGGAAGTTGAAACTACTCATTTTCTGGGGTCTCAGACTCAAGTCCCGGCGGGAGTTGGGAGAAGATGGAAGGTAGCTTTTGTGAATATGCAAGATGCAAGCATATAGATGGCATGCTCGGATTGATCGTGGAGGAAGTATAACAGGTTTGGAACCGACACTACCGTCTTGAAGGAAAAGGGCAAGGTGCAATTCAGTAGAGTAATCTATTCCTTCCGGATTTGCTAATCTTGCAGTCAGAGAGTTGGTAATTGATTTGCCGGTCCTATTGTTGAGAATGTGGGCATGAATGAGATGATGAATTACAGCTCAAAGAATGTGAGATACAGGCAGGAAATTTCCCGAGTGTCTGAATCTGCTTCAGTGGGAACTAATGTACTGTGCTTTCTTGCAATGCAAGTCCTCAAGGCTGGGAGTCAGGAAATGAGTCCGCCGTTTTTCCAAGTGCAGAGATGAAATGGTTAAAATCTCCCGTCGACCCATCAACACAAAATCTTGAACAGCAGAGTGCTGTAACTCTTCTGTTCTGAGTAATGAAATTGTCCGGGAATCCTCGATATGCTCAAGAAGGGGATGAACTGCTGAGACGTGCTTACCGTTTACCATTTCAGTGGCCCTGCATGTCGAGCATCTCATCGAGATTTTTCACCCTCTCCAACCCGTCGCTTATCAAGAAATGGATCCTCTGCCTGTCGTTGCAGTCTCGGTTCTTCTCAATCTCTTGCCTAATTGTCTGCCTCAATTCAGCTGTAAGATCCAACCATTTGTGTGCATTTTCAGCACAATCAGATAGAGCAGCCAAGCTCCCATTTCCATAATAGTGAGGAATAAAGCCATTTATGGAACAAAGAAGCAGAAAATCAGGAATTCGAGCACTCTAACAATGAACGGATACTAATAATCAAAATCTTTGCACGAGATATAATGGTTTAAGAGAGAAGCATAACCTTGAGCATGATCAGGTGCTCTTCGAGTGATCCGCAGAGCTTGGCGGTAAAGCTTCAGTACTCTAGCTCGGAGGAGGAAATCCTGCAGACTTAAGGAAGGAACCATAACAGATTCGATCCTTCAGCAAATAAGAGTTCTCACTTCAGAATCAGATACGATCCGTGACTAAAGAACCTCAGCTGTGAATTAACCGAAGGTGGAACATAGTAAAAGTACAGACAGTGCGCATGATCAAGCATACAGATGCTATTGATCTATTACAGAGTAGAGTGACTAACGACGGTCAGGTGCACGGCCAGTTCAGTTCAAAAGCCCTAGAGCTGCTACGAGCAAAATGTCGAAGCAAAATTGGACAATCTTTGCATCTTAAGGGATCTAGAAACAACCATTCCATGGCAGCATTCGATCTCCATGCCCAGTATGATAAGAACGGGGAGCTACACGACGTATTTACTCAGAAAGTAGAGCAGAAATCTAGAAATTAACAGAATCCCTAGTAGAGGAAATTGTCCACCTCTTTCACTCCAGCTGAGCGACAGCACAGCCACCTTGGGGGCGTCAGAGAAGTTGAATACCCGCGCAGATGAGGTAGACGTCGCCGAGGAGAGGCGCAGCCGGCTGATGCAACAGCCGAGGGAAGTTGAAACTTCTTCGGTTCAGGAAAAAGGGAGGGAGGAGATGGGAGGAGAGGAAAGAGCCCGTGAAAATGGGCTGGGCCTACAAAATGGGTAGGAAGAATTTAATCAGGCCCATTACTAATTGCTTAAATTCAATCCGGCCCAATCCGCTTCAATTCAATCATTACATTTTGGGTTTGATATGACGCGGATGCTTTGTCAGTTCGATGATAATTTAACATGGTCAAGTGTGAAAGTCATCGCCAGTAAGTTGAATCCATAGATGAGAAAATTCACCGCTGGGAATTCCTGGTTCGTGATTAGTTATTAATGGTAGATTGTCATGACATGTAGTAAATAAATATTAAAAATATATAAAAACAATTCTATAAATATAGGAGTTGGTCGGTCATCTATTAACTTAAATTCTTGAACCAAGTTGACTTTGTCTATTTTTAAGTTTAATACAAAATTTAACATGATGACATCAAGAGTAAATCCAGGCATTATGAGTCCAATCCTGTCATAATCATCATATTCATTCCATCCCTCCATCCGTGCGTTAACATGTTATCTTCGCGTCTCATCAAAAGTAAAGTTATTTGGATATTACCATTTTTTTAAGTTAAATTTTTACATCGAATAAGGATTTAATCTCGTAAAGTATTAAAATCCACTTGGACTTATATGAGTCTCGAACTCATATTCACCTAAAAGTCTAAACTATTAGGCGGTGATATACAATTTTCTCATAAATTCAAGTTTCTTATTCAATTTAGTCGATGTAGGGTTTAACTCTCAACACCCCGCCATCAACAACTGGCATCGAGTAGGACATTTTTCTTCCAGTCTTGGGCAAGGGAACATATTACCACGAGATGGGCCTTCTCTTCCGTCTTCTGGCTAACACACGAGTCAAACTCTTTCTTTCAGTCTGACTTAACAGGTCATGAGTTCCACGCTCGAGTCTAACGTGGTGTGAGTTCAGGATCGATTCGTTCTGATACAGTATTAAAATCCACTTGCGCCTATAAAAGTCTCGAGCTTTTATCCACCTACAAGCTTAAACTATTAGATGGAGGTACTCAATTATCTTATAAATCCAAGTTTCTTATTCAATTTAGTCGACGTGGGATTTAACTCTCAAGATAAAGTGAAGTTTAGCATGCATTCATGCGGATACCATTTGGATGAAAACAATGAGAAATTATTATATGTAACGGATATATCACGTGATACTGTATTACGAGAATCCAGTAGAAATTCATTTTTTTTTTTGGTCAGATTGTACTCGTAGACTTGAAACAATCTCTGTTGATATATTGAGCAATCATTTACATATAAGTATACATGTATATATGTTCCTTTGACCGGCTTCGTTGCAAAAATGGACTTTGAAAACCTTACTCGTTCGAGCAATATAGAAAAATGCTGAGGACTATTAGCATTCCAGTTGCCTGAAAATTCAAAACACTGCATTGAAAAACATTCGATCGACTTGAAAGGTCGTGTATATGACCACCAAGAAAGGTCAAACATACGATCGCAAAAGATTGTCGCAGGAACTCGGATCTTCACATTGAGTACGTAAAACTCGTAAATAATTCACAGACGAAGAGTCGGGATTCACGTAAATTCATAATAATACCAGGTAATTCTTGGCAAGATCTTCATTTTTTCCTTTTTTTTTCTTAAGTGTGCAAAAGGATCGCATGCATATAGAATGAATATAAAGATTAAATTTTTATTCTTTTTGTTATTATTATATCTTGTTAAAATATAAATATTATATCGAAGAATTAACAAATTAAAACCTGATTTATAAGAAAAATGATACCGTTAACTTATTGATTTGAACTTTTAAAATAGATATGAGTTCAATTTTTTTTGGACCGAATGGGTATTTCATGTATCTCGTACCAGCCTTGAGAAACTGACCAAATATGTAACGTGACGTGACGTCTATGTCTCTTTCTCTTCCCGGCGTCATCTTGACATTGTCAAGCCCACAACATTAGCCTTGACATAAAGTTAGTCTCCCCCTCAAATCTCTCACGTTTATTTATAAATTTTTGAAAGTGACATAAAATTAATTTGATGATCTTAGTAGTGTCGCTTAGATTCCTTTTCTTGATTTATTTCAAATTTCTTCCCTCTTACTCGTCTTCAACCTCTTCTGATCTTCCTCCAACCCGCTCCGTGTCTTTCTCCAGCTGATTATCCAAAACAATGGAGAGAGAGAAGCAACCAAAGCCCGACAAGGGGAGCAGCTGGAGCAGTAAGCTTCTCAAGTTCATTCCCAGGGCAGCCGCATCCGCCGTCTCCTTCCAGACGCGGCCCTTCGGCACCGGGCGATCGTCGGAGGGTAACTACAATAAGAGGACTCTTATCCACACGTCCTCCTCCCTGGAACCGAACGCGAACCACCTCTGGACGAAGTCCCAGGTCGGGAAAGGATTCTCCGGCCCGCTGACTGTCTCGATCATCCCCACCGAGGCCCGGCGGAGGCCGAAGCATGATGAAGCGGCCGATTTCGGTACGGCGGAGCCTGTCTCCCCGAAGGTCTCCTGCATGGCCAAATCAAGCACAGGAAGAAGAAGTGCAAACAGGAGGATGATAGACTTCGAAGGAAAGGTCCTTCGCCGCCGACGAGGCAGGCGTCGGCAATCCGGATGATCTTTGGAGGAGGGAAGCAGAGGAGAGCAGGCGAAGAGCCCACCGGCAAAAAGGTTGATTCGGCGGCGGAGCTGGCTGGGCTCTCGGATAGGGCGCCGCCAGCGCTAGGCCAGATAAGGCGGTTTGCAAGTAGCAGGAAGGTGTTCGCCGGGTTTGACTGGTCGGAGGCGCAAGTGGCGCCGGTGGACTCGGAGCGGAGGGACCGCCACTTGGATGAAGAAGAAGAAGAGGAAGAGGAGGTGATGATTCCCTTCTCGGCCCCGATTTCGGTCGGTGGAGGAGGTGAAGTCGGAGGCGGAGCAGGAGTGAAATTGCCGCCGAGGAAGGAGATCAACCTGTGGAAGAGGAGGACTATGGCCCCACCTCGGCCTCTACGGTTGCACCCATCGAACGGCAAGAATTAACGGACTTCGTCGGTCCACTTCTCGGTGTCGTGAATTACGTTTGTTTTTTGATAAATTGTGTTTTATAATTAGCAATTTGGCATTAATCCTTGTGTATACAATTCAAAACATAAATATCGATCGTCCAATTTCAATTAGCATTATTCTTTCCTTTCTTTCGAGCATAGTTTTCAAAACCAGACCGGACCGGAAACCGGTCAAGCTATGGGTTCTTGGGTTCAACCGGGGTTCAATGGGTCTAACCGAATTTTTACAAATAATACTTATAATAGTATAAAATTAGTAATATGAATGTAAGATTATTATATTATATACATTAATTTATAATTTCAACTTTACAAATAAGATTGTTATATTCTATACATTAATTTAGAGCTTATATTTCCTTTTTTTCTATTTTTGACTCCTATTTTTTATTTTTTATTTTTTTCATTGACCAGTTTCTTGACCGGTTCTTATGGGTTCAGTGAAAATCCGGTCAGACTGGCCGGTTCATACTATCCAACCCGATCCTTGATGTAAATGGAGTAATTAGTGAAACCGAACCGGGCTGGTATCCGGTTCCCGGTCCGACCGGACGGTCCGGTCCGATTTTTAAAACTATGCTTTCGAGGGAATCATAATCCCATAAAAATATGAAAAATATAAAGAATATGAAAATTTTCAATAGACATAATTAATTTAAAATCTCTTGATTTTCTTTTCACGCGGGAGGTTATAAAGTGAAGGAGGATCCCGTTAATAAGAATTAGATACAGGTACTACGCATGAAAAAATAAAAATCAATAAATATGAAACAATGTGTAGAATTCGTATCATTATATCATTTGTTTATATATATAAATCTGAACCGTTAATGAAATATCTTTCCTGTGAGTATCGTAGATATATGGTGAGAGGAAAATGAATGAAACTATTATTTTACCATTGATCAGAAAATCGGATATATGCCATAAATTTTAATAAATTATAATAAGAGCAAATACGGAAAATGAAAAGGATACCAAAAAATTTCCACACATTTACATGTAATAGTATAGATTAAACTCAAGATGTTTATTTCATCACAAGTGAAAAATGATATGATTGCATAAAAATCACTTTGTTATAAAGGGGTAAAACTAAAGGGGAACAAGAGGCAAATTTGAGCATAGATTGTGGTCCAAAAATGATTAATATGGAGCATTTAGAATAAGAACCACCGTACTAAGATTAATATTCTCTCTCTCTTTTTTTTCCTTCCATAAGTAGGGTTCCATATTCTAATTATTAGAGATATAGTTTGTTATTAATTAGAAAATAGAATATTTGAAAAAATAATAATGTGTCAGGTAAATATGTTAGTGGATAATTTTTGAAAATTTCAAATATCCCTTTAATATTATTTTAATATTTTGAATTGATTTATTTCATAGTTTATTCAATATAAAAAGGTTGATGTCCAGATAATTCTTGAGTTTCTGAGTAAAATAAATATCTTAATTTGGAATGTGGCCATCACTTTATTTTTCTCGATATCTATATCTCTTCTTTTCATTTTATTTTGAAATTCATCAGCTATAAATGTTGTCGAGGGCTATCAATTAGGGATGGTGATACAGTGGGACAGGTATTCGAACCTATCCCACACCCTTCATCAACCCATTTATGAGAATAAATAATTATTATCTACTATGATACAAATTTATATATTTATAACAGTGTGATCAAATAAATTTAAATAAATTAAGAATTTACACAATTTCAATAAAATAAAACTATTATTATCCAATTTATTAAGATAAAATTATTTATAAATTAAGTAAAATTAATTTTAAGATATATTATTATATTATATAATATGAATGGAGTGGGCGGGGCGACAAGCAGACCCAAACCCGCTTTGATCCGGGCACGGGTCGGGTCGGGGATCCCAGGGTGGGGGTGGGGGCCTAGGCAGGTCTCGATTCTGAACCCATGCACGTGTTGGGTTGGACGTCCAGGACGGGTTGAACTGAAGTTTACTGACCCAAAAGAAGTAAATCACAGTTCGGGAAAATGAGTTACCCGATAATTATTTTTTTAAAAAAAAAGTTGTCAAATTGACAATTCACAACTTCAACGACCATCGGTCAACACAATATCTCGGTGCTCAAATGCAAGTAAGTCTATTACAATCAAAACATAAACCAACATCAAATACAAATTCAACACAGCATGATCAGATCGGCCCCAATTAATATCCTACATGTGATATGCAGGATATTAATTTTTGGTGGAGAAAATCAAAGTTAAAAGGAAGGTTAAAGAAATAAAGAAATATGAGTTGGAGTGAGATGGATGACAAATAAGATTTTTTAGAAGTGACATGGAAGACATGTAGGATATTAATGGGGGATGTTGCCACTTCAACACTTTTTTTTTTTTTTTTGGTCGCCAGCCACGGTATCCAAGCAGGCCCCACCAGCGGTGAGATGACATCTTTCAGCCAACCATACTTGACTAATCCGTTGGTCGCCCCGGGTCGCACGCCTGGCAATGGCGGGTGAGGCTCCCAAGAGGGGTGTCTGCGTACGTGAGGTCTCGAACCTGAGACCTCCTTAAGCGGCACCGAGCTGCTTACCACTCGGCCCAACCCCTCTTGGTTGCCACTTCAACACTTTGGAGACTAGGATGGGAAATATTTTTGAAAAGAAGTCCATTTTGGTAAAAAAACTCATCAAATTTCGGGATACGGCAGCTCATCAGGATGGGACATTTCCTTGCTTAACAAGTGAAGTGTACGCCAAATATCAGTGGGTCAACTGATTCTATAATTGGTCCAGTTAGAATAAAAATACAGGGAAAAAGATTTTTTTGATTATGAATATTTTGCAGTTTTATTATATTTATTCTAAGTTTTTATTTTTTTTTACCATTTACATTCTCAAATTTTTAAATTTTTACAACTTTGTTACTTTTTCTATCTTAAAAAAATGCATTCTATCCAAAAATAATATTTCATCCAAAAATTCTTTTTTAAAAAAATCTTTTATCCCTCATTAATAAAATGTTAATTACTAGTAGGTATCTATTCTGAAATTAAGACTCATAAATCATAATTTTATAATGATGATAACCAATTATTAATTATCAATTTAGAATATGTTTCAATTTTAAAGAGGATGTGGGCACAATAAAACTTTATCCATATATTTTTATTTTAGTTTACTTTTTCTTGAAAAATATTTTTATTGAAAAAATAATTTTTGAATGAAATATTTTTTTATATAGAATATGCTTTTTTTGGATAAAAATGTAACGAAAGAATTAAAATAGTAAAAATTTAAAAGGTTGAGAATATGAATGATAAAAAGTAAAGATTTAGGATGGAAGTGGTAAAAAAGGTTTATGATCAAAAGTGTCACTTATCCAAAAATCAAATATTCAAGTTTTTATCAATGAAAAAAATTCATACTTGTAGAGTTTTATCTTTTAGTGGAATGATTTGACATGAATTAATTTAGTTAGAAACTCACCAGATTTCTGAATACTAATAGTACAGATAGGAAAAAAAAAAGAAGTTTATAAAAAGGATGTTTGGTAGTGATATTATTTCCGGCCTATTCTAGAGATTGTAGATTTGATTCTTCATCGGTGGAAAGGTTGGTGCCACTTTATTCCCCTATTCATCCATGCATGAATGGTAATTTATTTTGGTCGAGTGGGTCGAGGGTCCCTCAGAAACGGTGCATGGGTTGCTGGAGGAACATCGGAGGGTGCTCCTAGCTGTCTGTGAAAGCCTGAAAGGTGTTCACGACCAAAAACCATCGGTTGATTGAATCCCATCAAGAGATTCATCTAGATTAAAGATAAAATGATAATATTAAACTTTTAAAAAATAGTAATTTTAGTCATTTTTCTCTTACTCCGATATATAATATCTTGACAATAAAAATCTTTTATTAACTATTTAAATTTCCATTTTCACTTAATATTTACAATTTTCATAGTAAAAATCTATTATGTTTTTTAAACGAATGATTTAAAATTTTAAACTTGAAAATGGTGAAATTCTACTAATAATTAAAGATATTCTATCAGCAAGTTAAAGAATTTTAAATAAGTTAAATTATATCACATCATGTAATTTCCTGCTCTTCACCGTAATTTTTTTTTTTAATTTCCGTGCATGGGTTGGTATCTAATTAAAAGTAATTAAGTTTTTAGCCCATCAATCAACAAATGACCTTTTGATCTCATGCTCGATCAGTCCTGAATATGGAACTCATAGCGGTGATCATAATGTTGTCGTAAATGATCTGAAATAAGATACATAAATATGCGTATTCGTGCAAGCAAACCATCAATCACTAAATTTATAATAGTAACGCCAAGCAAAACTGATTTGAAATCAATCAAGAATGCAATTATTTAACAACGAATTCAAAGATCACGAGGAAAGTGGGTAAACGTTCGATCGGTCAATCAGTGAAAACTCCTCATGTCCACAAATTCACCTAATTTTATTTTTTTATATGTACCATACAGTATTTCTGAACCATCCGAAGTATACCTCAAAACTAATCTACACTCGGATAAGAATTAATAGGAAAATTCTCGTCGATCCTCTCCACCTGCGATTCGATCTTAGAGTCACTCATTTGGTGTGTAATGAGAGAACCATTAAATCAACTCCAAGTTAGCCACATAATTCTATTCCTAGTCTCTCTCTCTCTTTCTCTCTCTCTATATATATAATGATCCTTCGTGCCTTCGTGGGAGGGCTAAAAGCAGATCAAATTTCGGGATACGGCAGCTCTTCAGGATGCGACATTGCCTTGCTTAAAAAGCGAAGTGTATGCCAAATATCAGTGGGCCAACTGATTCTATATTTGGTCCGGTTAAAATAAAAATACAGGAAAAAAAGATGTTTTTTTATTATTAATCTTTCATAATTTTACTTAAATTTTTATTTTTTTATCATTCACATCCTTAATTTTTTTTAGTTTTTACTACTTTTATCGTACTGTTACTTTTTTTTTTTCAGAAAAAAGGATATTCTATTAAAAAAGAATATTTTATTAAAAAATTATTAAAAAACATATTTTGTTCTTCATTAATAAAATATTAGTTACTAGCAGATATCTTTTCTAAAATTAGGATTCATAAGTCAAAATTTTATAACAATAATAACCAATCATCAATTTTCAATTTGGAATAGTCTCAATTTTGAAGGGGATGAGGCCACAATAAAACTCTATAGATAGTTTTTATTTTTGTTTACTTTTTTTATTTTTCTTCATTTTTTGAAAAAAAAATTTTGGATGAAATATCTTTTTATAGAATTTTTTTGACGGAAAATGTAAGGGAAGGATTGAAGTGACAAAAATTTAAAACGTTGATGACGTGAATGATAAAAATTAAAGATTTAGACAAAAGTGGTAAAAAGGTTAATGACCAAAAGTGTTATTTACCCAAAAAACCTAATATTTGAGCTTTTATCATAAAAAAATCTATACTAGTAGAGTTTTTATCTTTTAGTGAAACGATTTGACATGAATTGAATTAGTTAGAAATTTACAGAATTTCTAAAGACTAATAGTACAGATGAAAAAAGAGTTTATAAAAAGGATGTTTGGTAGCGAAATTATTTCCAACCTATTCTAGAGATCGTAAATTTGATATGGAAAGGTTGGTGCCACTTTATTCCCTTAATCATCCATGCATGAATGGTATTTTATTTTGGTCGAGTGGGTCAAGGATCTCTCAGAAACGGTGCATGGGTTGCTAGAGGAACATCGTGGGGGTTGCTCCTAGCTGTCCGTGGAAGATGTTCACGACCAAAAAGCATCGGTTGAATCCCATCAAGGGATTCAAGACCCATTCCTAAGGTCCAAAACCAATCTATGTATCTTCTCTCCAAACATGGGCCCGTTACCTCCTCCGACCAAACAGTCCAGCTCGGTCCATCAGCTTCTTTTTGGGCTAACATCATGTCAGAAAGAAGTATCAATTGTAGGAATCGAGCTTACGACCTCTTGATTTCACATCAACATTATCGGTCCTGTTTCCTTCAAAGCCCATTTACATAAAGTCCTGCCCTGTACCATATCTTATTGGGTCATGTCAAACTTCGATGCATAAATGTCTTAAATCTTAAAACCATTCTCATTAACTAAATTATTTATCTCATAAAACATTTGTGTTGTTTCAGCTGATCGATGTTGTGTGTCAGTCGTGTTAGCTGTGCTCTTGGTTGGGATGGTAAGACCTCCCACAGCAAGTTGCTCATCAATAAGGTGATTCCACGCAGCTCGGTTTTCAACTGATGATGCTTCACTGACATTCGGGTTCTGCTCTCACTGGATGCTTCTTGGCATGGCACAGTCAGAATCGACTCAATGACTTATCAGCTAAGGTTTCGGTTACGTGTGTCATGGTAACCTGCTGTGTTTGATTCATCATTCCGGGACATGTCCGGGTTAGTTTATGAGGGACTGGGAAATTCACAATCACTAGTAGAATGATCACTTAATCCTGACCACGGAAGACAAATGCTGTCTCCCTGCAGTAACTTGGCATTGCTAAACATTAAGCCCTAGATCAGCTGAGATAGTCTAAAAGTGGGCTGATTCGATGCATCTTTTTTCCTATGCAAGTTCTCGGCTCGAGCACCGAGAGAATCAAGACAATATTACCCTAACCGAGAGGGCATCACATTTTCATACAATAGCACGTCCTCCAAAGCATTACATATGAAATACGTACACGAAGAAGCTCTAATTATTTAAGCGGCGAAGGAAAAAAAATGAAAATGTGACTGTTCCTTCTCAAAGTGTCCGTCCATTGATAAACAAAGGGAAGCTGATTAAATCAGTTAACGGTCACTTTTCCGACCATCCCGACGCCCTGGTGAGGGGAGCAGTAGAAGGTGTAGCTCCCTTTCTCCGTCAAGGTGACGGAATAGACCTCGCCGGGAGCGTTGAGCAGGTCGTTCTCGTCCATGGAGATCTTGCCCACGTCCACGCCGCTCGGGACATTGTCCTCGTCGAAGACCACGTTGTGAGGGAACGCGGCGTTGTTCTTGAACTCGATCTTCTCGCCAGCTGAGATGGAGAACTCGCTCGGCTCGAACACCAGCCCGCCGTCGGTGCTGCCCAGCAGCACAGTGATGGCTGAGGCGTTGCCAGCTGCGAGGGCCGCCGAGGCTGCGGTGGCCACGACGGCAGCCCTGACCGCGTCCCTCAGGGACGCACGGACGGCGAGCCTAGGGGCGGAGGTGGATGAGGAGGGGGAGGGGATCCTCGCGGCCACGGCGGCGGGCTTGGAGGAGGCGGCCTTGAGGCCGGTGAATGAGGGAACTGCGACGGCGGCGGAGGAGACTGCGGCCATTTCGTGGTGGGGAGTGTCCTCTTCTGTGAATGCGGGGAGCTTAATCGGAAGGGAAGTGGAGGAGGGATCGGGGTTTTATCAGAAAGGTGAGGGTTTTGTGTGGCTGAGAGTGGCGGGTTGGAAGATAAAGAGATGGGCTGAGGTGGATGGGTTTGCAGAGAATAGGGTTATCCAGTAGCCTCTCTCTGATTGGCTGTTGCAGATGATCCCGTCCTATGTGGCATAAAAAACTCCTACTTTATTTTTTTTGAATTTTTTGTGTCACAGAGAGCAATCATAATAACTTGTATTAAAAGAGTTTTATATTTTAATAAATAAATTCGATTCGAATTAAATTAGTTATTAATTTAAAAATTTCTTAATATCAGTTATTCATATACAAAATAAATATAGAGGAAGCCTATAATTTCTAAATTTGAATCGAGGCAATATGACGACATTGACGAGCAAATGTTTAATTAACAACATGCAACCGGTTCGTTATGTAAGTTTCTTTTAGATTTGATGCGTGTAAAATTTTTATAATTTTTGAAAATCAACTTTATACATATTAAAATTTAAATAGTAATTTATATAATAAATTATTTATATATTATATATTGAATATTTAACTGGGATGCTTTGTTCCAAGATATTTTCCCCTGCAAAGGCGTGGCGGAAGGGACGCTGATAGTCTTCTACAATTAGTTTGTCTCTAGTCCTATTTTCTTATTTATTAATCCAGAACCTTTTTTTTTTTTCCGGTGGAAAGAAACTATTTTGTTTTATTTTATTTTAATTTATATTTGGCTGTAGACTATAGTCTCGTGGACAGATAACTTCCATCAAACAATTGAGATATCATAACCGGATGGGTATGCCGGGGGAGAGATTCTTAAACCAGCCCCGTTCCTCGCGTTTTCCGTAAACGCTGTCAATAAATATTCGACACATTATCATAAAATATCACATCATTTTTTATTAATTAACAGTATTTATTTTTTAAATATATTTATTGACGTGCCAAATATTTATTGGCTAAATCTACTATACCATCTATAAATTCGGTTCACTTTGAGAATTTTTCATCCAAGGTAGCTCCTCCATTCCTTCCGTGAGCACGTGTAGAAATTCAGTGGACGCGATGGTCCGCCATACCAGTAAAGAGGAAGATTATGAGATCCAATACCTGACAGTGCCTTCATGATCAAGGCACCACCTCCAATCTCTTGATTGTACCTCGGAAACACTATCGTAGGTAGATTTATTCCTTCGACCACCCTGTCCAGCAATGGGTTTTTTTCAGGTTTTTTCAAGTCTACCTCCCAGAGAGAGCCTGCGTGCTTGGCGTTTCCACGATTGAGCTGCCTTTATTGCTGCCGCTCTCTCTCACAGGGTTAGACCTTGCAAGAACAGCTGAATCATGTAGGTCAGGTGTTTCCAGTGAATCTCACGGGGACCCAGCATAGACTTTTTCCTTTAGGCCTCAAGGGATTTCCAGTCATCCTTAGCACCATTATACCGTATTCACGATTTCGATCCTTCTTTGTAGCTCTAGCTCGAACAAAATAATCACACCAAGGTAGTAGAGAGCACAGAATTGCGTGAGAAAGTGAAAGCGTCTCTGTTCCTGTTTTTCTGAAGACATGAATCCTCCCTAACAGCGACTCTGACTTGTCACGTGTATTTGAAGGGAATCTAAACGGGGAAGATCCATGCTTTTATCTGGATCGTCGGAATGAAGATTTCAAGGTTTGGATGCTGGCAGTGGAAAGGTAGGGATAACTTTTAGATCAAACTGTTGAGAACAGATACCTCACAGTTCACAGCTTCTCTTGCATCAGAGTACCACTAGAAGAAGACTCGAGATCAACGTCAAAACATAGAAGAAAGTGGTCATTTGATGTTAAATACTTCTAGAGGTCAGTCAGTCCTAGGAATCTATTCTCTCCTGCATTCAACATTTGGGACACGCTGTAGCTTCCGAGGTTTTCCCTAGCGTCAACTTTTCCTTGTACTCCTGCAGTTCCCTCTTGTACCTCTCCTTGTCCTTCAATCCGATCTTCTGATAAACCTGCAAAACCGAACAGCTGTACGCATAAAAGGCAAACTTGGCTAGGATATGCCATGGGAGAGCACCAGCTCGATCGTCCATTCTCAAAGCCTGATATAAACTCGATATCCATGAGTTGAGTTTATGTTGGCTCTGAGCAAGGACTAGTCAGTGCTCTCGAAACAACTACTGATTTTCCCATGTTTTTGAGCTCAAAATGAACTTAATCGAGCGGTTAGTTACCATCCTCTCCTCGGGGTTGAGTTTGCTCCAGGATTCGCCGATCATCTTCGTGAACTCCCTCTCCCGGTTGGGATACAGAGATTTGAGCATGCAGTGCTTCTCAGCGAAGAAGAAATTGTAGCCACTCCTATTGGGTTTCGGGTAGTTAGGGTCACCCCTTCTTCTGCTCCTCCTCCTCATTCGCCCATACCGCATTCTATGGGTGCAAGGCATCAAAGCATTTGATTGAGAAAGAATGGAGGGAGGCAAGCGAGATCGATCTTCAGGGTGAAAAAGCACGCCCTTTAGGATCTCTGAGCCCAGTTTCACCGAGACAAGATAGCCACAGTCAAATTTAGCATCGATCATCCCAATAGCTGAAAGACCCAATTTTCCTGCAGAACAAGGATCTTCTTAGATTGTTACCCTTCATCTCCAGGTGCCATAAAGAACAAGGGTATGGCACATAAGCACACGATCACAGAGTTACTTTTCTTTTTAGCAGAAAAAAATGTTTCATCCTCGTTATGACATTCAACAAAAACCAACACTGCACAACAGGCCATACCCGATCCTCCGAAATCAGGGCAATTCAATTTGGCATCAACTGGGCAGTCCCGGAACAACATTTTAGGCTCGTATGAAGTCTCAGGAACTGTGGAAACAAGAGAAAACAGTGAAAATTAGACTATTGAGATTAATAGTAGCAACTGAAGATATTGGAGAATGAGATGACCATCATTACGATAAGATTAATACCCGATGAAGGAGTGCGGAGTGGTCCCTGCTGCAAAAAGAAGTAAACCTGTTCATAGTGAAACAGAAGACAGTAGTAGTGCTTCTTCAGCACGAAGGAAGCACTTGTCGTCGTTGGACCGAAACTGAACACGTTTCCGACTTCCCTCCACTTCTTCTCCGCAACAACCTACATGTAAGAAGTTCGAGTCCTTAATGCATCCAACCATTCGAAACCATTTGCTGAAAGAATCACCCCCATTCCGTTTCCACCTCTCCATGGCTATAGCTTAACCAGTAAAGGTGTAGAGTGAGGGGAACAGTCGAACCTTTTCGTAACCGCCCCTGCTGGTCACCTCCACATACAGTATGTGCAAATCAAGCTCCTTTCGGCCAATCACCGGAATCCTTTTAGACATGTTTGGCCAGAAAAAGCAGGGTGAGGGACACACAAAGTGCACCGATAAATCTTTAGGAACCCCAGGTAAAATGGCACAAGAGGCAAATAAAAGGTGCAAACTGCATGCTCTTATACACCTCAGCCAACAATCGACGAAGCAAGCAATTTCCATTCGACATTTGCTGTGAAATTCTCAAGTCAGATCAAGTTCAACGGTTCACCAGCAAAGGGAAATTGTCAAATGGCGACAACTGCTGCTAAAAGTGCACTGTGTGGAACAGAAAAGGCAGTTACCACTAATTTCTCTTTAACAGGCAGAGCCTACAGCATATTCAGAAATCTGTTTCATATGTAAAAGACAATTTTTTTTTTTAAACTTACATGAACTTAGTACCCATCAGGAAATGGAACCGCCGGAGGGTGTCCCAGAAAACAACCGGGTCCCTCACCACGACTTCGTGCGGTGCGAGCGCCGCCGGGTACTGCTTCTGGAAGCTGCACCCCTGGCCTCTCATAGGAGCCGGCAACATCGTACCCTCGCCGGAAAGTCAAGAAACTCCCACCGGAGAGAGCCCAGTAAACCCCCCCAAAAAAAAATTACTGGGAGGAGAAGAGATGGCTTGTGTAGTGGGGGAGAGCAGTGCAGTTAATGTAGGGCTAATGGAAATTAAGGGGAGGGCGGTCCGCGTGGAAGGTAACGGTCATGGAAAAATGGGGTGGTTTTTTTTTTTTTTCCTCCTTTTTGAAGAAGAACAAGAAGAAATAAATTTTTAATAATCGAATATTTAATTTCCTTCTTAGACTAGCGGATGTCATGACATCTCATTCTCAAGCACATTTAACGGCCTGTAAGTTTTACGTGTCGGATAAATTAGACCAATCTAACAGATTGGAGAATTATAAAATTTTCACTCACGAAGAACATCTATTACCACTACGTTTCTAATAATTCGAACTCAGGAAATTTCAGAGTGCCTGGAGAGCCCGACCAGCAGCACTGCCCCGTGGGCAGAAAAAAGGAACTGATTAACTCTTGGTTAACGAATTTTTAATGATAATTATTATTATTTTTTTTTTTACAGCTGTTCACGTATGTCTACAATTACGACCATTAATTACTCTCTCTCCCTCCTGCCCAGAACAAAAAGCTTTCTCCTTCTTCTTCGTCCTCTTTCGTATAGTCAGTCGAAGCCTGATCTGACATTTCCCTGCATTGAAGAGGAAGGAACCTCTTTTCAAGCCCTTTTCCCGCAGGGCATTTTTGTTTTTCTTTTTTATTTTTATTTTACCCGTGTACCCATTTTTGCAAAAAAAAAAAAAGATAGAAATATTACTCATCAACTTCAAATATATAACATTGAATCAGATACGTGAAAATGGGGGGCTCAGAACTGGTTCCCCTTTTTTTAAAAAAAATATTATTTCTTTTTTCTGATTTGTAACACTAATATCCGTAAATTTTAACAAATTTCTTGGCAATTAACTATTTATTTTGCAAATCATGGGATAAGTTTTCTCTTTATTTATTTACTTTTTCGACTTTAACTTGGAGCTCGTGAGGAATCTGTGCGCACACCTGCCTGGGACGGGAAGCTATACGACGCGGGTGAGTCGAGCTGGCCAAATATTCAGTCACTGGTCAGATTTTAACCCAAATAAAAATAAATCTAAAAAATTATCAAAATTTTACACATGTCAGGATCCGTTAAAATTTTACATGATAAATTCATTATGCATTACACGACGCAGATTTACTCGAGTTGATGGTACTCGTGGTGGAGGTGAGAGAGCCCAGGGCTGCTGGTGAGGGTTTTAAAGGCAACCCTGCTCTCAAATAAATTTTCATGTGAGTTGAGTTGTCTGTATTATTTATGAGTTCGGGAAATTTCATTTGTTTTATCAATGGATGAAATTCGCCTAGAGGTAGTAAATTTCTTTATTCACAATACTCGAATCTAACATCATTTTTAAGGAGAAAAGATGTTGAACCATCTCAACAAACTCGATTGAAATTCACCTTTCAAAATGTTACAATAATTTTTCATGATATGTTAAATAAGCAAAATTTTTAAGTGAGCCGAGTTGATGGATGACGTAATGAATTTAATCAATAAATATTTGACACATAAGTAAATATATCAAATTATATCTACAAAATGATTATTATTAATAAATAAAAAAGATGATAAAATATTTAATAATAATATATTAAATATTCATTAATAGAGTTATCAGATAATGTGACGATCAGAATTCATGTAAGAATCAACCATTAAATAAACATGGACCGAGATTATTATGTTACACTGTCTGGACTCCTCTGTACGGAAACTTATCCCCCTGCAATTGCATGAGCTTTTCAGTCGTCAAGGTCAAAGTGAGTGGGGTCATGTGTTATCCGGAGGAGACTGGTTTCCTCCATTCATGCCAGAGCGCAACTGGGTGGCTTATAAAATCTAAGGGTTCATCATGGAATAATAGTAATAATAATAATAATCTTGTCGCAAGCCTTTGATATAAGATCAGAAATTCCAAATTTGGTACATGAAATGCACCTCACAGACATAGACCTTGCAAGGGTATCCATCTTATCCTTTTGCTCCAGGAGTTTTAAAGCTACCAGCTGTGAAGGCCTCTTGGATTCAAGTGCACAAACCAGTAAATGAAGTATTATATCAAAATCCCAGACACAAAGTCGACATCTCGTCCCACAGATGAATATACCTGAGCAGCGTGGCTCTTAGACATGCAAACTTTCGATCTATTGAAGAACAACCATGTGGTTTACAGTATCTACCATTTTCGTGCAGCTTGATATGACCCAAACCTCACTCTAATGGCAAACAAGGTGTCGGAGGCTAGGAGGCATTGGCTGAGACTGCTTCTTGGAGGCTTTTGGTGGCACTGTCATGATAGACAAAGCCCATGAACCAGAATTCATGGTTATCGATGGAGATAACCTGGATGTACTTTTCAGCTTGATTGACTCTGCTTGTTGATGGATTCACTGCTTTCAAATGATGCCGTGGGATGACCACCTGTGTGAATGAAAGGAGGAGACAGGTGACTGTAATCATCATGCTCACGAGTTTTCGTAAAGGGACACTGAAGAGTATAAGAAGAATGACCAACACAGATGATTGGATAGATAGAAAACTTGGGAAGACACAGATTAGAAAAGAGATGCAGTGATAAGAAATGAGAAGTTCGCCAAAAATTTTCAGAAACTTTCTTTCATGACTAGCAAAATGCATCTGCCAAAAGATAAGCTGTTTGTCTATTTGGTTCATTATAACGTCATTTCAACATCCAAAGAGTCACATGTAGACCAATAGCAACAGCTAAAAATGTAATGTTTAGATGAAATCAAGAAACTAAATCATCCCACCTCACGAAACCAAGCAATAATCATGCTATTGCTTGGTTGAAATGAAACTCAAAGGAAAGAGAAACTTGGAAAGCATAAACCAAACCTTATAGTAACTCCATTCGGTCTGATCACCGACTTTATAAGGAAGAGGATTGTCACTGCAGAATCCGACCTTCGCTGTGGACAAATATAAAGTGCCCATAACTGGACCAGCAGATGTAGACAAGTAACATGCATATGTCTTCAGCAATTGTTCCTCAGGGACAGTTTCAAAATTCTGTCGGAAAACCTTCTCGTAACCACCTTCTGCCAGAACCTTTGTTGATTGAGCAATTCTACTAACAGCAGCATCAGCAAAGCTAGGGCCTGTCTTCACTGCTCAGATGAAAAAGAATCAAAAGGCTTTCTCAAAATGACACAGTTTGAGAAAAATAAAATTGCATACAATAGGGGTCGTGTTCACGTAAACTACAAAACTCATATTAAAACTCAGGCATACGACTCCTGCTCTGGATCAGAGCAAGCTTTAAAACAAACAAGAGTACTTTGTAATCTCTAAAGACTTCTTGCCTAATGATTAACCAAGTATAGACATTGAGTAAGATTTGTAATTCAAGCGAATGGTGAACGATGAGTGTCACTGGGAAAGTAGGCAACTAAATTTTAAGTTTGAGAAGAATTGTTGAATAGTGGTGGGCAATGGCTCTTCATCATCAAATAAAAGAAAAGGATATGTAAAAGTAGTGGAGACATACAGTGCTGCCACATATTCCCGGCAAGGTCCTGACCCTTCTTAGTCGCCTCAGCAGCCTTCTTGCCCCATTTCCTGAGCACATCCTTCACCGTGTCCACAGTATCTGCCCATAATGGGAAGAAGTTGAAACTATTCTAAACCGCATCTCTAACTGGCTATTACCAAAAAAAGAAAAAAATAGAGAACCTCTAACTGGCAAGATCCAATTAGATCCTATTGATCTTTAGATGCATGGAAATATTGATTGGCAGTATTTGGTAGAACACAATAAGCTAATACTCGTGCAAAATCCATACTGCCAATCCAAAAAACAGCTACAGCACCAACCAAGGACACTATTCAATCACTCTTCAAGCGAATCATTAAAAAATTTACAAGCTTCGAGGACATGACATGAACCTACTAACAGAAAATCTGCAAATTGAAATCAATTACAACAGGAAAGGACATATATCACCTAAGTCTATCCAATCAATACCTTAAATCTATCCATCAATTGCAACCAGAAAAGATCAAACTAGAGGCCTTTAGCGCTGTCGCCAAGAGAACGTAGGAGGCAACAAAGTAGCATACTTCCGCTGCTATAAATCGAAAAGGCAGCTAATTGTAGGCGATACAGATTTCCTTTTGAATTTTCCAAGAAAGACTCACTCTTTACTGACGATTGTGGCGCCGGAGCGGGAGCGACATAAGGGTTGGACTCGGGGGGCATGGTGGCGGCGGCGGCGTCGCCAGAGATCGGAGCTCGGGGGGCGGATGCCGTCATGTTGTGCCAGTTCTCCGGCGGAGGGGAAACGTCGGCGGGGTCGAGCTTGGGATAGGCGGAGTAATCGGAGGAGTGAGGGGTCGGGTGCTTGGTGTCGGGCTCCTGCGGAGGTTTGTGGGTTTGATCCGATTGCATCTGCTCCATCGTTGATATGATAAGGGAGGTTAATTGGGAGCTGGACTTGGATTTTGCGTGGTGTTCGGAGAGTCCGAGGAGAAATCTCAGAAAAACGGGGAGAATTGATTGATCTTCTAGTGTAAAAACGAAGTTCGGTTTTGTTTGTTTGAATGGTTGAAGAAAGCAAGTCAAATCGAATCCCGCGTACCCTTTACTTAATCCCCAGCTCATCTCGATGACATTTTGGACACAAGATTGGATTCGATTTTTTTTTTTTAAAAAAAGGTAAGATTGGATTCGATTATTAACCATAAAATTCATGGATTTCTCTATTTTTTTTTACTTCTTCAATCTTAGAAAAATTCATAAGCGATCATATATCATCACATGACATAAAAAAATATCAATTGAAATATGATAAACTAGTAAAATTCGTGTTAATCACAAAATCAGTGCCATAATTATTATTTATCAAAGTAATTTAATTAGTTCTTTTTCGTATGAAGTATGACTATTTAAGATTCTTTCATGATCTTATGTATCTTTCACATAAGTGAAAACCGTGCGTGTGTGTATATATAATATTATATGAGAAAATTGGAGTTGGTCCTCACACTTTTGAATTTCTTAAAATGCTTTTAATAAATATTTTTTAATTAATAAAAAAAGACAAATGCAGATGAAGTTGTAAGTAATATCACAACTACTAAATAATAACTGCTCTCTAATTTTTTATTTCTAATTATATATTTTATTTATTTACTTATCATACGCACTTTAAAAATTATTTATTTATAAAAAATTAATACTCAATTATTAAAAATAAAAATTTATAATCAACAATAAAAGCGGACAATTCCGTACCACATACGTCGTCGAACGTCTAGGGTGGGTGTGTCGCTCTCCCCCCACCATATATATGAAATTTCGAGCGGGAGCTTCGATTCAACCCAGGCCTTACTGCTTTGCCTTTGCTTTCCATCCAAGGCCTTCGGCCCACGGTGAAGCCCAAAGGGTTCGGTTTGGATAAGAATGTTTTCTGGGCTTTGCTGGAATTTTGCTGATGGTCCGACTCCGCCGCAATCAACAGTAGTACACAGTGCACATTCAGATAGTTTGTGTTGAGATTGAATGATGTCGTAATGACATGGAGATTACATCGGTGCGGAACTGCAGCACACTCATCCTCACCAAAGCAAACGAGCACTTCAAAGTCGACCGTGATTGGCTCATGCATCCATTTCTCACCTGTCCTAGGAAAGGGATTATCACTTGTTTCCTCGAAATCCCACGAGCCTCTGACTGATTTCATTTGATTCCGGTCGATTAACTTACGAGCAAAATTCTACCGGCACGAGTTTTTTCCATTCGCAAAAACTCGAACTTGATGCATTTTGTTAAGAGGGTGGTCAAGTGACGAACCATCTGAACCAACTCATGTCGGTTAAATCTCACCTGGGAATGTTATGATGAGCCCAAGTTTGTTTCATGATTCAATTCCATCATGGGAAGTGGAAAAGATGAGGAATTCAAAGGAGAAAAGCATCCATCCATCCTCTCTTATTGATAAAAATAAAAACAAAACTTTTCAGCTGCAATGATGACCAAATCCATGTCAATCCCCTCCGGATAGAATTACAAGATTGCTTTCTTGTTGTAACTGAGGCCGCGATCTTAGGTGAGTAGACAAATATAAGAGGTTGTCTAGTTACAAGAATCGGATTCAGAATCTCTCAGTTGATTCTTATAACAATGAGAATCACATACCTAATTCTTGTAATTGAAGTATCTCATTTTTTGATATTTTAAGTGAGGATCATCTCATGAACTAAGTGATGGGAGTGAGTTTTTTTTTTTAATAATAAATAAAGCTTACAATTACTTACCTATGTATCTAGCTCTTATGTAAAATACGACATACCATGTATAAAACTTTCGCACTCCTGTTGGATGAAATAGAGGCCCCTGGAAATGACCGTCTTTTGAATTAGTGGACTACACAAATGTCTTAGTTTGAAAGAAGAGCGTACGATAAAAAGTTAAATGAGATTGATCATCAATCATTACATGGGCCTTCATCTATAAAAAAATGGAGCGGATTGCATATTCGATGAAATGATATCGTTCTTAATTTAAAATTAAAAAATTTAGAATTCAAATTTTCCTTTCATGTGCATTCATTTCAAGGTAGGGCAGGCAGGCAAGCAAGTACTGCAGGAGGAGAAACAAGAAAGAGGGGAGACCCGTTGGATTTTTGAGAGAGACAGAGGGGAGGTATCATATCATATGATGAGAAATTTCTATACCAAGTTCCTAATGAGTATTTGATATATTATAAAGTGCTACAAATTATATTTAAAAATAAATATAATTAATAAATAGTAAATGATGATAAAATAGTTAATGATAATATATTAAATTCATGAATGATGTAATGAGCGGAATTCATGTAAAAATTCCTTCGAATAAGTAATAAAAGAAAGAATAAGTCTTGTATAACACTTTGTTCGTACTGTACCATGATCATGATTCAGTCACGCAGCGAACCATTTGGCATCGTGGCATTCCCTTGTGACGAGTCCTGGTGCCGTGACTAAATCGGAACTAAAGCATGTGCTATGATGGTCTAATAAAATTTTTCAAGAAAAAAAGAGAACCCAAAATCCGAATGAAAATAGAGGGATGGCCCTCACCAATCTGCTTCAAGCTTCATCCCATTATCTGTCAATCCTGCCTATTAAAGTAATCCCTCTTCCTTCCTCTTCTCTCTGGCCTAATGATCCAAATCAAGATCCAATCTTGAGTAAGAGACCCATCAAAAGCAGCGGCCTTTTGGCTCGCCCATGTCCGGGAACAGCCGCCAGCAGAATCACTGCGACCCCGCCGAGATAATGTCCGAGGATGACGAGCCCCGATGCCCTCCTCCGCCGGATCCCGGATCCAAGAAGACCCGGAACTGCGCGGCCGTCCACCCCAGCCCCCACCCCAACCGGGCCCTGGAGATCGTGCTGGATCACGTGCTCCAGTTCCTGACCGCTCGACAGGACCGCAACACCGTATCCCTCGTGTGCAAATCATGGTACCGCGCCGAGGCACTTACCCGGTCGGATCTGTTCATCGGCAACTGCTACTCTGTCTCCCCCGTCCGGGTCACCGCCCGGTTCCCCCATGTCAGGTCTGTTCCTGATTGAACCGTAACCACGCCATGCACTCACAGCATCTATACCCATACTAAGACAAGGACAACGTCGTTGGAGCCTCAAAAGAGCAATCATTCCCTCACAACCCGACAGTCATACTTGTCGAATAGTGATATTCATGGCGTACTTCCTCTTGATTATTTCATTATGCCTGTTTCTCGTTTACTTGACATATCCAATGCTAATCATTCACTTCTACGCGTAGAGAAGACTAGGCGCTTGGGTAGGAATTGGGATTGCTGCGCTGACTCTTTCCGTTGGACACTTTCAGGTCGGTGGTGATAAAGGGGCGGCCCAGGTTCGCGGACTTCAACCTCATGCCCCAGAACTGGGGAGCCCACTTCAGACCATGGGTGGTCGAGATGTGCCAGGCCTACCCATGGCTCGAGAAGGTGTGCCTGAAGCGGATGTCCCTCACGGACAGTGACCTGTGCCTGCTGGCATCCTCGTTCACCAGGTTCAAGGAGCTGGTGCTCGTGTGCTGTGATGGGTTTGGGACTAGTGGACTTGCAGCTGTTGCCAGCAAGTGCAGGTGAAATGTGGACTTCTGGAAGTTGAATATTCCCTCTAGATTCTCCTTTGGGCTTCTGAAGTTAAAATGATCAGGAAATTTTTTATGTTCTATTTGAGGAAATGATCATGTGCTTTTCTCATTCCATGCTATGTCTGCCAATTCGTCATGTCATCACTACACCGGTTACTGAATTTAGTGAAATTCTATTCAGCGGAAGTCAGAATTCATGTAAAAAGTTTGTTTTTTTACTACTTGAGAATTTTTAGAAATAGCATTTTAGGCATATGGTAATTCCTGGTGCAATACCATCGAAAAAGTCGAACCCAATTTAAACAATTTGACTTGCTTTTTTGAAGTAATTTGGTTTCTCCTTGGGAAGATTGATTAGTGAGTTTAAAATGATTTGAAACATGAATTGCCAAATAATGCTTTTTTTGCTCTATATTGAGGAATTCATTCTTCTGTGATCATGCAATGGAACAATAAATTATGTATGTTTCCTGGAGTATGAAAAACATGTTGATTGCCGTTTTAGTTAATGTGAAATTTGGGCTCGTGGCTGATTTATCTGTCTTGGTGGATGTGTTTCAGACAACTTAGAGTTCTTGACCTAAGTGATACTGAGGTCACATATGATGGTGTGGATTGGATATCTTGTTTCCTGGAGGGGGAAACCTGTCTCGAATCTCTCATTTTCGATTGTGTGGAATGCCCGATAAACTTTGAGGCATTGGAGAGTTTGGTAGCGAGGTCCCCGGCATTAAAGAAGCTTCAAGTTAACCGTCACGTCTCAATAGAACAATTGTACAGGTTAATGGTGAGAGCCCGTAATCTCACTCATCTTGGGACCGGTGCATTTGGACCCTCAGAGCCTCATGCTCTCAGCCATCAGGAATTCAATTATGTTTCAGCCTTCTCTGCCTGCAAATCTTTAGTCTGTCTTTCCGGGTTCAGGGAAGTTGCCCCAGAATATTTGCCCGTTATCTACCCAGTCTGCGCGAATCTCGTGTCTCTGAATCTGAGTTATGCGAATATTGACGCAGAGCAGCTCAAATCAGTCATATGTCAGTGCCATAAACTCCAAGTACTATGGGTATGTGAACTCTCTACTGTACAGTGATTTGGTCCCTTCTTATCAAATAACAAGGACTAAGATGCTTTCATCTTTTGTACAATCATGCAGGTTCTTGACTCCGTACGTGACGAGGGACTTCAAGCAGTGGCTGCAACATGCAGAGACCTAAGGGAGCTTCGGGTTTTCCCTCTCGATCCTCAGGAGGATGTTGAGGGGCCAGTCTCTGAGGCAGGCCTCAAGGCAATCTCTGAGGGGTGCCCAAAGCTACAGTCCATCTTATACTTCTGCCAGCGTATGACAAATGAGGTTGTGATTGCCATGTCCAAGAACTGCCCTAACCTTGTAGTATTCAGGCTTTGCATAATGGGCCGGCACCGTCCCGACCACGTGACAGGGGCACCCATGGACGAAGCCTTTGGGGCCATTGTCATGAACTGCAAGAAGCTCACCCGACTCGCCATATCTGGACTTCTAACGGACAGGGCCTTTGGCTACATTGGGAAGTATGGGAGACAGGTCAGGACCCTTTCAGTGGCCTTTGCTGGAAACAGTGACTCCGGCCTCAAGCACGTGCTTGAGGGTTGCTCTAAGTTACAGAAGCTTGAGATCCGAGATAGTCCATTCGGGGATGCGGCCCTTGTCTCCGGGTTGCACCGCTATTACAACATGAGATTCCTTTGGATGTCCTCGTGCCAGCTATCCCGACAAGGTTGCCAAGAAGTCGCACGTGCATTGCCACGGCTTGTAGTCGAACTTGTAAGTCACGATGGGAATGAGAAGATGGATGATGATGCGTTCGATGTGCTCTACATGTACAGGTCCGTCGATGGGCCAAGGGACGATGCACCCGAGTTCGTGACCATACTGTAGTTGGGCCCTAAAGTCAGACCCGGTTCACCATGCTCACTCTATGGGGAGGATAGCTTGAGTTTTGCAAGCGAGTTTCACATAAACCTGCAAATAGGGGCTTCCACCTTGCAAAAAGCCGACCCCTGCTCAGGATGGTAAAGCTATGAGAAGAACAATCTTCTCATAGCTGCTGCACGAAGCTGTTGTAGTGGTATGCATTTTGATTTTTCTCCTGAAGCCTGCACGAAGAGGATAATTCTTTTTTTGCCCCTTATGTTTATCTTCGATTGCCAGTGATGGTTCTAGCTAAAATGAGTAGAACTGATCATAGATCTCTTCAGCTTCTTCCTAAGATGTTTGTTCTCATATGCTTCTACAATAATGTTGTGGTAGCCCTACCCTACCTTCTGACTCTTCTATTTATCAATTGATGCTGTTAGCTTGCCTGAGTGGATAATAAATGCTCAAGAAATTTAAGCATATGGGCCATATTCTGGTGGGACTGTCATGTCCTTTTCATCTTGCCTCCTCCGTCTTCCTAAATGTGGAATCACCAAATTGACTGTTCGAGACACCCCACCCATCAATCATTCGTGGAAAGGGGTTTTTGTACGAAGTATATGTTGGCTCTCCCTCTTGCGTGGCCTGAGTTTAATGAGAGCCGTTTGGCACGAATGATCGGAACAAGATTGCCATACAGAAACCAGTCCTTTTATATGGCAGTCATCCCTCTGATTCTCGTACATTCTGCAAACCGGATGCATCCTTGTGTCACTCATTTTATTCGGCTGGTAGGGAGATCCGACATTGCGATGATTTTTTTGTTACCCTTTTGGATCGGATATTATCGGGTTATCATTTGTTCGTGGAAAAAAGGCAAAATTCGCACTGTCAGGGTGGGGTTTGACAGTGCAACTTGGATGGGGAAATGAGGAGCAAAGCTCTGGTCACTTGCTCTGTTTTCTCAGTTGCAAGTCGCACAGCAAAGTGGACCAATCTCTCCATGTATCATTGCTGCCTCGCTAGGTGGAAAAGTGAAATCTACCGTGAATCCGGCCTTGCGGACCAAATAGGCCACGTCCACCGAATTTAATTGGGCAAGTATCGGTCAATGGCAATCATGGTTTGTGGATCGAGGAAAGGATAGGATAGGATTGAAGTGAGGATTCTGTTACCATCTTGACTTCAGAACTACAGTGTAGTTAAGTGCTCGGTTGAGAATTTGCTTCAATTAATAGGTTAAGAATATTTCATCATCCAACTTGACCGTAAATTTTTAAAAATAAACTAACCATTTCTGCATGCTTGAAGTGTACTTAACTACGGCCAGCTTGTTGTCCCCCTTTAAACAAGTAACTATGGCCACCTTAACAAGTTAAGGAAATGTTTGATACTAGAAATTATAGGTGGCGGAGAAAAGTCAAAGGTTAGCATCTAAGCTAGGAAAAATAAATGGGTTTGAGAAAATTAGTATGTTGAGAGTTTTACTTTTTTAGTAGACCGATCCGACTTAAATCTGAATCGGTCGGAATCCATTGGATTTTTGAATAACACGTACTATACACATAAAAAAATGAGTTGACAATATATATACGCACATATACACTTTTTTGCTATACAGTAATGAGGATGTATTCATTACTTAAAAATGAGTATATGGAAAAAATGCTCAAAAGAAAGAAAATTGCATGATTGGATTACAACGGAGGGAACCTCTAGTACTAACACATCGGAGAGTGCATAGTACAATCGTAGCTAGTCAACCGTCCACCAAAGTTTCGATCATAAACTTCTGCCGGCCTATATGGACCCCGGTAAAAACCGAGTTTGGAGGGTCTTCAACTAATTAATTCATGTAAATATCAGTCATCTTGCACATAGATTTGACAATCTCTATACAAGAGCAAAACAGGTGGGTGGCTTGAACCGTACTCGGGCGTTTAGCTCCTCCACCTAACAGAGTTTCATAGTTCGGATATCCAGGTTTTTGCCAGACTAATCTTCATGGTCATGTATATATGTTTACAGGCATACATGATAGGGTATGTTTAGAAGTGCAGGCTAACCTCTAAGGGATTTGAACCTTAAGAGCATTGCTTCACCTTCTCTTTGCTACCGCTCCAACTCGATGTACAAACTATGGACGGATAGTGTTTTTGATCGGCATATGAACGGATAGTTATTGGACGTAATATATGGCTTCGATCATGAATCACTTAAATTAAAGGACTGTGATTGCAATTTTAGCTTAATTACTGAAAAATGACACAGAGACCAACAATATAACACGTAACGTACACTCTGGCACGAATACATGGTAATGGTAGTGGTACAGGCGCAGCAAGTGAAATCCCCTGACACGCGGCAAAAAGATCCATTTTATGTGTAACAAATATATCACGTCTTACATGTTATAAATTAATAATTATTTAACACATCCATAAAAATAGTTAGAAATATCTGATAGATTACACATAATTATATTGATATAAAATATTTATTAACTTGTATGATACTACGTGTGATATAATCGTTATAGAAAGCCTCCACCTAATGCAGTGCTTCCAATGTCCATCTATTGTTGCGATCGCCACCCGCTCCTTCTTCAACGTCGGGGCCCATAGATCTCCGGTAGCCCGAGCCGGTGCCGGTTCCACATGGCTTGGCGCAAGGGGGTGGCGGCGGAGGAATTAGCATTCGCTTCTTCTTCTTCTTCTTAGCCAGGCAACAGCAGAGGCACACGGCCAGGAACGCCAGGGCAAAGAAACCCCCAAATGATGCACAGACAACGATAACCGTGGCGTGGTGGCCTCCGTGTTGGGGCGGGACAACAATGGGAGATGGAGACGGTGAGGCTGATGGTGGCAACGGCGGCCAGGAAGAAGGCGGTGGATGGCCATCTGGAATGGGGGTACCGTAGGGCGGTGGAGGCACGTTGACAGGCGAGGATGGTGGGGGTGACAGGGAAAACGGTGGAGGCATCGGCGGTGGCGTGGATGGGATTGGAGGAGTCAACAGGTTAGATGACAAAGGTGGCGGAGGATCGGGGTAACATATACCGGATGATGGCGGGGGCGGCGCGACTGGTGATGGAGAGTAATACGGGTGGCTCATGTTGGCCGGAAAATGAAACGAAAGTTAGCGTCGAAAAATGTATAGCAATGCATAAGATTCGTACGAAATACCTTATTTAATTTCTTTGAACTAGCTATGGTGTGAGTAAGTAAATAGGACGTCCGTTCCTCTATTTATACAAGCTGAGGGGATTTTTTAACGTTCAAATTTAGCCAAGGTTGCTTGGTGAAGTGTACTTTTTCTTGCGTATGCCATCCCATTACAGTTAAGAGTCAATGGATGTGAACTCCGTCGAAAGAGACTAGTGGACTCTTCGGTGGCTTTACAAGGATCCGTCCGACCTAAGTTATTTGAAATAATATCGAGCTGTGTTGCTTGAGATAATATTTTTCATTAAATCTTCTGTTTAAATAAGATCTTTTATTCGACTCTTATCAACAAATCAGTTCATGAATAGAAAAGTTTTACCTCCCTAATGAACTAATACGAATGAGTTAAGGTCCATTGGACTTCTTGGTATTAGGTGGTACCTAACGAGAAAAAAAAAGTGTTATTTGAGCGACACCAATATGGGTTGACTAGGGTGGCTCGATACCCGCTTCCCCTAAATAAGGTATTACAATCATGATTAAGAGAATTTCACATGATGATAAGCTAACTTGACTCGAGTACATGTTAGTTAAGGTCGATTAGGTTTACTAGGTGATGTACATACACCGAAAAAGTTGAATGAGCAAAATTTGAAGTTTTAAAAAGAATCTGTGGCCAATACGGGGAAAGTAAATTTGAGTGTGGGATAGTAGTTCAAGCATGTTCCACAGTTGATGAGGTCAAAACTCGAGCAATTTAAAAGATTTCGGGGCCAATATCCAAAAAAACAAAAAAGTGGGGCCATACATGCTAAGGCGAGAAGTTAGTGGATGGTTTTTGAGTCCTGACATCGTGGGCTAAGCCCATTAGCCCATTAGTTTTGCGCTATTGATTTGCAGATGTTATCTCAATTCGAGCAATGGCCTGACCTCGACAGTAAGGGAAGGATCCAATCCAAGTGTTCTAGGATGGGCGAAACTCAATACAAAGTTAAAAAGGATGAATTTTATGGTTAAATAAGATAATTCATAAAATTTAATAAAAATTTTATAGAGCATTAAAATTTTTTTTTTCCCTAAATTTAGGGTGCAATCGCCCTTATTTGATGGAGTGCTGATGTTCTTGAAGAAGGAATCGGAGAGCCGATGATCGATTAACCAAAGAGAATCTTGAAATCGAAAGACAAATAACAGAGCTTCCGCTAAAATAATCGACTTGCAGGCTACGGTACGTTTCCTACTATTGACCGCGCTCTAACACTCATGAGAAGACATTTTTCAATGATCATACCTCGTTATGTAATATGAGGAGGTATTAGTCGAATTGCAGCAAATAAGTAAACAGTTATATATTAGTGGACAGTAATTGTTATGATAATTATTAATCGAAACAGTTTTATTAATATGTTCACATTACATTATTATAAGATATATAAAACAATCAAATCCACAAGAATTAGTTCAAGTGACTATGATATGTCTCTAAATCATGAGAAAGCCCGCGAGGTAAGAGGGTGTGGGTTGCACATGAACTTACTTGGATTTATGGGTTTGTGAAGCATTCATGGGTCGGGAGAATAAACTTCTCGCTATCGAAAGTCCGAGACTCGTATTTTTTCCATGCTTGAGATGGACATAAGTACAGGACGGATCAGGAGACAGAACTAAGAGACGTGAAAATGAAGAAAGATTTAAATAATAGATTTGAAGGAAGCGAAATAAGATATTACAGTAAAAATATGAGATAAATACACCAAAAATCATATATATTTGTCGATTATTGCAAGTGATTCATAAAAGGTTTCAAAGTGTTAAATAAAGTCTTATATGTTGTTTGCGTTATAATATCGAGTCATTTCCGTCATCTACCATTACTTTAAGCTGACATGACGCTGATACATGTCACATTAAAGTAACAGCAGGCGACCGAAATGACTCGATGTTGTAATACAAACAATATATAAGACTTGATTTAACATATTAAAATATTTAGGACTCACTTGCAAGAATCGACAAACATATAAGACTTCCGGTATCATTATCTTGTAAAAATATAGACAAAATTCTTAAATTTTTATAAGATTTCACAGGATTTTCCGATCTTGGGGTGATTGCTCCAGCGCACGCTCCTAATTCCATGACTGCCTAACTACGGCCACCTTTGTTTTTATAAGTAACTATGACCAACTTGACATGCTAGGGAAATGTTACTCGTTAGACAAAGTTAAGGAAATGTTTGATCCTAGAATAGAAGGTTGAGAAAAGTCAAAGGCAGTCGACTAAGCGAGGAAAACAATACATGAGTTGACCATATACTCATCCAAGAAATTAGAAGCTATACATACAGGAAATGTGATATATAATATTGTTCCATGCATGGACCGTGCGACACCATCGTATGGACGAATGGTTATTGCACGTACAAACCAATCAAATTACAGGACTATAATTGTAATTTTAACTTAATTACTGTAAAGTGAAACACACCGACCATACCAATACAATATAACACGTACACTCTCGCACGAACATGTATTGTGGAAGTGATATTTGAGGAATATTATTCGGATATTTTTATAGTAATAATTTTGGATACTCTTCTTGGATCGTATTTATTATTCGCCACCTCTTCCTTCTTCAAGCTCGGCCTCCGTAGATCTCTGGCAGGCCGGGGTCGTGCCTGTTTGACATGGCTCGGGATCACACGGAGGAGGTGCCGGCCGCCTCCTCTTAGCCAGGCAACAGAAGAGGAACGCAGCCAGGAACGCCAACGCAAAGACACCCCCGAGCGACGTGCAGATGGCGATGACTTTGATGTGGTGGTGGTGGTCTCTGTGGTCGTGCATGCCGGGAGACGGAGCGGGCGATGGGGGCAGTGGCGATGGCGGGGTTGACGGGGCAATGGGGTGGTGACATGGTGGAGGCGGAGGTGGCGGAGCAGTGGTGTGACAATGTGGTGGAGGTGGCGGTGGCGGCGGCGGCGGCGGCGGCGGCAGCGGTGGAGCAATGATGTGACATGGGCGTGGCGGCGGCGGCGGAGAGGAATAAGGGTAGATCATGTTGTCGGAAAAGCGAAAATTAATGTCGTACAATGTATAACGGTAAGATTTATTCCCCCCTAGTATCAAGTGCCTTGCTTCTTTGAGCTAGGTTTGATATAACATTGTATGGGCAAGTAACTGGGACGTACGTCTATTTATACATGCTTAAGGTATGTTTTGCTCAAATTTAAAAATAAGGTTGCTTGGTGGAGAATACTTTTGTCTTGCGTATGGGCATCTCATTATAATCAAGTGTTCATGGATGGGAACTCCACTGGAAGATACTCACTCTGGTGACCTAGCAATGATAAGTCCGACCAAAGTTCGGGGAGGGATCTAAAAAACTGAGCCAATAGGGTGAAACAGGAGGAACAATTGAAGGATGGATTTTGGCTGTAAAATAACATAATTAAAAAAAAAGAGATGATGACACCGAGAATCTGATGTGTTTATCAATTCCCGTAAGTGAGTCCTGAATTTTTCAAAGTATAAAATCAAGTTCCATATATTGTCCGCGTTACAGTATCGAGTCCCTTCCGTCACCTACCATTACTTTAAACTGACTTGTATTAGTGTCACGTCAGCGCCATATCAGCTCCATATCAGCACCACGTCAACTTAAAGTAATGGTGACGATGGAAAAGACTTGATGTTGTAATGCAAATAACATAGAAAACTTTATTTAATACTTTGAAATATTTAGGACTTATTTGCAAGAATCGAAAAATATGTAGGACTCGCGGTGTCTTTATCTCTTAAAAAATAGATAAAATCAACAAATTTTTTATAAGAGATTTTATAATTTTTTCTGAGTTTAGGAGATGATCGCCCTGTCCGCCCCCTAAATCCATTCCTCGTAAGTTACTTGGACAATGTCGACTTGGGTTAATTGAGGTCATTTGACATGTCTTTCTCAATAAATAATATTTCAAATTCGAGTCTTATGAATGAAAAATCAATTATCGGAAGAGTTCAACCTTTTCATAGACCAATACATATTAGTTAATGTCCATGGAATTTTACCAAAATAATTACCAAAAAAAAAAAAAGAATTTTACCAAAATAAATCGGTTGAGGAGTATGGTGCTTTTTCTCCTAAAGTAAAGTCTCGGGTTTAACCCTCGTGAATATAAAGAATTCATCTTATGTGAGTTTTATCCTCTACTGGACCCTCTCGACTTGACTTGAATTAATCATGGCACGTTAAACTTCTAGATACCAACAGTGCAGATAGTAAAAATGTCCATAGAATTTCTAAATATTAATTGCAATCGAGCAGTAGCAACGTCATGCCTCTTTAATCCCGAAAACTTTTTTTTTGGGCAAAAAAAAATGACAAATGTTGATCCCGAAAACTCTATTACAGATGTGAACGCGTGTGTCACATTGTTGTCGTAACAATCAACATGTGTGTACAAATTATCAACATAATAAAAAAAATCAACAAGTGTACATATAAGTTTTTTTTCCCTGATTTCTCATAGCATCGTCATCTACTTTATTATTCAATGGAACCGATTCCTCGAGTGATATTTGGAGGCTATGCCACGTCGAGACCACGTATAATAAGGTCAGCGAATTCAATTACCATTAATGGGGATGCATCGATTGATCTCCTAACTATTAAAATTGTTGCAATGCAATACATTAGATAAGCAACTATTTTCGGAAAAAATAATGTGATATTCAGGAAATTTACTCGGATGTTCTTGCAGTAATAATTTCGCGTATTCTTGTATCATATGCAATAGCATCCGACAATTTGAGCGAAGACTCGTTTGATAGGATGAAATGAAATGGAATGGAATGCTCTTACACCGTGTTTGGTTGGATGTAAAGTGTAAATTTTACACGAAAAATTTACTACTTTACATCCCTACTTTCTCATGTTTAGATAAAAATTGGGATGTAAATTTTTTTACCGGACCATTTGTCTTTCTCGGGCCCTACTCACTTTCCTTGGAAAAAGAATACCAAGGTAACGGGTTGCAAAATGACTTCACATGGGTAAAAGACTCCATTTGCCCTTACTGTGTCCAATCACCAAGAAAAGAAAAGGGCAATTCTGTAAATCATATTTACTACGAATCACATCAATATTATAATATTATATATCCAAACACTTTCCCACCAATTTAAAACGTTAATAAACACAATAATTCTACATTATAACCTACTTTCCATGTGAGCCACTAATTTTTCATATAATCTCATTTTACCCCGCAATCTATCAATACTTGAACCAAACGTCCCTTAATCAATTGGAATGGAATGGAATTCAGAAGGAGTGATCAATACCATTCTTCGGTTTGGTAGCATCTCTAGCGCCGAGGGAATGAAATTGAATATAAAAGCTATTTTATCAATTATACACTAAATAATTATCCAATCATGTTAGAAATTTTAAAGCATAAACTTATGTGAACCTCTCTGTAAATTTGTGGGTGGCAAAAATCAGTTTTTTTTTTGTTGCCAGCTTACAAAGATCAGTTCAAATACCACAGTGATGAGAATAAATTAATTAGATTTTTATTATTTTGTAATATGAGAAAAAAAGTCAATGGTGAAATTGTTATACTTATTAATGACATAAATAAACCGGCGGAATGAATGGTAATTTCTTTGATTAAGAGAAGGAATGAAAATGGGGAAGGAATGAGGGGATAACCATTCCGAGATGGAATGACCATTCCAGTTAGTTCTACCGCAACCAGACATGAGGAACGGAAAGATAGGAAATGATAATTCCGACTCTATTGCTCATAGGCTTGTATGTATTATTGAGAGTACATCCATTTAGCAGGACCGAGCTTATGCCTCTGTGGTCGCACGACAACTTCTCACCACGTTGCGGGTGATAATAGGGACCTGCACGTATTCACGGATCTCACTATTTCATTTGGAACCCGACAACTGTATTAACTCTTCTCTTCACCATGCTGAAATCACGCATTGCCCCCTCTCGTTGTCATAGATATCTTATATTATAATCAAAATTACAATCATTTTATTTATACTCAGATAACTTTATACCCGAGTTTAATATTTTTCCAAACTATCCAATATTATATATATTATACTTTAAGAAAATCTTACTAAGAAATGATTCGATCCTCACCGAGAGAGTTATGTGTCCGTTTCACTGTAAAATGACGATATGCATTAAGGAGTGATTCTAATTTTTTTTTTAAATTGACCTAGCTAGGGACAAGTTGTACTATTAATTGATCGAAAAATCGACAACTTGTGTTTTTTTTCTTTCTGGATGCAACTTGTGCTATTATTATGCAATGAAAATAACGGCAAAACAACAAAGTCAAATGAGAACATCAATTGGAATGTTCACATGGCAAGGTAAGCTATTTTAAAGATAAACTATTCTTCATTTTCACATGAAGAGTGATGCATGCAGGGCTTGAGTTATCCAGACATGGTATCTACCAAAACAATTGATATTTTAATGTCGGGGAAAGCCTTGTCCAACTTATCAAGTAAACCCCCCAACCTACTATGAAGAGCTTCTTTTAATTTTATTCGGTATGAACTACTAACATCCAGGAATTCAATTCTTTCTATTCTTTTAATTTACACCAATAAAAGGAAAACGAGAATGTTTTTACCAACAAAAGGAATTTGAGTGTGTAGTTAACATCACTTTTAATTTGAGACTAATAGATCTTAAAGTCGATTCTTTTATGCAGATATTTGTTTAGGGGTTAAGAAACCATTTTTCTTTATATTGCAGGGTATTTGACTAATTTCCACGGCTCCATATGCATGTTAACAAGAGTGAAGGATATGGTAAATCCGAAAATATGGCCTGACTCCAAGGATACGAGCCTAAAATAGGAAGAATGCTATTGTCTCTTCTCAGGGTTAAAAAAGGAGTTTCTTTAATAGGTGACAAGGAAGTCATTAGAGGTTAAGATTTAAAGCATGTTGACTAGTCAGAAAGAGGCCAAGCACGACAAACAAAAGAGAGAAATCAAAGATAAGAACCACGTTAGGTCGATTAAATTAGTCCTAATATCCTGGAAAACTGTATGCAATTTTTTTTTATTAGTAAACACTGCCATCATATTCGTCTGCTATGTGTTCACAGTTGAACGTGAAATTTCAAACATTACGTAGCGGAATGGTTGGATTGCCATTGCTACTACACTTACTTTTATCTGGCAAAAAAAAAAATCATCAATATAGATACAAAAACCATTGCATGTCATAACCCTTCTAGTCCATTTACAACTCCAACTCTCAATATATAAAAAAAAAAAAAAAGAAAAAAGAAAAAAGAGAACTGATCTACTGTTTCAGGGAACTCAAGGATTACCATGAAACTGAGTTAACTATTTTCTCGCCTTTCACTAAAGAGTGAACTATTATTTGAGCATCAGAGTAGAACAACTCATTCTTCCATTCTCTAGATTTATACAATAGAGGGGGCCACCTGCTGGGCTCTTGCCTTAGTTTGAGAGATTGATATAGCACCACAGTTCATGAACCGGGATGATTTGACAAACTCATTGATCTGTACAGCAACACCAGCTTTACTATTGGACCCAGCAGCATCCGAGAAGATCGAAGTTTCATGCTCTCTGATCCATTCGTTTCCAACTGCCTTTCCTCCGAGATAGTCGGTTCATCCTGTTCACGATTCTCCTCCTGCAAGGTTTCCTCCCCATGTTGCCAATATGTCATATCGGCTGTCCTATTCTCCACAAAGACTTTAGCAACTTTACCTGGAAAGACAGACAAACCAGTGAAGAAAGTATTGCATGTAACCGGTGTATCACACAATAGCACTTACCTAACGCCACAAATCGATACAAATTCAGTTATATTAGGATTGTTTTTATGATTTTTGGGGTTTTAAATGACCGAATCTTATTAATTTATAATGTAACATATGTACTATCACATATTATATCCGTTATACGTAAAACTCTCTCCTCAAAGTGGCCTGGATCTTCTAGCGTCAAGTTATAGGGGCACTGGGCCACGAATACTTTTTATTGGTCTAGTCGCATTTTGTTCCATTAATTGAACCAAAAAAAAAGGCAACTTGTGCTATTATGCAATGTAAATAAGAGTCGGCCACAAAAAAAAAAAAAAAAAAACAAATGAGAACAGGGAATCGTTTTACGCAATTGGAATGTTCACATCATAGGTTATTTTAAGATTGGACTATTCTTTTCAGCAGGCCTTTTTCGGGGAAAGCCTTGTCCAACTTATCAAGCAACCACCTAACTGCAAAGGAAGCTTTTTTTTCCTCAATCTCAGAATAAGAAATAAAGAGAAATAAATGTCACATAACATAACTCATACAGTGAAAATCGAACTCAGAACTTCTAAGTTATTAGTCGAAATCTTGTGTTACTGCGCTAAAATAACATCCTCACAAATGAAGAGTTTCCTTTGCGAAGAAAGGAGTCCACAAGTGTAGTTAACATTGCTTTTGATACGAAATTAATAGATCTTGAGTTTGATTCTTTTATATCGGGATCTCCCTTTGATGGTCAAATCTCATCTCTTAGCATAATTTACACAATGAAATTATTATGTAAATATAAAAATAACGTAAAAATAATATCTCTTTAAGTGATATTTACACAATGTAACTGAGAGAATATTTACTCCGTTCCCTCCTTTGCACCCTGTCGAGAAATTTTTAGTGGAATTAAGCTCACCACATCAGTTATTGGATGTAAACAATGGCACTATTAATTAATCATAATATATGCGTATATACATAAACATATATTAAAAATGTGACAAAAAAGATGCACGTGTTCTATACTATTCAAAGTCATCTCCATGTTTAATTTAAAAGCACATGAACCCTGAAAGAATCGTTCTCAATCAAATATCCAGAATTCTATCCAACATAGTAAAATTTAAGTAAGAGTGAATTGATAAGTTTCGGGGAACAAAATGATATAACTTAACATAAATATGATCAAAATTAGTAGAATTTGCATAAGATTCTTGTATGTTTTCTCGAGTATGACGTCCACGTCGTCTTTGATTGTTGTTCCTCAACTCGTCCCTTTGCGTAGCCCATGGAGCGGTTTGTAGTGAAAGTTACTTAGCTAAGATAATCTTTCTTTCCAGCAAGCGTAGGCTCGAAGGAGCCAAAACCATGACCATCTATCTTTTTCTCCGTTGTACGACTTTTCATTTCCTGTTACGCTGGCTTTGATCAGTCACACTCCCTATGCTCGCCTTGCCTGGGCCACCTGCCGCAAACCTCAGAGCTCTTCTTTGGGGATATTGCCCTACACTCCCCTAAATCCTTCCTTGATAGATTGAATAAATTATCAAATATAGGAATTGACTGCATTTTCACCTAAAAACCAAAGTCGTTAAGTGGTGGTGAACAATTTTTTTTTTATTAAATCAGATTTATTATTTTCTGATGTAATATTGACTCCTCAACACTTATTCTCACGTGATAACGTGGCTTACACTCATCATTTACTTTCAAACACTAACTCTCACGGGTAAGGGGTCAATTGACTATGATACGAGCTTTGTCTTCTGTCCCTGAACTAATAATTATACAAGTATGACCATTTATTCCGTACTTGATTTATTTACCACGAGATGGGCATTTTTCTTACTGTCATGGACTTACGGGCAACGAGTTCTACTTTTAGGCTTGATGAGATGTGAGCACACATGTTAATCGGCTTTGATATTATGTAAAACTCCATAGACTTATAAGAGAGCAAGTATGTTTCCACCCAAAAGGTTTTGTCGTTAGATGGTGATATCCAATTCTAATAAATCAGTTTTCAATCTATTATTTATCCAATATAGGATTCACTCCTCACCGACATATATTAGCAAGTCAACCTGTTAAGGTCGTGCACGTTTGTGCACATGCTTTTGAATTTGAACATGTAAAACAATTCGATGAAACGGTGAAATCTCTTTTGAAAATCGATCCACCAGACAACTCTTGCTCAATTCAAATAATTCTAGGCAACCGAGAAAAATAGTTCGGTATAATGGTACCGTTCTCAATAGGAGACCTTTCTAATAAAGGTAAAATGTCACGACTGCTCGGAAGACAAATAAATATAAGTAAATCAAAATCAAAAGTTTGTCTCTAAACCGAGATTTCTCATCATAAGCCAAGAATTAAAACCCAAACCTTCCAACTACCCCATGCCACCATATATAGACAAATCAATCACAATAGCATTCTGCAGGGAATGTATGGTGTCGAGACATTGATAGGAATGTTCATGGCACGTGTTTAATTTAGCCGAGGACCTGTTCCCAGATTAGCATACGTCGTCCTGTTAGGTCTCGAATTCGAATTCAAATAAATTTACACCAGAAAAGTTGACTGCTGGGATTGTACATGCTGAGAGTTCTTTTTTTCTTTTCTTTTTTTTTTTGTTGGTGGGAAAGGAAAGGTTTTGTCCAAATTTTATAGATAAGGTTGCTTGGTGGAGAACACTTTTGTCTTGCGTATGGCATCTCATTATAATCAAGTGTTCATGGATGGGAACTCCACTGGAAGATACTCACTCTGGTGACTATACAATGATCCAAGTTATTAGAACAATATCCATCTAAGTTGACCAAGATAGTTTGAAACACCATTCTTATAAATAATATCTCAGATAAGAGCCTTATGAATGAGGAAATTCATGATCGGAATGGTTTGAACCATTAATGGGTTGATATGGATCTGCCGATATCCATTAAACTTTTGGATATCTTTTTAGGACTATCAATCTTAATTAATTGAGGTGATTTGACTATCATTTTCCTTAAATAAGGTACTAGAATTAAGTTTTGTGAAAGGATAAAATATGTAGTTGAGAGAGAGTTTTACTCTTTAACAAGTCAGCAGCCCATCTCAAATTTAGATCACGCAGATACGGCAAAGTTTATGGATATTACGTAGGCAGGGTTGTGGTACACCGACCAAAATTTGAAGTTTAAAATGATTTCGAGGCCAGTATCGAAAAGTAAATTTGATTCAAGCATTGAGGTCAAAACTCGAAAAATTTAAAAGATTGCGGGGCCAATATCAAAAAGTAAGGCGAGACGTGTTAAGCCTAGGAGTTAAATTGATGGTTTGGGCCATGTTATCGTGGACTAATCCCATTAGCCGGGCACCCGACGTTCAAATTCCACGTCTTATTGGACGCTACATCCTTAGACGGCCTCAAGCCACCTTTCTTTTGGGGTTACAAAACTTCGAATGGTCTTCATCTACAAGACTTGAACTCGAGATTTCACTTAAGAAGGAGATGTTTCAAACTACCTAAATCAACCCAATCGGTTGTGTTTAAATAAAACGTTAGATAAGTTCTGTGAGCAGCTTACTGGGCTGTGATTGAAAAGTTTCACACCGCATTGTTCGACGAGCTAATAATTCAACAGAGTGAGGTTGGCAAATGAGCTCGGAGGCGGCGAAGTTCACCGCGATCGTGTTGATGGTGCAGTCGACCATCATCGGACTCTTCTTCTGCATGCTGATCGTCACCTTACTGAGCAAAATTGCGTATATGTTCGCATCAAGCGTCAATGTCGTCGAGGAAGTTGGCAGGCTGTCCTATGTCCCGGGCATAACCGTTCTGCTCAACAGCATACAACGTATTCTGTCCGGGTAGACTCTTGCCCCATCTTGCTGTTTAAATGCGGTTGAGAATGAATCCCACATTAGAAAATCAATAAAAACGATCCTAATTTATAATAGAATTAGATACCGCACTGCCTATGAGTTTAGCTTTTAAATGAAAATTGACTCAAAACTCTTACGGCCCAAGCGGATTTTTGCACTTGTATTCATATATCGAAAATCTTCAAATAACACAATATAAGAAATCCAATTACAAAGCGAGTCAGGTCACGGACCGACAGATAAGTTCGTGCCGCTGGGGTTTTGCCCTCACATTCTCAAAATTCTTTCTCAGCCCCCACGAGCTGCATTGGGAACTTTTTGGGCTGGGACAAACAGAATTTGGGTCATCAAAACTAACGAATATGTAATATAATCATAAGTCAATTGATGCAAAAAAAAAAAAAGGAAGTAAAAGTAAAATTGAGTCATGTTCATAAATATGTCTCACAGGAGTGGCAGTTGGGTCGGGATGGCAAGTCTACGTGGCGTACATAAATTTGGTATGCTATTACATAGGTGGGCTTCCTCTTGGACTTCTCCTGGGTCGGGTCTTCCATTTGAGCGTCGTTGTAGGTTTCCAGTAATAATCCTCCTCCACGACTTACTCGTGCATCGATCTCGGTCCATCTTTACGTTAAAGTACTTGGCCCGATTAGTCGATGGGATGTTCAAACGCACAGGGCATATGGGGGCAGGATGATCCTCAGAGGGACCGCGGTGCGGACGGTAATCCTGGCTGTGTTAACCACACGATGCGACTGGGAGAAGGAGGTACGCTGTTGTCCCTCCTCGACGCCAGACAATACTCTGTGCGATGCATTGGTGTTGTTGAGATCGCACAGGTTAGTGCCGATACCGATGTTTATCCAAAAGCAATGAGTTTCCAGGCCGAGGTGGCTCAGCTGTGGGGTGCAAAATGATCGACTCGTAGCTCGGAAGACCGCAAAAAGATTGCATTCTGAGCAGAGGCCAAGGCTCTTCTTTCATGGTTTGAAAAATGCACAGCTTCATTGTCTCAGCAAGCAGAGGCAGAGGCTCTTCTTCTGGCTTCAAAGATTGCTTCGCTCAAGAGAATGGTGTAGAGTTTGTGTTCCCTTCCGACACTTTTTAAGTCGTGAACTCCGCGAGAAGATCTAACAGATGTTCCGTTGGATTCCAAGGCTGTCGTTTTAGTTCCTGGGCACTACTTTGAAACTCCGTCATTTGTGGTCGGCTTATTTCTAAATAACAACCCACATATTGAAGTAATGTTCAAGAATACTGAGAGTATGTGACAGTATTTACGTGATAATATCAATAAAATTAATTCAATTATTTTTATGTTAATGGCCGGTGTCACCGCCTAAACACTATATTATAATTTCTCAGATACTGAGCCTGGATCATATGGGTCTAAGTGTGCATGCACAGGGAACATGGGCCAAGGCCGGCCACCAACAATTACCTCCACATACCCTCAAATATTTCTAAATGGGCTGACTCTTCCCAGAACCAGACAGCTGGGAATCATGGGAGACCAGGGACGTCAACTTCTTGACAAATCAAAACCTTTATGTCAGCCGTCATCACGACGCGCCTCGTCGCTGTGCCACTTGTATCTCTTTCGAATATTTCAACTTCGAAACGCGTCCCAGACAAAATTCACATGATGCAATTTACAGAGACGTAGGACATGGCATGAAAAACATTTGGTATGATTTAATTCAATTCTTCCTTCCCGTCTTATCTTCTCTGTCAATTTTCTTTATCCGATACCGAACTTCCAATCACCGATTATCAGAAAAAATTCGGACTCGTCGAGATTGATAGCTGTGCAACAATGAATCGTAGTACATGTAACATGAGAAATCTCACAAGAAAATCAGAAGTAAAGACACGTATGGTCAACAAGAAAAAGAAGATGATCTTAATTCTCAACATCAACAATGCCCCGTCCGGAGAACGCTAACTCACCGTTCCGACTCAGCCCACAGTCGAAATGGCCAGAGGGACCGAGTCCAAGAGCCCGACGGCTCGTCGCCCGTCGACCGGGCTCCAGTTCTCTTTCCTCACCAGCTGCCACCCTTCCATCCTCTCCTCCATCGCCGAAACCTTTATCCTCATGTGGGTTACTGTATCCCACATCCCGTCGTTGTTCTTCCGGTTCCCAAACAGCCGTAGCAGCTTCTCCTTGCAACCTTCGACTCTGTCCAACTCGCCCAGTACCTCCGTCAACTCGGAGTGCGTCAGGCCCTCCAGCCGGTCTCCGAGTTCGACCAGCCTAAGGAAGGTCTCACCTCTCACGACGCCGTAATCTTCGCACACCAACCTCACCACCTCGTAGATCAGGTTGTTGCTCTGGAGATGAACCGATTCCGGCGAACTGGATATCAGCTCGATTAAGCTCGCGAGAGCGTCGATTTCCCTGATCAAGTCCGAATTCAACAGCGAGGATACCTTCTCGATTTTCTCTTCCCTGGCCCTGTCGGAGGCCGGCGACGGAGAAATCAGCAAGTAACCGAGAGTTCTGGAGGTGATTAGGGTTTGCTCGAGGAACTCGGCGTACCACCGGACCCACGAGGAGAGCTCCCAGGCCTCCGCGTCGGAGTCGTCGCGGAAGGACGAGAGATTGAGGGGGTTCCGGCCGCCAGAGGAAGGGAAGGAGGAGAGCTGATCGCGGAGGATGAAGGAGGAGCGAGAGAGGAGGGCCTGGATGGCAATAAGGGATTTGAGGGCGACGGTGGCGTCGGTGGTGGAGTGGAGGCGGTCCAGGATGGCGGCCACGCAGGTCCGGGCGGTGATCCGGGAGCCGCTGCCGAGGCGGAGGACGGCGGAGAGGCGACGGTCGGCGGGGGCGGAACCGGAGGTGGAGACGGAGGTGGCGCGGAGGACGGCGACGTGGACGGTAGAGGCGGCGCGGTTGAGGGAGATGGAGGCTCTGATGAGGGAGACTTTGTCTCTGAAAATTCGGAGGAGAGTTCTCAGCTTCCGTTTCTGCCCCATTGATTGACTGCAGAGAGAGAGAGAGAGAGAGAGAGACAGAGAGAGAGACAGAGACAGAGAGGGTCAAAATTAAAACGGTACAGTTAGTGGCCGGTTATATAAAACAGGCTGAACGGCTAATACGAGCAGAATCTCATAAATAGTTTTTTGCCTTAAAAAAGCCGCGTTACCATTAAAAGGAGTATGGGAAAATTATTTTTTTTTCTTTTTGCTATTTAAAAGCTTATTATATGAAACGTCTACGAGTCTAAAAGGAGTATAGCAAATTTAATTAATTAATTAATTAATTTAAAGTTGACGTCAATAATCAATTTTAAGGCTTTTCCGAGTAAGCCCTTTTCATCTTGATTTACCGTTTGTTGCTCGGCCGCCGTAGAATTGTCCAAATTTGACCCATTACACAGAGATTTCCCTTTTTTTAGTACACGTGAAAGATTTAATTAATCGCCTGAGATAGCCATAGATGTTTCTATGTTCGTACGGTTAGATCTCCCATGACCAGTTAAATGAATTCTTCAACAAAGACGACATAGAGAAATTTAATAAAATAATATTATTATCGATATAAAATTAATCGATATGGTATCTATTTTAAAAAAAATCAATTCTCCGTCACTAACATGAACCGCCCGTCGATGGCATCCAACGGCTAGTCGAAAAACGTCACGTCTCTTCTCACTCTCAGAAGAGCAAAATGAGAAAATTAAAGTAAATTAAAATAAAAATAAAAACAGCTGAAACGGCTAGTCGACAATTGTGGGCCACCCTCCCTCATTTTTTTTTTCTTTTAAATAATTGTGGGACACCACACTTCCTGGCGCGTGGCTCGTAGAAGCTTTTACCAACGATTTTCCCAGAAGTCGACTTTTTGCTCGATATCAAAAAGTAGGAGCAAAGTCTCGTGTAGAATGTGTCACTGTGTGATAGTAATTATATTATGATATTGGTTAATAAAATTTAATTATTTTTTTTATAAAATTTTAAAAATAAAAAATTAACTAAATTTAATTGGATGGTGTCATCATATTAGCATGTTGTGTGGTGACACCGCTATCTACTTTGCATACATGCAATAATCAACTTTCCTTGCTAGGAAACTGTTGAAGTCTGATTGCGTCTGAAGGTTTCATCTTCTAGATGGATAAATGAGTGGGACTCTCATACCCCTTTAATCCCCGATTTTTTTTCTTGGAGGGAGCTGAAGGAGAGGATATAAAATGTAAAAATTATAAAAGTCTAAAATGATTTTAAATATATATTTTAAAATTGAATTTTAAAAAGGAGATAAGAATTAAAAATTAAAAGAATAGTTAACAATAATTTTATTATTTTATTTTTATTTCTTATAAGTAATAATTATTCCTTACAGGGAGGGGACACTCATTCCCCTAATTCTAGTTTCATCCGGAAGGAATAGCTATACCTTACATGCCAAGCAAACGAGCAAATATTCACTATATATCACACAATGACTTCATTATGTAAGAGTCAGCGTAAGAGTGACACGTGTAAAGGTGGAGCAGAAAATTTCAGTTTTTCCACTTTGAAAAGTAACATTAACTCTAACGTTAGCACTGTTTCTCTCACCACAGCTCCCTTACTAGAGTAAGAAATACTCCACAGTTAATACGAACAAATATTCAGTGTGTAATACATAACGAGTTCGTTATATAACTCTTTCTCAGATCTTGACACATATAAAATTTTCACATTTTTCGAGAGTCAGCTTTATACCTATCAAGATCTGAACAGTGATTTATATAATAAAATTGTTATGTATTACACGGTAAATATTTACTCAATACGAGTAAATATTCAGTGAATACTTACTTGTCCTCATTTGCTCCCATTCTCTCGCTTGATTGCTCTCCCTCTCAGTTGCTTAAGCTCTCCCTCGTGAGCTCTCTCTTGTCATAGCTCATTCAATTTCAGGTAAATTTTTTTTTCCATTATTATTTACATAGAAACATTGAGACCGAGTTAAGCAAAACATTCTTCCTCTTGCTCGTTCACCTCATTTCAAGCAACATCAACATTTCTCAGCCCGAGGTAACATTTTGGTTTTGGCTTTTTATTACTGTTTGTGCCTAAAATTGAAGACTCTTCGAGGATGATCGGGAATGGCATTCGAGGGGAGCAGTGTACCCTAGGGGACTTGATTGAGGTCGATTGGCTTGCCTTTGTCTAGGTATGAATCTTAGTCAACTTAGAAAATTCAAGAGCGAATCTGGGTCTTAATGCTGCTGTCAACTAACCTATATATTTTATTCTTAATGGAAGTTCAAGTAACTTACTTTTAATAAAATATAACAAACTAGTCTTTAAATCTATGTCTTTGTCATGGGCTGACTTTAGAAGCTGTATTTTGATAACGTAAAGCTGACTGTGTCAAAATTTATTTGCATCAGGTGCATATGGGATACGAATGAAGATACATTGACCTATAAAATCAAGAAGAAAAGAGAAATTCAAATGGGTACAAGATATTCATATCTTATAACTATACTTCATTATTTGAGAGAGGTTAATTAATTTGAACTCTTGTCAAATTGTAGATAATCTTAAAGATGGTGCATTGGTTCCTATCGATGAAGGTATTGAGTTCAAAATTGACATGATGTTTCTGATGAAGGGAATGCTTATAATGCATATGCATATGGTAAAGGATTTGGAATTCGAAAGGGGCACAAATACTACAACATAGAAAAAGAGTTAAAGAGGTGCACGTTTTGTGTGTTGCTGTGAAGGATCTTATGAGATATATCCGTATAAAGAAAGAAAGATTGTGAGATACATAAAATGATGCGGATGTATGGCTCGTATAAAATTTAAAACAGAAGGTAGTGCATGGGAATTTATGGAATTTGATGATATGCATAATCATCCTTTCATTCATGAGAATCAAAGACACTTGATGAGATTATCCTGGAAGATTACAAAGGAAAAGGGAAGCATGCTACAAACTCTTATGGATTCGGGCATCAGAACAACATTGGCAGACTCATATATGACAAATGAGGCCAAAGGCTCAAGCAGTGTTGGGTTCACATTAAGGGATTATCAGAATTTAATACAAGCAAGAAGTTGAGTTCAATTAGCGCAGGAGATTTTCAAAGTCTTCTATATCATTTTCAAATGATGCAGTCCAAAGAAAATGATGTTTTTTACTCTTTCCAAGTTGATGATGATAATAGATTGACAAGTTTTTTCTGACATGATGGCACATTAAGACTTGACTATGAATGCTTTGGAGATGTGGTGGTTTTTGACACCACCTACCGCACCAATAAGTATAATATGATTTGTGCACCATTTGTGGGGATTAATAATCATTGGAAAAATGTGTTTTTGGGATGTGCTTTCTTGACAAATGAGACGATTCCTTCATTTGTTTAGGTATTTGAAACTTTTCTTAAAACTATAGGAAATAAGGCACCGAAGACTATCTTCACTATCAAGATACTGCCATGGCAAATGCTATTATTAAGGTGTTTCCTAAGAGTGTCCATCGACTATGTGTGTGGACATTTCTAAAAATGCCATGCAACACATCTCTCATTTGTTGGGAAAGCCAACTTTCAAGGAAAAGTTTAATAAAATATTATTTGGTTGTGAAATAGAGGAGGAGATGGAGTCTACATGGAGAGAAATATTTTAGGAATGAGAACTCCATGAGAATATATGGTTGAACAATATGTATGTATTAAAACATAAGTGGTGTGGGGCTTTTAATTGCGAACTTTTTTCAGTCGGTATAAGATCTACCCAGCGAAGTGAGAGTACAAATAAAATTTTCAAACATATGTCACGTGGGACAATACATTGACAGAGTTTGTGAATCATTACGAGTAGCAGGCTGAGAAAATGTGCGAGGCTCAGAATACAGATGATTTTGAGTCTATTAGAGGTAGACCTAAATTGATTGTGAGTACAGATACTTTGAATCATGCATCAAGTGTTTATACCACGCACATTTTCAAAAAGTTTCAAGATGAATATATAGTTGGCGTGAAATGACATGTTATTAATAGGAATTCTGACGAGCCATCACATACCTTTACATTGGTTGACAAATATGTGCATCGGCAGCATAATGTTTATTTTAACAATAATGAGCTCTCCATTACATTTACTGTAAAAACTTTGAATCATGAGGCTAGTTATGCCGTCATGCACTATCTGTAATGAACAATCATATCCACCTCACATACATTCCTGCTCAATATATTCTAAAGAGGTGGACGAAAAGTGCAAGGGAGGGGATTTCTATTGTTGACAATGATGGTCCAAGTTCTCAAGATTCACTTTCAGCCACAACACTACATTTAAAGAAGTTGATGCGAAAATCTTTTAGTGTTATGAGAGTAGGTGCAAAAGATGAAGAAACCTCAAATGTTGCCTGTAAAAGATTGGATGAATTGGAAGATGAACTTAAAGGTACGGAGACTAACCAGGATATTGTTTATGGGTGTGGTACTTCAATTAACCATGGCGAGGATGGAACTTCAGGAAGTATTGGAATGAAAGTGCTTGATCCATTTCGAAGAAAACCAAAAACTGTATCAACTAGTAGATTTAAAAGTTCGCTTGAGAAAGGGAAAAAGAAGAAGATAGTTTAATCATGCCAAGAGTCTTCTGAACAATTCTCCAATTTTAGTGCTCCTTCCATTAATCAAGCCATCAATTTAGTCCATATACATGAACTTAAATTATCCAAATATGGTAAATGAACTTCTATATTTTTCATACATTTTTATTGTAAGTCTACAATATTGATGTTAATATCATTATGCAGATTCTATCATTATATAATGTCAATCATCCTCACATCCGGTTTACATCAATATTGTGTCAGGTATTTTATATATTAATTAGGTCTTTTATTTTTTTTAAAATTTGTTTGACTCCTAAATAAATATCCTTCATGCTTTACTATTTAGGGATCATTAAATTCAATTTATAATGTTCAAAGTGAAGCTGATGAAGATTGTTATAGAGAGGATCAACAGAATTTTTTTCTCAGGTGAAATTCCTATGTTTGATGAGCTTGTAAATGCTAATTTGGCTCCTATAATAGACGTTTTTGAGCTCATGAAAAAAATTTTATCTTCTGTTGCAGAGCTACATAAGTGAATGCATTTGGGCTGCATATGCTTTTTGAAGTAGATTTTCACTCTCAGATGTCGCTTTCACTTTCAAAAATAGGCATATATATGTTATTTGATGTCATTTTGCTAAAGACATATTTTTCCTTATCTTAGTGTCAGGTTTTATATATATCGAAGTAGTGAAAGACAAGTTAATATTTGTCAAATACTCTATTTCTTGGTAATGAATATTGTGCATGCAACTACCGTGATATTGTGAGGTAAGTATCATGCTATGTTTAGGTGTACCTTTCTTGATGATGATATTCAAAAGAAGCAGATATGTTCTTGATAACGGATATTTTCACTCAAAAAGTGGACGTAACTACCATGATATGTTGAGGGAATGACTAAGAGATTTTAGGAGGAAGTTTCCTAAGATATCTCTTCAACTAAGAAAATGAAGAAGGTTTGAATTTACTACAACATTGACCGGTGCTACATGTTCGAGAACACAACCTATTAGCTTAATATATGACGAGGTACATTGCATTGCATTACATTACTTTCTTTCCTAAATACAAATCAAGGTAGGTACAATAGTTTGACACTGTTTTTAATAATAGACAACTTCTCGAAAAAGATAATAAATAAAACTAACTTAAGAAAGAATAAATCCATAGCTTGATCTTCATCTTGGAGGTCTCTTTTCCATCATTTTGAATATGCTGAAGTTTGAATCTCAACTCTTCTAACTCCCTCTGCAATATCTTATTATTTTGACCAAGAATCTTATTCTTTTCCTCAAGCATTTTCACTTTCTCATTCAATGCTTTTCTTTGAGTTGTCAAGGATATCAACACTTGTTTTGTGTGCCCACTTGTTTCACCATCATAACATTCAAAAAATCCACAATTGTTGTCCTAATTAAATTTAAATTGAAAGATAAATTAATAATTATTAAATAAAAGGTTAAATGACAGGACAAGGTAAGAATATAATATACCTTCCAAGATTTACATAGCCAAAATCGTCTTCCCGGATTTGCCTAATTCCATGAAGTAAATAATCAAGTTGTAACTCCATGAAGACACATTTTTTCACCACTATACAATTTGGATGTCATGGAAAGTTCTCCATTTTGTGATGAAACATTGTTCGTGCCATACTTATCTGTCATGAACTAAACACTAATGAGCAAGTAGTCCATTATCTATTGAAAGCTAAAGACAATTTATTAATATATATTGCCAACAATAAATAGCTTTCACTTTTGAGTAATGGAATACATCTCGAATTCTCCAAAAAAAAATTAATAAATAGCTTTCAAGATCCCCTATCTTTGTGTCTAGAAAGGACTTAGACGATTTTTCCTGAAGATATAAAATCTAACCTAATTAAATAAATGGTTTCCTAAAGAAAAAGAAGGAACTAGATTGTTGTTATCCTATCAGATTCTATTGATTTGTTCCAAAAAACCTACTTTTAGTCATGTTTCTTATCAGAGAACTTCCAGTTTACTTCAAGCTAGTTCTAAGCAATGGGCGAAGCAACATGTGTCAAGACTGCGAAGAACAAAGCATATACACATAGGCTATCCCACAATTTACACCCAAATAAATTTGTCCCCACCAAATCAAACCCAGATCAAGTTGCCACTACCAGATTGACCTTATTTGAGTCGAGTTGCAACGAAGGTGTTGTTCTCGATCATTGTTAATGTCTCTGTGTAAACAATAATGGAAAAAAAATTGCTACCTGAAATTGAATGAGCTGCGACAAGAGGGAGCTAGCAAGAGCTTAAGCAAATGAGAAGGAGAGCAATCGGGTGAGAGAAATGGGAGTAAATGAGGGCAACTAAGTATTCACTGTGGAGCATTTCTTACTCTGGTAAGAGAGCTGTAGTGAGAGAAACGATGTTAACGTTAGAGTTAACGTTACTTTTTAAAATGGAAAAATTGAAATTTTCTGTTCTACTTTTACACGTGTCACTCTTGCACTGACTCTTAGACAATGAAGTCATTGTGTGATATGTAGTGAATATTTGCTCTAATCAAACACTACAATAATGATTCCGTACAAAATAGTTGTATCTCGTTCTCCAGTCTCCCATTACATCAAGCGCGGGGGACTCACTTGGGCGCTGCCATACATTTGGGCCCAATGGATTCGCACAGTGTGGCCCAAAGTTGAACTTGGCCCCTGGGGGGCTTAAATTGTGAACGCGCCTTCCTTCCCGCTAAATCTGCAAACACAACTTTGGCACGTTTGAAGGAAATTATTCAAAGAACGTGAGAATCATTAGCAAGCACAGCTTAGCACCGTCCCTTAATCCGAAACATTCAAGAAGTTTAGATCCGATTATTACGAGGTCGGCACATGATGTGACAAGTGTAGACTTGATGTTGAGGATTAAATCTTAAAAAGATTGGAATAGATAGTAACATTGAATTTATAAGATAATTGAACACTACCGCCTAGAAACGAGCCTTGACACTTTGTAGGCTTGGTGGATGTTTTAGATATTTTACACTTAAAACCATTTAATGAGGCAACCCCAATGGGAACCAGATTAGCGGACAGTAATTGGCCTTGGAGACATTACACAGTTTATGTCGGGGAAAAAAAAAACTCCACGGATGATTCGAATTAAAAAATGAAGAATTCAACGACCCAAAATTCCTTTTTAAGTCTGCTTGACGGTCAAGCAATTCAATCGTGCAATTTCCGTGCACACAACAAAAGAATAAAAGAATGCGAATGAGAGACATTGCTGCGTTTTTTCAGGTGAATTATAATGAGAGGGAGAACAGGAACAGAGCACAAAATAGCAGAAAACACTGGCCCCCGTCCTGGCTTCCGTTCCCGGTTTCTGCCAAACCAAACTGACAACAACCGGCGCGTCTACGCCGGCGGGGAAAGACTTGCGGGTTTTTCGGAAACTCCGTTCAGGGCCCACTGCACCCGGTGTTTTAAAAGTTCAACCGGTTTCTGCACGGCCGCGGTTTCCCTGCGCTGCAAAGACGTTTAGTTTGTTCTAATACAAATTTTTTCTATTGGCATTTTAGATGTTGATGTGAAAATGACCTGTCAAATGTCCAGGTCATGTGTTGTTCCAATCGAATCGGACGAACCACCCGGCAAGTCAATTCAGGTGTACTAACATATTCGAATTCTATTATTGTTCCCCCCGAATTAGAATCTGGAGGGGCCCATCGCGTATCGATTCAGCGGTGATTGAGGGTGGGGATCGATCCGTCTCGTAGCCCCAACAGCATTCCTAATTAGCATTATTTAAATGCTATATCTAAGCTTGCATCGATGGCAAGCTTGAGTCCAGGTCGGATCGTATATCCATTTCAATTCGAACCCAGTCATGGAATCTCAAGCTCTTGGACATAAGGATTCGAGTCGAGTTCATAAAAACACACAAACATAATTGGTGTAAGGGACTTTGTATACGGTCGGTATCTCTTCCAACTCTGGACTGGTGGTTGTTGGGTTAGATAAAAGAGGACTTATTATGCATATGTTGTAGGTTAGGAGAACATTCCATTGATCAATCGGATTTTTTAAAGGTTTTTGCGTCATCTTATGAACCGGGGGATCTCTACTTCAATTTTGAGATAGGAAATGGTCATGAAAATGTATTTAAAAAAAGGTTTTTTTATGGGAAAATGATAAATAAAACAATGAGAAAAGTTTTATTGTGAGCATTCGTATTAGAATCTTTTTATTTTAGATCGAGAACGAGTTCTTTCTCGAATAATGGCAAGTTTAGCTACAGTCACGATGACCTAATAAACGGAATTTCAAAGAAGATCTACAACTTACCCACAAAAAAAAAAAACTTCATCTTCTGTGTTATCAGCCTGTACTGTGCTTGGACGGCTGGAAGTTGAGAATCGGTCATCTGTAATTACATCAACAACAAGACAGCTTATCTATTACAAAACATCTTGAAATTATGAATGTTTTTCTGGGCGCCATTGTCCGATAATCTAAAAAAAAACAGTTGATTCCAACTAATGATTCAAGTTCAAGATAGATGTATGGATTAATTCATGAAAAGTAGGCTGGCACTCAGGGATATTTTTGGAATTTATGGAAGCCATCCTTTGGGAAAGTCATTCGCTCATTTTACTTGGAAAAGGAAATTAAAAAAAAACATGTTCTGATAAAAAAACAGCACATAAAACAAAAAACAAAGATAAAAATAAAAATAATTAGAAACTCGATGCATGCAATGTTGCCACGTCATTGACATCCTCTCAGGGGCTAGAAGGTCTTTAACATGACGGCTTTATCGAGTGATGATACTGACGTAATATTTTCATCCAATCAAGATTTTAGGATTCAATATGTAGCTGTCACCGGCAAAAATCATAATTATCAAACCTAGAAAACCCTAAGATTTGCGTTACTATATATTACAGGTGATAGTTTCTCATTTTTACGTAAATATAGCATAATTAATTATGCATGCATGAAAGATTCTTCAGCAAAAAGTGAAAGAATCTGCATGCATTGAAAATCGACATCCGACTAAGATTTTGATCTCAACATCAGTCCGGGTACCTAACCTTGGTCCAGAACCCTTCAAATTAGAAGTTAGCTTATAAAGAATAAAACAATTATGATGATAAAATAGTCTTTGCACATATAATTAATAATTTTTTATATAAACTTTCTTATTAGATCACGTGTCATGTGGTACATTCTTGTTGGCCAGTGACCCTCAATCATTTCTCTCATTTTCTTATAAGTAGATGTCAGCCTCAGATTTATGGTACTTTTGAAAAACCTTACACTTTACATTTTTTTATTATTCTTTATGCACTTATAGAGTTCAGTATCGGAGGATAAATCGGACCGTCGCATCCGATTTGACTTTCTTCTTGTGTTGCAGAAACTAATTAGGAGTTCGCTTAAAAGCCTACTATAAACTGGTAGAGACATATTAAGGACTACTCGCTCATCTCATAAGGAACTTAGGAGACCTTTTTATATTATCCATGTCCTTAGCTCGTAATACCTTTCATATCAGTCTCAGTTTAATCTAACTGAATGAAAGATTGTGCTAATTATATGAAGGATGGGGCCTCCTTCGTCAAGCGTAAATCAGAGACAGTCGAAGGGGCAGGATTGGAAATATGAAATCCACATAACGTGATACTGAACAGAGTCACTATTGGAACTGAAACCCGACCAGAGAATCTCGAATTATGGTGCAAGTAACAAACAAAAATGTTCATGTGTATAACGTATACATATATATATAGTAGTTATATAATATTGTTTGCACTGAGGGCCCTCTTCCCAGAATTTGATGTTCCCAATCTTCAACAAGTCAACAAACTGTGATTCAAATCCATTTAATAATTGCAATTACCCATTTATTAATTATCTGAATTAGTACAAAATGATACCTATCTAATTTTTTTGTACGTATGTGCAAGGCCAAGTTGCATGTCCAATTTTGGCCACATGTCTTGTAGTGCTGGGGTCTAGGGTTTCCGGTACCCGTACTTTGCGGTCCATGCACATGCTCCTTGCTGAAAATATTGTGATTTTATATACCCGAAATAATGTCGTGATCTGACAAGTAGAGTTCAGTATAGCTATATCGCTCTCGATCAGTAATAAGGAGATCCCGAGTTCAATTCCCGCAAGCAAGATTCCTTGTACTCTTTTAATCATCCTTCCTCTCGACCCTTTCAAGATACACGAGTCTCATTTTTAGCTGCAGAGAATATCACGATTTATGATGTAGGATTAGTCTATTAAGTTAATTAATCAATAATTAGACCTAAGAGGGAATTTCTTAGTCATGATATATTGATTTTTTTTTCCTGTGAAATATGGCGTGTGAGCTGATCTTTAGGTGTCTTATGAGTTGATGAGCTGTGTCTAATTGGTGACATCCTGTGGTGAGATCTGTATGAGACACAAATCAAGGGCTTAGATCTTATGGGTAGGTCATTAGGGGCAGAGATTAAGCGTTCCTGTCCTAGTGAGCAACAAGCCTTAAATTAGTTGCACGAACTCAAGAAATTATTCAAAGAGGTATCGAACTATCTCAGTCAATTCATATTAATTCTGAAATTAAATTTTCAATAATCAAAGAGACAATATGATCAAGAGATTTAATTTTAATTGTTAATTTTAAAAAAAAATTCCGTTGAAATTATTAAAATCTGAAAATATATATATGCTGTGATGAAATATCAATTTCAACGGGGGATTGGAAAGTGCCGAAGGACCAGATGTGCAATCGTAATGTGATACTCGCTACAGTGACTTGATTGCAACCCTTTTGTTTTTATGCTAAATTATTTAATTTATTTCTTGTATTTCTTAATTAGCCGAACTAAGCCCGTTTGAATAATGTTAGTTAAAACAACCTATCGAAACGATTGTGGATCGATCGATGTGATTCAACGCATCTTCCTTTTATACAAGATTTCGATTTTGAGTTTCCTCAATGAGATTTACTCAACAGTGGACCGATCCATCAATTTGTAGCATGATTTAATCATGGATTATAGTTCTGAAAAAAAAAAACCCTAATAGAGATTTGATGCATCCGTTGTCAAAGATGATCGTCCCACGGAAGATGTTAACCGGATAGCTGATTAAATAATTAACTGACACTAACCCAACTTGCTATTTTTAATTAAACTTCAAAATGGAATAATTATTTTTGGGGGCTAATTAATCTTAAATTAATATTGTCGGGATACATTCAAAAGAATGCCAGTTGGTTTGGGATTTTCTTTCGATTCTTTATTATTGGTTAAATTAATGGGTCAAGGAATCACAATACGGCAGCATCGATGACCAGAATGAATTTGGAACGAAGCTGTGCCCTAAATTTAATTACATATATGGGGTGTGCAAGATTAATATTCCATGGAAGAAGAACCCAAGAAAGAATGGGAAGAAACCCTAGGGAGAATGTCTTATATTGAAGTCGGGGCAATCAATTATGAAATTATTAATTATTAATTATTTATGAACATGTTGGAAATGTTATAATATTAGAAAAATGTCTAGTTGATCGGGCCGATTGCCCTTTCAATTACAAACAAATTACACCAATTAAACTATAAGCACCTCTTGTTTAGTCGACCAGGAGGTTAAGAATATTTCCTGATCTTAGTAAAAGAAAACTGACGGTACATACCATCAACTTTGTAGAGCAACAAAGCAAGATTCGGCTATTTTTTCATTATGCATTATCTGATATTCGAAAACTTAATAGATCCTGATTGTTGAACTATTATGAGTGGACGGATAGCCAGTGTTCCAACAATTCTGTTTCCAAAAAAAAAAAATTCTACGTTATTAATTAGGAGATGGTATACATAGTTCTCTCATAAATCCAAAATTTTTATATTATGTGGTTGATGTGGATTTAACATTGACCAGTAGAGGCTTGGACAAGAAAAAATTATCTACTAAAAGGTAAAACTCTATTAATCATGAGTTTTCTCTATTCACGATACTCAATAATGAAACTTTATTTACTGGAAAGATACATCGAACTACCTTAATCGGACGTATGTATGGTGGGATCAGCATGCTGAGCGTCACTGGAAATATTGTACAGCAAAAATGAGGGTCTGCAGTCACTGGAGGATCTGTTATAGAGCAAATGCAAGGAGCCCACCAATGCATATACATATGCACGTACATCTGCTCCCGTATGTTCGTACGTACGTATGCACATGTCTGCGTGTATATTATGCATAGGCTTTTCCGAAGGAAAAAAAGAAAAGAATAAGTGTTGGGGTTCTTGGGAAAGGAAGAGGGACACATAGTCTATAGATGTATGAATACGATGAAGAACACGGAGGAAAAGGGAAATGTGGAGTGAGATCACATGGATTCTTCTGAGCAAACCCCGACGAGCTCGGTTAACCTGTCCATCGTTCCTTTCTCCACCTCCTCTTCTTCCCTCTTCTTTCTTTCCTGGGTCATAACAGAGATCCATAAATTTAAAAAATAAATGTGAGAGGAAGATTAAAAAAAATGCACAGATTCAAGAAATCATAGTGACGAGAGTCGGTCTCATATCTCTTGATTCGAAATTAAAAATGATGTCACTATACGGAATCTCTTTCGTACCATTTCTTTGCCTTTATTATATCTCTATTATTTGTTTCTGTTACTTATTTCTCTTGTTTCATCATTTCTCTCTTGATTCTACATAGTAGTAGAGATCCAAACTATTCCTAAAGCCTGTTAAGATCAGCCTTATGCATAAAAAGACTGTCAATGGTAGTAGATCTTCTTATTCCCGCGGGATTGTTCTATGACCTTAGTGTACTTTTCCCTTCCCTTCCTTTTATTATGAATTTTATATACTAGCAAGTTAACCTTGTGATCTTAAGCGTCGTTAGGCCTGACATCGAAGCTGTGGTCATTTTAAGCCCGAGTGTAAAAGAGAAAATTCTTATATGATAATCAATCAACTCTTTTAATTTATAAGTATATAGAAAAAGATATCCGACTCTTAATCAATTATTGCAAGTGAGTATTAAAGGGCATGTAACACTTGTGGACAATATTATCACGCTTGAGAATGTGTGTTGAACATAGTATTTCACATTGAAAATATTTGGAAGAAAAAGAATGGGAATATAGGAGAATTATTCGAAATCATTCAGCTTTTAACTTCTCAAGGGTTTAGTCTTTTCTTGGCCAAAAAACAGAGAGTTTGGTCTTTTCTTGTGAGTTTAATTCAGTTCAAATTTTAGGGCACTCTAATAATTAATTCAAGTTAATAGGACGTGTATTTATTGCATGCAATAATTTACAAGATTAGAAATTCGATTCTCATTTAACATGTAAATTTTGGTGATACCACCCGCACAAGTACCTAGTACATATCGCACTTGCTTAGATCCACAGGTTTGTGGAATGTTCATGAACACGGGAAGAATAACCTTCTCATAACGAGAAAAAATAACCCAGTGTTGTGAGACGAGAGAGAGTCCGTTGTGAAACGGCTGTACCCATATGATAGTACTCACATAGTGTCACAAACAAATGATATTCAGACATTTTAAAATTTAAAAGCCCTAAAAGTAAATATAATGAAAATAATAAATATTATTGATTTCTAACATCACGTAAATACTGTCATATGATATACTCGTTACCTGAAAATCTTCTGTATTTGCGTGGACAGCCATTGTTGATAATTGTATGCATGTACGTACATGCATACATAAATACGTGTAAGAATCTCACATGCATCATGTACTTGTCATCTTTCTCTTTTCCATGACCAAGTGTCCGACCATATATTACTGCCAAATGAAACCGATTGTCACATCTTGTTAGGGTTTATGGCACCACCAGCCGATAGAGACTCCTATATTCACGATATATAAAAAAATTTGGATGCAAGTGGGACAGTCGATACAATCAATTACAACCCCAATTTATTTTTACTGTACGGTTGAATCATTGAATCATAAAATTAGGTTTACGTTGCACCTACGCTGGACAAGACATACATGTATTTATGTATGTACATGCATGATTCAACAGTACGTTTGGCCCACCACTTACAATTATTTGCCTCGATACATATGGAAAAAGGCTTGTAAAGATTCATCTATATTATATATACGTACATACATATATATATATATGCATGTATGTATAGTCACTCTTCAACTTGAGTTCAAACTATTAACATCCTACATCGGTCATTTAGGATGATGATAATAATAATAATAGATTTATAAGGTAGACGTGTACCACTATCTGATCATTTAGGATATGTTTGGTAGTATGTAATTGAAATTTCATTTACATATTAATTATATATGGAATTCAAATTGAGTAGTTTAATAATTATTTTATGTGGAATTGTGATTAGATATGTAATTAATAATTACGGATCAATCATGCATCGTCTTTCCCTATAAAGTCATCCATAATGGTGATGAAACACTAATGCATAATTGAGAAACTAAATTAAATTGCATCGATGTTTTTCTATGATTTTTTTAAAGATTTATTTCTCTTTTCTATTTGCCAGAGCTATTTTCTCTTTCTTTTTTTGCAGCACATTTTCACTCTCTTAATATTCTCGTACATATTTTTTATAAGAAGAAATAAATCTTCTATTTTATTATTTTTATCAACTAATATTTTTTATGTCAATTAAAAATTAATTATATTTTCATGCATATGAGTTTCTCTTACCATCGAAAAATAATTATATCTTTAGAAATTGCGTTATTAAATAATAAATTAATACCTAATAATAAATCAAAAGATGTATCATAATTTACAAAGAAAAATTTTAATCATTCGTTTATTAGTATAGGATAAAGGATAGTTTACTATTTTTTTATATTCTAGTGATTACTAATCAATACTTATATCAATTTCATGTTACCAAATAAAAATATTGCTCATAATTGTCTGCCAATTCTCTTTACTCGTCTATTCGATTCATCACCAGTCCATTATCTATTCGGTTCATCTCTGCCAAACATGTCATTAGGCTTTTGGATGAAATTGGTTCAATATCTTGCGAAATCCATTCATAATAATATAATATATGAGCGTCTGATTATCACTTCGATCTTTGAGATAAGTATAAACCGATCTTCACTAGTCTCGTAACGAACGTAAGCTAGTAAACTTTCGCCAATATTGGTCTACTCTTATGACACACAATCCAACACAAGCATCATGTGTGGTAACATCTCATCGGATTGTCTAAGGGAACTTATCGATCAAAGCTCATCGCCCTAGCTAGTATGTACAACTTAACTATTCGCAAGCAGTATGAACTCGATTATCTAACCTTGGAACCCAAAACCACGGTTTATGGATCTATTTGATCCGTTAACGGAGTGCAATCCCATATCAAAAAAAGTGAAGAAACCATTGTGTATTAGCTTATTTATTTGGCAGATTTCGAATCCAATCACTTAACGGTCGACTGGAAATGCAAACTATTAGAGAGGGAGATCGAAATACATGGACACCGAAGACCCCAGAGAGTTACGGTCACAGAGATCGGCAATGTCTTATGATGTTGGCCGGAGACCACTCAATAATTGAACAGTTGACGAGATGATGTAATTATGGAGGGTCTCGGGGGTCCCTCAGCAACCCGAGATCGTCATCTACGATCTGGAGGGCCCCACTTTGATTATTCGTTCGGCCACCGTTTTTTTTCTTTATGGAATTGAATCTCCATCCGAAAATTTGCTAATAATAAATTCTAAGGACCCAAACTCTATAAACACCACAATGCCCTTCCTCCGTTGTTCCTCATCTCCAAGTTGGAACCCCCACGAGAGAATCTCTCCCTCTCTCTCTATTTCTCTGTCTTTACACATTCTCACGTGCAGCCTTCTGTAGCATCGATCCACTAAACCCTAATTTTCTTTTTCTGGTTTTGTATCACCGAGAAGAACACACAGATCATTAAGCCTCCGTCCATCACTTTTTCTTGATAAAAAGGCTACTTTGTTTGGGTCTATCAAGGCACTTAGTGCTTGTTCTTTACTCTCCCTCCCTCCCCCCTCGCTCTCTCTCTCGGTTTCCTTTCTGTATAGAAGATGGCCCTGGAAGCCGTAGTGTTCCCGCAAGACCCACTGAGCTACTGCTCTGGCAACACCATCAACAGCTTCCTCCGGCAAGAGTACGGCGGTTTCGGCCTTCACCTGGACCTGGAGGAGGAGGATCCTCACGATTACAAGGCCATCTACGGCGGAGGCGAGAACAACAGCAGTACAGGAGGCAACGGCTGGGATGTCCAATACCCAAACACTTCCTCCCCGGACACGGCCGCTGCTGCAGCGGCTGGCGGAGACGAGCACTCTCCCACTGCGGTTGGTGGGAAGAGGAAGAGGCGGCGCGTGAAGAGCGTGAAGAACCGGGAGGAGATCGAGAACCAGAGGATGACCCACATTGCGGTGGAGCGGAACCGCCGGAAGCAGATGAACGAGTACCTGGCCGTCCTCCGGTCCCTCATGCCACCGTCTTATAGTCAGAGGGTCGGTCTCTTCTCTTCACTGCCGTTACTTGACCTTCCATTAATGGCGTTACTTCATGTCCCATTTGGTTCTTTTTGCCCTTTAATCTTTTTTTCTTTAAAATTAAAAATATATATTACGTTAGAGAGGGAAAGAGAGATTGTACCATGCAATGATGAAAGTGGTAAACTGTTGCCAAAATGTCATGTCAACATCTTCAAATATGATCTATAGTTCTTTGCATCTTCTCTTAAAATAAAATTTCGAATTTGATTTTTTAAGAATTTGCTTGAGGTGGAGGACCTTAATACTGAATTTGCTCAAACCTTAATTAGCTAAAATTATCATTATATTCAATATATCAGATGTTGTACACAAAAAAAAATAAAGTTGAAGGCGGATATTCAATCACCTTTTTCACTTCTGCCTTTCTCGTGACTCCCCCTTTCAATGATTATTTTCTGATGAAATAAGAAAAAAAATTATTTATTAATCATTAATGTATTATTTCCTCATTATATATTGAATATAAAATATTTTTTTTAACAGGGTGACCAAGCATCAATCATTGGAGGGGCCATCAACTTCGTGAAGGAGCTGGAGCAGCTCCTACAATCCATGGAGACCCAGAAGCTTGCAAACGATCACAGCCACAACAGCAATCCCATTAACCCCCAGCAGCAGCAGCAGCAGCAGCCCTTCTCGGACTTCTTCAGCTTCCCTCAGTACTCGACCAGGGGGGTGGCCGGGGGCGACCGAGTTGCAGCCCCTGATGCGGCGGCAGCCGACATAGAGGTGACGATGGTGGAGAGCCACGCGAATCTCAAGATCCAATCCAGGAAGCGGCCCAAACAGCTCCTCAGGCTCGTGGCAGGGCTGCAGGTTCTCCGGCTCAGCATTCTCCACCTCAATGTCACGAGTTCCGGCGATGCGGTTCTGTACTCGATCAGCGTCAAGGTCAGTCAGAGTAACGTTAAATGTACCCAGGAATCGTTCACTGCCATGAATACGCGTACCCGTGCAATATACATTATAACTGAAAACTTCACGAGAAGGGGAAAAACATAGATCAAAGGAAGAGTTATAATAAATATAATTATATATTCAATTGTTACTAGTATTATAAATTTGACGTAGTTATTTACGATTTTTAAGATTTTAATTTTGATTTATTTGATATTATAAATTTATAATAAAGCATCTAAACAATAAAAATTAAGATCAAAAGCACCACATTCTTGAGATTATTTTTAATTTTTTAAATTTTATTAAAAATCTTGAAACAACTAAATTCATATGATTATGTAAACAATGTTACATGGTGACACCATGATATCTTCTCGTAAAAGGATGAATTTTTTTTTAATGTTCAAACCTATTCTTAGAATATTGAAAAAAAAAAAAGTGCCAATCTCTTTGGTGGAAAAGATCCCTTATAAGTTATGATTTGTAATAGCTCTTCATTTTTTGAAAAAAAAAATATTAGGATTTTCTTGGAAAAATAATAAATCATGTCAACCTTTTTTGATCATATGGCAGGCTTATGAATGCAAGGAATTATGAGATTTTCTATTTATGGAAAACTAACCTTTTCCTCTCACAACTTGGGCTAGTTGTAGTTGGTCCCGCATGACATGTTTGCTGTGCGATCATGTTCATGTCCTAACTCGATATCTGCATGTCTTGCACTTCTGTGTTCTCGATTGTTGATTTGCGATTTCACCAACCGACATTCGATAGAGTATTCTTGAGGCTATCCATGAAATGGGGCTGTTCAGTCGCGTTGTACATCCACTCGAAAATTATCGATCGATTCAATGTCTCTTTAGTGACTTCGGTTTCTAAAATTGGCAGGTCGAGGACGGATGCCACCTGACTACAGTGGATGAAATCGCCGCCGCAGTTAACCAGATGCTCCGAAAAATCAAAGAGGAAGCAGCTTTTCGCTAAGCAGCATCAGTTGCTTGGTCGATGTTGAAACCCTCATCTCTGTATTAACTTGTCTCGCTTCAAATATATTATCTTCCATTTTTGCTTCACCGCAAGAAATATTGAGATTTATTTCCGACAAAATACGGACCGAATTTTTTTCGAAATTAAATCCACTGGTCGAAAATCCATTCTCGATGACTAATTTTTGTTGCAAAATATATCAATTAGATGGAAATTCCGGCTGGATTTTTAATTTGTTAAAAATTCGTCAAAAGTTTGACTGAAAATTGGTAAGGTTATGGACAAAATTAGGTAGCATTATAAAGAAATCTCTGGCCAAACTCTTGTCGGATTTATAGACAAATTGCCGACAAAAAAAAGATTCCAAGGAAATTTGTCTGTGTGGTCTGGCCGTAAATTGTCAAAAAAATCGACAATATATGCCTTAACTTCGCGGGAAAGTTGATTTGATTTTTTTCGAGCAAATTGGGTGTATACGATTTAATTTCTTAAAATTTTCGTGATGAAGGTGTGATTCGCTTTTTTTTTTCAAATAATAAATTATTTAATATATATATGTTACTGTGTAATTTCTTTAATTATAAATAATAGCATTTAAATGAAGAAAACAAAACAACTAAGTCCCTATTGAGTTTCGCTCTTAAACTCGGAAAATTTTGTGAAATGTTATATAAATTTTATTTAATTTTAAATAGTTTCATTAAATTATTTTATTTTGTTCCCTTGAATTTGACCCCTTATCCTTTTGTTGAGTTTCGCTCCCCGTAGATGAATTTTCTACAATAGTCCCTATTGAGAATTAAATTCCATTTCAGATAACTAATGAAAAATCGATATGGATCTAGCCTCTCGGGCAATCATATATCGATGGTTCGAACAAATTTTACATTTTATTTCATGGAAAGAAATTATTAACATTTTAGACTACAACCATATTTAGTCTAAACTTTTTCGAGATAATGACGGTGGAAATCTTACATGTTTATTGATTCTTGTGAGTGAGTTTTAAATATATTAAATTGTTAAATCAAGTTCTATATATTATTTGCATTACGGTATCGAGTTCTTTCTGTCACCTGTCATTCGTGACGCGGATACACATCAACTTAAACTAACGGTAGATGACAAAAATGACCTGATGTTGCAACGTGAAAAATGTATAAAACTTGATTTAACACTGTTTAGAACTTACTTGTAAGAATCGACAAATACATAAGATTTCCGGTGTCATTTTCTCAAACTTTTTTTATCATAATCTTCAACCTTTTGGACCTTGTTTAACTGCGACTCTCAATATTATATATAATATTAGGACTGGGGTGATATTTTTAAATAATATAGATCTTTTTAAAAAAAAATCGAAAAATCTTTAATGGAAGAGAAAATGGATAGTGAGGGAGCGGGTGGTGGCTAAAATCGAACCTTCACCGCCCCATTCTCCTGTGCCCTCGTTCGCTGAGGGCTTTGATTTGGGATCAAATAGGGACGGTGGGAGTTCGATTGCGATCACCGCCGCCCCGCCGAAGTCGCTGGCAGCCCCTCATGTCATCGCTCCCCCTTTTACCTCTTCCATTCAAGACTTATCCTTCTTCCCTTTATTTCTAAATTTGATGATATTTTTAATTAAAAACATTTTTTTATTTTCTAAAAATATCACCTTAACAAACCCAAAACACGGAGGAGTATAATCAATTTTTTAAAAAAAGAACCAAGATGAAATATAAATAAAATGTAAAAAAAAAAAAGATCTCCAAAACTGACCTTATTTCAAAAATTTAAATTGTAGCTTCAATCATGAAAAGTGAAGGAAACCTTTTCCAACAAGATGTTTCCTGGAAGATGCCAAAATTAAAAAGGTTAAGAAAAGGCTTAATCCCTTCTGCTGCTCTTTCCCTTCTTTCACACTTCACCCAGACATGCTTTATGCAATCAACCCCTTTCCCCGCCCTAATCATGAACATTGGGTCCCACACACAGCTCCTTAATCTACAATCATGTCTCGATAAAAAGAATATTATGGATCAAGAATGGAAAGACAAATGAGTTTGATAATGATTTTTTTTTAATATTTTATCTTTAAAAAATCATAAGGAATACTTTTTTAGAAAGAGAAAACGACACCGAGAGTTCCATATATTTATCGATTCTTATAAGTGAGTCCTAAATATTTCAAAGTGTTAAATCGGGTCCTATATGTTGTGCGCATTACAACATCGGGTCATTTCCGTCACCTACCGTTACGTTAAGCTAACGTGTATCAGTGCCACGTCAGTACCACGTCAGATTAAAGTAACGGTATGTGACAGAAAGGACTCGATGTTGTAACGCAAATAAAATATAAGACTTGATTTAATACTTTGACACATTTAGAACTCACTTACAATAATCGATAAATATATAGGACTCTCGATATTTTTATCTCTTTTTGGAAAGGCGGAATGCGTATTTTTTAGACTTTTCTTGAAGAACTGTTCATTTTACCATACTGAATTCTTTTTAAAAAAAAAGTATAACTAAATAAAAAAATTAAAGTAAAGATAAAAAGACCATTTAGGTTTATGTTATTCATACTTATCAAACATAGACCGCTCCTTGCTGGTCCCAAAAGAGTAAATATTCAACATGTAATAATATACATAATGAGCTCATCGTGTTAATTTTTTTCAAATTTTAACATGCGGAGAGTTTTCACAGTTTTCCGAGAGTCAACTTTATACGTGTCAAGATCTGAATAATAATTTACACAATGAGCTCGTCATGTATTGCACGTTGAATTTTTCCTCCTCCCAAAACGTCCTCATCCATCCAACAAAGAAAAAGGAAAAGAAATGTAATAGAATGGTTTTGATTTAAAAACTAATTCCGAGTTTGCTAAATTTCTTGATAATATTTTTTAAAAAAACAATCTATAACTACGTGGGTTATAATTTTTAAAAAAATTAAAAAATAATAATAATTTAGCTAATACATATAATTTCGCGATAGAGAGTGATCTTGGGCTTGGATCTTAATGTATTTGCAAATTCGGTTGATGCAATGGCTGCTTTACGTCCTGTTTGGTAGCCCTAGCGGGCCATTCCTTTTCCGGCCCGGTCACATTGTTTGGTTGCAATTCATATTTGTAATTGGCTTTCTGGATTCGGGACCCAATTCCAACTCATGTGGAATAGTTGTTACAGATTTTAACATAGTTCTCAATACGGGCCGGGCCGGGCCGGTTGATCATGACCCGTAATAAATTTTATTATCTAAATTGTCATTTTTACCACTCAAAATTTTAAAAATTACAACTGAACATAAAAAGAGGGATTGCTCATATAATTGTTATCTTGACTGGGAGGGCCGAGTTGTCAAAGTCACAAGAGACGACAAAGGCATTAGCGATGATGTCAGCTACATCTATAAAGCTTATTAAATTTTATAATTTATTTGATTAATCCTCGCAATCTCGTGTGCATACTAACATATGCATATGGTGAATAAATTAAAATTTTTTTAATATAATTTAAATTTTTATGATGTTGATATTTCCTGTAAATTTACAAAATGTTGCCCCATGGGGAAATATACATTTATTTAAAAAAAGAAAATATTATTACACGTGGAATTCCACGTGTCATGCGGTCACGCCTGCAATGAAAGCCGTTTCAACGGCTATATACGCTCCCAATTTGAAACATCCAACCCAAAGATAACTCATTATTACATCAGAAACCTTCACTCGATTCCCCGCGCCCAAATTTTAGGGTTTTGGAAGAGGAACATTTTCCTATCAATTAAGCATTCGATTCGATTCGATTCGATTCAGTTCGGATTGAATTCATCCGGCAAGGGGAATTCGCTTCCTGTTCATTGCAGCTGCGTCACTTGTGAGCGGGAAGCAGGGTGGGTTTAGGGTGGGATCGGAGGCATGGATCTCCCTCCAGAGATCGATGACTGCATCAAGGAGTCGATCGATTACTTCCTGGGCCTCCCTTTGTCGGCTCAGACCCTTGAGTCGAAGCTTCGAACCTCCGAGGAGGTTCAGAGGGAACTCCGAGATCAGTGCTCGCTTCTGCTTTCCGAGTTGAAGGAGAAGGACGACCTCATCGAGCTCGCTAGGGTATATATCCTTACTGCTTCTCGACTAGCCTGATCGGCATTGATGTGTTAGTCCTTGTGCTCTGGTAACGATAGTGTGGTTATGGATTTGCAGGCAGAGGCGAGTATGAATGCGCAGGCTTTGAAGAAGTTTGTGGAGGAGAACCAGAAGATGGCGACAGAGTGTACCAGCCTGTTGGCTCAGTGTAATAGATGTGAGAGGGAGTGTACCCTCTACGAAAATGACAGGGAGGCGCTGATGGATTCTGGGAATGAGGCTCACGAGAGGGCCAAAGAAGCGGAGGCTAGGGTCCAGGTGTTAGAGGAGGAAGTGGAACAATTATCTGAAGAGTTGCAAAGATACAAACGCAAATTGGATTCCTGCAAGGTAGTTGTAGTTGTTTGGTTGCTTCTGCTACATATATTTCTTTTGGGTAATGCAATGAGGCTGTTTGGCAATGCATAGGTGATAATTGCAATTTTAGCTTTTGATTCTCATGCATATCTTTGCATTCAATTGAGAGTGAAGCATTGGGTTTATGTTTGACATGCAAAAGGTATTACTTTAATGGTTGATCAGCTTTTCAAATGTTGGTTCAGATAATATTTTCTTGCATTGCTAATGCCCAGTTCACTTCTTCTTCCTCAGATTATCGAATAACTTGTTTCATTGTTTTGAAGGATGACTGCACTGTGAAGACCGTGGTCATAGAAGACAACTTACTCGAACCAGTTCTAGAAATGCTTGTCAGTGATGATGGATATGCATCAGCTCATGCATTCTTAGAGGCAAATAGTTGGCATGAAGAATGTAGGAAATTGTTGAAAATGTGGAATTGGTGAGCGCTTGCTTTTGATTCCTTTTAAGGACTTCTATATTCCTGTTTCACTAATATTACTAGCATTTATTTCTTCAATTTATCTAATATTTATGCATAGAATATGCTAAAATCAAAATTATGCAAAAGAACCCATTTTTTGTACACAGTGTGCCAATGAAGTTCCTGATGAGGATTCTCTTTAACTTATGTTCTTGGCTTCCAAGATTTATGCCTTTGCCCTCTTCGAAATTTCTGAATTCTAATTGCTCATCTTCTGCTACAGCTTAAGTCCATCAACACAGAAAGTTCTGTCTCTTGCAGCACAAGTGAAGGCCCTAGAAAGAGATAAGGAACTTCTCAGGAACAATCTTCACACAGCTGAAGAAGAGGTGTCGAGGACCAGAAGTTCCCTTTTGTTTTCTTCCTATTTTTATATTTTCTGGATAGCATTCTAAAGGCACTCCAATCAGTGCAGGTCAAAGTGTTATCTGATGACAACAACATTCTGAAAGCAGAGAACAAGAGTTTGTTACGGTATTATCGTAAGGCTTTTGGTTCCGCTGAGAGAAGTGCTGACAGTGCTTCTGCTATGGTAAGAAGAGAAGTGGTTTGACTTATCTTTCTCACGCCGATTCCAATCCTCCCTATGTACTTGTGAGATATTATATTTCTTCATTTTTCTGCCCTTGCAATTGCAGAAGAGAAAATCAAGCCCCAAGGTTTGTAGCCCGGTCGAGAACAGAATTGATCTCAACGATGTGGAATCAGCAAGATCGCCACTGCCGCCCATACAATGCAACTTTCCGGCCTGTGAAGTACGGGAATGAGGCGGCCTACATCAACTAACAGTTAGCCTTTTTTGCTCCCAGCATATTGCTGATACCCTGGATGTAGATTACCAATGACATGGAAGATTTGGAGGTAGCCTTCTAACCTTCTAAAAATAGTATTTCTCATGCAAGAAATTCAGTTATAGCTTATAGCAGTATCGTGATTTTTCTTGACATTGCGTTGAGACAAGATACACGGACCTTGAATTGTAAATTTTGAGCTCCCCAAATGATTGAATAATAGAAAAAATTACAATTGCTCGAGAGATGCGCATGTGACATTTGCTTTAATCCAGCTCTTCCCTCCCCTCGTGGTGATGGTAAAGTGATTGATTCGACCTTATTTTTTCTAAAAATCGATCATGATCTGATCACTTCTTTCTTTCTGGATATTGTTCTAGTTATTTTCTCTGTGAAAACAATCTTGTACTGAGCTCTTGGAAGTTCTTAATAGAATGAGAAATGAAGAAATGGTGAATCTCAACCATGGGAGACATAGATTAGCTACATAACAAATAGAGAATATCATTCCGAGCACAAGCACCTGAGGTCGGAAAAACAACAAACCGATGAAGAAGTCGGGCACGGGGGGAAATAATATGCACTGCCTCTATCCTGGCTAAGTAGATAGACTAGTGGAAAGTGGATCTATAAGTTTTATGAGAGGAACACCAGCACCATCGATCCCACCAAAGAAGCCAGGAATGGTCCCAAGGGGGACGAGGTTGCTCCTGAGGATGATCCGGCAGTGGTGGTGGTGGCAGGTGGGGTGGTGGTGGCAGGTGAGGTGGTGGTGGTCGAAGATGAGGATGCCTTAACGGTGACGGCGACCTTCATGCCGCCAGAGCAGTGGCCAGGGGAACCGCAGATGAAGTAGTGGGTGCCAGCAGTCTTGAGGGGAATGGTGGTGGCACCGCTGCTGTCGGAGGAGATGGCGTTTCCGGTGGTGCAGCTGCTGTAGTCGCTCGAGCTCACCTCATCCACAGAGTGGCCGCCTCCGTAGTTGAACGCTGTGAAACCGCGAAATCATTCGGTTCAGTCATAAAAGGTACGAGAAAGTGGAAGATAAAGAGATGTACGTGTGCGTTCTCTTGACTTATTATTGATCTCAGGTCGAGGATGATGTCACTCACCAAGGCTGTCACCGACCAAGAAAGTCTTGCCAGAGGTCCAAGTGGAGTAGTCAGTCCCTAGTGCCCATCCTGAGGAATCCCCCACTGTGTACACTGTCGCCATGCTCGGCACACCCAGACACAACACAATTCCGACCACAGCCAATGAAATCCCCAAACCACCCATTTCCTCTTCCTTTGCTCTGCTTCCTCTGTTCTCTCTCTATATATGAAGATACACAGATATATATATATAGAGAGAGAGAGAGATGTTGGGCAATTGGGTAATGGTGGGTTGTGGGGCTTCACTGATTTTCTTCTGCTTAAATAAGGATATGAGGGAAAGAAGAGCGCACTGAGTTTGGTAGAAAAGGACAGAAGAGAGTTGGTAGCGTTCGGTATACTTAATTCTCCAACACATAGTTCATTCAGACACCTTGTCATGTCCTTGGTGATAGATTAAGTTAGGAGCCTTTTGACAAAACTGAGCTTGCTTTCCCCTTCCCGTGACGGTGACATCTCATTCCCGATCGACACTACCACCCGGTATTCATCAGCCCGTCGGATCCCGACCGATCTGCATTCGAGTCGAGGTCAGCTCGTTGAGGGATGAAACTCTTCTAACTGTGTTTACAAATTAAGTTTATGCCCCGGTATGCCCTCAAGAATCATGTTTCAAGTCTCCTTCTCACTATACAGGCTATGACTGCTTCATTGAGATCAGCTCTTGTCCAGGAACGATTTAGCAGCAAGCAAGGTTCGTGTCCCCGATGGAAGTCCTTCGTAATGTTTTCATACCAAGATAAATTCTTGACGGTGTGATTAATAGTCGATATTGCTGTCGGGAACACTGCAATGAGTTCGTAGTGGAAAATGAAGAACATAACATAAACTGAAAGCTTGAGCCCTAATCAATGTAACATACAAGTTTCAGATGAAGCCGGGTTGGAAGAGCACATGCTTCGGCTCAATTTCAACTGCCCACCCTTTTTTTGTTCTAGAAGGAAAATGTTTTAAAGGACAAAAAAAAAAGGGGGGGGCTCTCTGGGTTGTTGGGAAGTCAACATCATCAACCCCGCCATCCATGAAAAGAATGTGCATTTGGAAGACTCGAGATGTAACTGACGATCGACGGATCAAATCCTTGCGTAAGACGACCCGACCCTAGGGGTGCGCAATCGAACCGGTTCGGGTAGAACCGAACCGGAACCCAACTGATTCGAACCGGTTCTATTTTGGTGCCTTTTTTTAGACGAAAAATGGTTCGGTTAATTTCTAAGTGTAATTGATGCGGTTAACCAGTTCGAACCAAACCAAACTGGTTTTACTTTAAAAACCAATTCAATTCAGTTTGAAACCGGTTTGAACTGAATTGAACCGTTTCAAAACCAATTTAGTTCAGTTCGAACCGGATTTGAACTGAATCAAACCGTTTTAAAACCAGTTCGGTTCGAACCGGTTAATCGAATTGGTTTAAAACAATACGGTTTTTTTAACATAAACTGGTTCAGTTCTTTACTTAATGAACTGAACTGGTTCTTTGGTTTTGTTCAGTTCGAAACCGGTTCGGACCCGAACCGATTTTCTGCCCACATGTACCCGACCCAGCCATGCCGTGGTTACAGCCAAAAAATGAATCGATGACACGGGGCATTTGTGATAATAACCCTGCTTGCTTTTCTTAAAGTATGTCAAGCTAATGATCATCATTATTACAGACGTGCACGTAGGAACGGGAGGGATCTGTTGTACGTCTCGGTCGTTCAGATTTTGAAGGTCGTCAAATGCTTCCATAGGAAGCAAGCAAGGAGAGATGACGCATGAAAATCACATTAAACATCCATGAAACTAGCTAGATTGGTGGGATTTCTCCTTGCACTATTGGCCAGATACGGAACCACGAGATCCGACAAACTCCCCCCTAAAGCCCCACCGTCGTTGTTGAGCTCTTGGGCTGTATTCAAATAACTCCGGTCGTTGCTCGGGCCAGGGTCCAGGTCGTTCCCTCACCGATTCGGCTCATAGGCAATCGAGAAACATAAACCACCCCATAGTCCCTCGTGATTGCGGGTTAGGGCCGGCTATGATACCATATGTAAACACCACGATCCATCATCTAAACGTGCTAATTTAAGTACTCTTTGAAGAATTATTAGATCTTATATGTATGCACACTCAAGATCTCCTAATTATACAATCGATGTGCAACCACGGACCTCACAAACCTTTTTTTTTCAGGAATAAAGTTGAATACGCGGAAGTGTAGATGCAAATTCCCTAGCAAGTCGCAGAGGCACAGAAAGCGAAGGTGAGAGTGACCCACCCGAGCAGAAGCAAGCAAGTTCACGTTCACACACAACAGATCTACGATGGAAGGAAACCTAACACTGTGACGTTTGAATTCAAGACAGATCGAAGCTCCGGTTTCTTTATCGGAAGAAGACGATGTCTTCGGGTTGCACTGCACCTCTTCACTTCATACCCCTGCCACGACAGAAACATCCCACCATAAAGAAGAAGAAGAAAAGTCATCACAGGCATCATTGCTCCTTCCGCCACTCGAAGTAAAGAACTGTGCAGGAAAGTACCCCAGAGAGTGGATAGGACTCGGTGTCAACCTAGCTCCTCATCCTCGGACTGACTTTATAAGCATAGTTCCGATCGAATGTTGCGATGTAGACCGAGTATAATCACTTGTGTTAATTAATCATGGTTAAATCGGATCAACAGTTGCAGTGCATTAATGAATTACAAAAAGAGTTTGCATTCTCACAACCTTGCTTGACAGTGTAGCATAGCTTTATCAGACGGGCCCGGAACATCCAAGGATAATGCGACACGATATCACTCCACTGACCCCATATCAAATGCGTTATAACCAAATTTGAATGGGTATCTTTGAGGAGGGTTAGGTTATGTAATGGATACTGAACTAGTGAGCAGTCGAAAATGGGTATCTATAGCTGCCATATATGTAAGGTAGGATTCGAAAATCATGGATCCACACCTTGGATCCCTTCTTAACATGCATCAGAGAATCCTTGTACTTTGTAAGCTACAAAAAGCAGCGGTCAATTAGATCAATAATCACAAAAGGCGAAATCATATCGATCCCACTCAACCTCCTTAATCATTACAGGGCCATGACCTGCCTGCCTCATGTCTGAAGCAATTGAACACTATGGAGAGGGGAGGCAAAACCCCCAATTTCCTGCAACTTTTCAACTATTTAAAGAAAGTTAAGGAAATTACAGATAAAGAAGAAAACCCACCATGTTAGTTCAAATGGATTGGAGATACTTGTGTTTCGTGCTCGTGTAACATTGAAATCTTACGTGGATCCGAACTCCACTTGCGCATGTCTTTCAAATACATTCATACTCAAATTCCACCTGCCTCCAAAAGACGACAGAAAATCAAGATCACAATTTGTGTCAACTCTCGAAGATAAAGATGATCACACCCTGCAGTCCCCATATGCTGAGAACAAAAACACAAGAATCTTCCTAATCACGTGCTAAAGTCAGCATGTGTTGTGTAAGAATATTGCTGTAATCCTTACAGATGTATCCTGATTTTTCTTCAGCCTCCGGTAAGGACCAGTGAGGAGAACGCTATTTAACTGCAAAGGCAGCACAGGCAGCAGAAGCCTCGGCAATGAGGGATATGGGCTGTCGAGCTTGGAGGCAAGCACTGATATCAAAAGGGTGCAACTCAGAACCGTCAAATAGCAGATTTACTCCGGGAAGGATCACCTCTCTGCTGTCTGGTTCATCAGAGTCGACCTTCATTGCACTCGTGGATGCAGATTCTTCGATAGGCCTCATGGCTGCCTCATAAACAGGAGCTAATGCATACGATCTGAAAAATGTCATCATGGAATACAACTTATCAACCAGAGCTCCATTAGAGTAATCTATAAACGATCTACCTATGCTGTTTATTTTCTCGCTTCTCTCTACCAAACATTCCGGACATTTCTCCTCTGTGCCTTTCATGGTACACGAAATCATGCATAGTTTTTTTAGGTGACAAGGCTAAAGATTTTCACAGCATGTTGTCTGAGGGAAATTCACAAAGAGAAGATGATACATTTTTCGGAAAGTTATGCACAGGGAATCTTTATTTGCTGAACGTCATTTCTGAAATGAACAATTTTCATGAAAGTACTTCTTTAACTTTCATTTCAAAAATCTTCTTGTCAATTGAGAAGGTAAAAGAAGGTTTGCAAAGACGGACCTAAGGATGCTACCATCGAAGCTCAAAACTTCAGTCCGGCATCTCTGTCGATTGGCAAGCTTCAATCTCTGATGCTCACTGGAGGCACCTGAGATCGGAGATGATGGGTCCACAAGTGGGTTCCACCTTCCACTGGCATAATTAATCAGCTGCTTCGTGGAATCCTTCAGTTGCTCCTTCTGGTAAAGAAGTTTTGCAGATGGACCCATGGCCTGGTACTCAGCACAGACCTCGCGTAACCTTCTCCGTAGGCTTTGCATCGCATCATGATGCTCAGTTACTGAATCCGTTTGAAGCAAATGAGATGAAACTATCCTTTTGCAGATACTGTTGCACAACTTTGGACTGAAGAGTGGGACCCCGAATTCCACACTCAGAGGTACCCATTCATACTTCTCATCATCAGGAGTGAAATGTCCCGACTCTCTTTCTTTGAAGAGTTTTAGCAGACGAATGTACCCGATTGTCCACAAGTCTATCTTGTCTGACAGCTCATTCAGCAAAGAGTTCAACTTCTCACATTCTCCAGGAGAAAGTCCCAGTTCCTCCCCTATGCAAGCAACTGAACCATCAAAGTTCTTCAGAGGCAAAGGAACATCAAGCGTTACAGCTTTTCCAGAATCATCAAGGTCGTACCTACTTAAGGGCTGAACCAGTATAGCTGAGTGCTTCAGAAGAGAGTTTATACAGTGCAAGAGCACACTTCCCTTCACTAGATTTCCTTCAAACTTACCACCCAGGCCTCCTATAGTAGACCCATCCCAGGACCATATAAGAGCTTTCTCACAACCCCTCAGTGGAGCAGGAAGTAAGCGTAAACACTGCCCCTTCATCAAAACAACAGATAGAGGCCCACTAGCAACTGTTGAGTACAGTACCAACTTCATCCAAGGTGTCATGGATGAGTACGATGGAGGGCCAAAATGAATTGGACCAGTGGATCCAGGAAGAACAGATGACAATGGAAGTGGGATCATATCTATGACCAAATCATAGTCTCGGAGAAACAACCGATCTAAAGTAGCTGGGGCAAGAGAGGCCAAGCTTTCACAACGAAGGATATCCACCCGATATTTCTTTCTCCTACTCAAAGTATCTGTTTCTGCATCTACACCTTCAACCAGTACCACTCTATCATTGTTCTGGACACTTGGATAGGAGCCAGGGGTCTCATTTAAGTAGTTATTTCTGACTTCAGATGCATCACTTGCAGCTGAGAGCTCATCACCAGTGCTTGCAGCTGAGGGCTCTTCTGAGATCAAGGAGTCCTCTGCGAGTGCTTCAGATATATCACCTTCCAAAGCATTTTCAGTAGGACTCCTGTTCCCAACTTTATCAGGCAAAGAGATGTCTGCCACAAGAGAAATAGTGGTATCCTCAGAGGAGGCTAAACCTTCTAACTTATTGCAGACTCTCTCCATGCCAGCGGCGGTGGTGACCCCTCCAGATTGCAAACATTCCAGAACACAACGAAGGCTAAAAGCATGGTTTGCAAATTCCTGCAATTCCCCCTCAAACTTCGCTCCTTCCAGCGTGCTCAGATCCTTACAGAGATCTGCTATGCTTGCATGGCCCAATTTCCCTGCTTCGTATAGTGTTACGGCATGGGATTTCAAGCCTGAATGATTTAGAATACAAGTCAAACCTTGTCAGTTGATAGCTGGACTGCGCATCCATGCCCGAAGAAAACATGTTATAACATTAAAATGAAGGCAATAGAAGTAGAAAATGATAGGTAAAAATAAAAAATAAAAAAATCAGTTGGTGTTTCAACCAGTTAGAAGATACTTCATTAATACTTCGATGATGTGCTTGGATGAAACAGCTAATCAGAATCAGATGTATCTGGAAAGAGGGAAAAAAAATAAATACAATACGCCTTCCAGCACAAGATAAGTCTCACTAGATTGCTGCTGTGGCTAATAGCAGCTCATGCAGTGCAAATACCTTATTCATTTTCATATTTTCTCAATGATTTCAGCATTTGGAATTCTATCCCTCTCTCTTTACATATATATATCACTTGAGTAGCATGAAACCAATTTGCAATGGAAGATATCATGTCAACAAAGTTCAAAGACTTCTAGGATATGTTCATATTTGATATCATAAGCAAGCACACAAAATGTTTGAGAAATACTCTGTGCCTAGAAAACAATCAGCCAATTCTTAGCTCAAAAACAAATCAAGTTGACTTCTATTTGCTGATGAGCCTTTTGTCAATGTTAGTTCCAATCAACCATACCCAAAATAGAAAAGATCTCAGTGGAGTGTGAACATTAGAATAAGACCGCTTCAAAGAGCATATTAAGGATAGGGGAAATTGAAGCTTATGAGGAAGAGACTAGCTGTGCATAGATATTTACTCAATTGGGGAATATTTGCAAAAGAAAAGTTGATTAATGCTGGGGCAAACCTGGTGAAACAGATCCCATCATGAGATAGGATGTTATATTAGCATCAACAATAAAAGCAACACGAACATGCTCAGAGGCGGACTTATTATTGTCTGATCCAGAAACATCTCCAAGTTGAGCTGCATCACCATCTGCTAAAATGCTTTCTGAGCCTGCACCAGCACTGAAAGCATCTTCATCGGTATGAACACTTCTGGGAGAACCTGGGATGCTTCTCTCTTGAAGAACGGATGCTGGATCAATAACTTTTACTGCCCATCCCAGTCTGCAAGCAAAAGATGCAGCAGATTGCAACTGTAGAAGATCAGCCTGTAGAGTTGCTGCTAATTCAGCCACGGTAGCATTCTCACTTGAAACAACAAAGACAGCATAGAGCAGTCTGCCAAAATGAAGTTATCGGTATGAGAATCTTAATATGACATTCTAGTCATAGAAATATCAAACTAGGATTTAGGATTTGAAATGAGGTCATTTACTCTTCAATGGGATCTTCATAAGACTGCTCTCTGTTTGAAACAAATCCTTCGAGCCTGGACACTGGAATAATCAAGTATCAAAATCGGACCACAATAGATGATACATGGAATTCTTCATTCCCATTTTTTCTGGGAAGAATAGCTAAAATATCAAATAATAGCAACTACGGGTAGTTCAAAGAAACATCAGGAACAGCCATAAATGACCTATAAATCTAAACCAAGGAGTGTGCAAAGAACTATATAAAGGAATCTTTCCTTCAAGGCCAACGATGAACTCAACGTTGCATAGTGCGTAGCAGCTAGATAATGAAAATACTCTGGAACCATTTTCCAGAACAAACCAGACAATGAATGGTCTACATGTAGCTTCAAAAAAATTAACTAAGAGATCATCTAGAGCAATATAGATATATGCTTGATTCGTTAAAGGAATATAGAATAAGAATATGCTTCAGCAAGCTGTACTTCTACAGATTCATTGCATTAAATAAACATGTTACCTTTAAAACGGTCATCAGGATATACTGGGACATCAAAATAGATTAATCCCCGTTGGTATAGTCCTTTGATAACATTAGGATCAAACAAAATATAAGCATTTGCTTCTTCCTTGCAGATTTTATCTATTGTTGCCATCTCCTCTTCTGAGAGTTTCTGCAGGAAATAAGAAAAGAAAAAAGAGAAAAATGAGTGACTGTGTTCACTCAAAAGAAAAGGAAAATGAATTTACCATCCAAGTAAATCTTGCACATAAATGACGGAAAAATTATCTAATGAAAATAGAATCATCCTGTATCTTTTGAGACTACTGCATCAGAGAACTATCGCAGTACCTTAAATTCTTCAAGGGTGAAGTTGACAAGACATATCCCCCACCAAGGTTCGATAGTAAAATCCACAGGTTGGGTGGGCAACAGTTCTTTAGCAATTGACTTGTTAAGCTTCCACATGATTTTCTGGACAGCTCCAAGTGAATGCATAATAAGAAAATAAAGTTCAGTCATACTCAAATCTTTTGTTAAACAAATTGTTCTGTGCTCGAGATGGAGATGAATGAGAACAGCTGGACTACTTCTACTATAATTAGATTACCAGCATGCAATGATGTATACAGCAAAAGAAAATAGCTTTCATAAATAGTTAAATTTCCAAAACAAAGCATGACAACCACTATAACACAGGGTGCAGCACAAAATTTTAACAACTTTACACCTTGGATCTGCATTTGTTCATGATGTCAATAAATTCATTCCTCCCTATTCCTGTCAGCCGCAATGCATCTGCCGCGCTAAAATTTGGTATGCTGTCATAAGGTTGCTCTGCAAATCATGCAGCATGTATAATATCCTGAGTGAGAAAGGGCATATCAAGCTCAGATACTTGAAAAGCAAAAGTCATAAACTGGTTGATCATCAATATTTAGTGCATAGTACAACAACTGAACCCCTACAACTTAACTACTGCCAGTAATATAAATAGGAAAAGTATTCCAGATAATTATATGCCTAGTTTACAGAAGAAAGGATCATTTTCCATTTATCACTGCTCAGAAGCAATCAACAAGAAAGAAGAATGCATAAATCTAAAGCCGCATGATGGGAGTCAAACCCCTCAAAAATCTAAATATCTGAAAGAATTACACACGCATCGTCTTACACATTTGTTCAGATCTGAGAAAAAGAACATGTCTCACCATTTCTCATGACCTCAAATATCATGTCACAGTAATATCTGAAAGGTGATATCCTCATAACACGACAAACATACTCCGCAAGGTGGTATGGGAACAACTGCAAGTAATAAAATGGAAAAGGCAAAGCAAAACACGCGGATGAGAATCGGCTTGAAAAGTATGTTTGTCTATAAATCCATACAGAGCACATAATTGGTTTTGTTTGATAAACATGCAAATTGAGTTCCTCAGCCACTTGCTGAAAAATAAGTAGAGGTATCTGGACATTTTGGAATATCATGGAGTTCTTTCTCTTGAGTAAAAGTAATAAAATGTAAGAGCTTGCCCACCCACTGTGCATAATAAATAAAATCTCCTGGTGAGGACAAAATTAGAACTCCACTAATGAATCTAGAACACTTCAATGTAACAGTTCTATAAGTTATAAAATCATGAAAACTAAATCTTGATCAACTGAAAGTTGATTAAGCACAACACACCGCCAAGTTCTTTCGGAGGTACCGCATCATGTCCTCATAATATTCACTTTCTTTGCAGACTTTTCGAGCAAAACAGGTGTTCCACTGAAGTCTCTTCTTTATACAATGTTCAATTATCCTACATCAATAAAAGAGAGGAAAATAATACCATGTCAACCAAAACATCATGTAAAGAAGAGATAAAATGTATGGATTGGTAAGGAAAATGCAGTGTTCCTTTCAACTCTTTGAAGACAGCGAATGCATTACCTTATATTCTCTTAAGGAAAATGCAAATGGGTAATGCTACGGGCTTTTCTTAGACATAATAAAAGGATGCCTCTGCATATCAGCAGAAACCTGAGAAACTACATGACAGGAAACTGACCTCCTATGCCATTCTTCTTTGGAGGAAAGAGTGGATTGAAGTCGTTTAGGAAGATTCTCCCAGGGGCATTCCTCTTTTATTGCTTTCAATATCAACTGTTCCTCAACTGTGCCTGGAGCCCTCTGCATATTGATTAATGTACTCTACCTACTCCTGAGATCAAAACCCCAGTGTCATTCGTAAAACAACTTACAAAAAAATCGATCTGCCAACTAATTCTACCCGAAAGTTACATTAGCAATTGAATGCAGCACAAATTAACGGATCACACAAATACATTTGAAGAAATTTGATATTGTAGCAGTCAATCAAATCAAATTTAGAGAGAGAAGCACCAACTGAACATATACAGAGTAGCATGAAGCCGTGAAAGATCAGATCGACAAGAAAACCCTTGCATGTCTTGCCACAACCGGGAAATGCTTACAGCATCCAAACCACGTAGAACCAATAGACAGCAGGCACAGTGAACAAAGCTGAGCAGTAAACTGAAGCAATCAATTCAATCAATTCCCCGCAGTGGGAACTCTGAGCTGAAAACACGAACAACTCAAGCACCGATAATCAACTAGCTGCTCGTCAGAGGCTGCCAGCAGCCAGAGGGATTGTCAACAAACGCAGAATTATCGAAAGAAAGGAACTCGGGTTCCAGCAGACCTCGTAAACACACAAGATCCTCGCGTTTGCTCAACAAACATTCATGTAATTCCCGGCGTAACAAGCATGAATTGCAGGAAACGAGAGAGCACCTGAATCCCTGCAGCTGATCGGATCAGAGAGAAGGGATCGAGATTGGACTGAGGGCCGGAGAGATCCGTGAGATCAGACAGGGAGGAGAGGTGAACTCATCGGAAATCTTTGCTCTATTGCCATTTTTTATGACACAGCTCCAGCTCCCATGGTTGAAGTGGGGGGAGGGAACGTTGTTCGCTGGTCAATGGACGATCCCGGACCCAACTCATGGGCTGGGCTGCTTTACACCTTTGATGGGCCCGGATAGGCCCATAATAGACCTCTTTTTGATCTGGGCCCATGAGATATACACCCGAGCCACGCGCTCTCTTCCTTGCTTCCTTATCGACTTTAATTACGGTTTGATGGAGAGAGCCTTGTCTATAATGGATACACCACGCGACAGTCTGACGTAATATCACGAACCAATCAAATCAAATTATTTTTAGAATTATTTTTCCCCTTTTAGATTTGATTAAAAAAATCCGAAAAATAACTGAATGCCATTGGCTCGTGACACTGTACCGGTACTGTCACGTGGTATACCTGTTACACATAAGAAACTCTCGATTTGATGGGACTCAGAGCCATCCAATACAAGCTTGTCTCGAACTTCAAACAACATGAATTCACCGTTGAAAATTTAGATTACTTTTTCTTTGAACGTGCATCACCTGACATCCAAAAGTTCGATCAACACCGGCTCATCAACAGGAAAAACCCTCATAATCGTCAATTTTTTTCACACATAAAGAAACCGTGGGAGATTCAATTTCGGTATGGCCTTTTTCCTGTAATATTTTGCAAAGATGCGGCCCTCTGCTTGGTTTGGTTTGGTTTGGGATGCGTTATGTTGTTTAGGACAAGTTTCTTTCATATTAGTGGGTATATTAGTGTCATCCATCTAGTTTTTTGAGCACTATCTTGTATTTTGTTCTCCCGTATTGTCGGGACATATCCAGAAAATTAGTACGATGGAGCGAAATTTAATTAAAAAAAGTGAAATAGTGAATTTTAAGAGATGGGGTAAGATTATTTAATCAAATTGTAGATAAAAATCACTAAAATCTACATCCGTCTTTAGCGGTTTTCACGAGTTCAATTGGTGATTGCCTCTGTGCCCCCTCTTAAATCCATCCAGTGTGACGTGGTAACAATTCTCGTGTTAAAGTTAAAAAGGAGAAATTGACCGGTCCGTCCTTTTTCCATTATAATGCTCCGTGATGCCAAAATCTCACCAATAATGAATATATATCAAAATCTCTCTAGTCATGTCAAATATCTAAATACTTAAATATCATATATTACCTCCAAAAAAAAAAAAAAAAACTTGGTTGTTCCCACCAAACTCCGAGGGCTGTCCGATATAAGATAAATATATAAATGTATGACTAGAGCAAGGCCCGAGGCATCATGTGTCAATTCATTGCTACCGGCTTTTCGATGTTTATGATGCTCTATTATCGTGACAGGTTCAGAATCTGTAAACACGGGAATACTTGTATGAGAGGTGTTACTTGCTTTAAGTGTAGCTAACACGATTTCTTTCCCTGGAAAGTTACCTCTCAGTCTTAAACGAGCAATCAATCGAGTCCAAAACTTAATAATTTCTTACGAAAATATGTATACCACTGCAGCGTTATCTCTTTCTCCACTCACTTTGAACTTTCCAAGAGTGAATGCTTACTTTCCATATCCCAAAAGACGACAACTAGTAAACTTCCTCGTTCCTTCCGAAAGGCAGCTCTCTCTCTCTCTCTCTCTCTGTGTTCTTCTGTGAGCTTGAAAGAATTTGTTGATGGCACGACAAGCTCTGCATAGCGTAATCCATTTGGCTTGTTCAGCATCGAAGAAAGGAAACCTCACCAGCCATCACCATCGAGTGCTTGGCCTTTGCTAGCTAAAACATTTAGTTAAATGGAAAGTAATTGGCAAGCAAAAGACAAGAAAAACAAAGCTTAAGCGGTCGATGCTAATAGTCTTGATTGGCACCCGACTCTTTGCTAGCATGTTGACGGTTAAATCCCAAGTCGATTAGATTGAAGAAGAAGAAATTATATTTACAAGAGAATTAAGTACTACAACATATCCGTTTAGACTTTTAGATGGATGTGGGCCCGGGACTCTTGTGGGCTCGGGATGGAAATTTAATATTGTATCAGAGCAGATTATTGCGTGGGCTCACGCTGTGGGAGGCCCGAGTGTGGAACTAATGGCACGTAAGCTCGAGACCTGAAGAAAAATGTCTGACTCGTGGTTAGTTTGTAAGGTACGGAAAAAGTTTTACTTGTATGTTAGTTCGAGGATAGGAGAGGAAGCCCACCTCGTGGTAGTTTGTCCCCCCACAAACTTAGGTTTACAAGAGAATTTGGTACCGCCGCATATCAGTTTAGACCTTTAGGTGAATATAGGTTCGAGACTCTTATATGTTCAAGTGAAAATTTAATATAGCATGTTAGGTTTCTTAATTAGGGTCATGTGAAATGATCCAAACATATCTCTTGAAATTGGAAGCTTTTTTTTTTATTCGGGAATCAGTGACAGTTTTTTGTAAAACGAGTATATTATACGTGACAGTATTTATATAATATTTTAAATCAATGAAATTTATTCATTTTAAATTCTTTTATAAAAATTTAAGGTAAAAAAAACCTTTAAGATAAGGGTATGGAATCGAAATCGAAATCAGAATCAGAATCAGAATCAGAATCGAGATTGTAAGAATCAAGAATCGGTTGAGGACAATTTTGCCTTTATCTTCTATACACATCCCCCACGATACTATATTATCGATCTGGACAGACGAAATGGGAACGCCTACTACAATCTATTTATTTAGGAAGAACAGTAAACAAATGACACAGCATCCATCCACGGAGTGGAATATTCTCTGTATACTAAGTTACTGCTTCGACTTTTAAACATATATGTCTCTTTTATACATCAAAAAATTAACACGTCGTGTCCAGTGTCCACGACATTTTTTTCCTTTTCGTTCTCACATTACATTTATTAATAATATATTAAATAATTATCAATTATAAAAATATAATTTAGTACAGTTAGCACTACTCTCACTGTGTGATCTAGAGATCCTGGAATTGATCTGATCTGTGAGATATCTCATACTATTTTATTTCATATTCCTTCGATCTCTGTTAGGGCATGTACACAAAAAAAAAAATTGTCAATTAGGTTTGTTCCCATCATTTATAAATATTCAAATGTCCCGAGAATTTCTCCGCTCACTCCCATTCTACACACTTTCACTAACTCTGTCCAGCGGACAGATCTCAGCCGCCCGCTCCAATGATGATGGGGCCCCACTCGATCGCAGCCGTACATTTATTCCTAACTTCTTTGCCACCCGTCAAAAAGGCTGCCTCCAACGAAGCTGCGTACGAACCATCGCAGAAGCCCTAGCTCTCCTCCATGCAAGTCGCTTTTTCTATATATTCCCCATCCGTGGCCGAACCCTAGAGAAGATCAGACAGGGGTCGGCCGGGGAAGGAATGACAAACTGTCTCACCACATCATGGCACACCTGCGACGACCGAGAAACCCCACCGGTCGGCCGAGGAAGCCCGACAGCGGGCGGTGCAGGAAGCACCCGAAACACCAGCAGCCACCCGGCGTGTGCTCCCTCTGCCTGAGAGAGAAGCTGTCCCGGCTCTCGAGTGGCAGCAGTGGAAGCAGCGGCTCCTTATCCTCTTCCTGGAGCAAGGCTCTGAGGTTCGATCACGGGGCCAAGAACTCCTCGTGCTCGTCCACTTCGAGCATATCCCCGTACGAGTTCTCGTCCTCTACTACTTCCATGTCGTCCCCGGAGCACAGGTCCGAGAGAGGGTTGGGATTGTTCGGTTGGAATAAGGATGTATTCACGAAGAGACGGTCTATCGCATTCATTCCGAGGGGAAAGGGAAAGGCGGGAGGTGAGGGTAAGATCAGGAAGGTCAGGTTCTGGTCGAGGTTTATCCCGGGACGAGGAAGGAAGACGGGCTCGGAACGGTAGGAAACATTGAGGGAGGTGTCACGGTGAGGTCGAATGACGTTCGAATGAGCATCAGAGAGGGAAGGATCGAGATCGGGGAAGGCAAATGAGCTCGGTAGCGATCTTTTCCGAGCAATCCTATGAAATCCATTCGATTTTTTCGTGGTTGTTCTTCATGTCCATGGAAAGATGAACACATTAAGAGAGAGACAGTAGCGTGAACGAGACGGGTATTATGTATTGTACATATGTGTTATCTCAAAGGAAGGCAAAGAAGTTTAAAAGTTATCTTGTATTGCCACGCGGTAATAAAAATTAATTAACAATATTTAATTATTTTTAAAATTTTTATTAGAAAACCTAAAAAATATAAAAATAATTATAAGGGTAACTAAATTTATGAGATTGTGATACCGTATAAATACTGTCAGAGTAAAACCATTCATAAAATACTCTCTCAGGTGGAGAGGGTGATTCTATGCGTCAAACTTGCCTTGTCGAGAACCAGATAGTATTAACTTTCTTGTGAATTAATCCTAACTTGAACCTAACTAGATTTCGAGAGTACTACGAATTACACTGACGTGTGGTAAGGGCTTCCTCTAAGACAATTTTTGCTACTTTAATGGTCCTTTTAGGGCAAGCTTGTGTTTTAACAAGTGATACTGTCCATTAGGTTGGTCTGCCCGGAAAGAAACCGACAGTTCATTTCTACGGACAAATGTCATTACATGATTAATTAATTACTGAGGAAACAGCTAATGAAGTTTAAGGAAACATGCTGGCAAGGAACCAACGTGGCAAGTCAGCCAGCTTGCTGTTGTACTGTCGGGGGAAGGTGAAAGAAATTATGCTTTCCAGATCTGAACAGGTCCAGGGAATCGTACTCCTGATTTTAGTTTGAAGGTCGACAAGTCATATATTTTCTACAGAGATGTTTATGTTATCTTTTATCGACTACAAAGGGAGATCCGATGTGTTCAATGCCGAGCCGGCAGTTTGTGTCGAATTGTTCGAAGTCGATATCACCTTATGAGTGCGATCCGGCCGAAGTGGCACGAAGATGCTATCTATAGTGTGGCAAGATGCCAAATGTGGCACCAATTTAAGAATAATTGCCCCCTGGTCGTCTAAATTCTGAAATAAAATATTACTTAAATCGTGAGTTGGTTCTGGCAGTAAATCATCTCTTCCTATTAAATAAGGTTATGGATTCCACTTTTATAAAAAAAAAAAATTTAATGTTGGGTGAATTCAAAAATCGTGTTAAGGTTAAAAGTAGCACAATTCTTCACTCATTTTACACAAATAGATCCAAATTACAACAATTTATAAAAATAGAACTGATTTATGTGAAATGTCAAATTTGCCCTTGAACCATCTTCTCCTGTACGCTCTCTCTCCTACAAGCCTTCGTCTACTCTCTCTGTCTCTCCCCTATCTGACCTCCCTCTTAAGCTTGTTTGGATTCGGGTCTGGCCATCGGAACGTCGACTGTAGGAGCATCGAGCGTGGGTGTGCCGTGGGAGTTGGCGGGACGGCGGGTGCGTCGTGGGTGTCGGCGGGTCAGCGGGTGCGTCGAGCATCGCGAGCGTCAAGGGTGTCGGGGGCAGCAGGCGTTCGGGGGTCGGGTGGGCATAGAGGGCTTCAGGGGCGTCGGGGCCTTCAAGGCGTCGGTGGTGTCAAGGCCTTCGGGGCGTCGAGCGTCGGAGCATCAAGGGCGACAAGCGTTGAGCTGCTGGGGCGGTGGGCGTAGAGCGTCTAGGGCGATGGCCGTTGGGGGGCGTCGGAGGAAGAAGAGGCTGAAACGTGAGAGGGGAAGAAGGGAGAAATTAAGGTTCAAAATGAGAGGCGTAAGAATGATATTATAAAAAATTTAGTAAAAATAATATATATATATGGTAGTACTAAATTTTAAAACTATTACAAACTGTGCTAGTTTTAAAAGAATTAATTTTTTTGTACTACATAAGTTTTCACCTCAATTCAAATCTTCTAATAGACCGACTTGACTCGAACATGCATCAGCTTGAGCGTGGTCTCTTGATATCGGAAAATTTACGAAGACATTAATGGTTCCGATCTATGGATGAAGTAGGAGTAGATTGTAATGATTTTCGTGGCAGACGAGACCACGTTGCTTAGAAATTGGGTCTAACAATAAATATTTTGCATGTAATATACATAACGAGCTCATTATGTAAAAATCGATCATATTTTATTATTGTAAAATTTTTATAATTTTTAAAAATTAAATTTATATGCGTAAATATTGAAAAAGTGATTTGCATAATATATTTAACATGTATTACAAATCTGTCATGTATTTACTATATGGAAAATTTTACCAAACCATATCTTGGCTTGTATATAGCCAAGGCGCCGCGGCGCGACATGATTGAGCGCCGCGGCGCCTTGGCTGTTTACAAGATAAGGTACCAAACTGTAAAAGATTTGATATATGTGGTTACTATATATAGTGGTTAATCTGTACTTGCAAGTACAGCTGGCAATCTGATGATGCAAGGAGCTAATATTTTTGGAGGTTCCCTGGATTCTGACAAGAATACTCGTACACCGACAACGTTTGACAACAGGTACAGACACAGCAAGCGGGCAATTAATGATCGATCCATCCGTATGAATTATGTGAAGTGGCACACTATTAATAATTTTTTAAAATTTTAAATACTATAACTGAAGAAAAATTGTGAATTAAAAAAATTAATCATTTAATAAAGCGATCTTCCTCAAATTTGAATTCAACCAGAGAATCACGCCGTCCATTCGACACAGTTGGCTGTTTTCGCAAGAAGGATTCATTAATTTTCCAGTTCGAAAGACTCCCAATGTCCCATCTTTTGGGCATGCACGACAGAATCACTTTCCCAATCAACCATTTTCGGCACACTTCATTTCCGTTACCATTTTGCATTGAACTCTGCCAAGGGAAAATTGTATAAAACCTTCTCGGGGCCTCCATGAATAGCCATGGAGCGTCCCGGCACCATGACTAAATGGATGCCAAAGAGACACCGTAGAGGCCTCCCTCTCTCCAGTGCTGGTCTTGCACTGTAAAAGACATTTGACTGACATCACAGCCAGAGAACTTCAATTCCAAACAGGCAGGGAATATGACTCCGTTACCGATTCAATAAACCGCATCGATACCCCAGGAAGCATAGCTCTTATTATTAATTCATGCCTGTGATGTGAAGTATCAGAAATTGCGATACGAGATTCAAAGTTTACCATCCTACAATGATGTGAAGGATCCTCAAGACAGTCTCAGAAGCCTGGATTCTAACAATGAAGCGTTGAAATAATTGTTGACCAGAGAGTTGGAAACTTACCCAGGAATTGGTTGGTCATGGGAGAGCAGGGACTGCATCTATACCTCATTGCACACGATGCTTTTGCATCAGCTCGCTCTCCTATTTTGCAAATTTGCAGACAGAGAGCACCTATTGATATTGTAAAAGCTTATCCTAACGAACAGTTAATAAGCAGTATTTCCATTTATGAGTGCAAAAGGTTTTATGTATTCATAAGGAAGTATGCATCTATGCTCTTCTTACAGACAAGCACGCAAAAACTCTATTTATTGACTCATTTCTGAAGATGGATCAATCCTCAAGAGTTACCCTCTCACTCAAGAAATCATCAGCTGGATCATGCTGTGGAACCTTCAAAAGGAGGGGAAAAAAATCTGCTTCTGAAATGCGAATCTGTTTCAGAGTGGCCCAGGGAAAGTGCCATTCTCCCTCTGCTCATTCCACTTGTCAATCTGGCAACGAAGAAAGGAGTCAGAAACAAAGAAACTATAGCTACCAAAGAGACCAGCAGTAAGCGGAATGGGACATTCAACATATATCTATTCATCTATTTATATTTATATATTATATATGGGAACACACCTCCTTCTCGGTGTCCTCCTTATTTTCCAAATTACTCATTGACACATAAAAGGTTAATTTAACTAACAACCAGATTTTTAAAAAATAGAGATATGATAGTAAATTCACTAACGTGAAACCACCTATCCAGTAATTCTCTATCTCCATCCCACTTTCTCTTTCTTTTCTCTCTTATTTCACTATCATTTTTCTCCATTTCCCTACATAAATAAGACCTTGTTTAGTCATTAACATGCCTGTTTTTCACCAATTTTGTTAAAAAATAAAATCCGTGCATTGTACGGGTGTACTTCTAGTGTGTGTGTGTATATATATTTTGTCAAATAATAAAATCCATGCATCGCATGGATCCGCCTCTAGTATGTCAATAAATATATACATATATATATATATATATATAATATCTTAAAAAGATAGACTGACAACGAGAAACATGAATTACTGTTGAAAACATCTTTTGCTACTTCAGCTAAAGAAGGGTAGATCTACTCATTAGACCTACTCAGCTATACTCAATTCACATATAAGCACGCGGTTCGCTAGAATTACTTATGACAAGGAAACAAGATGATTGAACGGTACTTACCCATTCACCGGGGCAAAGAGAACGATAGTATTTTGCAAACTTATCACATTCAGGAGCCCCTTCTCCCTTGGCAGCAGTGCAACTACAGAAATTACGGGGGCAAGAATTAGGAAGGATAAAGACCAAAGGAACACAAAATATAAACCCCAAGAGCAAACATAACTTACCGATGGTACTCTATGTATCGCGTGAAGCAATGTCTTGTTTGATTGGTGGTCGGGAAACGAAAATCTGCTGGAGCAGTTTCAAGCTGAAAAGGAATGAACAGGCAAAAGAAGAAAAATACTAAGAACATTTTTTCAGAGACACGAGACACTGGAATCAGATCGCAAACAAAAGTAAAATAATATGCTCTTTCAAGGTAAAACAACCTTTATCTCTGGTGCTTCTTCAGCAGCCTCTGCACAATCTGAATTCCCCTCCTCGCTTGCTTCAGTAGTCTCCCCTGCAGCAGCTGAAACCTCCTCAGCCTTCTCAACAGGAGCTTCATCAGCAGTAGCATCAGTGCTTTCTTCGGCAGCTGGAGGGGTGACATCGGTAGGTGGGACCTCAGCAGGAGGGACGGCCAGTTCCTCAGAGGCAGCATTTTCAGGTTCTTTTTCATCAGCAGCTTTTGTAGCCACGATCGATTTCTCCTGTTTCTCCTTCAAAGCGTATTGCTGGAAATAAAAGTGTTTTGTTAGGAATGCTCCTCATGATAAGGTAAGATAATTTTCGAGGGACATTTTGAGAGAAAATATCAAATTTGAACACCTACGTGAAGCTAGTAGACATTCTCTTACATCAGTGACCTCCACCAGGTAAGTAGATTTTTTTGGACACTTGTGCAGTCTCAAACTTTTACTGGTTCAGGAATGGATTTGGCATGCCAAAAAATAAATCAGTTTCAAAGCCCGATGCACTAAGAAAAACCCTTTATATGAATGACTGGAAGTCTAAAAACCACTTCTTGGCACTGTCGTATGAAGCATATAAACTGAAGGCAACAGAGGGAGAATATGGATACTAAAGAGTAAACAATGGCTTGAGACTCGACTGAGCTGAATACAGATCCCTCATGCTGCTCATTCTTGTGATCGGACAAAGCCAAAGGAAAAAAAGGAAAGAACAGAAAACTCTCAAAGACGTGAACTCACACACAAGTATCAACAATCACTTAATTTGAGATAGTGAGTTGATAAGAAGATTGCGTAAGCCAGGCACCTCAAAATTCAACGTCCATAGGATTTAATAACAGCATTACAGATTAAAGCTAGTTGGTCTAGGTGAAATGATGCCAGATAAGTGAAAGTTCAGCACAAGGATATCCCTTTTCTCACAGCTCCGGCAATACTGATTCGGAGTTTTCAACTCCCTTATTGAGCTCAAATCAAAAAGGAAGTTGAGCATGCCAACAAGTTAAGCAAAGAGCACAGCACGACAAGTCGACACACCCAGCCCGCGCCTGTCATTGACAGGAGCTCACTAACTACTATTGCGGCCGATCCGTTAAAACGGAAACCTACCCACTGGATAGCATACCAGATCTACATCATAAGAGCGCGGATTTTATTTCTCCGGATAATTCAGCAAGAGATCCAACATCACAAGAATGTAGTCCAGCGAGAGCTCGAGTAGGAAGAATTGGTCAAGGAAATCACAAAGTGAGCAACCAAATCATACAATTGCAGACGCGGAACAGGAGCAAATCGACCCACAAGAAACTCAAGTCTTACCTCAGCAAGGGATGGAGGACCGTTGCTTTGAGCATCCGCCATTGGAGGATGAGAGAGCGGCGGCGAAATCAGAGGTTCGTCGGCGGCGTGTTCCCAGAGAGTCGGCCCCGAGCAGACACGCGGTGGGTATTGAAGGCGCCGGCTGTCGGCTGAGGTCGTAATAAGAGATGCTGAGGTTAGGTTTGGACCCTCGACCGACCGTAATTCCACCGTTGCGGTAAAAGTAAGACTGTGAAGGAGCCCGTGGTGACTTTTACTCCGGTTAGACCGCTTCCAAGAGCCACCTCATGGGCCGGGCAGGGCCATGTTGGGATAAGTATACGTGGCCCAATAAAGGTACTTGATAAAATATAAAAGTTTTAATTAAAAATTTTTAGAACCACCTAAATAATAATAAATATTTCGCACTCTCGGGTCAGGTGGAGCTTATAACAATTTGGAATAAAATTCTTAAAAAACATGAATTTTTGGTACATGATTAAATTCTATTACCAGTTACAAAAATCAATGATAAACACGCAAACTCTTCGGTGAATGATTAAATTATATCACGAAATATAAAATTACTTGTAAAACGTTTACTTTTGTAGAGCCGATACGAAGACGAACCCGACACGGGTTCTATGTGGACTTCCATGTCAACACATATTACCATGATTCACACACAACATTCAAAAGAGAAATCAAAATTTATCTAGGGAGTGAAGTTTAAGGTTTTATGGGCGATTTTTATAATCTGTAATATAATTTTATCATCCGTTGAAAACACGTATTTTTACAGACAAATTTTAGTCTTACAAGCTGCAGTCTTTGGTGATATAATTTGATTATCCACTTCTATAGTTTTTATCCCTAATAATTGCGTACAAATCCTTTTAAGATGTCACAAACGCCAGACATCAATGTTGTCCATTAAATCAAGCAAGTACACACATCCCTAAGTACGCTGCCCGGTGAGACACCGTGCTCTGGATCAAGGGAGCGCCTCATCGAAAACGGTCGACAATCGAAGGTAGCGGCAAACCGGGTACAGCAACGAGCCGGGAAAAACCGAACTACTTATCCATCCACATGATGCAGCGGAGGCCCTTTCCTCGAAGCATCAGGTCGAAGGCCTCGTTAATGTCTTGGAAGCCCATTTCTCGTGTTATGAAGTCGTCCAGATTCAGCTCCTGCTCGGTTGAATTTCGACTGATCAGAGCAATTTTATTAATTTTTTTAACACGCATCACTCTGAAATTAAAAAAAAAAACTTATTTTTCTTCCTTTTTTTTAAACAAATAATTCAATCCATGTACCTGGGCTAGATACTTCTGGACGAGGAGGGGAATGTCGGTTTTCGGTTTTAAGCCCCCAAAGGAAGAGCCTGTCAAAGTCTTGCCCTTGAGAAACTCGAAGGAGCTGAGCCCCATCGGCGTCCCGCTCACATCCAATCCCAAAATGACCGTCCTGCCCCATCCCTGTTCTCCGCCCGTACAGCGACCAGAGTTAGCCTCCGTAAACAAGTCCATCTACTTTACTGAGAATTTTCCGATTGGATTTTATAAGGTACCGGGATGGTATTCAATTCTTTTTATTATTTTTTCCGATACGGAGTTCAGTTCTCAGCCATCATTACCTCTCGGTTGCTGTCGAAGGCGTCCTCCATGACCGAGGCCGACCCGATGCACTCGAAACAGTAGTCCGCACCGTCGCCCGTCATTTCCCTGATGACCTGAGTGAAGATCGAGAAGCAACGGACGCGGTCATGTGATTTCCTTACGGAGATTTTGAACTGAGAGAAAGCCCCGTACGTAACGAGTTCAAAAGAAAAGGTGTTCAAGAAACCTCGCTGACGGGCTTCTCCCCGCAGGTGGAAGGGTTGATGAAATCTGTGACCCCAAACTTCTTTCCTGCAGATATAAATCTTCAATTTTAGTCTTTTTAGTCTTGCAAGTGAAAAAAAATTCACGGCGGAGAGAGTTCTGCCTTTTAATGAGCAGACCCGACTCGAATCTGAATCAGTAAAAACTCATTGGACTTCAGGACTATCAGAGAATATGAATCGAAAAAATCATCTTTCAGTTCACCTATTTCGAACTTGTCGGAATTAAGGTCGACCCCGATGATCTTTGACGCTCCTCGCAATCTTGCCCCCTCTGCCACCTGACATTAGCTCGGCTCGCAATTCAGCACGTTCCATATTTCCAAGCACGCAAGGGAATTACGACACACGGTTGACCAGGTTGTTCAAGTTCTTGCATGACCAAGTTGTACCGAAAAAGTTTTTGTTCGTTGAGGTTGTTTGATGGCTCTCACTTTGAGAAATATCTCCGTGCTACGTCTTTATATATTGTAAATACAAAAATTAAATAAAATACTGAAAGACCTATTTCTTAATAAATCGATTCGACTTGAGAACCTAACGAGCAATGATTCATGGTTAATAGTGTGTGTAGGTGTAATGTACCGCGAGTCCAACGACTCCGAGACCGAAGATGGCCACCGTGGACCCAGGGTGCAGCTCTGCGAGCTTCCACGCGCCTCCTAACCCTGCAGCCACGTCAGAGTAAATATGGGCTCGGACATGGACGAGTCTTCCTACGGAAGAAGTGTAGTATGCAATTTAGCCGCTTGGATGTTGATTATACGATAGTATTAATTAATAAAATTAAAAATATTTTTAAAATGATTTATTTTAGTGTGTGTCGCTGATATTTAGAAATTTTTTTAACTGATGAATAATTTAATTTAAGTTAAATTGATTCATTAAAAGATAAAATTCGTTCGACATACAAAGAATAAATATTTCACTACTTAATCAAATTCATGTTAGTTTTTTTTTAGGTCTTATCTCTCTTTCTTTCTACAGGACTGATCAATGCAATAATTGATGGGCGGTTCGGTTCGGTTGGACTCACCGGTGGACACACCACAGCTGAGCAGGCAGGCCCGATCCGCTGGGCACGAGCCGTCGACCTTCACGACGTTGGCGATGTCCACGACGGTGTACTCGGAGAAGCTGGACACCCTGAGGAAGTGGTGGATGGCCTTCCCGTCCGAGCCCCTGAACCGGCTGGTCCCGTCCCTGGACATGCCCAGGGACAGCTGCCGGCGGAACACCGAGCACCGGTTGCTCCTCGGCGACTTGCAGTCGCTGCAGTCCCCGCAGTGGGGCTGAAACACCGGGAGCACGGTGTCTCCCTCCTCCACCTCTTCCACATTCTCGCCGACGCTCTCCACCACTCTTCACATCGATCCCAAGTAACGGACAGGACACCGGCAAGTTGTCAGAAGCAGCCACTCACGAAAACCATGAAAGGATTGAGTTGCTCCATAGCTTACCCGATTGCTTCGTGACCGAATATCCGAGGGAAGACAGCCGTCGGTCCCTAGACCACAGTATATACACACACATGCATGTATCGAATTACATCTTCGGAGAAGATGAAGGAAAGAGGATCAGTGTCTACTTACGGAATCCGAATTCCAAGAGGAAAGATCGGTGTGACAGAGGGAGGTGCAGAGGACTTTGATGCGAACCTCCCAGGCCTTTGGTGGGTCGACCTCTATCTCTTCCATGGACAGAGGCTCCCCTGCTTTCCTGCAGACTGCAGCTGTATTCCCATGGCGGACGCAGAATCGACAGGAAAAAAACAGAGCATTTATAAGAATCAGTGAGCATGGAGATCGAGATGTCAGATAGAGAGCAGAAACCTCTGCATCTGATGGGTTTTCCAGCAGTTCCTGATCGGTTGATGCCCATGGACGAAGGAAGGAAAGGAGGAGGAGCAGAGGCAGAGTAGGTGGAACTAGAGAGAGTTCCTCCTCTTTGTCCTCTCTGTTCAGCTGTGTCGTCGGTTAGAAGGTGTGAGCCGCAGGTAGAGATGTAAGTTAAAAACCGAAAAATTGATCGAACCAGAATCGAGAAACCGGATGTATCGGTCTGGCGATAAATTTAAAGTTGTTTTTAAGATGGAAAAAATCGGACCAGAAATTGAACCGAAAGTTATATTAAATTTATATTATATGTAATAAATTATTTTATTATTAGATTTTGACAATAAAAATAATATATTTGATATTTTTAAACTTGAATATTGACTCATATTTATGTTTTAATTTTTTAATACACTAAAATATTCATAATTAGTATTTCTCATTTATTATAATAAAATTTATTTTATCATTTTTATATATAACATATTATTATATTAAAAATTGGGTCCGAAAAAATCAAATTCAAAGTGGGTGATTTTTATAATCCTTAAATAATTCTCGATACAGTTTTTAACTTTAAAAAATTGGACCAAAATAAATTAGAGTCTAATAATTTTTAAAAAAACTGAACTGAACCGCTCGTTTACACACCTAACCGCAGGCAGGCAGGATAGGAAGTGGTTGTCTGTGAACCGAGTCAATGAAAAAAAGTATGATGATTGTCGGAATGAGCAAATTGAAAGTATTAATAAAATATAATATTTTTTTTTTAATTTTTTTAACACTGCGAAGTAGAATATCTCCTCGTGGAGCGCGCCTCTCCACTACTCCACCAAAAAAACAAAGCTGTGGAGGGGCCATGTCAAAAGAGGATCCAAGTCCCATGCTGGTCGGAATGAGAAAATTTTTAATAGAACAGTTATAATAATATATTAATGATATTAATATGATATATCTATTTAATTAAAATTTATTATTTATATTTTGGTCCAATTGGATTTATCATTTATTATAGTTTTTAATGTTTTTTTTACTGTTTATGTATTTATTCTAATTATGGTTCACCGTTTATTTTTTAATTTTTATATTTAATAATTATAACTATATAATTCTTGATTGCATGTCAAGTCCTGATTGGACAGGTATGCCACGTCAATGTCGCTTACGTGGTATGACCGCTCCAAAAAACTTTCTCTGAACGAGGAGATTCCCTGTCTCTATCATTACATAAAAAGATAAATGTAGTGTACCTTACGTTACGTACGTTCCTAGCATAGTTTCTAAAACTGGACCGAGCATTATGTCGGGGGTGAGCTTCATGTTGGGTGAAAAGACATCACCAACAATTTGGTTGGTATTTGGATTGATGTGTAGTAAAAATTTTACATGAAAAGTGATATCATTTGACGTTAAACTTTACACTATTTGGTATATAAAGTTGAAGGTATTTTCGGATTATAATTTACAAGGCCGGGAAATCTTTCCGGGCCGATTTCCCGGCCAAAGCAAAAACCCGATAAATAAATTGCAAAGAAAAAAGGTGACATTTTGACATTGTACAGGTGGGACCCACGCAAATAACGCGTTTGCCCTTCTTTGCTCGGTTGCCCATCGTTGAAACGAGGGTAGTTTTGGAAATTTTACATCATTTTTTTCAACGGCTTTCCTAATAATCTAACATACTTACCAAATACAATAATTTCATATTATAGCATACATTTCATATAAAATGACAACTTTTTATGTAATCTAACTTTTCCTTATAATCCAACATTACTCGAACCAAACACTCCCATAGGGTCAAACGATTAGGGTGAATTCTATTAGCCGGTGGTATATGCCACGTGACAGCATTGAAAGGGAGGCTTGATCCGTAGAAAGGAGAAACTCTTCTATATAACTGATGTATCACATGGCAGTAGTTATACGATACTTGGTGCTATAAGTTAATATGATTAAATTATTTTTAAGTTTTTTTCACTTTTAGAGTTTTATAAAAAAAAAATCTTAAAATAATTAAATATTATTGGTTTATAACACCACCTAAACATTATCACATAGTATATCTGCTACAAATAAGACTCTATGGAAGAAAGTGCTTTCCGAGAAGGCCAACTCCTTGCCGATACGGATCCATCCAACACAGGACAAAGTCTTCAGTAGAGTGATCATATTATGTACGCGATGCCGATGTAGTATAGTCGTCCAATTGAGACTTGTCATGCAATTAATAATTATATAGTTGTTTCCTCACCTAAGACATTGACTTCGCCACTCACGAGTGGCAACTTTATTAGGAATCACATGTACATGACAATGTAGGTTCTATAGCATGCTGTATGTAAAGAAATTTTAATCAATTATTAATGAATCAATCAACATCTCAAAAAAATAATTTATGTAGTTATGGTTATCAAATCATAGAAAATCTATACAAAATTGCAAATAAATGTTGAAGCTTAATTAGAAAAAATATATAAATGATAAAAAAAAAACTAAAAATCCTAGTATATGGTAAATCCTAGTTAGATAATATATCAATGATAAATTTTAATTGAACAATGTCGGTATTGCTTACTTGATAAATACTTTCTGGCGGCACAGGCTCAACCTTCTCGGTGATAAAGATGATTTGAGTTTGCGTAGGTGCATGAGGTGCATGATTAGCTTAGCTGCACCGAGCGGACCGAGATGGGCCTGATAAGCTGTTTCAAAGGGCTTGCCTGGGCCGAACAACATCCTGGGCCCATCAAACAATGAATGTCTCAAGGATCATGTTACCTTCCGCGCGTAACATTCCATTTAGCATGTTGGTTGGTTCTATTTGTTGTAGCTGACAACTTCCTGGGCTTTTGCGGAACGGAAACTTACGACCCTACGAACGACGCACTGGCTTCACTGAGTGTTAGCGTGGCGACAGTGGGAGATGTTTCCCACTAGTCGACCGTCCAGTCAGACAGGTTCGGAAACTAGTAGGTGGATTCCAGATAGACCAAACAAGTTTCACGATAAAGTAAGTTTGATTAAGAGCAATGTTAAGACAAAATAGAACGTTAAAGAACACTAGAAAAATCTTAACTATAATAAAATTTTCTTTAAGTATAAGTCAAAATATAATGTTGTAATCAATAATGTAGACAGTGGAACAGACAGCGCCTATGTGCCTAAGTGTCTCATCCCCCGTTTTATTCAGCTGTCAGCCTCATCCACCCTTGAAAACTTCTGTTTCAATGGCCATGCGAAGTAAAGCTTATTAAGGTCTTCTTCCCCACCACCACCCCCACCCCCACCCCAAAACTGATTTCAACCCCCTAACATTTGTTGTCAAACCAAATTGCCTCTACGAACGCGGTGGATGACCTGACACTCGGAGAGAAAAATCTCAAAGACAGTGAAATCTCATTGATCATGGCAACTTCGCGTCGCTCCATTTCCAATGGCTTTCTAAACAAGCAAGGAGTGAGCTCAAATCTAACTACCATCTATTCTATTTGTACCTACTGTAGGACTAGAAACTCAAAGCATGGTTTATAAGTTTGGAGCAGAGAATACAATTGCGAACGATCACAAATCAAGGGCATTCACAGCCAGACCAAAAAAGCAAGTAAAGGTGGAAATCAGAAAGCACATCCAATTTGATATCACAAAGCTAGAAAACCCAGGGAGTTCAGGTACAGAGACAATAATTCATGCCTAGAACTCAGATAAAAGCAGTGTGAGCGAAATCAATAGCAAGCACCTTCTTTGATTAAAAACATACAGAGGAGGAGACCAATTGACATTATAACTTAGCGGTCGGAAAGACTTCACTGCTGTTCATCAGGCTTTGATGCTTCCTTGATCTCATCAGCCCCATCATCCTGAAACAAAAGAAGACCTTTTAATTTCACAAGAACAAGACTTTGCAGTGTGGCACCTGGTCCATAATAAAGGGAAAGGGGATCGAAATGGGACCTGCATGTCTGAGGTCCACAAGGTCAAGTTGTCACGGAGAAGTTGCATGATCAAAGTGCTGTCCTTGTAGGACTCCTCGCCCAGAGTGTCCAATTCGGCAATGGCTTCATCAAAAGCCTGATACATACAATAACATCTCTCTCAGAACATATAACCGAAGCTGCAATCAGCCATTGATCTGCAAATCTTTTCACTAATATTATGATTCATCGTGTTCTAGCTTGTAAACCATCAATGCTATCGAACCCAAGTTTCTGAGATTTGTGGCATCCGATCAAGACATCTGACCTGTTTGGCAAGGTTGCAGGCACGATCAGGAGAGTTCAAAATCTCGTAGTAGAAGACAGAGAAGTTAAGGGCCAGCCCAAGCCGAATTGGGTGAGTCGGGGCAAGCTCAGCATTTGCAATGTCCTGCAAATAGGAAGTTGCAAACCATAGTACGTCATTACACATGTTGCATCTAATCATTAAGATCAAATGCATATACACCTCACACAAGAGAAAGTAATTGCACTTTCTGTGAAGATTAACACCATGAACCCTAAAAATTCATGCCAGAAATGCGTTGCGCAAAAGATGATAGTCAAAAGATCGGATCGGCAATAGGGATTTCCTCAATTAGTTGCAGAATTGTGCGGCCAACAAAGCCATGAACAAATAATGCGATAAATATTTCAGATCTGCAAGATGAAAAAATCCCGAGATCGATATTGACAGCGGATCGGTGAGTAGATGGAGAGACCTGAGCGGCCTTGTAAGCGGTGAGGGTGCTCTCGGCAGCCTCCTTCCGTTCGGCACCGGTCTTGAACTCGGCGAGATACCTGTGGTAATCGCCCTTCATCTTGAGGTAAAAGACCTTGGAGTCGCCTGCGGAGGCGGAGGGGATGAGCCGGGAGTCGAGGAGCTTGAGGATGCTCTCGCAGATCTTGGAAAGCTCAGCCTCAATCTTGGAGCGGTAGTCGCGAATCAGGGAGACGTGGTCGTCGTTGCCGCGGCTCTCCTCCTTCTGCTCGATTGAGGAGATGATGCGCCAGGAGGCGCGGCGGGCGCCGATGACGTTCTTGTAGGCGACGGAGAGGAGGTTACGCTCCTCGACTGAGAGCTCCTCGGAGTCGGCCGCGGCGGCGGCCACCTTCTCCATGAACTCGACCATCTCCTCGTAGCGCTCGGCCTGCTCGGCCAGCTTGGCCATGTAGACGTACTCTTCGCGTGGCGAGGGAGAAGCTGCCATTGTCACTCGGTCGTGGAGGAGGAGAATCGGATCAGAGCTCTCTGGCCTTCGTCTACAATTCACGAACAGAGGGAAAGAGAGAGAGAGAGATGGGAGATTTGATAATGGGGGTTTGATCTCGATGGGGTTAAAAGTGGAAATGTGGGAGAGAGCGGTGGAGAAGAAGAGCGATGATTGCGTGCGACTGAATTGGAAGACGAAATCTCGGCCGTTGGATCTCTTTTAGAAAGAGAGAGAGGATTGTCGGGTACACGGGCAGCTGTCATGCACGAGGAGAAGCAGAAAAGGGGAAGGTACTACTACTGTCTTTAAGGGGGGCAGCGGGCAGCTGTGTGGGGCCCATCACCCTCGGATGCTTTTGACTGGTCGCCCGCAGCCACATGCACGCAATTGAACCTTAGCAGGCCGTAGATGGGCTTTGACGAACATCATTTGGGCCGGGCCCAAATCGCAAATAAACATTCTTCTCAGTAGACAAGAAATACCATCCCGCATCATTTGGGGGTGGTGGCGCAGTTGGCTAGCGCGTAGGTCTCATAGCTTCTGAGAAATCCTGAGGTCGAGAGTTCGAGCCTCTCTCACCCCAATTCCGTTTTAATAATTTTTTCCCAGTCATTATCCTTTTTCCCCTATGAGAATTAAGTGCTCATATTTAATGGAATAAGTACTGATCATCGAATATGAGAATATATATTCTTCTTTTTCTTCCCCTTTTTAATCTTTTGTATTGTCAAGCTTAAAATTTAATGGCTCACCTGTGAACATTTTAACCTTAATTTTTCCATGTGTAGCCCCCTGATGTGCAGCAGTTTGCTTCCTCCTCCAAGGATGTATCGCTATCTGCCCACCTGTTATCGTCTTCTGGGGTTCAAGATGCAACTCATGAGACTTCTCGTCCTGCTGATGAAAGTAGCTGGTTGGCTTGCAGGACATCTGAAAAAGTTGGTAATCATTGTCTTCCTTGTCTCAGTTAGTTAGACATTTTCTTTCACTGGTTTTTTCCCTCCCTTTTTTTTTTGGTTGTCTGTTTCAGCCGTCTCCATCTCTTCCACTCCTGCCGATCATCAGAACGAAGCACCATTACCTATGGGTGGTAGTAGCCTTTGGAAGTCTCAATCAAAGGAGAGCTACATTTTGAGGAGGAGGACAGCTTATTGCTTCATCTTTTATGGTCTCAACAAGCCAGGAAGTACGAGTAATGTTGCAGCCAATACTGATACTGTGATCATGGAAGATGGGAAGTATGGGTGCCAGTTGCGCCACGAATTTTTCGAGGAGAAGAATCGTTTCAGTAGTCATTTTGGAAACCACATTAAGGACTCTGTTTACACGGTCGAAGGCTCTGGAGAAACCTATCTCTTGCACAAGAGTATGGCAAAAGTTCAAGAAACGATTGCCTCTGGAGCTGGACAAGTTTTCAGGCTGTGCTGAAGAACACTGAAGCTATTGAAAAAGGTGCTCTGGGTAGTCAGGCACCATCTCCAGAACTCTAGCCAGGTCAGATGGTCACCATGTTAATATTCCTCCAATTGAACCTGTTGCAATGTCCGGGAAGCACGGGGATCATGTCGTTGAATATGCCAAGAAGCAAGAAAGAAATTGTGGTGTCAGAAGCTTGTCAACACACCAGCACAACTCTCTCTGCCCCACCAAGCGCTCAGAGGGCTCTCATAGCTCATCCTTCAATCAGCGGATGGGCCAAGAAGGCTTTGAATCCAACTGGATCAAGACAGAGTCCTCTTGGTCTGCTCCCGAGGATGATGGGCATCAGCGGTCATGCCAGTAGCGGGTGCCGGCACCATCAAGGTCATTGCCTTGTGCACTTGGCGGAGGAAGACTTTGACGTGGGGTATGGGTCGGTGGGCTCCATGTGTTTTAACTGCAAGGCCAAGTTCCCAGGGAATATCAGTTTCTTTTAGGGGCAAGTATGTATGTCTGCGTAGGTCTCCAGCATCCATGGTGATCCTTGCTGCTAGTTTTTGTTCCCTTTGTTTACCAGGTTTAATTAAGACCAGAGCTTCAGGTTCAGGTTTTCATTGTAGTTCAATCTTCGATGGGCACACACTCCCTTGAAGCTTAGGATTCATACTCGGACACAGTCCCAGGAGATGATCTTTTTGTGGTGCAAACATGATGTAAATCCGAAGACAAATTAAGAGAACAGTTATGCTTCGGATTTTGAAGTCCAGTTGTCTTTGGCAGTGTTCTAACTCAATAAAGTGGAATGCAGTGAAGTCCTAGACTTGAAAGCTTGCTCGAATCCATTCTGCTCTGTGTTAATTCGACCATGTACCATCTGTTTGCTTTCCCTTGAGTTTCCATCCTTTTACAATTCATTAGGTGCGTAAGTTTAAAACCGGAAACCAGAAAAACTGACCGAACCGGAACCGAAAAACCGGATTTATGGGTCCCGAGATAAATTCGAAGTGGTTTTTAATGTGGAAAAAATCAGATTGAAAAATTCGGGTCCCGAACCGAATCCCGGTGGGACCCGGAACCGAACTAGAAATTATGTTAAATTTATATTATATGTAATAAATTATTCTATTGTTAGATTTTGAAAATTAAATAATATATTTAATATTTTTAAACTTAAATCTTGATACATATTTATGTATTTTATTTTCTTAATACACTAAAATATTTCTAATTAGTGTTTCTCATTTATTATAATGAATTTTATTTTATTATTTTTGTATTTAATATATTATTATAATAAAAGTCGAAACTCAAAAAAATGGACCGAAAAAATCGAACCCGATGTGGATGATTTTCATAACCCCTAAACAGTTCTCGGTACGGTTTTTTAGCTTAACAAAAGGGGACCGAAAACAACCGGGACCCAATAATTTTCAGAAAACCCGACTCGGACAGTCCGTTTACACCTCTATAATTCATGAGTAAATCCACAGATACAAGCTGACTTAAAAAGGAATTTGAATATTCAATTAAAAAAAATGCATTCATTTTCTCTTTACCACTAAACAAAAGCGATTTCCCTATCACGATCAATTAGATTTTAAGGTGATAACAAAAGTGACGAACTTTCCATCCATGTTGTCACTCTCTCTCTCTCTAAGTCACAATAGTTTTGATTTCTTTTTCATTTCAAAATTATCCCTACTCCTATTATCTCCTCTTTTTCTTTAAGTTGGTAATTTTAACTTCTTTTTTATTCTAAAATTATTATTTACCATAATCTACTTAATATTTTATTATTATTTCAAATATTTTGACACAATTATCTCACCATTCATTTCTACCCTTCCTTCGAGATGATTTTTATTCCTATTTTTTTCATGGTAAATTTTATTTTAAAATTATATTTTAAAATGATAAAATACTTAAAAAAAAAAAGCTCATTCCATTCTATTAAGCACAATTCTTGGGATTCAGTTTCATTAAACTAAACCATAGAAAAATGGAAAAACAAGATCGAAGAGTGTCCTGTTCTTCTGGTAATGGAGGCAGAAGAATCGCTCTGGAAATCGAGTGTGTGACGGAGTGAATGAGACACCCATTAACTCCAGGCTCCAGCTATTTTCTTTCAGAAGATGAAGACCGATGGGACAGTTTTCAACACGCAGAGATCCCGAACCGAACAAAACATCGGACTCTTGTTCTCGAAAAGTCGACTTTTCGAATTGACGGAGGAGGAGAGAGGAGAGGATGGTAATGGCAGACGAAAATCAAGACTGTACCCAAAGGAAGGGCGGCCCAGAAGAGAGACAACATCTATCTGGGCACTCAAGAGCCCCTTCGCCATGGGAAGAGATCAATCGCTATCCGCCCCAAGAACAAAGCCATCAAGAAATCGACCCATGATCGGATCTCAGCTTCTTGCAGCCGAAAGGAGAGGCGTGCTCCCAACTCAAAAAAAAAAAAAAACTCACTTTGCTCACCTTGCATGCTGAACGTTAACCATGCGGCGGCAGAGAGAGAGAGAGAGAGAGAGAGAGATGAAGGCGGCTGGTAGGGGAATGCTTGAAATATATAGAGATGGGGGCAGGAGCGAGAACGGAGCCTTGAAACCCTAATTTCTCCTACGCGGGCTTCGGTTTTGAAACCCAGCCGGTTCCCACTGACCGGATTTTTTTTTGAAGGCGTCAAGAGAATTTTTTTTCCTTGAATTCAAAATCTTATTTAACAAAAATAAACATCAAATTCATTGATAATGATCTAATATTTCTCTAATCACTGTAGTGATCTTGTGATCTAAAACTCACTACTATGCGATTTGGTGAGATTGTGATCAAAAATTCGATTATCATTTTGTGTAATATTGTTAAAAGAGACTAGTTAGCACTAGTTATTCAGTTCGTTTAATGCGTTCGCGGTTGAACACAAATTCGAACATTACGTAGCAGGTAACCAGGCCGCTGTTGCTGCTTCAATGACCTAGATCCACACTCACTCGGTCGATGTTCGCAAGAGAAGATGATCGAAATAATCATGAATTGCACGACAGCATGCCTCTCATCACTGTAAAACTCGTATCGGGTCGCTCGCAATCGAGACATCTATTATTCATTCAGATTCTAAAGAAACATTTGTATAATTATCAGAATCATGAACAAATCAAAGAGCAAGCACGAGGGACAGTGCTTCAGTGAAAACCAAACATCTACAGCAAAAACTACTACACTCTTTCCTCTCCTCGCTTTAACCTGACAATCTCTCAATTCAAATATGTCCTTTCGTTTCGTGTGAATGGATGTATAATCCCCCTTCTATCTTCTGAATCTAACGATAATGCAAGATATGTCGTCTTTGCTGTCTCTCTTCAGAGCCTCTGCCGTTAACTGCTTTGATGCCATTAGCGGGTCTCTGATCTTTCTCGCAGTCTCAACCGCTTCTTGATTCTCCATCACGTGAACAAACAGCATGCAGCAGAGGATCATATAACTCTTTAACCTAAGCTTGGTCGTAGCGATCTCTGAGTTTCTGTTCTGGGAACAATGTTCCAGGTTTTCATAAAATGCTTTGAAAGGCAACACAACGTTTTGCACCCAGTTTTTCGTTTGTCAAGGAAGAAAATGGAAAACTGGGACAACTTCAGAGCGGTAAGGGAAAGAACGATGGCTAACAGACGGTGGATGATTACCTTCCAGAGGCCATCGCTTGCAAGGATTAAGAGATCCGTGGTGGGATCTATATAAGCAGTTTGAATGTCGGGATTAGACCGGGGATGTGATTTTAGACCTTTATCTCCGAAAGCATGAGAAACTGCAAGCCGTCCGTTAACTCTCGGGACATCACCTGGCAACCGGACAATTCCAACTTTCAATTTTTTGCTTCAAAAACCTTCAATGAGCTTTAATGTCTTTGATCAAATACCCGAACCCTTTGAAAGAAGCCAACATAAAAAATTCGAAGCTAAGTGTAACTGTGAGATGATTTACAGCAGGAACCTAGCAGGTTTGATACAAAGCTGCCCCTGTCCTCCATGCTGCATCGCTCTGTGCTGGGCTCATGGTCTATGCCCATCTGTATAGCCTGACCCCCTCTTGAAAGAACTGCCCTGGAATCACCCACATTAGCAACCCAGAGGCTCCAGCTGTTCACTAGGATGGTGGTCACATATCCCCCGTTTCCCAGGTCGGAGCTGTGAGAGAGAATCGACTTGTCTGTCAACTCATACGCTTTGGCAATGGAACCAACAGGGTTGACCCAGAACTCTTCCTGCATCAATCAAGCAAGCAGATTATGTGGATACAAAATAGACATGAAGAAAGAGTACAGAATTTACTGGTCACTGTTGGGCTTAGCCTCCTAGTACCAGATCCATCCTCGAAATTTTTAGGATTGCACATGACAAATTCTAGCCAAGTTTTCTACCTCATTCAGGATATTGGAAAAGAGATGCTTCTGGAGGTAAGCAGGCACGCTGTCCCCCAGATGGCGATCGAAAATGGCAAAGAAACCGAGTTCACGGTCTTGTTTCTACACAAACTTCTCTACGTGGTAGTCCTCCATGGGATTATTAGCTTTGCCTTTCACTAGGCTGAACGCACACTTGATGCTTCCTTCGTGACTTCTTCCCTTGCCCGAAGCAGATGATGATTTTCCTCCGACAGGCTAAAGAAGAGGAGACTGGACAATGAATTTCAGGTCCCATAAATTAAAAAAAAAAAAAAGCAACAAAAAGCAAGAAATTAACTTAGCTTCCTCTGCTCACCAGAAGACACAGATTATAGAAACTATACCAAAATGAGAGCACCGCATGCACTGAGAGCTATAAACTAGTAATCTGATATAGCAGCCTCGCATTCAAATGACCATCCCGGGAAAGAACAAGGGATCTCAAATTCATGATTCCTCGGGGACACAAGCAACCTTGCATTCAAACGACCATCCCCAGAAAGAATAAGGGATGTCAAATTCATGATTCCTCAGGGGGCACATATTCAGTTAAATCTTTACTGGTTAGTCTCAGCAGAAAGTTTGGTACTCGGGTAATCGACTAACCCTCAGACCAATTCCCGGTCAATCCCAACATAAAGAATTGAATTAATCACGCATAACACCATAAAAACTCTTAATTGAACCCAAGAACTTTAACACCGGAGAAGGCCATGAGAGATATAAAAAGGTATATATAATGCAATTGAACAATATCTTCTGTCAGAATTTCAGTTCAAGCCTATAACAGGAAAGACGGGAATTGAAATCCCAGCAGAAAGTTTGCTACTTGGTGAATCAGGGAACCCTCAGCCCCATTCTCAGTAAGTCCCAACTTAAAGAATCGAATCAGATCACTTATAGCACCATAAAATTCTGAATTGAACTCAAGCACCTAACACCAGATATGGCAAACAGTGACATAACTAACGTACGGGCAATCAAACAGTATCATCTGCCAGAATTTCAGTTTGAGCTTATATGACAGGAATGACAGGAGCAAGAATTGTGCAGTCTCAAATCAAGATTTCAGAACCTCGAAGCCGTGTCTCGTGCCTGAGGATCGGAAGAGCTGAAACAGCATAACTTATCCATGAGAAAGTCCTCCCAAGAAGTCCCAGCTCGTCGAATAAAATTACCAACTTTCCCAGACTTTCCACCCCCAATTGAAATTCTGCAACAAATCTGCGTCCCAGAACTCCAAAAAAAGAAAGAAAGAAAGAAAGCTTCGGGCTTTAAGAGGACCAGGTCTTAGTCACCCAGAAGAAGCCTATTTTCCTGTTACTCTTTGTCAGTTAGAACAAGCAATTAGAACAAGGGGTGGGGATGAACAGGGTAAGATGAAGAGGGACTGAACAATAAAGACCTTTCCCAAAATACGATCAAATGAAAGATTCAACAGAATATGCAGCCCGAGAGGGAGGAATTATCAAGAGGGTGCTGACAGACAATTCAGGATTCTCATTTGCGATCCAATGAACTGTCCGAGGAAGTCTTTCACCGTGAAAGCGAGAAGGGCAGGGAAGCCAAACACACCCACGTACGAGTTCTTTCCGCTTGATAAGTGGGGGAATGCTGCAAGAGAAATTGCCCCTTGTCCATGGCCTTAGACTTGGCGCTTATTCACTCGGTTTAGGTCTGTTCCTCGGAAACTAATTCCAACGTCTCCAACCGTCCCTCGAAAATTTTCTGCGAGAAATTTGAGTGGAGATCAAGTCCAGTACTGTCTGCATGATAAGTCATTAAGGTTTGCATCGGTTTCTAAATATTTTCGAACATTACCTTGCACGGAACCAGTTCCAGCGTTCAGTTTCCCGAGCTCACAACGTTCGATCCAGATACTGGAAGCAATCTACAACCAAAACACCAGTAACTCGTTGAAATCTGATCACTTTCTTGTACGTACTTGATTCATAGCTCTATCTATAAATATGATTTCAGAATTTTAATTCAATTCTTTTTTTTTATTTGCACCATACATTATTTCTGGACCAGTTAAAATACACCTCGAAACTGATCTGCAGTCGGATTCCAACCTGGGAATCGATCATGTTAATAATATTTTCTATGGGAGTGTATTATATTTCAGTTAAATTAGGAAAATTTCTAGTCTTTCTCATGAATATTTTTATCGGTCTCTAAATTATTATGATATCTTAAATTTGATAAATTTAAAAAATATGTATAATTATTATATCAAATAAAATTACTAATTTAATAATTCAGCTTTGCAAATAATATAAGCTTTGGGCTAAAAAAATTATTTTTACAACTGAGACGATGTTTTAAAAAATAAATTTAAAAATTTTAAAACAAAATTTATAAAAATAAAGTATTTTTGCCCGAACTCTTTTTACCGATCCCCAAATCCAATCGCCGACAAGAAACACATGGTCGGCTACATTGCAAGTAGATTAGGGTTCCATTGTTCTGCTCCGATTAAAATCAACTGATTCGATCTGATCGACCAGATTAGGGTTTTCCGAGTGGGAAGGGAGAATACAGAAGAGCGGAAGAAATCATGCCTCAGAGGCACTCGAAGAACAACAACGACCTCGCCTTCTTCACGTACGATGAGAAGCGGAAGCTCGGCTACGGTACGCAGAAGGAGAGGCTCGGGAAGGACTCCATCAAGCCCTTCGACGCCTGCTGCCTCTGCCTCAAGCCCTTTATCGACCCCATGTGCTGCCAGAAGGGCCACGTCTTCTGTAAAGAGTGCATCCTTGAGTGCCTCTTGTCTCAGAAGAAGGACATCCAGAGGTTTGATTCGGTTTTTCCCTTGGATTTCTTGATCTGTCCCTTTTCTTCTGATTTTTCAATACAATCGATTATCTGTACGAATTGTTGCTGGCAAAGTTCTTAAAATGGTTGCATCAGTTATAGGGATGGTGAAATTTTGGTTCTTCCGTCGATGAAATATGATAGGAAACTCATGTTCGGCGGTGTTTCTTCCTGTTTTATGAGCAAAGAGATGGTTTTTTAGGTTTCACGAAAGTTATTCCTTAAAGATATCAATGTCCTGTACCTGGTTGTCAGTGATGTGCTAACCCTATATCTAATCAGGACTAAGCACATAAATGGTTCCTTTTTTCCCTAGATCAAGGGAAACATATTAGATTGATACAAGAACTTGTTCTTATGATGGCAGGAAATTAGCAGCCCACGCAGCTCAGCAGAAGCAAGAGAAGGAGGAGGAAGCGGAGCGGCTAATGATGCAGAAAGCTCGAGAGCTTGATGCATTCGATCAGCAGAACCACGGTGCAGTTCCTCAGTCAAGTGACCGGAGCCATGGTCGAGACAAGAACGGGTTTCACGGGGCGAACAGTGTGAAGGCTACTTCTTATGAAGCAGAAGCCCTTAGAACCATGAAAGCATTTTGGCTCCCTTCTGCGACCCCTGAAGCTCCTATGAAGGTGGATGCCCCAACGACCGGTACAGTCTGTCCGGAAGGCAAGGAGAAGCTGAAGCTCAAGTCGCTTTTCCCAATACATCTCTCCGAGGACAGCAGCGAGACAAAGAGCTCGAGCTCTCTAGATCGGACCTATGTCTGCCCCAGCTGCAAGGTCACCCTGACCAACACTATGTCTCTCTCCACCATTAGCTCATGCGGGCATGTGTACTGCAAGAAATGTGCTGAGAAGTTTATTGTGGTTGATAAGGTCTGCCTCGTCTGCAACAGGCCGTGTAAAGAAAGGAACTTGGTGAATCTTGAGAAAGGAGGGACGGGATTTGCTGGTCATGGTGATCGACTCGAAGCAACTGACTTCAAGCATTTGGGGAGTGGGACCGGTTTGGGCCTGGTGAGGCCTGCGACGAAGACTTGAAGAGACTCGTGTCACCCATTGAAATGCATGACTTCAAGTTGCTGTTGTACAAGACTGGGATGACAGAAAGATATCAGCAACATTATAATCTTCTTCTATGCAACCTTTCTGCCATAGCGTTTGTTTTCAATGGGATTGTCTATCTAGCAATGCAGTGTCTTCCCCAATTCACATGGATGTGAACGAGTATTTGATGATGGACTTAACTTTATGAACCTTTTGAAATCTCCTCTTGATCCTGGTCTATATTTTTGTCACAGTGCTCTTGTTAGATTGATTTCTTTGATGCTTCAATGGTGGATCGTCTGACAGATAGACAGCGATTGTATTGATTCGTGTTTATATCTTTGCTGGTCTGCCTGTTTACATCTGGACATTTTGCCTGCGTCCAGACCTCGGTGATGAATCCTTCTGCATATTCACAGAAACATTCAATCTTCACCTCACCATCAAAGCTGGATTCCAGGCACGAGCTTTTTGAAAACCAATTTCAAGGAAAGCTATCCCTATTAGGATCTGAATCGATTGACATTTCTTGGTGTTGCGGATCGAATTGGAGGAGGAGAGGAATTGGAGAGAAGAAGAATGAACGAACGATCGGAGGAAGAGAATCACAGAGTAAAGGTGGAAAATTCGTTTGGTTCATCGCTTGCATCCTTTCACTTATTACAAAGATCCGTGACACTTCGCAACACATTCTTGGCGTTTGATTAAATTCCATTACTGACATGATGAAATATGTCGAGAATGCTCCGAGTTAGTGGCCTTATTTCAGACTCGAATATTTTTTTTGGTGTACAAGGAGACATAAGCTTAAAAGGATAGAAGAAAGGGAGAGTAAAAGGAGTACGGAAAGTTCCACTGATGAGATCGAATCCAGAATCTTTAGGTCACAGAACGGGAGTAGTACCAACTGTATCAAGCCCCCTTCCTCGTACCCGAATATTAGTTGCACATTGTTGAGCGACCGAGTCTCCTCTTACACCTCCCCTGAATTCATAACCGAAGACTCAAGCAAGTCATCGAACAGTTTGCAGAGAAATCTGAAAGGCTACTGGCATCTGAGGAGCCATGCCAATGGGGCGGCATTGATTAACAGTTTCACTGTGTAACTCATCCGCTTGCCCTTCATATTCTGGCATCCCGTTCCAGTCCCTTCGCCCGATGGATTCCCAGTAACGGTCTTTAGAACATTAATCCATACTTAATTCAGACGCCCCAAAATTATATTAAGAATCCCCAAAGACTGCTCTATTCTTCACCTGTTCCATCACATGCAAAGAAGAACCCATCTGCAACCAGCAACAATCTCGACACTGTCATGGCCAAAGCTACACTGTCTGTCTCGATCCTCGTTTTCTTCTTCTTAGCTTCAGGTACCACTCCACCTTTTATTATACGAGGATTCACTGGTTTCTTTGTGACACCGTCCTGACTTTTGAATCAGAAAAGAATTGTGGTGCAAGTTCCTCGGTAATGATGTGATCTGTTTCTCCCCCTCTCTTTCAGGTGAGATTCTTGAAGTGGTGAATGCCCAGGTAACATTGCACATCGCACCGAACAAGAAACAGAAGCAGCTCTCGCTCTTAAATCCTTTCTGTAAAAAGGAATGGAATGATCATGTGAAGTTTAATTCTGCAGAAAACTTGGTGCGTGGCGAAGCCTTCAGCGGACGAGTCAGCCCTCCTCGAGAACATTGACTATGCATGCACACATGTCGACTGTGGGATCTTTCTGAAGGGCTGCCCTTGCTTCTATCCAGATAATCCGGTGAACCATGCCTCCGTGGCAATGAACCTGTATTACCAGGCCAAGGGGAGGAACTGGTGGAACTGCGATTTCAAGAGTTCGGGCCTCATTGTCTCCACCGATCCCAGTAAGCATCACAATCCCTTACAAGGCTTACAGTGATATCACTGTAATCATCCATCCATCATCACATTTTTAGGTCTCTAACTGGCATCTGCTCTGAGGTGTTCTTGTTATTATGAATTTCAGGCTACGGAAACTGCATCTATGAATAACCGGCGGGGCAAAAGATTGTTATTTTTCTGCAAATTCAGATGTCTCTTATCAGCAACATAAGGTGGTGTAGATTTCCCAAACCATCAAGAATGTCCAAAATTCCTGTTTGTTATTTTGGTTGTGGAGCAGCTTTTATGTGGAAAAACATGTTTATGCTCCTCCCTTGTTTCTTCCTTTTCCTCACTTTCTTCTTGAAAACAGGAACCACCTCGTAGTTTTCTCTAGCTTTCTTGAATCTACACGACAGTTCCATCGCTTATCAGGCAAAACACATAAGTTTGGGAGGCACGAAGCTTCCGAAAGTCATGTCTGATTGCAGATGATTTGATATTTCCATGAAGAAGAAGCTGTAATGGCCCCATTTTGCTGTGCAGAAGTAATGATTTTAGCTGCACAAAGTTGTTATCTTCCGGATTTTTTGAGATGAAATATCAAGAGAGCCCGAAAACTCGGTATAACAAATTAATGAAAGTCGAGCATCAAGTTTGACCCCCTTTTTTTCATCTTTTCAATTCACAATGTCAGATCATGAGAGGGACAAACCCGGAAAGACAGTAGACAAAGAAAGAAATCTGTTGGACGACCACGGACCATAGATGGTCTCTTCCCAATCGATCTGCTCGGCCATGTTTTTTTTTTTTTTTTGGTCGCCAGCCACGGTATCCAAGCAGGCCCCACCAGCGGTGAGATGGCATCTTTCAGCCAACCATACTTGACTAATCCGTTGGTCGCCCCGGGTCGCACGCCTGGCAATGGCGGGTGAGGCTCCCAAGAGGGGTGTCTGCGTACGTGAGGTCTCGAACCTGAGACCTCCTTAAGCGGCACCGAGCTGCTTACCACTCGGCCCAACCCCTCTTGGTTGCTCGGCCATGTTCACATCCATAAAAATGTCACAAAATAATAGTTTTGTATGCATCATGCAGCATGTTCTGTGACAAATTATCATAAACCAGACCAATCCCATCCGATGATGATGACGACAGTGAAACTGAGAGGTATGGTTTGACCCTTTCTATTAAGAAGTCGAAGGATCGTCCCGAATTGTCGAAGCGTCGTCCCGGAGATGTCGCAAGGGTAACGTATCAGATGAAACATGAGCTCGACGACCAGCATCAATCAAATTCATAAAAGATGAAAAGAAAGCAATGGTTGGGCTATAGTTAGCACACGCTCGAATCTCGCTACAAGTAATTTTAGAAGAGATTCTTGAACTTGAATTTTGGCGGACACACACTTGAATTATCCGAATCGATAATACATTAAATTAGATATAGTTTTTGTTGTTACACGCGCATCAACCGACACGGCAAGTCAGAATTCTGTGAATGTGAAATGGCAGATTGAAGGAATGAATCCAATGGGACCTCTAATGCGATTACACCTGCTTCTAAACCCTGTTTAGGAGGTGACAATTGCCCAACTAATACTCGGGCACTTCATCCTTTTGGCTTATCTGGGTGAAATATTAAATGACACGCACGCACACCCAACCCACGTCGACGTGATTTAACCCGACGAAGTCGATTCAATTCAGCTATCGGGCCATTCAATAATTTAATTTAATTTAACAGCTCGGACTCATTGGATGTGTTCGATTTCTTTTTCGGACAAGTAAAGCTTCGGTTCGAACTTATAAGTTCTCAACGACTGAACGATCTTTACCCCTCAGTCTCCAAAAGTTCGCTCGAATACGTATTAATCGAGACTCGTTAAACTTCTTAGATGTCAGCCGGTGTCCCGAATAAAATAGGACTGCTGACACATGACCGTGGGACATAGTTTGTGGTGGGAAAGTGTTTGATTTGATCCTCAAACCTTTCTTGCTTTTCTTTGATATCTGCCTCGGAAGAAACTTACTCCTGGAATTAGACACACAGTGACTCGGAGCAAATCTTGAAAGGGTACCGAAGATTAAATACAATAAAAATAATTTGGAATAAAAATAGAAAACTAGGAAAATATTTGGATAAATACAACCCTTTTTCTCCAGTTGGTATAAAATAATGCAGGAATTCTAGTCTTACTTCTTCATCGCGTGACGAAGCAACCACGGTTTATACTGGCAGCCGGCCGACACGTATCTGACAGGTCAAAGAGACGTGGCGATTCAGCTGTCGGTCAAACCCACCGAATTTCACTGTATAAATAATTTTTAAAATCTCTATATATGCAAAGTTAATATTTAAAAATTGTAAAATTTATTTTATATATACGAATATCTGAAAAAAATTTATACAATAAATTTATTATATTTTACAATCGAATATTTACTCACCGGATTCAAACCTCCGAAGTCTTGTCAAGGTCCTTGGGAGAGAAATTCGGTTTGTACGCATGGATGTGCGGTGGGCCATCGACGCCTACGCGCTCGATGGAGGTTCCGCCAGAGAATACAACCTCGTAAACTACCATGAAACACACACATGTTCGATAGTGAACGGACCGAAAAAATTCATGAATTATTATGTGAATTTTAATTTTTTTTCATTAAATAATTTTTTTTAATCCTCACTGAGCTCGATATTTTACTAGCTTATTCTATCGCTATCGAATTAAAGAAAAGAATTCAATAACTTATAATTATTTGAGAATTTCTAGCTTATTCCAAGCTGATCGGTAACAGACAATTCGATTAAAACACGGTCGGCAGGCAGGCATTACCTCAGTCGATGTGAATTGACCCGGACCCCATCGAGTGTTCAATGTAGACCGACAACCAGAACCAGTCTTCTGCAGCGGCTTTTGTTCCACACCTAAACACGGATATATCTATTACTTCTTTTTTTTTTTTTTTAAATAATCATCTATTTATCTATTTTTTTTTATATATAACAACTTATATCTAGAAAGTCAATGGGTTCAAATTCGAGTTTGGTCAGTCCATTAATGGGTAAACTTTTTTCAACACGAATTTTCTTCATTCGTAAATCTCGAACCCGAGATTTTATTTAAGGAAAAGAGATGCCGTACCATCTTACCCTACTCGTGTTGACGTTATTTTTACTTTACAGTCAATGTAAGTTATCCTTTTGTCTCATTTTAATTTCTATATCTGTCCATTGCTTAGGGATTAAGATCTCATTGAGAGTACAATGGCAGATAATTTCCTTATAAATAATAGTCATTTTCAACCATTATCAATAATATCTCTGTGACAGGAAAAATTCTTACATGATTCTACCTCGCCACGTGGTATAAGAAAATATCAGTCAAAATGTGACAAATGAGTAAATTAGTATCAATCACCAAAGAAGTTATCATAATTAATACTAATTAAAGTAATTTAATTGATTCTTTCTCATCATGTCATTGTGATATTGGACTATCTAAGATTCTCCCCTCTCATGGATGGATTTAGGGTAGGGCGATTGCCTTGTAAATTCGAGAAAACTATTAATATACTACACATATTTCATTTATTTTTATCCAAGCTTTTGTTAAATTTTCTTATTTGACCCTCCTGAAATTGACATGTTACTTTTTTATGAACTTTTGCCACGACGAATGAAACTTCTGGATCCGACTTTGACCTCTCGCAGGGGGTGCCATCGCTAATACCCGCCCCACGTTGCTAATTGCAAGAACCTCCTGAACGTGCATTAGACATAAAATAACCTACTGCCGACAACAAACGGGGGAGTTGGGATTAATGAAGAATGTGATTAGTACAGCCGAACATTCCCAGCATTCTGCAAGTACTATGAATATTCGTTTTAATACCAATATAATCTTTAATGTAGATTCCCTTTTTTTTTTTCCTTTTATAAAGGTAAAAACACAGGTCCTCCATCTAGTATATATCAGCCCATGTTAGTCGGGGTCCATTTTCAATTTGGAACGTATCAACCACCTCGTTAGCAATTCGATCGTGTCTCTGCATAATATCTAAAAATACAATAGATTCTCGGTGATTTAAATTCAAAACGATGTTGCCAAATCATCTATCTCGCATTGTTGTTTTAATAATTTTATAATCTCAATTATCAGACGAAAGACTCGGTTTTTCAATCCTGAATTATTGCTAAGAGACGAACCGAAGTTTCAAATCCACTTCGCTTTCTCCCTGCCCCAGCAGCAAACGGGGAATATAAAACGTCTACTAATTGAATACCCTTTTTGTCCAGTAACCATCAATGTCGGAGGGGACCCCTGGATCATTTCTCGATTCAACCTCGATCCGATTCTGTACAGAGTCCCTTTAATACACTGCAGATCAACGGGGCTTTCCTTCGGAGTTATTCGAACTGTAAAGTTCAGATTTTTCTGCCGTGTTTGCTTCGGGGAAAAGTTTCTTTGAGCAGACGCATTGAGTTCAGGGAGAGAGGTGGGCCTTCTTCTCTGTTCCCGCTGTCAAGAGGGCTCTTCTGGGTTTTGATCGACAGCAGGAATCAAGGAAGAGGAGGAGGAGATGGACGTGACTGAGATTTCGATAATCCACCACGCCTGTATTGTGCTGCTGGGTCTTTGGCTGCTATCTGAATTCAACTGGTGCCACCCTGTCGCCTATTTCATCTCTCTGATCTATCTATGCCTGGTAACTCAGTCAACTCCACCCTGTCTCACCCTGATTTGATCACTTAGCTCTGCTGATTAGAAGTTTTCTTCACTTCTCTGAGCTGCCTGTTCTGCTGGAATCGGGATTTCAGAACATGGGTAGTTGGTGAACTCTCATAGACGTTCTCAAGATTGTATTTCAATGATAACCAGTGGGGGATTGCTGCTGTTGATTGGATCTTATATATGAGATAATCCTTTTCCTCTCTATAGGTTCATGAGCGTTATGTGATGAGGTTGCAGAAGAAATTGCAATTTGAGGAGAGGAAACAGTCGTCTCAAAGAAGGGTATGCATCCATCCTCGGTGTACTGGTTTCTCTAAGATATGTCAGTGTGTGCATTTCAAAGGGAAGATTTTGATGCAAAGTCGTGTATGTTTTTTTGCATTTCTTTCTTAAGGTACTCACCGATTCAGAGACGGTTCGGTGGTTGAACCACGCGGTTGAGAAGATGTGGCCAGTCTGTATGGAGCAGATCGCTTCACAAAAGATACTCCTTCCAATCATTCCTTGGTTCTTGGAGAAGTACAAGCCGTGGACTGCTGTATGGTGTATTCTTTGCTTAATCTTCTGCTTCTGACTTGTTGCTTTAATCTAATTTGGCCTATATGTTTCAATCGATCTTGAAATAGTGAGAGTCAATCTGCATACATGGTTTCGTTCCATTTTGATATTGTGCATGGTTTATGAGTGGAGGAGTGGAGAAACGAACCAACTGTTTTGGTTTAAAGCTCATTTGGAAGATTTCTCTATGGCGTATGATGCCAAATTCTACTGGCTTTCAAGGGTTAATACTGAAGAACTGTAGTTCGTTATGCAATTTAATGTGACAAATAACTGATATTCTCACATTGTTATATACGTTTGTCAAACAGAAGAAAGCTGTGGTCCAGCATTTGTACTTGGGAAGAAACCCGCCTCTCTTTACAGAAATGAGAGTCCTTCGTCAGGGTTCCGATGATGACCACCTGGTGCATATCATCTCTCTTCAAAATTGGAAGGCTTCGATCTGTTGGTTCTGCTACCATAAAGAGAGTAATTGTTGTGCAGGTGCTGGAGTTGGGGATGAATTTTCTCACTGCAGAAGATATGAGTGCGATTCTTGCCGTCAAACTAAGGAAAAGATTGGGATTCGGAATGTGGGCTAAGTTGCATATTACAGGCATGCATGTTGAAGGGAAGGTAAATATCTTGATCAAGTCATAGTCCACCCATCCACTGATTAGTTTATGGGATTAAATTTCAGATATTTTCAGCATGTTTCAGAAGTTTTACATTGTTTTCCTCTCCGTTTTAGGTGTTGATTGGCGTTAAATTTGTACAACGCTGGCCTTTTCTCGGTCGTTTGCGGGTTTGCTTTGCAGAGCCTCCATATTTTCAGATGACAGTGAAGCCTATTTTCAATCACGGGATTGATGTCACTGAGGTTCCTGGTATTGCTGGTTGGCTAGTAAGTCGCAACTAAACTAGAGTAGGCCTATTTTCCATTCAGCTTTCTGGAACTGCTCCATCCTGGTTGTCTAGGGAAGACTTTGTAGATGAGATTATAACTGTTTAATTGCCTATGAGAAGATGAACTCAACAAAAGCGTGAAAGCTTTATTTTCTTTTCCGACTAAAAATTGGTGAAAGGAGAATCTGAGCACATTATCCATGTAATAAAACAGATAAACCGAGACGGTCTGCAGAACCAAAGAGATTGAAACATGCCATTTGTCATTTTTTTCAGTTGAAACTAATGAGTGCATTTGTTTTTCTTGGTTGGGCAGGACAAACTATTGTCTGTTGCATTTGAACAGACACTTGTCCAGGTTAAGTTCTTTCACATTAAATTATATTTGATAATACGTGTCTTGAAAAAGTTTAGTAAGACAAGAATCAGTCAAGTTTTCTGAGTCTCATGCTCCGGGAAGTTGGATCAACTTTAGATCTGAATGTTCTAATTTTGCAGCCCAATATGCTCGTCGTCAATGTGGAGAAATTTGCTGCACCTCAGCAAGGTACTTTATTTTTCTTGGGTCATTTAATAAGCTTTTAGTTCTTTAAGGAGGTTTTTGAACCTAAATTAAACAAGTCCATAATTTTCAGAACCATGGTTCTCTGTGGACGTGAAAGACCCTCTTGCTTTGGTGAAAGTAGAAGTTATCGAGGGAGCTGATATGAAACCAGCCGATTTGAATGGTTCGTACCCAGCTCTGTCTTCTCGTTATTTATCTAATGTGGGGACCTTGATGATAATGATGATAATGATTATTTTCTTGGGATTATTACATGCTTATTTGCTGTCCTAAAATACAGGATTATCTGACCCTTATGTGAAAGGACAACTGGGCTCTTACAGATTCAAGACAAAAGTTCAGAAGAAGACGCTGTCTCCTAAGTGGCTTGAGGAATTTAGGATCCCGATCGTTAATTGGGAAGCTCCAAATGTTCTAAATTTTGAAGTCTGTGACAAGGATCACTTATTTGATGATGCTCTCGGGTTGGTTTCCGACAGATAATGAGAAAATATTTGGCCTTAACATCAGTTTGAATTGACTCAAGTTCTGTTAATATTTCAGAAAATATTCAGTGGATGTCAATGATCTAAGAGGTGGCGAAAGACATGATACTTGGGTGGCTCTTCAGGATGTTAAGACGGGAAGGCTGCATTTTGCAATAACAGTGCTCGAACAGAATGAAAAGGTTATTCTTCTCATCTGGTTTCATAAAACAATTCCAGTCCCTGTTTTCTCCCTTTTCCTAATCAAAACCGCGTTTTCAAATTCACTAGTTTTGCTCCCGTTCTTTAAAAAAATTCAGATGACTTTTCACTTTATCATGGAAGACACATCTTGAAGTGCAGTTCTACAGATATTACCTAATCTGACATGTTTCCTAGGAAAAAGGAAACAGAATAAGTAGCCGTCTTTATGCAATGTTTTGTAGGGGGGTGCGAGTGTGCAAGGAGACATGGATAGCTCTGTCGGAGAATCAGTACTTGCAGAGGAGAAACCGAGTTCGTTTGCAGCAGAGCAGTCTACTAGAGGTTCATTCTCATCGCGGTCATCGCAGAAATCTCCACGAGTGGCAGATAAGTTTGAACCTATAGATATTGAAGGGCAGAAAGAGACTGGGATATGGATCCAGCAGCCAGGTAGTGAAGTTTCGCAGACATGGGAACCTAGGAAGGGAAAGAGTAGGCGCCTTGACACAGAAATCATCAGGGAGACTGCAAATGGGACTGCTTTTGAGAATCAAGAAGATAAACATTCAGAAAACCGCATGAGGCGGGGCCTGAGGAAGTTCAGTTCGGTTTTCCACAGGACCCCAAGGAAGGACGACCAAGTCAGTGTTGATGGAGATTTAGTTTCGTCTCCGTTTATTAATGTCCGAGAAGTTAACTCAAACAAAATCAGCGTAAATCTGATAGTCGATAAGGATCAGAATCTGAGCCCTGATGGGAGTGGGTCCGAGAGTCCTGGCAAAGGAAATGTCAAGGAAAAGGCAAAGGGCCTCTTCAAGAAGGCTGAGAAGTCAGCGCGGTGCCTTAAGCAGGCCTTGTCGAAGAAAGGTTCTAGGAGGTCCCGTATTGGAGATTCTTCCATCGAGAACATCCCATCGGACTCGGATTCTACAGATGACGAGTCTCTACCACCAAGCTATACACCTAGGGCAGACAACACCATCCCCGTGGTATCCCAGCCTATTTCTTCAGGTGGGGCTAGTGACTCTCCCAACTCCACTGAGAAGGGCAGGGTATCGACAGATTCGAGCAATATCACTATCGACTCGGGTAATGTTATGAAGGAAAGGATGGGGCCGATCAGCGATATATCAAGCCCGAAGCTTGCAGTTATGGATGTGATCGAAGAAAAAGATGTCGACTTGAGTGGAGTGAAAGGCTAGTCGAGCGTTTAAAGACCAGTGTAGTTATAGAAATGTCGTAGTGGGATTCGTTCATTTTGGCTCACAGTTAGATATTTCTTTTTGTTTTGGTTATTTCATGTTGGTAGTTTCTGTCCATAATAAGTTGTGGAAGAAAGTGGTGGATCTGTTCCTCGGATCTTGTCTGTAAATATTCAGAACAGATTCTGCAGAAAAATTCAAGTTCATGTTTGGTAAAGGTACTGGGTTACTTTTGTGAATGGAACCTCGACAAAAATCGCGTATTGAAAAAGAGGAAAACAACTGAGAAGAATGATTTTTTCTGTGATTAACCTAACAAAATAGCAGTTGTTTCATCCTTCGTGCAAGTCCTACATTGGAGAATCTTCCAATTTTGCACGTGCAAGAGTTCGAGGATCCTTCGGTTCTTATGCTTCAATAGAACGCAAGAAATATAAACAAGCTGACGCCCGACAAGAGGAAAAACGTATACAAGTTCTGTCTTAGATAAGTGCTTATGAGATGAACAACCTCAACTATCCCATCATCTTCCCATCAGAAGTTTCCGGGCACGAGGACTCATATGTTGCCTCCTCCATGGAGTAAACCTGCCGACAGTAATAACAACCACCGACGCATCCAAACTAAGGTTCGCAATTCATCCCGTCTCCAAGCTCTTCCATGTACCAGTTCATGCCCTCAACCTGGAACAAGGTCACAGTGTCCATGTCAGTCCAGCTGAAACCACCGGACGAGTCCGACTGATCACAACTTCCTGGTCTTCCCGTGTTGTCGATCCTCGGGTTCTCATCACCATCACCTATGACTCTGGCATGTGTTCTCAGATCGTGACCATCTGCAGTATCTTGATGTATCTCCGCCTCGAGAGAACGAATAACGTCGTTTAACTGGTCGTACTGTTGGTCGTCGGCTAGTGAATCTTCGAGCAAGGACATGAGGACAGCATTGTTGATCTCCAGTACTTCTACATCGAGACCTCGGAAGTATTCGTGGAATTTAATGTTGTCATCGGCTGACTGGGTTTCCAGTGCAAGTGAAGAAGCCATTGCAGATGCAGATGATTAGAAACAGAACTATGAATGAATTAAAGGTAGAATAAGAGGCTGAGAGAGAGAGAAGTGTGAGCTATCAATGCCAACAGAGGGAGGCCTTAAATAGGCAGAAAATTATTCATATTCCACTCATTATCAAAGTAACAGTTTGCATGATTGACCCATCAATCACAAGCACGTGTGCAAGTACACTAATCAAACTAATGGGCGTCTCATGGATTGTCAAAAAAAGAAATGCGAAAAATAAATGATCCTGTTTGTCGGGGAGTCGGAATCATCCTTTTTAACAGATGGTATAATCAATGGTGCATGAATGATGTGCCGTAATTGATTAAGTGATTGAGCGATTGCAAGACAAGGGAACAATCACTGTCCTCTTGTCCCGTTTGGAAACTTACCTCCGGGGTAGAGGAACGGGGAGGGATCCATGACTTGTCATTTTGGGAATTCAAATGTTCATGCATGAAGGACACAATCATTTGTGAATAACAACATGGTGGATGATCCATGATTCTTGCGCGACGTCCGGGCCTTGCAATTAATACTGTTGCATGATAGAGGAGGAGCTATATTTCTTAGGTATGCATCGCTTGATATTTACAAATTCAATGAGTGACAAATCAGATGTAAAACTCTCTAAAATCACAAGAGTTGAACATGTAACCTTATTATAGAGGAAGACCCGAAGTTGTTCAGCCGCCCAATCATATCAACCTGGCAACTCATGTCGGGTCACGTCTGCCGGAGCCTACGCACATGAACAAGATGATACGGGGAACATTTAGAAGCTCTTTTCTGCTGCTATGATCTACTGAGTATATAATGAACCATCATGGCATACACTAGGGATATGAGTGCCAATGAGTGTGCTTGAGATCTGCCCACAAGAACTTGTCCCTGCAGGCCCAGCAAAATCTGACAGCGTACTGCTATCGTGCTCATCGAATACATAAATGTACATTGAACGTCATCCATAGCAATAACAAACTTTGCTGACAGTTATGTATTTCCTGTTCACATGTAGGTCGATGCATGGCAGAGTTGGAGAATATTTTTTTCCCGATAAGCAAGATATATGTAAAAGGAATCATATATGTACAACTCGAATGATCGGACTGGATCATTAAAGTTTGAAAGGAGGCCAAAGGGTAACTAGAAATCATACTTAGCCAAGTCCCACCCTGCTGGCACTGCCTTCACCACCACCTCCCGTAGTCACTGCTCTGCTGAAGCCTCCACCTCCTCTGACAACTAAGGTGGCAAAGGCCAAAATGACCATGTTCCTATCTCTCACAGCCATCCCATGATCGCTGTTACCTCTTTCTTGTTCCCATGGAGCACCAGAGTATGCGGGATGGGATTTCATACCATTCATGCAGCAAGCCTGGAATTTGGATTGATTGATAATGTATGACTGAAGCATTGTCATTGTATGTGAATTTGCCACAAATACCCCTTCCATTACAAGATAACTGCAGGAACGCTCATCTCTCAAAATCCTGTATGCCAACATACATGCCCCTGTGCACGAAAAAGTCTGATCACATTATTGAGAGGGGGGGGGGGGGGGGGGGGGGGGGGGGGGGGGGTGGGGGTGGGGGATAGAGGTTGGATAAGGAATTTTGCTGGTGGATATTTGATGAATATTCATCCCAAAGAATTCCTTAGGTTGGTTACCAAGGCATTAATGAATAACCATTTGATTGCATTTGACTTTCAAAAAATGAAGTCACTGGAAGCAGATAACATCAAGAATGACAGGTACGAAGAAAAATGAATTGGTGTCACATCTAGAGTTTAGGGTGACTAGCAGTTGGGCCGGTGTCAAATCATATTACAGCATGCAAATTCCCAATAAATAGATGCGCATATAAATATTATTTTGACAAGCAATGAGCATAATTTAACAAAGTAGTAGTAGAGTAGATAAAGTTAACATAGGGTACTAAGAGAAATTTATGGACATATCAAGATTCCTCAATTTTATGGCACATACCTAGTGCTTTTAATGGCTAAGGTGAAATGACAGCGTGATTAACCCAAGCGATGCTCTAAATATCCAGTAGGAGCCTGAAGAGTTAAGAGAAGACTGCAATGGACTTGAGTCAAGTACCATTACAAGAAATGAAAGATGACCACAAAGCACTCTTACTAGGGTTCAAAAGAGAGATGAATTTCAAGGGAAGTAATATTGCTGAATATATTGAGGAAATGATGCAAAGTAGAATCAGATACTGGAAAAATGTGTATTCATGCTTGCATATCCTCAACATTCGGCACAGCTGTAAGTTTGCCATGCCAAGAGACATCAAGAGATATGTTAAGCAATCATAAGTACCTGCTTTCATCATCATCTTCTACTCTGCTAATTTGAAATTACCTCATGTTTACAATGTCATACAGTTGAGAATCAATCAAATTAGGTTTTTTTTTTTTTTTTTCCAGATGAGGAGGCACTCAGATGAGTAAGGCCAAACATCATATCAGCCACCTGATCACCACAGCAGATACCGGGCAAAGAAAGGCGTGCCAGTCAGCCATATATCATCCTCACGGTGCTCTATCCAAAGAATAGTAGATGAAAAGATTGGTGAAACTAGCAAAATTGTGTACCCTCTATCTTTCGTATTGAATATAATATATCTTTTGGTATACTTATAAACAGACCGAGAATTGTATAAAAAGAACTACGATTTATCAGCTAATTGAAGTGCAATGAGAAAAAATGGATGAGGATGATCTTATCAGTTATGGATTGAGATACCTGTCTTAAAATTCAAGAATCCAACCGTTCCCAGCCCAAGAGAAACAAAGCAGAAGCAAGAATTGCCAAGTGCAACCTCTTTGATAAATGAGCTGCTGGTTCGAGGTCTGGAGCCACCTAAACATCATCAAATCATTTGAATCCAACTGCTACCGGGTTGCTTACTAAGTTTTACTTCTTTCAATTTGTTCCTAAATTCCACTGAACCGTCCCACATTCCAGCTGTTGCGAATATGTTGGACAGTAGAACATAATTTGAAGAATCCTCGGGCTCTAACGCAACTAATATCTCTGCAATATGATTTCCTAACTCGACGTTTCCATGTTTCCTGCAGGCACCTAGTAATGTTTTCCACAGGAGAGATTTTGACCGAAATGGAGCTTTCTTTATCAAATCCACAGCCTCATTCACATTACCAGCTCGACCAAGGAGATCAACCATGCAAGCGTAGTGATTAATTGTCAATTCTGAGGCATAATCACTTCTCAGGGACTCAAAAAAGTGCCATCCTTCCTTCAGAAGCCCTGCATGACTGCAAGCCATTAAAACACTGACAAAGGAAATGCCATCAGGGTCTAATCCCAATTCCTTCATTTCATTAAACAGCTTGACAGCCTCTTTCCCGTACCCATGGTTAGCATACCCAGATATCATAGCTGTCCAAGAAATCAAATTCTGATCTCTCTTTTCATTGAAAAACTCTCGGGCATCTTTTAAAGTCCCACACTTGCTGTACATATCTATGATGGAAGTTTGAATGTGAATCTGAAATGCAAATCCAGTTTTCAGGGCAAATGCATGGAAGGCTCTGCCCAAATCCAATGCAGTTAAGCCAGCACAGGCTGAGATACAGCTGGATAATGTAGAATCATCGACTGAATAATCCAGTGAATGCTGAAATTCTGAAAAAACTTTCAGAGCTTCCTCAGTGTACCCATTCTGGGTCCATGCTGTTATCATAGAACTCCAGGCGACAGGATCCCGCTTCTTCATGGACGAGAATACTTGTAAAGCATCCTGAATCCCCTCTTTAGGTGTTGCATACATATTAATCAGCGAGCTCTGAACAAAGAGATGAGATTCAAATCCCTGTTTTATAACATAAGTATGAATTTGCTTTCCTCTGGCCAGTGCATTTGTCTTTGAACAGGCCTGTAGAACATTGACAAGAGTATATTGGCTTGGTTTAACAGATACTAATGGGTGAAACATTCCGTGGAACAACTGAAGAGCTCCTTCAAAACAACCCATTTCACAGTAACCAGATATAACAGTTGTCCATGAAAACTCATTCGGACCTTCCATAATCTTAAGCACCAGATTTGCATAATCAATTGCTCCATGTTTAGCATACATCTCAATAAGTGCATTTTCAATGCTTAATCTGGAGTCAGAATCATAGCAGTTTTTTACGGTAAAACAATGTACAGATTTTCCTTCCCTCAACATATGAAGATTTGAACAAGCATGAAGAATATAGCTGAGGGTGGAGTTATTTGGTATAAGATTGAGACTCCTGAGCTCGTTGAATAACATCAGAGCCATCTCACTGTAAGAGTTGATGACCACGTTATTGATCATCACACTGAAACAAATTTCATTCTTATCTCTAACATCAAGGAAGCATTTATAAGCATCGGAAATCATTCCCAAACCTCCATAAAGGTCTATAATAGCACTGCCTAGAAAGGAATCCAATCTGAAGCCATATTTAATCATGGAGCAGTGCACTTGAGAACCAGGAGTCCCATTCTCTAGATCAGAGCATAAACTGAGTACAGCTGCTAAGGTATACATGTCGGGTTTATTGCCTTCTGAGAGAAATCTGATATAACAACTCAAGCCTTCACTAGCATAGGCAATCTGACGATATCCAGACAACAAGGTACAGCATACCACATTGTCCTTCTCTTCCAGATTCTCAAACACTTCATGGGCAATATCCAAAAACCCTAACTTTACATAGCAATCAACCAGAGATCCCCCAACAACAATATCATTCTCGAACCCAGCTTTTACTATTTGACCATGAACTGATTTTCCCATTTCAATATTAAATATGTCAGCACAGAGTTTTATAACAACTGAATAAGTGAGGTTATTTGGTGGTGAACTAGAGCATGCCATCTCATTAAATAACCTAAGTGCTTCCTCAGCGCAGGACTTCTTGACATAACCGTCAAGCAATGTATTCCACAAGGCCTCAGATTCTTCTCTCAGCGAGAGGCTATCAAAAAGCAATCGCCCAGCTCCAACATCTCCATTTTCAACATACATCCCAAGCAAAGAAGCACCGCAAAATCTATATAAATAAAATCCAGATTTAATTATCTGTCCATGAATTAGCGTCCCCATAATGAAATCACCAGCAACTCTACAAGCCTTGAGAGCCAACGAGAAACTAAACTCATTGGGCCTCATATCCGACCTATACATAAGAGAATAAACCTCCAGACCATCCCTATACTCCCCATTATGCAAATAACAAGAAATCATGCTCGTCCAAGAAACCAAATTTCGTTCGGTCATTCCGTCGAACAGGTGACGGGCACTCACCGGATCGCTGCAGAGAGTATAAAGCCTCAAGATGTTGTTCAGGACGAAGACATCACGATCGAAACCGGACTTCACACAGGTCGAATGGAGGGACTTTCCGCGGGAAGTGTCTCCGGCATCGCCCAGGAGTTGTAACAGACTGACGCATTCTTGAAGGGACAATCTTCCGTTGCTTTGATGGGCGGCGATGGTCGTGGAGTAGAGCACGCTCAGTGCCCTCGGTCGCGGATTGAACCAGGCAGAGAAAATGCGGCTCAGGAAGCAGAACCTGACCATGTCTCAGAGGATTTATTCATCTGCGAGTGGCGGCAGCAGAACCTGACCATGTCTTAGAGGATTCATTCATCTGTGAGTGGCGGCTCAGGAATTTTTCCGAACGTTGGAACTGGAGAACGAACAAAAGAAGACAATTATACTAACAAAGAATCAAAGTCCATGGGCCTGATTTATCATACTTCAAAGATCAAGTCCCTTAACTTTCAAGAAATCCGATTTAGTCCTTAGTAGAAAGCAACGACCAGCTTTGAGCCAGATCCATCGGCTGAGAGGTAAAAATTCTTCTAATATAAATTTTCTCTACCGTTGATACTAAAATCTGATACTTTATTTAAAGGGAAGAATGTCTCGTCACCTCAATCAATTAATGTTTGTATCTTCACGGACTAATTTAAGAGTTAATTTTAGAATACCAGAGTGTGATCCGTATTACGTGTGAAATTGCGAATAATATGTTATATCATAAAAATAAGTAGTTCAAATCAAATAAACATAAAGCAAAATAGGGTAATTGAGAAAAATTCCGATAAATAAGGTAGATTTTTTTGGAAACTACAAACATTACAAAGAGTTGGAGAATTTTAAAAGAGTGAAAAAGGATTGTATGATTAACAGAACCGGAGGAAACATTTAACAGAATATGTGAAAATAAAATATACTAAATTATGAAATCAATGAAAAATTATTTTCATATCTTCTCTTATTTTATTTTAAATTAAATTTGATCAATGATAAGCTAAATTTGACTGACGGTAGTAAGTATAGCATTCTTAATTTTCATCAATATATTATGTTAATTTTATTTTTTTATTTTTACAATTTTGAATTGTTCATTCAAAAAACGTGATATATTTTTACTGCTAAAATTATAAATATTGAGTGAGATAAGAGAATTCGGGCAATTAACGAAAAATCTTTACAATTAAGATCGTAAATATGAAGTGAGAGAAAAATACCTGAAATTATTGATTTGTCCTTAGTCTGAAAATCAGATGGATGTCATAAATTTTAATATGTAAATTAGATTGACAGTAAATATAAAAAATAAAAAAAAGACGTCAAACTTTTTAATGGTTTGCTTATAATAGTATAGATATCCGATATTTTAATAATTAAGAATCTGTAATTAATTTCACTCTTTGCAATTTAAGAAGTTTCCATCTTGTTTTGTGTCAGTTGCCTTATGCTAGAGACACAAAAATTGGATATAATTGACCATATATTGGATGAAAACACCAACCAATTATTCTTTATCCACAGGACAACTTCCGAAGTATGGGTAAATAGGTAAATTGATAAAATAAAAAAAAAAAATTTGAAAGGAGCAGCCTCACGAAAAACGTGCCGTATATTTTATTCTTCGCCTACGATTCCATTTTTGACCCTCGTGCGCTGGCAGATTCCCTCCGCCAGTGTCGACCATCCGAATCAGCTCCTCCCGCAGCCGCCGCTCCTTCCTTCAATCCTCACTCTCGATTCCATCGATTCCCATATATATGCACAAGTCTATGTCAGGGGAGGATCAGGATCTGAGGAGTCCTTGCACTCCCTCTGCTTCTGTCCCACTCCTGGCAGGCCCCCAATTCTCCGCCATGGAACCGGAGGGCAAGCCGGCGAGGAGCTACTGGAGGTGGAGCAAGGCGGACTTCTTCCCGGAGAAGTCTTTCGAGAACCTAGCAGCCTACAAGGCCGCGTTGTCCGAGACCGGCCACCGCCTCAGGGAGAGGATCCTCAGCCGCTCGACGCAGGAGATGGAGATGGTGGAGCTGCGGCGGGCCAGCGAGAACGACATGAAGCGATGCCTCAACTGGTGGGACCTCGTGTGGCTCTGCTTTGGCTCCGTTGTCGGGTCCGGCATCTTCGTCGTCACCGGCCAGGCCGCCCGCTATGACGCCGGCCCTGCCATCATAATCTCCTACGCGATTTCTGGTAATGCCTCTTCTGTCCCCAAAATTCCAATGAAATTAACGGCTGAAAGTTCCCAATTTTCATTTGATTTCTAGTTGATTAGATATCGATTCATGTTAAATTTGAAGGGGATGATCCTCCAATTTAATTTATCCCTTTGTTTAATCAACCGAATAGTACCTCTACTATGTCTGGCGCTTCATTCTGCCGTTCTTCGCTGCAGTTACTTGCACCAATTGTGTGTCGTCATTGTCTCATTGCAATGCCATCATGCTGTGATCAGGTTTATCTGCACTGCTCTCTGTGTTCTGCTACACTGAATTTTCGGTAGAAATCCCAGTGGCTGGGGGCTCTTTCTCATTCCTCCGCATTGAGCTGGGCGATTTCGTTGCCTACATAACTGCAGGTAACATCCTGTTGGAGGCAATAGTGGGTGCAGCTGGACTGGGCAGATCTTGGTCATCTTATTTCGCAAGCATGATTAGTGATAAGACCAATTTCCTGAAAATCCTGGTGAAGGGCCTTCCGGATGGTTTCAATCTGCTTGACCCAGTTGCTTTTGCTGTTCTCTGGATTGCTAATGGCATTGCAATGTTTGGAACACAGCAGACCTCTATTATAAATTGGATTGGCTCCATGGCAAGTGCAGGGCTTATCTTGTTCGTAATAGTAGCTGGGTTAGCCAATGGGAAGTTATCAAATTTGGAGCCATTCTTCCCTTTTGGAGTAGGAGGGGTCTTCCGTGCTGCAGCAGTTGTGTACTGGTCTTACACTGGCTTTGACATGGTAGCAACTTTGGCCGAGGAGACAAAGAAGCCCTCAAGGGATATCCCTATCGGTCTTGCCGGATCTATGTCCCTGATCACCGTAGTGTACTGCCTGATGTGCTTGGCATTGACCATGATGGTGAAATACATCAACATAGACCCGGATGCTGCATTCTCTGTGGCCTTTGCTAGCATAGGCATGGTCTGGGCCAAGTACATTGTCAGCGTGTGCGCTATAAAAGGTATGACTTCGAGCCTGCTTGTTGGGGCTCTTGGTCAAGCCCGGTATACAACCCAGATTGCAAGGGCTCACATGATCCCACCCTGGTTCGCTCTCGTACATCCAAAGACCGGAACCCCTATATATGCAACTCTACTGACAACCACCCTCAGCAGCATTGTGAGCCTCTTCACCAGTCTTGATGTTCTCTCATCTGTCCTGTCCTTCAGTACTCTCTTCATCTTCATGCTCATGGCCGTTGCCTTGCTTGTGAGGAGATACTACGTGAAGGATTTCACCCCCTCGAATCAACGCAACAAGCTCATAGCTTGCTTGGTTGTCATAATGGGTTCGTGCATCGTGGGGACTGCAATCTGGAACCTGCAAAGCGAGTGGTGGCCCGGTTACGTGATCTCCTGCTCTTTTTGGTTCCTGGGGACTCTCGGGTTGCAGCTGCTCCCGATGCAGCGGGCTCCCAAGAAGTGGGGGATCCCTTTAGTTCCATGGCTTCCCTCTCTCTCGATTGGAATGAACCTGTTTCTAATAGGCTCGCTGGGCGCCGGTGCAATCTGGAGGTTCCTTATCTGCACTGCAGTGATGATTCTGTACTACCTGTTCGTCGGTGTTCATGCAACCTACGATGTAGCCCACTCGAACCCTCCCGAACCTGTACCGAAAACTGAGGATGCGAACTCAGCATTGTAGATTTGCTTTATCGGAGATTGGAATGGTAGAGATGCCAATCTGTGTAGTTTACCTGAACTATTGTATGTACCATAATTTATTTAGCTGTATTCAGGTTGGCAAGCTGTCAAAAATAAAATCCGCAATTGAATTGCGACCTTCCTGGGCAGCGTTTACTTCCCACGCTTTCCCGCTTTCATTCCATCTCCTTCTTGTAGACATATCACACAGGCAAAAATAATAAATAAAAAATTAAAAAAAAAACTTGATTAAATGAAATTAATAAAATTTATATAATATTTTACAGATTCTCAGATTTAAGCTGCGACTGTACTTCGTGCCCCTTAATTCTACCGGGCAGCTATCAATTTTAGTGTTAAGATAGCAGTGCACCTAAAAGTTCTTTTTTTTTTCCAGCTATAATCAATCAATTGAAATTTGAAGAAATAGGAGAAGAGTGAAATAAAAAATGCTAGAAATTTTATTAATTAGAATTAATTTCGAATATTTTAGATTCAGATCAATCACGACACAGCCTGTCTAGATCTATTAACTAAACATTTATGCAAGTATTAAGAATTAACATAAATATTTGACAATGTTTTTTTGGGGCTTACCATAATCTTTTCAGTACTATTATATGAAATAGCTTGATTCTTCCGGGGGCCGGTATCTGGTATTTAATGGCGGACCCCCAGATCGCATAATACATCATCCGATAAATTAGTCGGCTATTACGATACTAGATATTATTATATAATAAAAAAGTTACTGAGCAAAAAAGAAAAAGAAAATAAAAGTCGTCTAACGATGAGTTCTACTACGTCTCAACTTCTGTCTGGGTGCGTCTGTCTCTGCAAAACCCTAAATCGCAATGGAGGACTCAGCCGCTCTCGGTCAGACCCCTTCCTCCGCAGGCATGGAGACCTTGTCGATCAACCCCGACGTTCAACAGGGCCAGCCGTCTTCCTCCAATCCAACTATCCATGCCCAGTGAGTCTGCCAGCAAGTCTCAGCTGTTCCTTCTCCATTTTTTTCCCTCGTTTAATCGCTATTTCAACCTAAAAGTTCCAATTTTCGTCCTCTTTTACTCCGACCCGTTGTAGATTTTCATTTACCTGATTGAATTGACTGATGAATTTGCTAAGATATTTAGAATTTAATGCATTGAATTGAAAAGACTTCAGCTTGAATGGGTTTTAATTGGTTGATTGATTGTTTTTCCCAGGATGAGTGGAGAGGAGAAGTTTAAGATTGTGAGAAGTGTTGGTGAAGAGTGCATTCAAGAGGATGAATTGTTGAATCTTCTCACTAAGAAACCGCAGCCCATTTGCTATGATGGGTTTGAACCTTCAGGCAGAATGCACATTGCTCAGGTCAGCCTCGTGCCTGATGTATCTCAATCATTGTCAGTGTCATCTTCGATTTGTACTTGTCGCCAGGCCATTCTGTTGAAAGCTTCCCCTTCCATTCAGCTGGATTGTTGCAGCTGAATTCATAGTTCAGAAGTTTTGGGAAGAGTTCTAAATGAAACTGTGAACGAAAATACATTCCCTTTCTTATTGAATGAGCATATATAGGTTTTATACTTGTGTTAGTTGCTCCTTCCTAAGTTAGATCTCTTTTTGCTTTTCAATTTGATGTCTGAGCAGGGAGTTATGAAGACAATAAATGTGAACAAACTAACTTCAGCTGGCTGCAAAGTGAAAATTTGGATTGCAGATTGGTTTGCCCAGTTGAACAACAAGATGGGAGGAGACTTGAAGAAGATCCAGACAGTTGGGCATTATTTGATTGAGATCTGGAGGGCTGTTGGGATGGATCTTAGTGATAATAAGGTTGAATTCCTGTGGTCTTCAGAAGAAATCAACTCCCGAGCTGCTGAGTATTGGCCTCTTGTCATGGATATTGCCCGTAGGAACAAACTCCCAAGAATCATTAGGTGCGAGAATAAGCCATTTACTGAAACTCTGGTGTAGCTGAAAATTCAGAATTGAGGAATTTTTTGTGATTAATAGGTGTTCACAGATTATGGGTCGAAGTGAGCAAGATGAGCTTACAGCTGCTCAGATTCTATACCCGTGCATGCAGTGCGCTGATATATTTTTCCTCAAGGTGATCATACTTTTCTGGGAACAGAACCATTATAATTTGGACTCAGCATTTCATTGACTAACGCTAATAAGGGTGTCTTCACTCGTTGAGCATTCTTCCATTTTGTTTGTTTCCATCTTTTAGATGAGTTTGGCCATTTATTGAAAATAACAGCTAGTTCTGTACTCATTGCCTTGTACTCCACAATTTCCTTGGAACGGAATCAGAAGAATGGGATAAATCTACCTTACAACACAGGCTTAGCTTTCCTGCAAGTGGAGAAGTTCTAAAACTTTTCTGCTCCAGGCTTAAAAGTTCCAGAATGTTGTGTTTTCAATGCCTTGAGCCATCTTTGAACACTTGTATTGTCTCATACATAAATATTACCTGAGATTAGGTGGATATTACATGAGGAGTTATTTATTTAGTTACATCACATATCTTCTAATGCTTTAATATTAATGAGAAGGATTTTTGACAGGCTGATATTTGTCAACTGGGTATGGACCAACGAAAAGTCAATGTGCTTGCTCGAGAGTACTGCGATGATATAAAGAGGAAGAACAAGCCCATCATTTTGTCTCATCGTAGGTCCCCAACATCAATATCCTGCAGATCACACTGTGTTTATATTGCAACATCTCACAGTAAGGTTTCTCCTTGCAGATATGCTTCCAGGTCTACAACAAGGGCAAGAAAAAATGTCAAAGAGTGATCCGTCATCTTCCATATTCATGGAAGACGAGGAGGTATGAAAATATTTCATAAGTTTGATGTTTATTGGTTTTCTTTTATATAACCTGCAGTAGAGGTTTTATTGACCCATCGTTTCATCACCTGTAGGCAGAGGTAAATGTGAAGATAAAGAAGGCCTACTGCCCCCCGAAGCAGATTAAAGATAATCCATGTCTTGAGTACATCAAGTACATAGTCTTACCATGGTTTAATGAGTTCATGGTGGAGCGTTCCCCCGAAAATGGCGGCAATAAGTGAGTCTCTTAGCTGAACACACACTGACCTTACAGTCCATTTCTTGATTATGTGTGAATCCCTGTTTTGATTATACAATTGGGGCTGCAATAGGCAATTTCAACACAATTTTACCCTTATTTTCCTTGCATTTTATAATATTCGAACGAGAAATTGGAAAATGATATCTTTGGACTGTTCAAATGTGTTCCTCTGAATTTGTGGCAGGACATTCAAAACATTTGATGAACTCGCAGCCGATTATGAAAGTGGGAAGCTACATCCTGGTGATCTCAAACCTGCTCTTGCTAAAGCACTGAACAAGATACTCCAAGTAAGAAGTCTCTGCATTTGTTCGAGCCTGGCGAGTTGCAGCATAGATTTTCTCTCCAATGTTGCATCTCAATCTTGTTTTGCTTTCCCTGCAGCCTGTTCGTGATCATTTCAGCCAAGATCCTCGTGCCAAGGACCTTCTGAAACGTGTCAAGGTATTATTAATATGTAACTCTTATTCTATAAATCTTTTCTTTCTTGAACACCTTTTTTCCAGACAGCTAAACAGTAAAATCGTTTTTATCCTGCAGGGATACAGAGTGACTAGGTAATGTCGAACAGGAATGAGGCGATCAGCCATCACTGTTTACTTTGAAACCAATTTTTCACATATTCTTGAGCAAATTACAGGCAAAGTCAATTGAGATTCGATGCTTGTTGCTTGAAATTGTGTTAGTTTTCTTCTAGAAACGCCTTCTATGCGTAATCTTTTCGTGGGAACACGGATACAGTTACTGAAGATAGTTATGAAATGACAGACTTCTCAATATCATTTGTTTTGTTGAAATTTTTTTGTTCATTGCTGAGAAATACCTCGAATACAGGGAGTCACGTTATGATCAATGTTAAACAGCCTCACGGTTTTCTTGGTCAGGAAACCGAACCATCTAGCTAATGCTCCACTTGAAGTCTCGCGGTTGATCAAATCGAACTGAACAATATTCTGCATTACCTGGGGCTAATGGTGTGCTGGGTATTGTCGATAATGGCCCGTTGGGTTTATGCTGAGCCAAACGAGGCAACTGACAATATTACTTCCTTGGACTTCGATGATCATAGACCAATCCAGATCCGCTGACGGATAATATCTTTCTCATGCACTTTGTAAATATGAACTCCAATTATGAAAATATCAAATTGATGGGAGTTCAGTACACAGACTACGGTGACATACTACCGACTTAGAAGTTAGAACTAAATAGTTCTTGAATCAATTCTCATTGAGTTCAGTGTAATGATTCTCCTGTTGTCGTAACTTCAGATCTCGGATCGTCTGTTGTTCGAGTGAGGGAACAACTGTTTCAGTTCGAATTTCCAGTCTCTTCTGTAGAACAGGAAGACTTCCAATAATCTTCTCTGTTGCTGCAACTTCACAGTGGTTACAAATATTAGAACACCCAAGAAATACAATCATTTTTTTTCTGGTAGCTGAACTAAGAGGAAGTTTCAAATCTACTGGACAGTACAATCACATCTTCCCCTCAAATATGATGTCAACTCGAAATGGTTCCAATGAAAACGGTGACACTATTTTTGTTTAGGCTCTTCAACTGTTACAATTTTCAGCTGTCAATAGGCCCGGTCCTCCTGCTCGAAATGATTCTGCAAAAGTTGAAGAGAGCAAGAAACAGGAAGAGGACAGGATTGCAGAGAGCTTCATTGATTGTACTATGACGAAGCATTGAAGATGAATTAACATCTGCAGTATACATCTAGTCGTCAGAGTTAACACAGTTCTATGTAAACCTTGTTCTTCCCAGTGAGGGTTTGAGCAAATCTTAACTACAACAAAGCAAAGGCATTCTTGATGAAGCTCAATAAGGTCAACACGGTAGGGATTATTTGTAACTACTCCTGATTGCCAGACTCCAAGCATGAGCACGCATTCACTAGCATCTCAATCGAAGCAACTTTACAGGCATAATTGAACTCTTCCAACAGTATAATGCAAAAACCTTTATCATTCAGGGCGAATGACACAAAATTAGCTAAAACACATGGCAGCCTGTAGATGTTACAACTGAGGAGACTAATCATTTCTGGCCCTTCTTTTTCCAGAGGTCCCCGAACATTCGAATACCAGAACCTTTCCTCCTCCCCCCAAACCCGTCGTCCACATCATCAGCATTCCCAGGTGACGCGACAAAGCCCGTGTACCCACCTGGGATCTCAAATGCTGGTCCAAAATGCTTATCCATTGACCCACATCGCCCAGGGGTCTTCCCGTGATTCATCTCCGGTCCACCAGCAAGCACAGCAGCTGCTGCATCGGCAGCTTTTCTCCACTGCTCAGTCTGAATCCGCAACATCTTCATCTCTGCTTCTAATGATTCCTTTGCCCCTTCAATGACTTCAAGCTTTTCATTTAGTTTTTCACTACTTTCACGGCTTTCCTTGAGTTCCTCTTCCATTTGATTCAGCTTCTGTGCCATCTCCTCTTCTCTGACCTGAGCAGAGGATATGGCCTCGTTCACTTCACTAATCTGCTTCTTCAGGTGTTCGCTTTCTTTGTTGGCTTCATCAAGCTCATTTTCCTTTTCCTCCAACTTGCCTTTGAGCAGACTTATCTCATCGTCCCTCAACGCCAGTTCAATTAATGTTTGCTGCTTTTCTGGCTCTGTCAGTTCTGATAATTCAGAATCTTGTTTTTTCTTGTCCAATTCTTTAGCCAGTTCACTACTTCCATTGTCAGTCTTATGCTTCACTGTTACCTTCTCCTCCATCTGAACTTCAAAAACATCAGTTTCCTGCTGAATCTCTTCAGGATCATCCTCTGGTGGGCCGCTCCTAGCCTCAGTCTTGCTCAATTCATTAGCTTCTCTAGCAGTTCTTTTGGGACACAAAACATTCCTTTTCCTAGTGCTTTTCTTCTTGAGCTCATCCTGAGCTTCCCTTTTTGCAGTTTCAGCATTCACCAGCTGCTTCTTCAAGTGCTTCAGCTCTTCTTGGGCTTGCCCAAGCTGAGACTCTAAGTCAGCAATCCGTGTCCCAAGCTTTTTCTGGACTGGCTCAGACTGGACGCTCTGAGGTGACCGCCGGCCTCCAAGCTGGGGGCTTTTTCAGGAATTGCTCGGTGATGGGATGAATCAGAATTGGAGCTTGTTGTCCTAAGCTGAAGTGGGCCTCTGGGAGACTGCCTGCGCGGTATCTCTGCTCCCCTGATTGCACTGAAATTGAAATTCATCGAAAACATATCAACACTGACAGTTGATTCGAAGAGCAACCTGGTGAACTTCCACTAAAGTAAAAAGGTCCTGGTTTCATGTTTCTTCTTTCAATAAAATGGAATGCCAGTCAAAATCAAAATACCCTTGAGATTTAACTAGTGCTATTGATTATTTCACAAATATGTATCTCAATGGAACAGACTTTTACAAAAGAAGTTTGCTCCTAACACGTATAGCAAAAACAACTCCATTCTAATGATTTGTAAGCTTACCTTGGTCTTGGCATTTTTCTTCCACTTGAAGGTGCTAGCCAATGATGATTATGGTCGTCTAGTCACCGAGAAATACGTGACTTGAAAAATGAGAACTGAGATAAATGTCACAACATAGCAAGTTGGTCAACTTGATGGAATGAACAATAAATGCAATTTAAACAACTAAATAATTATCGCAGTACTATAATAATCTCTCTGGAGCATACGTTGAGCAGCATTCACCAGTCATAGGATTTATGTCAGCATGCTATGAAGAAAAGGGGAGATATTGCAGAAATGAGCTCAGCTACATTCTAGGATGATTTCTTCAATGATAGCATAAGAATCTGCCACACTTTTGTGGGGGAAAAAACTGGAAAATAAGTGGAAACAATATCACCCGAATAGAAAACCGGAACAATTCTGTATAGCCGAGTAGAGAGATTAAACAGGATAAACTGGAAAATAAGTAGAAACAATATTACCCGAATAGAAAACCGGAACAATTCTGTATAACCGAGTAGAGAGATTAAACAAGATAAGATAATTGAGCCAGCAGCGAATTAATGTGCCATAGCCCATAACAATCACAAGTCCCAGTTCCTTTCTGTTTGTAAAGCTTAATGACCTTAATAAGGAGTCATGAAGTTCACACTTTTAATTGCTTTTGAAAAATGAAAGAGGCTTTTTCTTAGAATCCTTTGTCGAAAGCAGTTCCCTCTTTTACCTTTCACCGAGCGCAATTGCTGTCTATGATTGTGTAAAAAGCTGCTTTGAGTGTTTCCACTTTCCTGGTCATTTCACTCGAACTACATCCGCGGTTGAAGAGAATCTAAGCTTTTTTGAAAAGTAAACAATGGACGATAAATTCTAGAAAAGGAAAGAACAGAAAGAGAAAGAGAAGGGGAAAAATTGGCATATGGGTAGAGAAGAAAACTGAACCTGCTATAAAGTATTGTTTCTGGGCATTTAGCTTTTGTCTTTTAATGCTTGTCTGTAAATCTTTTGGCTGATTCAAGTGAATATTCAACCAAATTAACGGGCACTCCCTTTTGCTAAGCAGCTTAAAACCAAGAACAAAAGACGCTGATAGCACCAGGCTCAGCTAGATCTAGAGTGACCAAGCAGAATCGACATAGGTTTCTTTTTCCAGATCAAATGAAATGCATGTCTCAAGTCTCACCTGCAAAATTTGAACATTACCTTACCAAAAGCTTGAATTTGCAGCAAAATTAAGTTCAAATGTTAACATCCAACAAGTGAAATCTGCAGAAGATCGGGGAAACAGATTCTGAAAACGTAAAGAAATTAGACCATTTCCCTTTCAAGGCAGAACACAAAGAAAACCAGAAATTCTTGAGGGATCACGCCTTCCTGTTCTTTTCTCGGAGCAGTCGAGAGCACATCATAAGAGGGAGAAAGCAGAAGACTGAGATGCGCTTAAACGAGAAAACAGAGACAAAGATTCTGGCTTGAAGGCTACCTTAAGCAGAAGCTGCACGATTGTCAACCGAACGGCAGCACGCACCAAAGGAGACAGCTTATCCTGAGAATCTCAGCCAAGGCCAGCCCAGCCCAGCCCAGCACAGCACCGCGCAGAGTGGTAAAAAATCTCGTGACAGCGCTAAGCAACCTTCACTACTTTAGTGAAGGGGGAAGAGCGTTACTGCAGTACAGTGGGTAGGTGTCTGATTTAAGAGCAACCCTTTTGGAACACGGTGGTAACGCAACGCAAATCCACTTTGAAGGGACATTGTAAATGCTTGTTTTGAGCCACAGAGAGAGAGAGAGAGAGAGAGAGAGAGAGAGAGAGAGAGAGAGGTTTTTGAAGTTTGAATTAAAGGTGCTGACACTGACTGTGTGGGGCCCTGCGGTAGAAGAGGCTACTACTATTGGAGAAGGTGACAAGAAGGTAATTTTGGAAAAATATTGAGTTAATTAATGTAGTTCGATATTTCTGTTCATTAGGAACGAATTTGAGCTAATGTATTGTGAATGAAGATAGGTGAATTTTACTCTTCGACGAATCTACCGAATTTTAAATTTGTATTAATTGTTAGATTTTATATCGATTATATAAGAGAATAATAATAAATTTATATAAGAGACCTGAGTGTCATCATCTAATAGTCTAAGTTTTTTGGATGGTAAGCCTGGTAATTTTTTATACGACACGGAGTTAGGCAGGTTTGGATTAAACGTATTTAGACACGAACCTATTTACACATGAACTTGTACTAATGCGATAAATAAGCACGTTTAAATATGTTTGAACTTGTATAATACGATGCGACATGTTAAAACACGTTTATTAAATATGTTCACTATTTATATATATATATACTCATTTAATACATTTATATATGAAAATTTTATGATATATAAAATATTACAAGAATTACATGTATCACTATTGTTAAAAATGATATTATATAATCAATAATTAATTAATCTTACTTATTTATTATATCATTTATCAATGAATATTATTATTTTAGTAATCGTATAATATATTATTAGAGTATAATTATACGTTGTCGACATTTCATATTAAATGGGTCAACCCGGTTTAGACACTGTCGTTTAGATACGAATTTGTTTAGACACGAAAAATAAATGTGTCATATCCAGACGTATTAGATGGTAACAAGTCCGATCTCATATAAGTCTACTAAAATAATATAATAGTTGAGAGCATGTCCATAACAATTTATAATATAAATCGAAATCCGTCTCTGATAGTCTACGCTCGAGAAACTTAATTCAGCATTAATATGGGTCCATTATATTTTTTAAATATGAAAAAAAATGATTTTTGGAAATCCAACCATCTCTTGACACATCTCAACGTTCAAACATTTATTTAATGTGTTTTTTTCAACTTGTTTGAAAAATAGCGGATAAATGATATCTTTTATCTTCAATCTTTTATACTTTTATTATTTTCATCTTAAATTTTTATTTTTTCATTCACGCTTTTAATCTTTTAAGTTTTTACTACTTTGGTTCTATTATTACTTTTTCCGTTAAAAAAGTATATTTCATCCTAACAGAGAATATTCTATGCAAAAGTTATTTTTTAACGAAAAATATTTTTTAAAAAATAAAGAAAAATGAAAAAAAGGAAAAGAAAATTATCATTAGAGTTTTAGTGATGGTCACATGCCCTTCAAAATTAAGACACATTTTTGACTGAAAATTAATGATTGATTATTATTATAATAAAATCATGAATCATTCTGAGAAAAATAAATTCAAATTTTAGAAGAAACACGTGATAGTAATTAAAATTTTATTAATCAGGAAAGGAATATGCTTTTTTTAAAAATATTTTTGTTGAAAAATAATATGTAGACGAAATATTCTTTTTGGATAGAGTATGCTTTTTTTGGATGAGAAAAGTAACAGAAGGATTAAAGTGACAAAACTTAAAAAATTGAGGACATTAATAATAAAAAAATAAAGGTTTAGGATGCAAACAGTAAAAGCGAGAAATGTTGAGGATTAAAAATATTATTTTCCCAAAAATTGCCGTTGGTTCGTACCTCCCCACACGGGTACTCATGCACGTGCATATATGTATAAAAGATAATGCCTGCATGCTTAAAGACCCTAAAACACATACAAAACACGATGTTCAAAGTCGGACAATATATCAATTATAAATTTAATTTAATTTTCGATTCGGTTTCCGGGCCCGTTGGATTTTTCAGGCCGGGGCCCGAACTTCCCGGTCCGCTTTTTTCCACCTTAAAAACTGCTCTGTACTTATCCCGATAACTATAAATTTAAATTTTCGATTCGAGTTCGGTCGGTTTTTTAAGTTTCCGATTTTTTTACTTACACCTCTATTGGTTATTAGACCAAACAAATCACGAAAAAAGAGCCCGATTTTTTTTTCCAAGGTCAAAAAGGTCACGAAACTTCGAAAATAGAAGAGAAATTCAAAACGCACGTTAATAATGACAATGGTTTTTATTATTATTAATGTTCAATAATGCAATCGGTCACATGCAATATGGACCGTCATCATCGTATCTTCTAATTCCCGAATTTGGTCAAACAATGTGCCGACAACTTTCCTTCTTTTATTAAATCTTTCTTGAGTAAAGTATTAATCTTTTCGATAATTTTCTTTTTTTTTTTAAATAAATTGGCGAAGTAATAATTAATCGATTGGTGTCGCGGGCCCGTTAAACGATAAACCACGTTGACAGAGGGCCACCCCGTTCACAAATCGATGAACCTTTTGATTTGTTGGGAAATTACCGTTTAGGCCCTCTATGTTTCATAAGAGTAATCGAGATCGAGTACTGTGTATTTTTCATAGTACTTAGACCTTATTCTATATTAAACCGGTTTTTAAATATTAGAACCGGAACCTACTCTATTAAATCTTGGAACCGGACCCTACCCGGAACTTGCTAAATACCACAGGCTCCGGCCCCGTTAAAACATGTTTATTTACCTCTATAATATAAATTATTTTGATATTATCATATATTCAACAATTATAAAATAATCATGTTCAAAATATTTTTATGGTTATCACTATTTGTATAGTTATTTTATCCCATTATAATTTTAATAATGTTGATTGTACATTCAATTATTATTTATGATCGATTTTTAAGGTATAATGATATTTTGAAAAACAACAAATTCATCATCTATAATTAATATGTCAAATAAAAGTTTATTGAGTTAGAAATACAATGATTTAAATGGTTCGAGAATCAGAGTTCAAATGAGAAAGTTACAAATCATTAAAATAAACCGTGTAAATCTATAACAAGTTCCGTTCTGGTTCCGGTTCCGGGTTTCCTATTCATCGAAGCCGGAACCGGAACCGATTGGTTCCTTATCTTGTTCCAAATATGTTAAAATCGTATCAATTCTGAATTTATCCTTATACCCGTGCACACTCTTAATGTTTTAGGCGCTCTTCTAGTTTCGCCTTTCTTTTTATCTCCTTCAAGTCATTTTCATCGTCCATGTTTAAACGCTTTCCGTTTCAGTCATTCCGTTACTGAAACCGTTACATTTTGCTCAATTGAGGCCACAAATCAGTTGCCATATCCGACATGTCATGGTTGTTACCACCGTCCGTGTACTTACGACATCCAGGCCACATGTTTCGAGCTGAGTCAAGCCACTGCACGATCCCAACTCCTCCGAAAAACCAGCATGTTCCTGAATAAGCAGTGAAGGTGTTGTTGCTTTCACAACATGAAGGCACGGCATGTGCCAACATGGGAACTGAGAGACGTGTTCTTTGAAAGCGTTGGAATCAATGCCTTGTGACGTCTCCACCTACCTTCAACCCCAACCCTTAATTATCAGTTGACCCACATTCCAAAATCAATTGATCCCTTCTTCAACCATCAATGCTATCCATGCCAGTAAAATATATGAAAACTTAAGAAAAAATTGATTTTGATCATCGATCTAGAACTGCTTTCAGTTTTTAATGTTAAACCTTTTCAGGGTCGGTTTTGATCGCAGCATTACACACTCTTGCCACATCTAGGCCAGCCCCCCAGTCAGAATTCAATCATACAAACCAGTGCTGACAGAGAGGGAAGAGAGCTAGATTTTGCGGAGGTAAATCTGTACCTTTAACAGTGCCCTCTAGTCTGATGAGGAATCTAAATCCTCTCCGGTTAGAGGAGATGACGAAAGAGTGAATCCGAAGAATGGGAAAGACGTGAAAAAACTGTCAAAACCTTTCTTTCCCATTCACTGGAAAACAACAGGTATTCTCCTCTTACATATTCTGTATACTGCAAGTGGAAGAGATACAGAAAAGGCAATACCAACTACCTTGAGCTTCAAAGCTTGCAGCTTACACCACAAAGATGCAAATCCTCCGGGCTCGATCCGCACAGTGCAAGAGACAGTGACAGAGAGAGCATCATCTGTATAGGAAACACTTATAGAATCGAATATATTCCACCAATCAAATCAACCTACTAGCTAGGGAAGACCTGCAGCGGGGCATTATGAACTACGAGCACTATTGCCATGTGACCCCTGGTCCACTCGCTGCTGTCTGGGCATCGTTGAGAGAGACCACCATCGCAAGCATCATCTGCTCCTCGAAGCTCTCGGGAATGATAGGAGCAGGGAGATTCTGACAGCACTCATCCTCAACTTCTTCGCCCTGTTGGTGCAAGTCGGTAACTCCACTACACTGCTCTGTCAAATCAGAGCTCTGGTAACTTGTCCCCGCTTCAGCAATCTCCAAATCACTCTCCACATTCCATTCCCCATCAGTCTGCAAGACATCGACAGCAGGGCCCCCACAATAGTAACTACTGCAGTTTGGGAGCATGTTGAAGCTGTAAGTTGGAAGGTTACTGTTATTTACAATGCCGGAGGAGGATGAGGAAGCGCCGCTCATTTGCTGGCGTTCAGCGAGGGCTGCTATTGCGCAGGCAAGCCCACCAGAAGTAGACGAGGGAGAGGCGGCAATTGCAGGTGATATGTGGTGATCTTCAGAGGAAATGTACTGTTCTGGAGGATGTGACTCATTGCAATAGACGGGAACTTTCTGCTTTCCACTCCCCTGCTCAAGTCAATATATTTTTTTTGCAATAATGAACATGAAAAAAGTTACTTGCCCTAGTATAGATGTCTGTCAAAATAACGGACGAAGGAAAAGCAAGCAAAACGAAAACAGGGAAAAGAAAGTTAAGCAAATTCTGATTTAGTAAATTCAGTAATCTTGATATCTACTGATGTTAATACATAATTAGACACCTGAGAGTTGTGAGAATGGTGTTTTTTCTTTAAGAGTTGTTATTACATGCTATTGCACATTCAAATTTGAAAAATGATGATACAAAGTAACAGCAATGAGTTCATTGTCAGTCTAGACTGTAGAGATACAATCTCAAGAGGTTCAAGCAAAAACCACAAATGACAGTCAAATTGGTAGATGAAATTATCCTTTTACCAATAACAAACTTTTACAACGACACTTCTACCTTCGCCACTTCCGAATTGAACAAATGTGATGGTCATAACCCATTGATTTCAAAAGCACGGAAAATACAGGATCATATTTGGAATTGAATTGACAAATTTATGCATATTTCAAAGAGAAGAAAAATGTCCAGACACCAATTCATATCCAGTGAGCTAAATTATCTTGGCAACAGAGTGATGTTTAGCTGGTGAGCAGGGGAATGCTACCTGAATGGAACGCCAAATTGCTTCCATGACCATTATATCCTCCAGATCCAAATCAAATTCATCGTCCCTGCAAATTTCACATTGCTAAAATTATTTAACAGGGGAAAACAGAAACAGTTCTGCATCTGGTAGAAAACAATGCAGGAAAACCAAAATAAATGTTTGGAATGGACGTGGCAACAAAATGGTGGATTATTTCATTCACTAAAAATAAAGGACCTCTATCTTTCTTCTCCAGTTAAAATGCCACTTAAAAAAATTACTCGATATTAAATGGTAGAGTAGATAAGAAGGCCAATAACAATCAAATTTGCAATTGTCTGATGCACTTCAAGGACAACCATATTCATATTATCCCAAATGAACCGGTGGCGTGCATCTCTCTTTATTATAATTTTTTTTTTTTTTGTAAGATCAAATATCGCATGCATTTTGCAATGCTTATTATCTAAGGCATCCACCCAATTAGAAGACAGTTACACATTAAAAAAGATATTTCACAGCCAAAAAGAAAAGGTTGCACATAAGCAGTCCCACCAAAAAAAAAAAGTGTCAGTCCACAGTCATAAGAGACCAACTTTCAAAGCCTCCACTTAATTACAAGATAGTAAGTTGCACGCAAACAGCTTGCAAAGCCTCTGTTTAATTTACGAGATAGTAAGTTACACGCAAACAGTTTGCAAAGCTGCCACTTGATTACAGGATGCTAAGTTGCCCAAAAATAGTTATTAATTACCTGTTACTCCTAGGAGGTTGAATACGTCTACTCGCTGACGGAGCAGTAGAGGCATCGGAAACTATTTCCTCACCTTCAACATGAGACCTTCTAGTTGGAGCTAAAACACATAACAGGACAAATAAGACAGGAAGAATCATTCAATGAACTAAAGCTTTTGAATGGTACATGAGAAGCTACCATTAGTGATATGTGCAACTGCAATCTCCAAAGATATAAAAAAGAGGGAATAAAATGAACAAAGAAAACTTTCACGAAAATAAGCGACATTTTATCATGTTAACAAAAAAATGGACTTAATAGGTTTTGAAGCAACGAAATTCAACTGTACAACTCAAACATTACAAAAATATCATACAGGTACCTCCTGCTGAGCTGCTCTCAATGTCCCCAAGTGCCATACTTCTGCTGGAAGAGCTTAATTCCTGCCTCTTCTGCATCGTCTCTTCTTCATCCTGGAGTTCCTTCAGCCTAATCCTGATCTTTGCTTCTATAACACGCTGTTCTTCCTGCATAAATAAAAAGCTTCACTATGAAATGAAGTACACTATATTTGCTATCATGTGAGGAATCATAAACTATAACTTACAAGTTGTTCAATGCCCTTCTCCTCCTTCGATTTCACACCTCGATACTCCACTGCATAGTTTGAGGTTTTGCAAAATGGACACCTTAATATGTTAAGGAATATAATGATGGATATACAAGGCTGCAAGTGAAAATATCCCTCCAGAGTCAGAAAATAGGTCTAAGTGTTACAAAAGGCCAGACTCTTCACGAGGATACTGTGTGGGACGCATTGAATTTGGAACCTTCATCTGCAGAAAGCATTCTACAGCAAAGAAAATATTTCAATCCATTAAAAATGAACATGCGAATGTTTAACCTTGGTAAATTTTCATCAATCAAAATGCTTACCTGTGCAGATACCTTTCATACAACATCTCGACCGATTAAGGCTAGGGTAATACTGCAAGTAGAAAAAAGAAGTTAAAGAGTGATGAGAAACGTGTATACCACAACTGCAAGAATACTGAATATAATTGGAAAAAAAAAAAGCCAGAGTTTAATCATATTATTTTATGGCTTCAGCCATTAAATGCTTGCCACTGCATCTGTTGATCAAAGAGAAGTAAATGTAAATACTTCTGTGTTAACTATCAGCTCTAATGCGAACTACCAGTAAGTGGTATTCAACATAATTTAATGCTATGAAGTTCCATTTGGCAAAGAACAAAACAATAGGCACTGACCAAGAAGCAGATGGGGCATTCTTCAAGATCATGAGTGCATTCTTCATCTCCGGGATAGCAAGGGGCAAGCTTAGACTCGAGAATTAGTTTCCTGAGCTTCTTGATATCCACATCTCTATGCTGGTACAGCCCCTGAGGCCTTGTATACTTCTCATCTACCGCTAGCCTCCTCCTCCCGAGCTTATTACCCATCAAGTTCTATTCAAACAATCCTTTCTCTTTCTCTTATCCGTTACGAATTGCCCGTCCAAGTCAAACAAGTTGAAAAAGACAGCAACTACAACAAAGCATAATAAACCGGTCCGGCTCAAATTTTCAACTAAACTAGAACAAAGTACAGAAAACCGTACTGGCTCTGAAGTTTCAACTTTACTACAGCAAAGTACAGGAAACCATAGCGGCTCTGATTTTCAACCCAATAAAATACTAAGCAGACAGGTATCTGACATTTGAAAGCCCCAACAACCCACTTGATAAGACAAACCGCAACCTCCGTATCGCCCTCTGCTTGGAGACGAACATTTCGAAAACATCCCCGGCATCCTGAAATGTGATGAAAGACTCCCAAATATAAGCAAGAAGTCTAGACCCATCCTCCAACTCATGATCGCAACGTTCAAAGGACACCACATTACCAGGAAAATGCCCGTCCAGCTTTAACCCCAACTGGGCAAAAGTTAGCTCCAAGATGAACACGTCTCCGCGGTCCTAAGAAGCCACTGGCAGAGAATCAGGACGGGAGATTGAGCGACGGGACCAGAGCTCCACCAAACTTCACAAGAAACATCCGACAGGGAACCGGAATCCCCGCGAGACTAACGGCAGCGGCGTGATTCACGACGTAGGGCAAGAACCGAAATGAGGAAGAAGCGAGCGGGAAGCAAAGGTGGTTGCGAGAGCCGAACCGTCAGCTCCCGTACTCCAGCGACAGCGGGCACGGACCACCGCGAGAGAGGGAATGGAGATCGAGAGATTTGCCGCAGAGAACAGAGACAAAATCAGAACTTTCTCCCAGCAGGGGGGGAAGAGAGAGAGGGGGAGGGGGGTGGATGGCGTTCTTCTCCCTGGAAATTTTTGGGGGAAAAAGATTAAAAATTTATTTTCTTTTTAACCTTATGGGCTCATCTACCTGTTTAATTGTGGCGGTCTGTTCATACTGTCTAGCTCTTCCACTGCCAATGCATTTGAGCAGGCTAGTTCGATGTTCGAGTTCGAGAAAATTTACCATTTTTGGACCTCTCTCTTCGTGGCGCTCTTCCCCTACCAATGCCCTCGGTTTACTATCGGCTGTCGTGTTACGATTATGAGAAAAAAATCTAATACAGTTCTACTTCACAATAATATAATAAGAAAGTACCACTAAATCATTCTAATTAATAATAATTATAATAATTAATATTAATTTATTAATTTATTATAATTTAATTCGTATGGTGCTGTGGAGCAGAATTTTTTAGTCGGGAGGGAGGGATTTATTATTTAATAGAAGTGAGGCAGGAAGCATAGAGTAGGGGCGGAGGAAAGAATCGGATCGATGATGACGGGGGTGGTGGGGGTACTTAATTTGCATGCCCCAACCCTCTCCCTGGACGCGTGGAGTTGACTTCCTAAATTGAGGAAAATACTATAATTATAATGGAAATTTTCAATTATAGTAAATATTATTAGATCATAAATGGAAATGTGATATTACTATTTTTAGAAAGTGTATTAGATTATCTAATAACAAATAAAATTGGTGATAAGAATATATACAATGATCATAAAATTAATTGCAGTTTTATTAGTTATATATTAGTAAATTTACTGTTGTACTTATATTTTTCTTGATCTAATATGTATTAAAATTTTAATTTTATATGTTAGTGAGTGGCTAAAAAAAAACTAAAACTCAAACATTTCTGCATATCTATGTCGGAAAACCGGAATGTTCAGTTGAGGAGCAATTTCATAAAAAGAATTTTTTTTATTAAAACTAGGAAGAGAAATTCAGGAACAAAAATCGCACATTTTTTAAAAGGAAGAAGTGTCATTCACGCGCCGGAGGGAGAGCGTGGATGGAGGTTGAATCCCGCCAGAGCGGGGCAGCGTGGACCCATCGGATGGCTACTTTTCTGTCCAGATTTGCATCATTGGAAAGAACAGGACCGTGGAAGCCGTTTGATCTGTTGACCAAAACTCCTCTGATTTGCTACAGGACGCTTGTCCTGGTAAACAGAATCTATGCGGTGTCGGACAATAATCACGATTAGTCTAAAGCTAATCCCCCACCAAGTGATGATTAAAGAAGGAGACGTTGATCCCACAAAAGCTCACTTGGTCCGCGATTCCTCATTCGAATTTTATAAATAGAGAGAATTTATGATAATAAAGATTTTATTTTTTAATGAATTGACCCGACTTAAACTTGAGTTAATTAAAACTCGTTAAAATTAAAACATCAGGTGAGATTTACGGTTAAAAAAATTGTCGTAACATAGAAATAAACGGTGTCGTACGGAGTTTAACCAATTCACATGCCGATTAACAAACGTAGACAAGTACGTACCCGATAAACCTTATCAACGGATTAAGAACATATCCGTCTCGGAGGTCCTTCGCATCGATCCATTCTTTTTAGGGAAACAAAATATATGCCCCGATCTTGACAATTGCAAATATATCGTACGAAAAATTTGTCTGCCCGCGAGGAATCATCCGATCGTTAAATTTAGTAAGATATCGAGATTGCGATATTCCATGAAGACAACGAGCAGACCTTTGTATTTATAGCGTCTGCATACCTACTTTGAATCAACTCTTTTTCCCTCCATTCATGTTCCTGTCATCCATGGCGAGCACGTCGAGATCGGCTCCCTCGTCGAAACCGAGCCGGGGAAGGCAGAGGATCGAGATCAGGAGGAGGGAGAACGTGGAGGAACGACGGGTGACGTTCACGAAGCGCCGCACCGGCCTCTTCGACAAGGCGGCGGAGCTGTGCGTCCTGTGCGGGGCGAAGGTCGTGATCGTGACCTTCTCCGAGGGCAGGAAGGCTTTCTGCTTCGGCAACCCCGAGCCCGACTCGGTCCTCGAGGGCTACCTGAGGGAGAGGAGCCCGGCCGAGATTGGGCCGTCCGGCTCGTACATCCAGGTGCTCGAGAGGTCGAAGCAGCTCTATCTCGAGACCCTGAGGGGGCTGGAGAGGGAGAAGGCCAGTCGGAGGTCTGGCGGCATTCGGGTGGCCGGGCCGGCCGGGTTCTGGTGGGACGGCCCGGTGGACGATCTTGGACCCGATGAGCTTGAGTTCTACCAGGGCGCCCTGGAGAAGATGATGGAGAGTGTAGCAGCAAGAATCGAGGGCAACAATGCGAGTAATGTAAATCATGAAGATAAAGTAATTACCGACAACTTTGTCAGTGAAGTTTTGAAACAATGTCTTAGTTAGGTACTGGAATGTCCTAGGTTCCCTTTTAACCACATTTTTGCTCGGTGTCTAACCAGATTATCGTGATCTCGTCATTGCTAACCCCTGCAACTTCTACTTTTGTCGTAATCACTGCGATCCGGCATCGGCATCGGACTCGTGTGCTTTCTTCTTTTGCCGGGCTTCTGTCGCATGCGTTGGTCAGATAGTTATCCATAGAATTCGAGGCGAGGTCAGTCTTTTAGACACATCTGGAGGAAGTGACAGGATCACAACATGCTCCGGCCACGGAAAGAGTAGCTGCCGTGACGGAAAAGAAAGATAATGTTAAGAACCGGCGCGTTCGGTTCAAGGTTCTTTCACGAACCATCCAGTGCGGTAGAAGTTATATTTCCCGATCGGTCCAAGGGATGTAACCCTACCTGATAGGTCGCATCACCGTTCTGCCGCAGTTTGGTGCAATGTATCGCTCGCAGCCTGCCCGTGGAATAACAAGCAATCAACCTTCAGCAGAGTAGTTATGGAATCCGCTGGAATTCGGACTGACGAGAGAGTCTTGTACGTAATAGTTATTTTTTCCATTTTTAGGATTTTATGAAAAAAAAATCTTAAAACAATTAAATTTTATTAATTGTTGATACTAGATAAATACTAATAAGTGATGTACCTGTTACACAGAAAACGCTCTCCACGGACATCGTGGGAACCAGGGTATGGATACTATCCAAATTTGGGCCTAGATCTTTTTGAATCTGAAGCAAATGGGCCCCATTAGAGCCCAATTAGGTCTTGAAGGATACTAAGGCCCGCGGCCCAGTTCAGTTCAACTGGCCATCTTACGTTGACAAGCTAGCTTTCCACTTTGCCCTCTTCTTATTCAGTTTGCACCACATCACATCACAAAAGTCAGTCATGACTAATTCAGATTTGAATCGGGTAAATCCGTACTTTGCAAACCATCGCTTGTCTTATTATGGCAAATAGTTCCTGTTTACCGGCACATGGAACAGTGCGTTAGACCAACATAACTATGCCACATCAGTCATATTTCTCCGAAAATGACCCGAATTTTTCCTTCCCAGTTACCGGCTATGTAGGTTTGCTAAGGGGTATTAAGTAGTAAATAATAAATCACACAATTATCTATCAAGTTAACCTTTTAGAGCAAACGGTTATGGTGTGGTGACTTTCAAGATCTATTTTGGGATCAGAGTGTAGGTTCATGTCACCGCGTATGCATTAGCCCATATTTAATTAATTGCACGCAATGGGCCTTCAAAACTAATGAAGCCCATGCATGAGATGGAATATTAAGTAGTAAATAATAAATCATATTATTATCTATCAGGTTAACCTTTTAGAGCAGACGGTTATGATGAATTTCAATTCTATTAGGGGGATTTGGCCCTTTGCCTTTTAAATAAGATATCATTCGAATATTGTGAATGAAGGTAATATTTAATTAATTAGAACAGTTATTTTCCCGAATTAGTTGCGACCAATTGAACTTTTTGGATAGCAAATGGTGTCAGCAACACATTTTATAATTTTTTTTTTACAATTTTCCCTTCATGAAATTAACGTGTCGCGATTTCAAATGTTTGGACCCTGGTTGGGGATCAATACCGCCTTAAATTAAACTAGCTCATAGTTCCGCGCTATGCTTCGGATCATGAAAATAAATGCAATAATATATATAATAAGAAAGTGAATGGATTATATTCAAGAGCAAAAATATTTCAAAAATTATGTGATTGACACGTTATAGGAATTTTCTGTTGTGCAAAATAAGAATAATTATTTTTATACAATTAGACTACAGCTTCACTATGAAGATATACGGATTTCCCTTTGCACCCTCCCACTAATTTACACCGATAAAATCATTAATATTTTTAGTTAAAGTTTGCTGAAATTTTCACTTTCTAATCCTCATACATAATTTATTTTTATTTAATTTTTTGCTTGAATAATCCTGTAAAATAATTTAATTAAATAATAAATAAATAAAGTATTTTGTGCTAAAGAAAGGAAAGGGCAACCAATCACAGGTCCACCTGTATGGTACAGTTTGTTTATCAATGCTGTTCATGAAAGGTTTAATCAAATTTTTTTTAAGTCTGCTCTAAAATTTTAGCATTTGATTTTTCTCAAATACCCAAATTGATTAATCAAATCTATTTTTATCCAAGATTATTTGAAATGTATTGTAATATTAATGTTAGGCAGAAGAAGCAATATAAAAAGGACTAATCGAATTCAAATTGGTAACAGAGTGGCTAACAATATGGATCTCTTACGTGATTTAATACCTTTACTCTTTGAGAATTATTTTAGGTATAACTTAGAAGATGAAAATGAAAAGGTCAATTATGATTGTAAAACACAGGATGGATTGTGTCAAAAATTTATAACTGACTCTTTAAGGGGAGGGGTCCAATTAGGATTGGCCGATTGGGTCGTAGTGGGTCCGAGTTGAACCGGCCCATGGAAAGAGAGAAGAGAGGGAAAAGAAAAGGCGAGGTAAAATTGTAATTATGGGGAATCAAACTCAGACATCAGCTGTGAAAGGTCATAGAGAATACCACTTGAACCACGCATGTAGTCCACGCATAAATGTCTGGTGACATTTATGTATAATAAATGTGGAATGGACACGTGTGAGCTTTAACTTGAAGTACGTCAGATTTAATATATAGAATAGATTCTCCGGACAATGCAATGGGCAGTCTTCTCAATTGACTGCTGTGGGACAGCCTTCCATTTCATTTTCTCTGGGTAATGGACAGTGGCCGATCTTGTCTGCGTACACAAATGTCCATTTCGTACTATAACACGACCCTAGGCCGATAATTTAGGACTGGGAGAGCATGGATAGGCTATAGATGGATTGGTTGTGGGCCTGCCAATTTCGTCCATCTTCATCTCAACCTCGCCGCTGCCCGGCTTTCCTAAGAACTAATGAACGCAAATAGACTCCATTCTGACGGAAAATGGCAGCGGAAGTTTTATAATTTTGTTTTTTTTAATTGAGCCTTATAAATACAAAAAATGGTTAATTCGGTCATATAAGATTGGCTCATCTATATGTTTCAGTCTGAATTGTCACTGTTTCGTTGGTCGTCTACTTGAGTCCGAAGGAGAGAATCGAAACTCAAATCTCTCGACCACACATCGAGGATGATACCACTTAACCAAACCCCTGCTCTCGTGTCATTCCCTTTAGAATTCAAGAAAGTGTGAAAAAATGCCTCATGGCCATCTTCGTGCATACTCCACGCGCATAAACATTACCACTGCCATGCGCTATTGTGTTTCTATGTACATGAGAACGAGACATGCCTATACAGTAATGAATAGAAAAACACGAGGTGACATTTACTGACGACGTGTTAAACATTCATTGGTTGAATTCACGGATGACATGACGAGTTCAGTTCATGTAAAAATTCCTGGTCATTTTATACTTATCATAGTCCACGTGGCTCCGAACTACTCAATTGATTTTTCCCCTAACCCAATCAATTAACCCATCTACTCATTGTTACTTATCCAAAACCCAATCCATTCTAAATCCTCTTACAATGGTAATCTGTACTCCCCGTCAATCTATACGCAAAAACGTTCACGTCTGATCCAAATTCTTATATTGAACAGTAACCCGACCGTCCATATGCATATGGTTTATCCGGAATTCACTTCACATCGATTCTTAATAGCTGTACGGACGTGGACATTGTTGATTAATCGTTATTATGTTATAACTACTGATTAGCTCTCCATACTCTTCTTCCACGCAACAACTTCTGGACAAGTGTCATATTGTCTTGTCACGTCACCCTCTATCATGCATGTCAATGGAACCGCTTGGTTCTTAATATTTTTTGGGATAAATGACAATTTTAGTTATTAACTTTTGGTATTTTTATTATTTTAGTCATATACCTTTATTATTATTCACGTTCTCAATATTTTGAATTTTTACTACTTTAGTCCTATTATTACTTTTTCCATCCGAAAAAAAGCATATTCTATCTAAAAAAGAATATTTCATCCAATATTTATTTTTAGCAAAAAAGTATTTTTTAAAAATAAATAAAAAAAGAAAAACAAGCAAACGAAAGTGAAAAATATCTGTAGAGTTTTACAGGTGAGCACATCCCCTGCAAAATTGAGGCACATTCCTGATTGAAAATTGATTGATGACTGTTATCGTTACAAAATCGTGACTTATTTTGATAAAAGTGAGCTCTAATTTTAGAAGAGACATATGTTATTAATCAACATTTCTTTAATCAGGGAGTGAATATACTTTTTTTAAAAAAATATTTTTGCTGAAAAATAATTTTTGGATGAAATGTTCTTTTTTTGGATGGAAAAAGTAACAGTAGGACTAAAGTGATAAAAATTCAAAAGTGTGAGGACATGAATGATAAAAAAAATAAAATTTTAGGAGTAAAATGATAAAAACGCGAAAGATTGATTAAAAAAAAAAGTGTATTTTTTCCTTTTTTTGAAGAGGGAAACGGTCCTCCGGGGCTGCACACATGGCGATGAGTCAGTGGATGGAGAGGGATGCCAAATTTAAACGGTCGGGATAGGGAATATTCCACTTTTGGAATACTCAATGATTGCTCGTTTTGCTTTTCCCGGTTGATTTCTGACCAGAAATCTGAAAATATCTGTGAATTTTTTAATGATTTCCTGCCAGATTGCTTCGTGTAACATGAACAAGAGCGGACTGGCCTTGCTCCTGCCGGACCGTTTGTACTTGATAGCCGATGCGACTTCGAGATGCATGTAATCTCGATCCGACACAGTGAATCTGAAACGGCCAGGATAGGCGTTACTTTTCCCGCAACACAAACAATCGGGGTTGTCACGTGTACTTAACAAAATGGGCAATTTTTCGGGTCAGATGGAGGAGATTGCTCTGTCACAAAAGCAGGTCACCGGGCTCATAACTTTGATGCCTGATATGACTTCGAGCATACCCTTTATGTTCCCTATCGATTGGAGAGCGTGTATATATATATATATATATATATATATAAATACTAAGAATATCTGTAAAGCCAGTTGATTGGGATATGAGAGATAAACATAAAGGGGTACAGACACGAGGATTGCACTTAGCCACCGGAAACGGCGGTCCAGCGGTTCAAAAACTCACTCGTAGTAGGTTTCATGATTCCAAAATTTCATATTCGAGTCGCTTTTACGTATTTGTATCGAAACTTCTGACAGAAGCATGCTTTTCGAGTCTGGACTTATAGGATAGACACTTAACTTTTTAATCTATAGGTTATTTAACACGTTTGATAAGCTCTCAATTGAACAAACAGGTCCGAGTATTATAATATGGCTGTGACGGAAGGAAAAGATAGGGTAAAAATACCGAGTTAATATGAGCTGTCATTTTATATCGAAAACCAACGAGTTAATGCAGAGCAATACGTCCAAAGGACATTTCTTCCCGTTTTCGAAACGTCCATCAAAGAAGAATATGGAGAAAGGGGTCGCTGTTTTGAAGTGCCAACCGCCATTGCTTCTACGGGCTGAGCACCATGTCACCTCACATGGATTTACGTTGTCTGCTTCCTCGGAAAGCTCTCAGCCCAGACTTCACCACAACACAGCACGTGCAGACACACCCAGATAGGTATAATCGTCCACTCACTACGTCGGATCGAGATTTCAGATTCATCTGCGGTTACCCATCATCGGGGGAGAATGGACGCGCTGCCAACCTAGTACGTCCAACATGAGCACGATCTTGCCCCGTAAACATGTCCCTTTCCTTGTTCCCATGCCTTTAAATGCACGATGGCTCCCTCTTGAGCTTCTTCTGGTGAAGGGCATCGATTTAGCTTCGATTGACCCTACGAATTTATAGATACCGTCCCTTGCGAGGTTGGAATTCCTTCCTCCGTGTCTATTCATTGAAATCTCACTCAGATCAATAAGCTATTGACACGTAACGATATGTAAAATACGATTCGTGGAATAACCGAGACTGATAGAGCCCCCTCTCGGGAGCTAAGCCGAAGAGGGTGTGGTTATCACATCAGCCCTTTCCCGATCTGTCGATCTGCTAATCTTTTGTGAGATTCTAAGATCTTTGAGCAGAAAGAGATAGTCTCGTGTCACAAGAGGCCAACATATGTTTAACATACTGGCGTGGTATTCATAATCTATCAGATATTTATAACTATTTTTACTGACGTGTCAAGTTTTCGTTGGCTCGTGATAGCGTCACGTGGTATGACACAGGTCCGCAAAAGTTGGAGCTCACACTTGCACACAACTACCATAATAAATTGTCTGATTTCCCGAGGATGGACAAGAACTAGAGACATATCAGAGTGCAACTTGGGCAAGTTGAGGGATTGCCCATATGATCCCATAATTCCATTTCCAATCCCTGCAACCGACATGCCTTTCCGACGCACATGTATAGAACGGTAGCTGCAAGCATGAATTTCACCAGAAAATAACACAGGCCATTCACGAACAAGCAAGCGAGCTAACACCTGGTTCGGAAAACCGGAGATGGAACAGGACAACCATGGAAGCCTATCTTTCTTGCTCGGAAGGCACTAGCTCCCCGGGTGACTCCTCCTGCAATAATTGGTGCGGATTCATTGGTCAGGAAAATGGACTTTCCCCATGGAATCACTCACTGGGAACCACAGATGATGTGATCGTAGTGTGCCATCACAGGCTCTATGCAAAGCTGACTTTCACTTCATCCATCTGACAGTTATCAAGTCATGTCGTCCCTCGGAACCATTTGACGAGAACCGCAGTCGAGCAGTACAAGAAAAAGAGAGGGGACAATTGTGTAATGATGTCTTGTACGACCGATGTGTCGTACCCTGCGCCTAACAATCGGGAAAGCCGTCAATTGGGGATCGATCGAGACTCCTCCTCTGATTTCTCCTTCCTTCCATTGGCAACAGAGGGAAAAAAAAAAGGCGAATCTAAGTGATGCCTCAGTGGCTTTACTTAAATGAGCCATCATCCACTTTTGTACCTTTTGATTTGATATTGATTATATGAACTAGGCACCCTGCAGGTGGATAGATCAGATTAGATTAAAGAAGAACCGTCCCCCACGAGCACATCTTCGTTTGCCTGAATTTCCGTTGCAATCCAACTGCCATCTATATGTCTGAGTGAATTGACTGCCACTGCAATTGATTTGGCACTGGCAATAGCCCATGTCACTGCATGAAATTTGACCGGTAATAGGATGAAATTCGTATTTGAGTAAGGCTTGCAAGATCCTCTATGGCCGGTTCCTATGGTGGAAGCACAGCCCTTCCCATATGATGAGGTAAGAATTTTTACAGTGAATATATCAGATGAATTAAATAACCAGTACTGTCTGGTCTTGTCATTGCAAGTATATCTGTTGGTGTCCGCTAAGATTTCGACCCAAAGAGCCCTTTTTAGTATATTTTGTATAGAGGAGATTATAATATGAGATCATGAGTTTTAGACTAATAAACTACTGCCAGTAGTGCAAAAATGCCACCATTGATTGTGGAAGATTGATTAATAAGTCAAGGATGAAAGTAATTTGGTCAGAAGAAGAACAGAGCAGGAAATAAGAACTGATGTACAGTACCATGTAGTCTTGCTTTCGTATACCCATACACAGGAGAGGAGACAGAACAAGAAGGCGACCAGCTGAGCTTCTGACTGTACATACGCACAAAAGCTCCAAGCTGGTCCCTCAAAACTCCCTACTTACAACCTTAAACTAACCGAAACATTAAAAGAACCAGCTTCTGTAACATCCCGCAAAAAGCGATGTCACTGCAGCAGCAAACCTCGGGGTTGGAAACTCCGGGGACGTATCGAGGTCATCCCTCTGGTAATTCCCAACCCTCAATCTATATACTTAACCGTGACTGGCTAAGCCTGCCCAACCAAGTCGTTGGAGCTTATGAAAGTCCCGTGGAAACCGTAGGGAACCCGAGAAGGAAGCTTGATCGAAGCTTCGAGCTGAAGGGTCACGGCGTTCACAATCTGAAGCTCGGACTTCCATTCCTTCTCGTCGTGCACAAAGACTAATACATGCCCATCGTCTTCTCGATCTGCATTGGGGCCTCGAGGAAGAAACAGAGGCTCCCCACCGTATCTCTGCTCACCGTACAAGTACTTCCTTATTTCTCCGGTCGAGAGGTCAACCTTAGCAAATCCCGAGACTTTAGGCCACGGCTCAGCCAGGGCTAAGTATGCGAACTGGGTCTTCCTCCCGAGAAGGTTCCTGTTCACCATCCCGGCCTCCAGGTTCACCAGCTCGGTCTCGGGGATTATTGGCTTTCGAGTCGATTCCCCAGTCCTGAGATTCAGCCTGATCTCCGACAAGACGCTCTTTAGGCTCTGGTCGGACTCGTTGAAGATTGAGTCAGGCGGGGTCATGCACGACCCGATGACCACGACCTCGTCAGTCCTGGGCTCCTCCCACGCATTCCACAGGTGGAAGCAGAAGCAGTCCGGGACGGGGATCCACCGAATCCCTGAGGCGTCCTGGGCGTTCTTGTCCAGGACCCCGAACCTCGAGACCTTTTTATCATCGTAGACGACTGGCGATCCACCGCGTATCATCTCGGGTAGCTTAAACACGACTTGCTGATCGGGAATCACAACGTACCGCTTGGTGATCGCGAAATCGTGCATCATGGTGGGTTCCGCTAATGGTATATCGACATCGGGGGATTTCTTCCCGTCTGGGGAGAATTTGAAGTACTTGAGGTATGGTTTCTGTACGACGTCGTAGGAGAGAGCAAAGAGCTCCCCAGAGACCGGATCAACTTTCGGGTGGGCAATCATCGGCGAGCTCAGCTGACCCTCGAAGTCGTAGCGGCCGACCGTCTTCAGGTCCCCGGTTGGCGTGACCCGGACGTGGTACGGCAGGTCGTCCTCCGACATGGCGAGGAGGTGCTTGTTGAAGTACACGAGCCCCGCGTTCGCCACGCCGAGACCATGGTTCGGGTCTAGGAGCCCGAAAAGGCCACGAGCATAGAACAGGAGGAGCCGGGCGATCCCCGAGTGGCCATGGAGCTCGCCGATCGCCTTGGGGAACACTGGCCGGCCAGCAGACCTCTCCTGGACGAGCCTGTGGGTCTCAGTGAACCGGCAGGCGTAGCTGGCAGAGCCTCCAGAGAACCGGACTGCATGGATCATCCCGTCGCCGTCGAACAAATGGTGGCCGGCGACTGGCTCGTGGAGAGGGTTAGCGCCGTTCCGGACGTAAACCCCCCGGATGGAATCGGGGATCGTCCCGTCGACCGGGAGGGAGACCTTGACGGGCTGCTCCGGGACGGGGAGAAGTTACCGGCGATCTGGACAGCGGGGTCGGCGGTCTTCGGAAGCGGGTGCTTCCGCTCGTGGGCGACAATGGCCGACTCCAGCGCGTCGAGGGCCAGCGACGCCGCCCGCTGCAGAAAGTTCCGATTTTGGGTCTGAGAGGAAGAGGAAGGAGCTGAAGAATTGGGAATCTCGCCGGGGGCAGCAATGGAGGTTGACAGAGCTGGGAAATTGAGTATGGAAGGCGAGTGGAGGGAGCAGGAAGCGGAGGGTGGCCTGGAAGGAGAAGGCGCAGAGCCCAGACTGAAGACAGAGCCCTGTCCCTGCGAGGAAGGAAGAGAACCCAGAAATCTTGATTTCCCAGCGACCCATGCGGTGCTGTTAGGAGCTGCTGCAGCCATTGGAGTTGCCTTCCTCCGCTTGCTTCGATCGGACTGTGGAATTGGGACAGAAAATTGTGGAGTTCTGGTGATTTCTTGATCTCTGTTTGTGTGCCGAGACGACAATTTGAGTCGAAAGTGAGAGCGAGGCTTGGAGGGGATGAGTGTGGGGGGAGAGAACGGTTGGTATTTATAGGGCAGATGCAGAGGACCACGTGTCAAATTTGATTTATTGCAGAGGACAAGTGGAAAAAAATCAATAATCTATTTAAAATAAATGGATTCACTGCGAGAAACATTTCAACGCAGATTTGTTAAATTTAATTTTGATTTTTATCAGTTAGAATTATTTTATATATTTTTTAATCTTCCTTTGCTATTCCATGATAGTTTCTATGTTTCTCTGATAATCGTAGGGAGACAACTACACTACACTACACGAGACCAAAGATGAGAGAGGCCGGTATCAATTTCGCTCTAGCAATGGTCAGTTGAAGTTGATAAAATACGTGTAAGCATGACGAGTTCACGATATTATAGGTTCGATTCCCCCACTGAGCGTGCAGCACTTGATGTGATCATTCACACATATATTTTACGTATGAACTTACATAAACTCATAAACTTTGGGAGTATTCATGGATCCGAAGATAATACAATTAAAATTATTCAATTTCGACGAAATAAAATAAACGCCATCGGATTTATTAAAATAAGAATTCTCACAAATCCATTGGAACTTAATTATATAAGATAGATGGATCTTATCGGAAAGGGATGGATCAGACTGCATTTTCATCATAATTCTTTTAAAATCAATAAATATATAATATTTTCACTGTGATTTTTCAGATCATATGCGTAGAATTATTGGTCTCCCGCCTAATGATGATGGTGATATAGCATGTTGAACTCTCTTGCATGGGAGAGAATCTTGGGTGCGATAGCTTTATCATATGATAATGATTACACGATATTATAAATTAATAAAATTTAATCATATTATTTTTTATAAAATTCAAAAAATAAATGAATAAATAACTCTATAAATAACTGAATCTTATTACGTAAATACTGTCACATGATATATTTACTACACATGACACTTTCTCCTTGCATAGAATTGGGCGAAGAATTCCTTGATCTCCTACGGGCCGTTTCATTGGCTCATTTTCTTGAAAGAGTGCGTGGGAAGTGGAGCTAGCTAGTTAATGGGAGGAAGGAAGGAAGGTCGAGTCAATGGGGTCAGTGGAAATTGCTAATTGGGACGGGTCACTTTCGTCACCTTTCTCATTATGGGACCGAAACCCGCGTCGTGCCCTCTTAGTCTTAGGGACAGAGCCACCACCACTTCCACGTGGCGAGTTTTCGTGGCTGACTTCCAACTCCCACGACCCAAACCCATGGAATATCAAGGTCTCCATCGCCAGCATCCCATCCTCTGGTGGGTACATCCGTGAGACCGCGTTTCCTCCTCGTCCTCCATTTGGTACTTGCCATCACTAATTTGGGTGTTAGGTATGGCATGTTCCAATCACACTTTTTATTTCTTGTGATTCCATATATTAGTTATACACAGAGGAGAGCTTAGATAGCATTGAGGTCAAGCAATCATGGGTGATGGACTCGTTGTGTAACCGATGGTACCTAAGCTGACTCTTATATACGATCGTGCGAGAATCGCAGGTAGTATCTATTTGGAGGCTGCCTGTAAGCCTTGATCGGTGGGGAATCATTTAGACTCCGACCCAAAAGTTATGGGAATTATCTACGCCCTAACTCAAGAGACCGACGACGATACTGGGGCTTAAGGTGTGGGATTTTGTCATGTCCCGTGATCCTACATTAATCGTGCAAATAGAATATTTTGGGTATATTTATAAGTAAACATGATCTTAAGGGTCTCTAGAATAAGCACTTTTTAGTAATATGCACGTGACATTACATATTCGGATAATCGATCGATTATCCTGAAAAATGACATAAATTTTACAAGTAGAGATCCATGTTATCCTCGTGCCTGTTGGATAACAAAGGGATTTGGCACGCAGGAATATATCTATATCTATATCTATAATCTAAAGGAGAGTTACAAACTCTTTATTAAGGCCTCCACGTGTCTATACTAGCTTGATGACACGTGTCCCTTATTTTCTATAATAAATATATTTTCAGAAGACATGTAGCAAAGTTGCCATTTGGCGTAGTGGTTGGATTGTTGTGCTTTGAGCGAATGGTACAAGGATCAAAGCTACCCACACACAACATTTCCTTTCTTTTATCTTAATTTGTTTTATATTAATAAATAATAGAATATATTATTGAAAATAAATAAATATGATCAATAAATATGTATCAATATTTATCTAAAAATATATAAAAGATATTAATATATAATTTATTATTAAAAATTTTTATTTGAGTGCAAGGTTCAAACCTTCCCACGCACAACATTTCTTTCTTTTTTTTGGTCTTAATTTGTTTTATACTAATAAATAATAGAATATATTATTGAAAATAAATAAATATGTTCAATAAATATATGTATCAATATTTATCTAAAATATACAAAAGATATTAATATATAATTTATTAGTAAAAATTTTTATTTTGAGTGCAAGAATGGAACTTATGCATTTTATTTTCATTCCGGATTTGATTCTATTGGTATATTAAAAGAATGAGCTTCCTTCATCTAGGGGAATCGAGTCTCCTATTGGAAAATGGAATGAACTTATTTATTAACCTCTATGACCTCTTAATATAAGTGACTAGACTTGAATACAATATTACATTAATATATTATTGTGGGAAAGAGATCAATATTTTATTCATATCCTAATTTTTAATGTATATTATTTCTATACTGGTAAATAAAATTATAAAATATTCACATTATAAACATATGAATAATAACATAACTTTTTTTAAATAAATGACATTTGTTTGCTAAAAAGAGATTTGATTGTGAGTTAAATGACGCAATTATATTTTAAACATTTCTATGTTTTAATATAATTCATTCAGTTTCTTATAAAAGATAGATCGAACCGCAGCGTAGCGCGAGCTCTTTTTCTAGTTTAAATAACAAGTATGACCATGAATTTTCATTCACCGGGTCCTTCATCTTGACTAATAATTAATCCTCCACGCTTTGTGCGAGGGTCAATTTTCAAAACAAATACATAAAATATGAGAAAGATGATTTACTTCATTGGTATCACTCTCGACCTGTGATTATAAATTCTGCATTTGATTCTTAGTGTTAGAACTCCTTGCTCCCAATTTTCCCTCTTCCTTCTATCGTCTTTCCGAAATAAATGTCTACTTTGTACACTGAAGAAATACATCATATATTCTACCGATGGCTCTGGAAGGGACTAGTACAGTCGGCAACTGCATCTTCTTTGGACACTGGGCCGGTTTAGAATTTGACTATTCACATCGGTCGGTCTTCTCATGCTCCTTTATGTTTCATTTTTCTATCATCTTGCCAGACTCTTTGAGTCTTATCTTACAATCGTATAAAAAGTATTAATAAATCTGTTGAAGACTCGATAAATTGAAAGCATGAGAATATTTTGTCTGATTTTCTTCGTGGTGATGCCGCCCCAGTGAGTCAGGTACAATTATCAAGAGACTCCTTATTAATTCTTCTTCCTTCTCTATTCAATTTTTTAAATAGTTTCAAATTTAATTTTTAATGTAAAATCTCAACTTTATAATCTAATCTATATTTTTTTATACCACGCGATGAGAGAGGATTGCCTAATAATTTCTCTCCTGAATAACAATCAACTTTTCCAATCCTTAAACAACAATCATGTCCCTTTATGCTCGTGTTATTTTATACATTACTATTAAAGAGCATATACGACTTAATTGAGATAGTTCGGTGTCTCTATCATTAAATAAATCAGTTCTCGATGTGAATATTGTAAATTAAATAAAAAAATTTACAGTTGTGAAACTTAGACCTTTCAAAGTACCGAATCCGAGTAAAAATTGATTTATTCAGGGCCCGTTAGATTTTTGCACCGCTGAGCCTGCAAAGTGGGATTGGTACCTTTGAGGTCATGGATGACCTTAAAAGAGCATAGAGCATACAAGATTATAATGATAAACTACAAATAAAATAAATGAATTAATGGGCTTGTAATGATCTACATGACACAATCCTAAGTTCTCTGTGGCTGTCGGTTGGTGACATGGATGCACTATCTAGGCCATTAATCCCTATTATTTCCAATTAATCCTTTGCAAAATTAATTGGTTTTTCTTCGTCAACGGCTGGGAGATTGATCAAAGAGTTAATTGGCAGCAACCACTGATCCATGACCATAAGTTTAAACTCAAGAGTGCGATGACGTCCCTCCCCCTTTATATTATTTTCATTATCCCGTTTTTCGATTTATCAACGAAGCCCACGTTCCTCTAGGGGATGGGAGAAGGACAACACTAAATGGACATAGGAAGTGATCTTATCAATGAATCTCGCGTCAAGAATCCATCGGTCTCGAGTCAAGGAGTGAATATTCATTGTGTGTTAGATAACGAGTTTGTTGTATAGATCACAGTTCGGATATTTGAATGTACCATTAGAATCCACCTCCCACGCAAGGGGGTCATGCATGGATTCATCGGTCTTGCTAATACAAAATCTAAAATTCTGAATTCGATACCTACTCGTAGAATTCCCGGATCTTCTTCTTCACTCTTTCTCCCATCGTTTTCTCAGTCATAAACCTCATTTATTGGAGAAAAGGACAATAAATAAAAAAGATAATCCCGGGGAAGTATCCTTGCATAGTTTCCGAACACTCAGGAAGGAGGAAGCACCCACCAGTCCCCACCTCATTGGTCCAATGAAGGTCAATAATTGGAGCCATAACCCATGATGGATCGTGTAATTGGTCAGTCTGGTCGAGAAAATCGCACGACCCACTTGACCTTTCGGGACAGTCACGTGCAGAGTCGCATGGGGCAGCCCCCGCAGGTCGGGGAATCTTGTCTAATGTCTACCGGACCATATGGGTACCCTAAAAGATTCGACTTCATGAATGATCCCTTGGCACCTTCCTCCATTAATCATACCACGAATCATCTGGACCGAACTTCATTAACTGGATAGTTATCTCGAAAAAAATCATGCTACTACGAACCGAGGATGATGAGTCTTTGCCTCGGCTAAGGAAATTAGTTGTGACCTTGTAGCAGTCGAACTCTGCTATCGGTTGAGGAGCTTCCCCTGGAGTCGTGTCATCTTTGGATCCTTCACCGGGCGAACCGAGAAATTTTTAGGTGAGCCGAGTTCGCGAATGACTTAGCTAATAAATATTCGACACGTAAGTAGATATTTTAAATTATGATTAAATATGAATTGTATTAATGAATAAAAATGTGATATAACACTTAATAATAATACATTACATATTTATTGGCAGAGTTTACAGATGACGTGATGAGCCGAGTTTGTAGAAGAATTTATCGGGTGAACCCATAACCTTGGCTAGAAATTTGGGGCCGTTCTGCGAGGAAACGTGGAGGGTTCCGGTTGGATGACACGAAACACCTGATGGATAGGTTGGCGGGCGAGTGTGCAGTGGAGATTTACTTTGTAACAGATACGTAAAGAACATGATTGAGACAGTAGAAGGAATGATGATGACTGTGAAGGATATACGGAGAGAACCATTTCAAATATTCAGCCCAAAAAAAGGAGGAGAAAACAAATTACTAATCACACGCTCAAGATGACGACACGTGGCAAGTGAGCACATAAATCATCTGAAAATTTCTCAAATATTATTTCGAATTTGATTTTTATAAATCACGATGATTTATAATGTAAAGCCTTGTCCCTTACTAGACCGGCTAGATATGAAACTTTATCAGACAAAATTGGTCTAATTTCTAAAGAGCGGGTAATATACTGTTCGACGGTTGAAAGACTGCATGCATGAGAGTTACATGTCGTTATATCATTAAGTGGACGTAGAAAATGATTATAGGCATAAGAATCTTTTCTGTAATCTGAACCATTGATCATAAGTTGTCAGATGGAATTACCGAAGGTTCAATAATCGAATCTCTCACAAGCTTCCCAGTGTGCATTCCACCCACACGCACCTGTGTGATGAGGGGAGAACGCTCTTGCACAAGCACATTTTGATTGTCTCCTGTCCCAACTTCTATGGTGGGATTTCCCATATGTCTAGACCCATCTCGAACAAAAAGTCTTACGTATAACAGATATATCATTGAACAGTGTTTATGTGGTGTTAGAAACTAACAAGAGTTAGTTATTTTTCGAGTTTTTTACTTTTGGAATTTATAGGTAAATGTTAAAATGACTGAATTTTACTGATTCGTGGTACCACGTGAGCACTGTCACATGATATAGTTGTTACACAGAACACTGTTTCCATCTGGAGGCGCACACGTAGCAGAGAGCAAGACGTAAAGCAAACCACCAATAATGCAGGTGTTCCTCAGCGGTTAACAAAACTCGGTTCCCGATTGGAGGCTTACGCTGAATGGTTATTATAGGAAACTAACCCAAACTTGTAACTCCCAGCTATTACGAAATGAATCAACCAACATTTTTCCAGTTCATTTTTTCTTGTATTAAGTGCAGGATGTGGGAGCTTTACTTCGGCGGGATTGGTGATCATTCAACACGTGTACAAGGAAAGGTATCGGTGCAAGTACGGATCTAGAAGCCCCGTGCAAGGGGGCAAAACTCAATGGAAATGTAATATCACAAGTTCAAACAGGCGAAACTAATAAAAAATTTATGTTAAATCAAGTGAAATTCATATAGTAATTTGAGGGTTTTCTCGGGTTGAAGGGGGCGATCACCCTCGCGCGTAGCCTAAATCCATCCATGAATCGGTTTGCTGATAAGCTTTGCAAGCCGGTCATCTATGCTTTCCTTTGGCATGCATAGGCTAATTCATTGTTCTGCTGAATTATGTTTGTTACTATTTGCTGATATTGTAAAGATTTTCATGTCCTAGCTTTTAAATTTCGTAATTTTTACTTTTCACGGGTGTCAACCCCGCATTTGAAAAAAAAGTTTAATAAAGCATAATTAATTAATATCTGCGTTAAATTAATCTAATAAAAAAATTTATCACAATTATAAATTTTTTAAAAGCAAATTATGCCCACATTTTTTAATGTCCACGCTGTTTCTGCCTAGATTTTGCCTTTTGACCGGTGACATTAAAGGAGTTAGGAAATTACTGTGTAAAAAAATAAAATAATAAAGGGGTAGGGAGGGAAGAAAATTGCAATGGGACTGGGCCCACCGACATTCTTCCCTTGACTTGTCGGAATCGGAGCTCATTTCCCTCCGGACACGCTGACCGGCGGGACCCGTCCCAAAGTAAGTGGAGCACGTCCGGCGAAGCTTCGCGTTGACTTCGAAGAATTTGAAAAGGATTACGACGAAAATAGAAACTGGGAGTGAAAAAAAAGATTCCTACCGATCACAATTGAATATGATTTTTTTTTATTTTAAATCGAAAATAATATCAATTAAAGCAGACCCCTTTTCTGTTTCATTGTTGTAGATCTTGAGTCTTTGAACTTCGAATACCGTTTGGCCCGGCACTAACTTCTTCGTCCATAAAAAGCTTCCGGTAGATTTCGAGTTGAAAGTCAGTCCGCTCAGTCGCTACTGGAAATAAAAAAGCGCGTAAATAGATCAATCATCAGACTCCTGCACCGCGAAATCGTTCTCGCACTTTCGGTGATGTTATAGTACGTGCACGTATCTGTCTCAGTCCTTGGTGTGTTCCCCGTGGACATTAGTAGATCACTCTTAACTTTCCTACCGACCGAGTGACCTTGCGCATTGACTAGGAAATTAATGATAAGTATTCCACTTCTAACTTGCTGTCAGCACTCACAAAGACACGAGACGAGAGGTGAAAAATTGTGACTTTGAGAGTTATATTTTTTAGTAGATTGATCTGATATGGGATCTAAACTAATCAGATTTCATATGAAACTCATGAAAATTCGGATCTTTGACAAGGATTATTCTGAAGTTAGCAGGAAGTTTCATGGGCGTCACGGGGAAGATGAAATAAGAAGATCGCTTCTAACTTGCTGTCAGCACTCACAAAGGCACGAGACGAGAGGTGAAAAATTGGGATTTGGAGAGTTATATTCGTTAGTAGACTGATTTGATTCGGGATTTGAATTAATCAGGTTTCATATGAAACCCATGAAACTCGGCTCTCTAGCTAGGACTATTATGAAGTTACCAGGAAGTTTCATGGGTGTCACAAGGAAGAGGAGATAAGAAGAGGTGCAGAAAGTTCCGCGGATAAAAATAGAATTTAGAATTTTCAGATTCGAGGTTAGGCTTGCCTATACTGGTAGAACAGGGAGTTGCATGACTTGCGAGGATGGTTCGTTAGCGTGACGGGATAAATCTCATCTGTTCCTCATTGGACCACATATGTGTCCTTAGCTTTACATGTTGTTTGCCTCAAAGAGACCGAGATGTTTCCGCAGATTCAGAAAATCCGTTCAGGGAGAGTGAAATTTCGTAGAACATTAATACGAAAAATTCAATCTAAAAAATACGATAATTTAATAAAAATTGGATAAAATCATGTGAATTATATATAGTATCTTAAGAATTTTTTTCGAGTTCATGGGATAATCTTCAGTGTTAAATTCCACATCAGTCATATAAGAGGATAATAATATATTTATAAGATAGTTGGGTACCGCGACCTAATAGTTTATGTTTTTTTTGTGACAATGAGTTCATTCTTTTATAAGGTTCATTAACAATTATATAATGTATGAGCGTCTAACCACATGACAACTTCTCTCGTAATCTCAAACTTGTCTCACCCAGTGACATAAGTCCCGGATCCGTCTCCGGCAGTCTCCTCCCAGCCCAAGTTCCCGACTTCGCCGACGGCTTGCTCACAATATTACAATATTCGACACCCAGGTCCCCGACGGATTGCTGTCAATGAGATTCATGCGACGATTTACACCGTGTAACCATGGAATGGGGGGAACCTATGGGCTGTTCGTGAATGATATCACACGTTGCCTAACAAATATTACATTCTTTTATGTAAATCAAATTAAAGTTGGAATCCACGTCTGGTGAAGGATTCAAAATGTACCGATACATCCGGTCAAAATGACACGTGTCTCCCAGGAATCCAAACGAACCTACCTGCCGTTCCTTACTAAATCAATTAATAATGCGTCGAGACTGTCGGTGTCGAGCTTTTCTCCATAGTGGAGTCGTGTCTAATCTGGCTGGTCACTGATGCTCCGCCCCAAGTCTCCGTACACATAAACATTCATATCCCACCGAGGAATGGTTTTATTTAGTTCAAGGATGCTGTCATCTCCTCGAAATAAGAAAATCGGTAAATTTATCGATTTTATTTATTTTCTATTATCTTATATCACTCTTTAAAAATATTTTTTGCCTTTTTTTTTAAATTATCATGTCTGTTTTAACTCAAGAATTCCATATATGTATCCGAATTCCATATCTCGATCATTAGATTTTTTTTTCCAATATGCAAATGAGATACATATATTTAAAGGGGATACGATGAAGAGAAGTGAATGGGGCACGAGGAATATCATCGCCAAAATTTGAATTCAGTATTTCGTAGTCTAAGATCGAGAGAAGTTCTACTGCACCAAACCACCTTTCTCTGCGATAAGCAAATGATTATATATATTAAATGACATGATTAATTGAGGTGGTTTGCTATATTTTTGCCCGAATTAAGTTTCGGGGTTCGAGAATTGAGAGAGTATTGCTCCTCAGTGGACTGGACCAACTTAAATCTGGATCAATCAGGAGCTGATCGAGTTTTCAGAAAACCAGATGGTACGCAGCGAAAAGATTCATCTCTAACATGCACTTTCAAGGGACTCATGACCATGGAAAACAAGGGTTGTGTGCACGTAATGAACCGGGTCGATTTGGGAAGTTTTATGGGTAAGAATTTGGAATGTGTACGTCATGGAAATCTAGCTGGTCTCTCCGCACTTTGCCTAACAATGACGACTTCCATCTCATCGACATCCACATATTACAAGCATAGTGGCTTAGTGAACCGTCTCTCTCGATTCGATTTTGACCATATTTCGCTCGTCACTGTGTGATCTCGTACCCTTTTAGATAACGTAAAATAAGAGACTTCTGAAATACCTAATTTGTGGTAATTTCAGTCATCGGTGCGCACCGGTATTAAGCATGACCGTGCCGAATGTCATGTTTGCCGTAAGATAGGAGGCAGGCATGGGTGTTGACCCTGCACGGTCAACATATGCAACAAATGTGCGCCATTTTCTTTTTTTTTTTTTTTGCTAATTCCACTAATAATTCAAACCGTCCAACTGAAAATATCCAAGTGATAAGTCCGTAGGGTCCGTGGCGTGCTTGCCTCCCTGAATTCGGAGAGAGGGTTGTATGTAACTAATACATCACATGACAATGCTGACTTGGTATCACAAACTAATATGATTCAATTATTTTTAGAATATTTTTAATAAAATCTAAAAGAAAAAATGAACCCTAAAATAAAAAAAAACCTAAAAATGGCTCGATTTGATTGATTCGTGACACTACACTAGCACTGACACGCTGTGTACCCGTTACACACAAGACTTTCTCCTGAATTCGGGAAAATCATTAAAGCTATGTACAATTTTGACTAATTTATCTATATTTCTATCAGATTATTATATTTCACACCATTAAAATCTGTCATTTTCCTCTCTTAAGTTTCGTCGCATTACATGGATTTTCAAGATTCGTCCCTGACAAATGCACTATTTGAAGTTCCGCATTCGATTGTAGGGTTCTGATATTTTCCTTCTTTCTACCTTATTTTAGGTTCATTAACTTTTCTTACAACAAAAAAAAAGGAAAAAATATTGACTTTTTTGGCCAAGGAAAACTATTGACTAACGCTCCTGAATGGTAACCCGACAGGGGAAGTTTTTTTTTTTTTTTTTGGTCGCCAGCCACGGTATCCAAGCAGGCCCCACCAGCGGTGAGATGGCATCTTTCAGCCAACCATACTTGACTAATCCGTTGGTCGCCCCGGGTCGCACGCCTGGCAATGGCGGGTGATGCTCCCAAGAGGGGTGTCTGCGTACGTGAGGTCTCGAACCCGAGACCTCCTTAAGCGGCACCGAGCTGCTTACCACTCGGCCCAACCCCTCTTGGTGACAGGGGAAGTTTCTTGAGTAAGATCAGGAACCTCGATATGCCAAGTGCACGCGCATATCCATGTGGAAAGAAGGGGAGACATCGACCTCTGAAGTCTGAAGAGTCACTTCACATGCACCGTACGATCAAGCAACTCAAGAGATCAGTAAAAACGATCGAGATTATATGTACGGGTGCCAATCGACCGCTTTATGAATGACCACGAGATCGGTCGAGCGGAGGAGGTGTGGCTGCATATCGGGCCAACGAATCTTTATCGTGTTATCATGCCGGGACAGAGTATAAACTTTAGGGAAAAGTGTGCACATCAACAGAACGAGATGGTCATCAATTAGACAGGGACAGGCAATGAACCGCCCCCTTAAAAAGACAGAACACAAAAATATAATAAATTCGAATTTAAGTTCGAATTAAGTGATATGTCCGTTCAAATGTAAGGCGCTTCCAATTATAAATTATCTCATGTCGTGAAGTTCTAAATCTTATTTAAAAAAAGAGATAAAATCATCGATCTTTTTTTAAAAATATAAGCTTGAGATTTAATTGTTCCAATGGCTTGAAACTGCCTGCCGCCAAGCACTAACGGCACTTTCCCAATCCGTGCGCGACAAGACGCACGAGACCCATTTTTTCCCACCGACCACGGAATCTCGACACGTTTCCAAGGGGCTGCTTCCTCGTCCCTTCCTCGATCAGAGTGGTCGGTCATCGACAACACCACGGACCACGCCACTCTCAGTCTCTAAAATCTTTCCCGGTGCCATCGCTGCCAATAATCTAAGGGGAAACTAAATTTGGTTGTCGTTTATAGAATAAGTCGAGTCCGGGCTCGTGAATCGTGGCAAAACTTATATCGGGTGCATGACCGGGTTGAAGACCACGCGTTTCATTTTAATCCCGGTCCATCCCAGTCGCAATAGCGATACGGCTCCATCGAAGTGCTTTGCTTCCAGGCTTGCTCTGAAGTTTGGTAGCTCTTGTGCGGAGAGCATGAGATGCATGCATGTTTCTAAATAGCATATTTCTACTCACGTGATTCTTATATTTATTTTTTAAAAAAAATTTAGCTAAGGTTGTCGGTGGCATCCGCGCATGCACTTGAAAGATTTTTGAGTGAATTTAGCCTGCTGTGAACAGTTAAAAAAAAGTACCGATACTTTACCGTTATCAAGTCCGAATAATAGTAAAATATTGGTACTTTTTGTAAATAGTGCACGGTAAACTTAGTGTACTTGAAAAATCTAAATTGGCATGTGACAAAAATTAAAATCTCCCATATTTTTAGGAATTTTTTCTAATTGAAATTAGAGGAAAAAAAGGATAAAACTCGGCGGAAAATTAAGTCTACTATTTACCTATTTTCTAATGGTCGGGATTTATTTATTTATTTATAATATGGTTAAAAGTTTCAAAAAGATACCTAAGATATTGTAATTTCTAGATTTGATTTAGTAATTAACTTACATTGATAAATAATTGTCTCCCTTATGACAGGGGAAAGAGTTAGGTAGGGAACCGACCTTCGTCGAGCATTATCGCCGCACGAGGTTCTCAACGAAGAAGAATAAGTGGGTAGAACCACGGGTAGAGGCGGTACAGGTAATTAAATTCTTAATTAATTAATTAAATTTAAAATAATTGATTAAATAATGTTAATTAACCAAGACCTACTATAGAATGTCGTCTCTGAGAAGCTGCGGGAGTTCGCCTCATCACAAGATAGCACTGTGACAGCACTCCACAACCCCCCTTCAGAGAAGATGTTCGAGATTTGGAAGGAGGTTGCCGAAGGGAGGAAGAAGGGGCACATCTATGGCCTCAGGTCCCATCCTGATTCGAGCATCTCCCAACCACCTCGGGAGAATATTGGTTCCTCCAGAGCATGGGAGGCACAGATAGAGGATATGCGTACTCGGGTGAATCTATTGTCAGGAGATATGGAATCGCAGGTGACTATGATGTCAGGCAATATAGAATCGCGAATGAACCAGAGGCTGGACTGGATGGAATCGAAACTTGATCAATTTATAGAGAGATTCAGCAAAACGGCCTCGTGTCCTTGGACTCCACAGCAATAGAGTTCAAACGTCTATGCTGCGGACGACGACGACGACGACGCCGAACATGTTTCCGAGTCAAGCTCGGAAACGGAATAATTAGGATTTTAATATTTTATTTGTATTTTCTTTTACTTGGACAAATATTGTAAATATTTCTAATTAATGAAATTTATTTTCTTATTTGGTTATTAATTGAATTAATTGAGGGATAAATTTAACATATAATTAGTTTTAAAATAAAATATATTAATATTTATACAAATTCCGTGCGATGAATTGCTGACGGATTACCGACAGCTCAATGGAAGCTCCGGGGCTACATATCCGTAGGTAATTTACCGACTGATTTACTGATGGGAACAGCCGTCGACAAGATACTGACTAATTCATAGACGGATCATCCGTAGGCAAAATACCGACGGATAGAAGTCGTCACGTTTTCCCTTGTCGAGAATTTTGGCCCATCGGTAATCAGTTGAAAAAATCAGTTGGTATTATTACCGATGGATTTTTTCGACGAACTATCCGTTGGAAAATTGTGATGGATCGTCGGGCACAACTCTGCAAACCGTCAGATGTGTTGCTGTCGGCTTCCATGTTGCCGACAGATTATCCGTTGGTAAATTACCAGCGGATTTGGCCGACTGATTACCAACGAACCAAAATTCCCGACAAGGGAAAACCCGACGGCTTCTATCTGTCGGCAATCCTTCAATAAAGTGAATTATCGCTAGAGTACCGACAAATTGCTGACAGATATGTCTGTCGGTATTTCGCAGTTTTCTTGTAGTGACTGTGAAGTTATGCATCTTAAATTTCAACCTGGTGTGCATTGGTTGAATTGTTATTGCATGAATAGACAGGAGAATAGAATATCAGTTTGCTCAGGCTGACTAACTAAACCAGTAACGCGCCAATATAGTAATGAATTTCTTATTAAAGTTCGACATAAAAGTAAAACTCGGTGGAAAATTAAGTCTACTATACATTTACCGGGAAAAAGGACTAGTGGCGCAAAAGTTTGACTAATGTTACAATATAGTACAAAATATTTGAAAAGTTAATACTGATAGTACAAGCCATTGACTAACCGTTAACGCCATTAGTAATTGCTGATGCGACGCTTACGTAGTATCTACATGGCTGCTGATCCAAAAAATAAAACAACATAACAATAAAAACCTAAGGAAACAAGCACCAATGGTATAAAAATTTGGCTAATATTATAATATGATACAATATCTTCAAAATATTATAGAATTGTTTAAAATATTTAAATTTGTGATATTATTTTATTTAGTTAGAAATTCCAAAGTTTCCAATGGCATATTATTACTAATATCATTGTCACTATCATCGATATAATATTTAGCATCATAAACATAAGAATCTTCATTGGAGTAATTATCATCAGAAATTTGTTGTTTTCGACTATCTACAAAATGTATATGTCAATAAACTAAAAATTTCAATTAAAAAAAGTGTCTAGAAATCGATATTAGAACTTTCAATTCCTAATGATAAAAATAGCACCTAATACTTAATTTAAATCACTAGATGGACTATATACAATAATTTTTAACTTAACTATTGAAAGGACATTAAGACAAGTAGCCACTCTTCTTTACGACTATGTAGTCTTAACGATTAGTTACCATGACAACCTTTGTCTCTCTATTTTATGAGGTATGCTGGCATTAAGAAGATTAATACAAAGTCGATCGGTGATGATCACAACATATGAGAGTGTGGGATGGAAAAAGGGAGGTAGATAAGCTTAAGATTTTATTTACCAAAAAATAATAAAAATATTAAAATTTTGTACTATATTATAAAGTTTTAAAAAATTTATACCATATTATAATATTAGTCGTGCTTTTTATACTATTAGTGCTTTTTTCAAGGTTTTTATTGTTATGTCATTCACTTTCCGAAGTCGGCATCCACATAGATGTCACATCAGCAACAGTTAACGATGTTAACAAATAATTAACGGTTTGTGCTATAAGTGTCAATTTTTCAAAGATTTTATACTATCATATAACGTTTTAAAAATGTTGTATCGTATTATAATATCAATCCATTTTTTTGTACCATTGATACTTTTTCCGTACATTTACCTATTTTCTAATGGTCAGGATGGGTTTATTTATTTACTTATATTATGGTTGGAAGTTTCTAAGAAGACACACCGAGGGAGGGGAAACATTAATTATAACAAGCTCACGAAAGAAAATATTAAGTGATCTTATCTCTTATCTCGTAAGAAAATATCAATTAAATTACTGTAAATGAGTAGACGAGTTTTAATTGCTGGCTCGAAAGTAAAATCCAACGACTGGACCCTTGCTCGAGTCCAATCCTCGATACCCTAACCTAGCCCGACTGCTGCTCAAGGTAGGTGAAGCCTGGCCGGCGCAAACTGGTCAGGGTAGGGCAGGTTCTAGCGGGTCGGGTTTAAATTGCCATCCAAAATTCATACCGGCTATTAAGAATTCTTATGGGCCTAAATAGTAAGAGATTTCAATTGGACCCCAGAAAATAAAGAAATTACCAATCATAATGGGCCTGGAGCAGGCCCACTAAAATTCCTTCATATTAATAAAGCCCACAAAGCCCATATCCGGCCCATTGTCAAATAATTAGCATCATCTTCATGTGTATCACCTAGTTTCCAGATTGACTCAGGTCGAGTCCACCACTAGTTATAAAACTAAAAAATTACAAATTTTCTCGATTCTCAAGTTCGATCAGTATAAAAACCGTCTTTATTATGGATTTTGTTGGTTCGTGACTGAACTGTCACTTTGCTCCCGAGATTCGTACTCGACCAATAATCCAATGGTTCAGACCAGAGACAGAATTGAATTGGTGGTCCTCAACCGTGGGCATCAACATTATTGGTAGGAGCTGTAGATGTAAAACAATTGTCAGACCGTCCGATGACATTCGGCAAAATCTAGAGCGGACAGAAAGAAGAACAGTCCACAGCATCCTTTGATGTTTTGTCTTGTTCAACAAGTGGGTTGGATAGTCAAGTGTGATAATATAAATCAATACAATTACGTAGTTTTTGTACACTTCTGCCATTGACTAATCTGTCCAAAGGGGGGAAAAGACAAAAATTGATAAGGAAAGATGGAGCTCACCGTGAATGCAGAAATTCTTAAATGAACCTATTTTATCATATGACGTGAGAAGGTACCGGTCAGATTGTGACAAGTGTCCATGTTAATGTTAGTCACCAGAATATTTATATTAATTATTACTAATTAAAGTAATTTAATTAAATTTTCTCACCACATCACTATGAGGTACAATCATTTAAGATTTTTTTCCGAGATTATCCTTGAAGTCTTTTTTTGAAAGGAATCTCCTTGAAGTCCAAGAAACCATTGATGGGTGGCCATGAGAGCTCTAGCCTAGAGCTTTCTCTATAAGTAGTCACCCCCGAACGGTAACCTTAACCAGGTGACTGACCAGAGTCTTATTCGATCTGAGATAGTTCAAGACACTGAGGATGTCTGAGAAGGAGGTGGTTCTACTGGATTTCTGGCCGAGCCCTTTTGGGATGAGGCTGAGGATTGCGCTGTCTGAGAAGGGGATAGAGTATGAGTACAAGGAGGAGGACATATGGAACAAGAGCCCTCTCCTCCTGGAATTGAATCCGATCCACAAGAAGATCCCGGTCCTCATCCACAAGGGTAAGCCGGTCTATGAGTCGCTCATAGTGCTTCAGTACGTGGACGAGGTGTGGCCTCACAAGTCTCCTTTGCTGCCATCTGATCCCTACGCAAGAGCCCGGGCTCGGTTCTGGGCCGACTATATTGACAAGGAGGTACAACATTAAGTTGTGTATTCCATTCCAAAAGGTTTGATAGTTACCTACTACCTTGCTTTCAACTTGAAGTTGATGGAAATGCTTGAGCTACAGATACGTGAGCCCAGTCGAAAAATGTGGCAGACAATAGGGGAAGAACAAGAGTCGGCCAAGAGGGAGTTCATAGGGTTTTTAAAGCTGCTGGAAGCAGAGCTAGGGGACAAGCCGTACTTCGGGGGAGAGAGCCTCGGGTTCGTGGACGTGGCACTCGTCCCGTACTATAGTTGGTTCTATGCCTACGAGACCTGCGGGAACTTCAGCATAGAGGCAGAGTGTCCAAAGCTCATTTCTTGGGCGAAGAGGTGCTTGGAGAAGGAGAGCATCTCCAAGTCACTTCCTGACCAGGAGAAGATCTATGAATATCTCTTGGAACTCAAGAAGAGGTTCGGGTTCAAGTGATTGCTAGCTTTATATGTATCTATGTAAGGATTCAGAAGAACTATAGAATAAAAGGGCATCGGTCAGAGAGGATCCGATGGTAATCGTCATGTACCTGTCATGATTCTTACTATAATGGAATGCATCTTGAGGTGTGCCTGCGATGCAATCTATTGACTCTTTGCGAGCAATTTCAATGTGGTGTGCATTGGTTGAATTGATTTTCGGGGTGTCATAGTTTAGGAATCGGCTAGTTTCGGTTCGGAACCGGCTGTTCCGATTCTAAGAGGTCATGAAATCGACCCTGAACAGGAGAATAGAAGATCAGCTTGCTAGGCTAACCAACTAAACCGACAATGCACCAATACAGTAATGAATTTCTTATTAAAGTTCAACATAAAAGTAAAACTCGGCTGAAAATTAAGGTTATGTTTGGATGAGGGTGAATAGAAGGGAATATTTCTCCATGTTTGGTTACCTCATTTTAATGGAGGGGAAAGAGAATGAAGGAGAATTTTTCACTTCGATTCCCTCAAAACCCCAATTTTCTTTCACTCACAATTTGTGGTTGAATGGGGTGAAAAAGTTTTTAAAAAACTCATCCACAATAAAATTATCTAAATATCCTTGTACAAAATCAATCAAAAATCATACTCCCACTTTTCAATATGTAATTTCTAAGAATATGTGTTTTTAGTCATTACTCAATGATAAGTAAAGTAACTAGACATTATGTGATGCTCGATGATCTATAAAAAACTACGAGTTTTTATACTATATTGTTCATTTTTTTTTCTAGTTGAGATTCTATCAATGTTCATTGGGATTATTTCTCAGTATATGTAATCTAAAGAAAAATGTATGTATCACTTATGTGGTTGTGTGTTGTGCGATATATTGAATTTAAGTTTTTTTTCTTGAAATGAATTTAGGCGAGTAATATAAAGATATGAATATATTTGCACACCCTTACTTATCATGATACATCAAATAAAGTAAATATTTCCCTCCTTTCCCTTCCCTTCCATTCACCTCCATCCAAACAAATCCTAAGTCTACTATACATTTGCCTATTTTCTAATGGTCAGGATGGATTTATTTATTTATTTATATTATGGTTGGAAGTTTCTAAGAAGACACTGAGGGAGGGGAAACATTAATTATAACACGCTTAAGAAAGAAAATATTAATTGATCTTATCACGTACATGATCTGAGAAAATATTAATTAAATTATAATAAATAAGTAAATAAATTTTAATTATCTAAAAAATTAACATAATTATTTCTAGTTATAGTAATTTCGTTACATTTTACCGTTGAATCCATATAGTGGACAATCTTAGGCGAGTCGGTCGGCCCGAAAAGTAAAATCCAGCCCAACTCAACCCGTGCTCGAGTTCAATCCTCGATACCCTAACCTAGCCCAATCGCTGCTCGAGGCAGGTCAAGCCCGGTACAAACGGGTCAGGCTAGGGCAGGTTCTCATGGGTCCGGTGTAAATTGCCATCCCCAATTCATAGTGGCCTACTAATAATTTTGACGGGCCTAAATACTGGAGATTTTAATTAGACACCCAGAAAATACAGAAATTACCAATATTAATGGGCCTGGGGTAGGCCCACCAAAATTCCCACATATTAATAAAGCCCACAAAGCCCATATCCGGCCCATCGTCAAATAATTAGAATTGATTTTCTTTTCCTTTCCATGTGCATCACCTAGTTTCTAGATTGAAACAGGTATGGTTGGCCACTAGATATAAAACTCTCAAAAACTACAAATTTTCTCGATTCTCAAGTTCGATCAGTATAAAACCCTCTTGATTATGGATTTTGTTGATTCATGAGTAAACTCTCACTTCGCTCTCGAGATTTGTTCTCGACTGACAGTTCAGTGGTTCAGACTAGACAGAAGTGAATTGGTGGTTCTCAACAGTGGGCATCAACATTATTGGTAGGAGCTGCAGATGTAAAACAACTGTCAGACCGTCCGATGACATTCGGCAAAATCTAGACCAGACAAAAAGAAGAACATTCCACAGCATCCTTATGATGTTTTGTCTCGTTCAACAAGTGGGTTGGATAGTCAAGTGTCATAATATAAATCAATACAATTAGGTAGCTTTTGCACACTTTTGCCATTGACTAATCTGTCCAAAGGGGGCAAAAGACAAAAAATATTTTAAATAAAAAGGCAATTGATAAGGAAAGATGGAGCTCGCCGTGAATGCAAAAATTCTTAAATTATCCTATATTATTATATGACATGAGAAGGTACCGGTCAGATTATGACAAGCGTCCATGTTGATGTTAATCACCATAATAGTTGTATTAATTATTACTAATTAAAGTAATTTAATTAATTTTTCTCACCACATCACTATGAGATATACTCATTTAAGATTTTTTTCAGAATTATCTCGGGAATATATAAAAAACGAAAAGAAGAGGAAAGCAAATGCAATTAGTCTCTCTGTTTTTTTTTTTTTGTAAGGAATCTCCTTGAAGTCCAAGAAACCATTGATGGGCGGCCATGAGAGCTCTAGCCTGGTGCTTTCTCTATAAGTAGTCATTCCCGAACGGTAACCTTAATCAGGTGACTAATTAGTGTCTTATTCGATCCGAGATAGTTCAAGACGCTGAGGATGTCTAAGAAGGAGGTGGTTCTGCTGGATTTCTGGCCCAGCCCTTTCGGGATGAGGCTGAGGATTGCATTGTTTGAGAAGGAGATAGAGTATGAGCACAAGGAGGAGGACATATGGAACAAGAGCCCTCTCCTCCTGGAGTCGAATCCGATTCACAAGAAGATCCCGGTCCTCATCCACAAGGGTAAGCCGGTCTGCGAGTCGCTCATAGCGCTTCAGTACGTGGACGAGGTGTGGCCTCACAAGTCTCCGCTGCTGCCGTTTGATCCCTACGCAAGAGCCCGGGCTCGGTTCTGGGCCGACTATATTGACAAGGAGGTACAACATTAAGTTGTGTATTCCATTCCAAAATGTTTGACAGTTACCTACTACCTTGCTTTCAACTTGAAGTTGATGGAAATGCTTGAGCTGCAGATACCTAATCACGGTCCGAAAATGTGGAAGACAATAGGGGAAGAACAGGAGTCAGCCAAGAGGGAGCTCATAGGGTGTTTGAAGCTGCTGGAAGCAGAGCTTGGGGACAAGCCGTACTTCGGGGGAGAGAGCCTCGGGTTCGTGGACGTGGCTCTTGTCCCATACTATAGCTGGTTCTACGCCTTCGAGACCTGTGGGAACTTCAACATAAAGGCATATTGCCCCAAGCTCGTTTCCTGGGGGAAGAGGTGCTTGGAGAAGGAGAGCATCTCCAAGTCACTTCCTGACCAGGAGAAGATCTACGAATATGTCTTGGAACTCAAGAAGAGGTTCGGGTTCAAGTGACTGCCAGCTTTATATGTATCTATGTAAGGATTCAGAAGAACTATAGAATAAAAAGGCATTGGTCGGAAAGGATCCGATCGTGATCGTCATTCGTCATATACCTATCGTAATTCCCACTACAATGCTATGCATCTTGAGGTGTGCTTGCGATACAATCTATTGACTCTTCATGAGCAGTTTCAACCTGGTGTGCATTGGTTGAATTGATTTTCGGAGTGGTCATAGTTTAGGAAATGACTAGTTTCAGTTCGGAACCGGTGGTTCCGATTCCAAGAGGTCATGAAACTGACCCGAAACAAGAGAATAGAAGATTGGGCTGACTAGACAGGAAAAAGAAGATAAGCTTGCTAGGTTGACTGACTAAACCAATAATGCACCAATACAGCAATGAATTTCTTATTAAAGTTCAACATAAAAGTAAAACTTAGCAGAAAATTAAGGTTATATTTGGATGAGAGTGAATAGAAGGGAAAATTTCTCCATGTTTGATTACCTAATTTTAATGGAGGGGAAAGAGAATGAAGGGGAATTTTTCACCTCGATTCCCTCAAAACCCCAATTTTCTTTCACCCCCAATTCGGGATTAATGCGGTGAAGTAATTTTTAAAAAACTCATCCACAATAAAATTACCTAAATACCCTTGTACGAAATCAATCAAAAATCATACTCCCACTTTTCAATATGTAATTTCTGAGAATATGTGTTTTTAGTCATTACTCAATGATAAGTAAAATAACTAGACATTATGTGATACTCGATGATCTATAAAAAAACTACAAGTATTTTTACTATATTGTTCATTTTTGTTCTAGTTGAGATTCTATCAATGTTCATTGGGATTATTTCTCAGTATATGTAATCTAAAGAAAAATGTATGTATCGCTTATGTGGTTGTGTGTTGTGTGATATATAGAATTTAAGTTTTTTTTTTCTTGAAGTGAATTTAGGCTAGTAATATAAAGATATGAATATGTTTGTATATTAATTAATTATTTATATACATAGAAGGTTAATTTTTCTCCTCAATTTTCCTTATCACTAGGGTGAGGAAAAAATTCGATTTTGGGAGAACCAAACTGGAACCAAACCAAAACCGTATTGGTTTGAATTGGTTCTCCTCGAACCGGTTCTAATTTCGTGTGATTTTTTGGACGAAAAGTGCTTCGATTAATTTCTAAGTGCAATTGATGCGGTTAATTGGTCTGAATTGAACCAAATTGATTTTAATATAAAAATAATTTAATTATACAAAAATAAAATTCAAAACCAATTCATTTCGATTCGAACAGGTTTCAAACTAAATTAAACCACTTCAAAACCAATTCAGTTCAATTTGAACCGGTTTCAAACTAACTTGAATAGTTTTAAAACCAATTCAATTCGATTTCGAATCGAACCAAACCGTTCTAAAACCAATTCAGTTCAAACTGATTAACCGAATTAATTTAAACCAATCCTTTTTTTTACTCACAAACCAGCTACAATTCTTGCCTACTATGTTGAACCGTTTCTGCCCCTGCACTAGTTTTTGCACACCCTTACTTATCATGATACATTCAAATAAAGTAAATATTTCCCCTCATTGCCCTTCCCCTCCATTTACCTCCATCCAAACAAATCCTAAGTCTACTATACATTTACCTATTTTCTAATGGTCCGGGTGGATTTATTTATTTATTTATTTATATTATGGTTGGAAGCTTCTAAGAAGACACCGAGGGAGGGGAAACATTAATTATAACACGCTTAAGAAAGAAAATATCAAGTGATCTTATCACGTATATAATTTGAGAAAACATCAATTAAATTATAATAAACAAGTAAATGAATTTTAATTATCTGAAAAATTAACATAATTATTTCTAGTTATAGTAATTATGTTACATTTTACCATTGAATCCATAGAGTGGACAACTTGAGGAGAGTCGGTCGGCTCGAAAGTAAAATCTAGCCCAGCTCAACCCATGCTCGAGTCCAATCCTCGATACCCTGACCTAGCCCAACCGCTGCTCAAGGCAAGTCAAGCCCAGTGCAAACGGGTCAGGCTAGGGCCGGTTCTCATGGGTCGGGTGTAAATTGCCATCCCCAATTCATAGTGGCGTACTAAGAATTTTGACGGGCTTAAATACTGCAGATTTGAAAAGTTAATACTGATAGTACAAACCATTAACTAACCGCTAACGTCGTTAGTAACTGGTGGCATGACGTTTATGTAGTGTCTACATGGCTATTGATTTAGAAAATAAAATAACATAATAATAAAATCCTAAGGAAACAAGACGAATAGTATAAAAATTTGGCTAACATTATAATATGATACAATATCTTCAAACATTATAGAATTGTTTACAATATTTAAATTTGTGTTATTATTTTTTTTGTTAGAAATTCCAAAGTTTCCAATGACATATTATCATTAATATTATTGTCATTGTCATTGATATGATATTTAGGATCATAAACATAAGAATTTCATTGGAGCGATTATCATCAGCAATTTGTTGTTTTCGACAATCTACAAAATGCATATGTCAATAAACTAAAAAATCAATAAAAAAAAGTGTCTAGAAATCGATATTAGAACTTTTAAGTCCTAGTAATAAAAATAGCACCTGATACTTAATTTATATCACCATATGGACTATATACAATAATTTTTAACTTAGCTATTGAAAGGATACTAAGACAAGCAACAACTCTCCTTTATGACTATGTAGTCTTAACGATTAGTTATCATGACAACCTTTGTCTCTCTATTTTATGAGGTATGCTAGGATGAAGAAGATTGTTGCAAATTCGATTGGTGATAATCACGATATATGAGAGTGTGGGATGGGAAAAGGGAGGTAGATAAGTTTAAGATTTTATTTGCCAAAAAATAATAACAATATGAAAATTTTGTACTATATTATAAAGTTTTAAAAAATTTATACCATATTATAATATTAGTCGTGCTTTTTATACTATTAGTGCTTTTTTCAAGGTTTTTATTGTTATGTTATTCAATTTCGAAGCCGGCATCCACATAGATGCCACATCAGCAACGGTGAATGATGTTAACAAATAATTAATAGTTTGTACTATAAGTGTCAATGTTTAAAAGATTTTATACTATCATGTAACGTTTTAAAAATGTTGTATCGTATCATAATATTAATCAATTTTTTTATACCGTTGATACTTTTTCCGTACATTTACCTATTTTCTAATGGTCAAGATGGATTTATTTATTTACTTATATTATGGATGGAAGTTTCCAAGAAGACACACCGGGGGAGGGAAACATTAATTATAACAAGCTCACGAAAGAAAATATTAAGAGATCTTATCTCTTATCTCATAAGAAAATATCAATTAAATTTCAATAAATGAGTAAACGAGTTTTAATTGCTGGCTCGAAAGTAAAATCCAACGGCTCGACCCGTGCTTGAGTCCAATCCTCGATACCCTAACCTAGCCCGACTGCTGCTCGAGGTAGGTGAAGCTTGGCCGACGCAAACTAGTCAGGGTAGGGCAGGTTCTAATGGGTCGGGTTTAAATTGCCATCCAAAATTCATACCAGCTATTAAGAATTCTTATGGGCCTAAATAGTAAGAGATTTCAATTGGACCCCAGAAAATAAAGAAATTACCAATCCTAATGGGCCTGGAGCAGGCCCACCAAAATTCCTTCATATTAAGAAAGCCCACAAAGCCCATATCCGGCCCATCCTCAAATAATTAGCATCATCTTCATGTGCATCACCTAGTTTCCATATTGACTCAGGTCGAGTCCACCACTAGTTATAAAACTAAAAAATTACAAAACTTACAAATTTTCTCGATTCTCAAGTTCAATCAGTAAAAAACCCTCTTTATTATGGATTTTGTTGGTTTGTGACTGAACTGTCACTTTGCTCCCGAGATTCGTACTCGACCAATAATCCAATGGTTCAGACCTAAGACAGAAGTGAACTGGTGGTCCTCAACCGTGGCCATCAACATTATTGGTAGGAGCTGTAGATGTAAAGCAACTGTCGGACGGTCCGATGACATTTGGCAAAATCTAGACCAGACAGAAAGAAGAACAGTCCACAGCATCCTTATGATGTTTTGTCCTGTTCAACAAGTGGGTTGGATAGTCAAGTGTGATAATACAAATCAATAGGATTAGGTAGCTTTTGCACACTTCTGCCATTGACTAATCTGTCCAAAGGGAGGAAAAGACAAAAAAAATTAAAATAAAAAGGCAATTGATAAGGAAAGATGGAGCTCACGGTGAATGGAGAAATTATGTGACGATACTATCTTGTCAATTACTAGAATAGTTGCATTAATTATTACTAATTAAAGTAATTTATTTAATTTTTCTCATTACGTCACTATGAGGTATAATGATTTAAGATTTTTTTTCAGGATTATCTCAGGAATATGTAAAAAAAAAAAAGGAAGAGGAAAAGCAAATGCAATTAGTCCTCTTTTTTTTTTTTGTAAGGAACCTCCTTGAAGTCCAAGAAATCATTGATGGGCGGCGGTGAGAGCTCTAGCCTGGTGCTTTCTCTATAAGTAGTCACACCCAAATGGTAACCTTAACCAGGTGACTGATCAAAGTCTTATTTGATCCAAGACAGTTCAAGACACTGAGGATGTCTGAGAAGGAGGTGGTTCTGCTGGATTTCTGGCCCAGCCCTTTCGGGATGAGACTGAGGATAGCGCTGTCTGAGAAGGGGATAGAGTATGAGCACAAGGAGGAGGACATATGGAACAAGAGCTCTCTCCTCCTGGAGTCGAATCCGGTCCACAAGAAGATCCCAGTCCTCATCCACAAGGGTAAGCCAATCTGCGAGTCGCTCATAGCGCTTCAGTACGTGGACGAGGTGTGGCCTCATAAGTCTCCTCTGCTGCCATCTGATCCCTATGCAAGAGCTCGGGCTCGGTTCTGGGCCGACTATATTGACAAGGAGGTACAACATTAAGTTGTGTATTCCATTCCAAAAGGTCTGACAGTTACCTACTACCTTTCTTTCAACTTGAAGTTGATGGAAATGCTTGAGCTGCAAATACGTGATCCCGGTCGGAAAATGTGGCAGACAATAGGGGAAGAACAGGAGTCAGCCAAGAGGGAGCTCATAGAGTATTTCAAGGTGCTGGAAGCAGAGCTTGGGGACAAGCCGTACTTCGGGGGGGAGAGCCTCGGGTTTGTGGACGTGGCTCTTGTCCCGTTCTATAGCTGGTTCTATGCCTTCGAGACCTGCGGGAACTTCAGCATAGAGGCATATTGTCCCAAGCTCGTTTCCTGGGCAAAGAGGTGCTTAGAGAAGGAGAGCATCTCCAAGTCACTTCCTGACCAGGAGAAGATCTACGGATATGTCTTGGAACTCAAGAAGAGGTTCGGGTTCAAGTGACTACTAGCTTTATATGTATCTATGTAAGGATTCAGAAGAACTACAGAATAAAATGACATTAATCGAAAAGGATCTGATGGTAATCATCACGTACCTGTCGTGATTCCTACTATAATGGTATGCATCTTGAGGTGTGCCTATGATGCAATCTATTGACTCTTCGCGAGCGATTTCAACCTGATGTGCATTGGTTGAATTGATTTTAGGGGTGATCATAGTCTAGGAACCGGCTAGTTTCGGTTCGGAACCGGCGGTTCCAATTCCAAGAGGTCATGGAACCGACCCTGAGCAGGAGAATAGAAGAATAGAAGATCGGGCTGATTAGACAGGAGAATAGAAGATCAGCTTGCCAGGCTGACTGACTAAACTAACAATGCACCAATACACTAATGAATTTCCTATTAAAGTTCAACATAAAAGTAAAACTCAACAGAAAATTAACGCTATATTTGGATGAGAGTGAATAGAGGGGGAAATTTCTTCATGTTTGGTTACCTAATTTTAATGGAGGGGAAACAAAATGAAGGGGAATTTTTCACTTCGATTCCCTCAAAACCCCAATTTTCTTTCACCCCCAATTCGGGATTAATGCGGTGAAATAATTTTTAAAAAACTCATCCACAATAAAATTACCTAAATACCCTTGTATGAAATCAATCAAAAATCATACTCTCACTTTCCAATATGTAATTTTTGAGAATATGTGATTTTAGTCATTACTCAATGATAAGTAAAGTAACTAGACATTATGTGGTACTCGATGATCTATAAAAAAAACTACGAGTTTTTATACTATATTGTTCATTTTCATTCTAGTTGAGATTCTTATCAATTTTACATTGGGATTATTTCTCAGTATATGTAATCTAAAGAAAAATGTATGTATCATTTATGTGGTTGTGTGTTGTGTGATGTATAGAATGTAAGTTTTTTTTTCTTGAAATGAATTTAGGCGAGTAATATAAAGATATGAATATATTTGTCTATTAATTAATTATTTATATACATAGAAGGTTAATTTTTCTCCTCAATTTTCCTTATCACTAGGGTGAGGAAAAAAATCAATTTTGGGAGAACCAATCTGGAACCGAACCGAAATCGAATTGGTTTGGACTGGTTCTCCCCGAGCCGGTTCTATTTTGGTGTGATTTTTTGGATGAAAAGTGTTTCGATTAATTTCTAAGTGCAATTGGTGCGGTTATTGGTTTGAATTGAACCAATTTTTTTTTAAATATAAAAATGATTTAATTATACACAAATACAATTCAAAACCAATTCGTTCCAATTCGAACAGGTTTCAAACTAAATTAAACCAGTTCAAAACCAATTCGGTTCGATTTGAACCGGTTTCAAACTGACTTGAACAATTTTAAAATCAATTCAATTCGATTTCGAACCGAACCAAACCGTTTTAAAACCAATTCGGTTCGAATTGATTAACTGAATTAATTTAAACCAATCCCTTTTTTTACACACAAACCAGTTGCAATTCTTGCCTACTATGTTGAACCGTTTAAGCCCTTGCACTGGTTTTTGCACACCCTTACTTATCATGATACATTCAAACAAAGTAAATATTTCCCCTCATTTCCCTTCCCCTCCATTCACCTCCATCCAAACAAATCCAGAGTCTACTATACATTTACCTATTTTCTAATGGTCAGGATGGATTTATTTATTTATTTATAGTATGGTTGGAAGTTTCTAAGAAGACACCGAGGGAGGGGAAAAATTAATTATAACATGCTTGAGAAAGAAAATATTAAGTGATCTTATCACGTATATAATATGAGAAAATATCAATTAAATTATAATAAACAAGTAAATGAATTTTAATTATCTGAAAAATTAACATAATTATTTCTACTTGTAGTAATTCCGTTACATTTTACCATTGAATCCATACAATGGACAACTTGAGGCGAGTCGGTCGGCTCGAAAGTAAAATCCAGTCCAACTCAACCCGTGCTCGAGTCCAATCCTCGATACCCGGACCTAGCCCAATCGCTGCTCGAGGGAGGTGAAGCCCGATGCAAACGGGTCAGACTAGGACAGGTTCTCATGGGTCGAGTGTAAATTGTCATCCCCAATTCATACTGACCTACTAAGAATTCTGACAGGCCTGAATACTGGAGATTTCAATTAGACCCTCGGAAAATACAGAAATTACCAATCTTAATGGGCCTGGAGCAGGCCCACCAAAACTCCTACATATTAATAAAGCCCACAAAGCCCATATCCAGCCCATCGTCAAATAATTAGCATTGATTTTCTTTTCATTTCCATGTGCATCACCTAGTTTCTAGATTGATGCAGGTCTGGTTGGCCACTAGATATAAAACTCTCAAAAATTACAAATTTTCTCGATTCTCAAGTTCCATCAATACAAAACCCTCTTGATTATAGATTTTGTTGATTCGTGAGTAAACCCTCACTTCGCTCTCGAGATTTGTACTCGACTGACAGTCCAGTGGTTCATACCAGACAGAAGTGAATTGGTGGTTCTCAACCGTGGGCATCAACATTATTGGTAGGAGATGTAGATGTAGAACAACTGTCGGACCGTGCGATGACATTCGGCAAAATCTAGACCATACAGAAAGAAGAATCAGTCCACAGCATCCTTCCAATGTTTTTGTCTTGTTCAACAAGTGGGTTGGGTTGTCAAGTGTGATAATATAAATCAATACGATTAGGTAGCGTTTGCACACCTCTGCCATTGACTAATCTGTCCAAAGGGGGGAAAGGACAATCTTTTTTTTTAATAAAAAGGCAATAATTGCGAAGGAAAGGTGGAGCTCACTGTGAATGGAGAAATTATTAAATAATTTTATTTTATCACATGATGTGAGAAAGTACTTGTCAAATTATGACAAACGTGTACGTTAGTGTTAATCACCAGAGAGTTCATTAATTATTACTAAAAATAATTTATTTTATTTTTCTCATTATATCATTATAAGGTATGATTTCTTTTTCCAATGATTGGGATTATCATGCGAATATATTAAAAACGAAAGAAGAGGAAAGCAAATGCAATTAGTCCCTTTTTTTTTTTGCAAGAAATCTCCTTGAAGTCCAAGAAACCATTGATGGACGGCCATAAGAGCTCTATCCTGGTGCTTTCTCTATAAGAAGACACCCCCGAATGGTAACCTTAACTAGGGGACTGATCAGAGTCTTATTCCATCATAGTTAGTTCAGGACACTGAGGATGTCTGGGAAGGAGGTGGTTTTGCTGGATTTCTGGCCCAGCCCTTTCGGGATGAGGCTGAGGATTGCGCTGTCTGAGAAGGGGATAGAGTATGAGTACAAGGAGGAGGACATATGGAACAAGAGCCCTCTCCTCCTGAAGTCGAACCCGGTCCACAAGAAGATCCCGGTCCTCATCCATAACGGCAAGTCGGTCTGCGAGTCGCTTGTAGCGCTTCAGTACGTGGACGAGGTGTGGCCTCACAAGTCTCCTCTGCTGCCATCTGATCCCTATGCAAGAGCCCAGGCTCGGTTCTGGGCCGACTACATTGACAAGAAGGTACAGCATTAAGTTGCATACTATATACCATTCCAAAAGGTTAACAGTTACTTTGCTTTCAATCTGTAATTGATGAAAATGCTTAATTTTGCAGATATATGATCTCGGTCGGAAAACATGGTCAACAAAAGGGGAAGAACAGGAGGCAGCCAAGACGGAGCTCATAGGGTGTTTCAAGCTGCTGGAAGTGGAGCTCGGGGACAAGCCGTACTTTGGGGGAGAGAGCCTCGGGTTCGTGGATGTGGCACTGGTCCCGTACTATAGCTGGTTCTATGCCTATGAGACCTGCGGGAACTTCAGCATAGAGGCAGAGTGCCCCAAGCTCGTTTCCTGGGCCAAGAGGTGCCTGGAGAAGGAGAGCATCTCAAAGTCACTTCCTGACCAGGAGAAGATCTATGGATTCGCCTTGGAACTCAAGAAGAGGTTCGGGATCGAGTGACTGCTAGCTTGTACGTATCTATGTGAGGATTCAGAAGAACTATATATGATAGTGAAAAATAATAAAAGGGCATCGGTCGGAGAGGATCTGATGGTAATTGATAATCGTCAAGTACCTGTCACGATTCCAACTGTAATGATACGCATCTTGTGGTGTGACTGTGATGCAATCTGTCAATTATTCATGAGCGGTTTCGACCATCGTGCATTGGTTTGAATTGTTATCGCATGACTTGACAGGGGAGCAGAATGATCAAGTTGCTTAGGCTGACTAAACCCATAGTGCACCAATATAGTCACCACCTTCAGCCTTCAAGAATTACATAGTACACTGAACTGCAAGACAGCAAGACATAATGAACACCGATGTTTCAATTTGGTAGCACGAAGTGTCAGTTTTACAGAGAATAGCCCAATGATGATCTCTTCGGCTGCGATTCACGTGCTGACATCTTCTAGGAAGACAAAATGATCAAATTCATGAACATGTTCATTCACTCACCAATCTCGAGTCAGTCACTATGTACAAATAATAAAGAGTTCGAGTTTACCAGTCACCAGAACCCGATGATAAACATCATCACAGAAAGCCAACAAAAGGGAGAAAAAGAAAAGGAGAGAAAATCCACACAAATAATTTGTTTCCCTCCCTCTGGAGCACCTGCATTCAGCTCCTCAAGTGAGATCTTCTACCTGCTGCGTTCAGATATTCCATCCCCTCTCCTTTTCCCTCTGATTCTGCCTTTGTTGCAATTCCTTTGCTCGAGCAGCTCTTCCATTCCCTAGCAATGCCCTGTGGGGAACAATCCTCCCTCTGCTGCCAATCGAAACACGAACCTTCTCCATCCCGACATTGACCCCGCCTCTCCTGATCTGCATAGGAGACTTCATTTTCCTCTGGATGCTTCGCCTCAGCGCGTTGCTGAGCTTCTTGACCCCACTCCTTGTAATTTTCGGACTATTTGTAGGAACCTTGTCAGGCAAGAAACTAGGATCATACGCTTCTACCTCCTCTTCATCCTTCTCAAGAATCGACATCGGTTGTAAGGGTACAGGTGTAAGATCATAGAGGCCTGGTTTCATGCCAGTGGCAGTCGGTAAAGGGATCATGGAAATCCTTCTAGGAGCAGGGTTTAATGGGTTTTGTCTCGCTATTGGGCATAGGGAAGCTCTTCCTGTCCTCTTTGGAATCAATGGCTGTTCCAACCCGATTGGGTTGTTTTCCTTCTCTGCAAGGTCAGGGTACTTAGCAAAACCATCTAAAGGAGGTTTTGAGCTGTCATTGTTTTCAGAGAGGGGTCGAGCAAGAATTGGCGAGTCCTTAAGGTTGTTGAGCTGGCGGCTCATGAGCGGTGGCCTCATCATGGGGTCACTTTGATCTTCCAGAAATTTCATTTGCTGGTGCTGCTCTGCTATCTTAGTGTCCACATGCTGTCTTGCAAGCTTTCTCTCTACAAGAAGTTGGGCTTCAAGCTCCCTCACCTGCAAAAATCACCATTGTCAAAAATAATCCGTAATGGGTTCTCCTTTTTCGCTTTAATAATGCAGCAACAAAGTGATGATAACCAAACTCACTGAGGATGAACAATTCCATAAATATCAATGATATTGTGCAGTAGTCTTATTACCTTTTCCTGCAGGCCTTTGTTCTTAAGATCTCTGTCTTTCACTTTCAGATCCTGAGAATAGACAGTTTCTTCCAACTTCTTCACTTGCACTTCCTTGCTCTTCAGATCTTGCTTGGCCTTCTCGAACTGGCAAGAGCACCGGAATTTTATCAAATGAACAAATCCAAGGAAAGTATTCTTTTGTCCAAATGCAAGTTCACTGATAATGTATTTACCATTTGCTTATGCTTGATGAACTCTGCAGTGTCCAAGTGCTTCTTCGCGGCACCCATCTCCACTCCTTTCACTCTGCTCGCAAAATTGAGGGAGCAAATTGTTTCATTGATGTCACTCTCATTGGGACTGATCTGCACAAACATGAGGGCCTTCGAATCTCCTCCTAAGAAATAGAAGATGATTCTCATCAGTTCTCTTAGGTATGAATCTTATCCTCAAAATTTGAGATTTTATCAAACAAGGAAAGAAATCTACCTAGAGAATCTTGGAGCAAGTGGGTGAGTTTCGAGTTCCTATAAGACAGAGTTAGAGCAATGATAATTTATTCAACATAAATATTCAAAGTCAAGCAGAGACAAATGTACAGAACACTTTCCATCAGCAAGATTCTATTTGAGTGGGTCAGACTATAACATTGTACACAATGACCTGAAAGGGATGTGCGGGCTTTTTGTAGCAAGCGCTGATATAACATCTCCAAGTGCAGACAAAGATCTATTGATATTCTGAGTCTCTTTGAGCCTTTCTCCTTGTACTTCTGCCTTTGCAATTCTTTCACTCCCAGCTAAATCCACAAGCCACAACTTGCTTTTCGTGCACTCCCCATTCAGAAGGTTCTCTCCTTTCACCATCACACAATGTATGCTGAAGAAAGTTAACCAACAAGACAGGATAAATTTCCAGCACATTTATTAATTGTCACCGCTCTAAACTCTACACTCAATATAACAGATGAGTGGATGAGTCTTAGATCTACCAACCAGTGGGACCGACTGCTATGCTCATTTGAGTTGGTTGATCCAATAGCTCTCGCATTGCTCCCAGTTTGCAGAACTTCCCAAACTTCACTCATATTGTTGACATGTGCTTCAGTGAGTCCGGGTACGTGATGAGTTCCTTCACCCGATTGTCTTATCTCAAGCCTAATAATACAAAACTTAGCTTCTTAGTTAAGAAATCTCCAATTCCCATTAGTCAGTAGGATGTGCCCGCCTTTGGTTATCATGTGTTTGCAATAAAGTCAACCCCTTTTCTGGCTTTCTTTTTTCCATTTTCTCAAGAATGACATAGAAACTGGAAGTTTGTTGCAAAAACTGAATGCAATGCATTCCACCATCCACTTGCCTTAACCCAAGAACAAGAAAAATGATTTTGACATGCTTAAACTTGACAACTCTATTAGTATGAAAGATCTGTTGCATTAAAGAGCAAAGTAAATTGATGCAAACAAAGATGGAGGGACAAAAATGGAAAAAGAAAAGGTTATATAGACATTCATTCTTCTCTGAGAAAGCACTAGATTAAGCCCATTCAAGGCCAATATTTTAGAGCTAGATTTCTTTCCAGAGACATCCAAAGACACCAGAAAATTGAACAACAACCATCGTGCCTATAGATTTGGATTTTGAAGCTAGTTTCTGGCTTTAGACGTTAAGCCATTTTTTAATACCTTTTGGTAGGGGCACCTGATTGAGCTCCAGAGGCAAGCAAATCTCTTATCTGTTCATTGTAGACTTCCAGTACACTGACCATGATATCATAACGATATAGCTGTTCCCGCTCTTTAATTATGCGAAACAGCTCTTCAAGTGTCCGGTAGTTAACTCCACGAGCCTCATCAGTGCCTTCCATTGTGTAAGTTTTTCCAGTTCCAGTTTGACCATAAGCAAATATGCAAACATTGTACCCATCTAAGACTGATGTTGCAAGTGGAGCTGTATCTTCAAAAACATCAGCTACATAGATACACAGGGAGGAAATCAACTTATAAGTTTCTCTCTTCTACCTGAAATAAAAGTTTCCCAGTCAAACAATATTTCTTTCTTTACCTTGGTCTGCTTGGGGCCCAAAGACAGCATCAAACTTATAGGTCTTTCTAAAAGCACCATTAGACTTCACCGTTAATTCACCATCACTCAAAGACTCGAAATCAACTGCCACTGAAGCTCCTGCTGCAACTTCTTGGGAATTGAGAGGCCTACACCGGCAAAACACCCGGATGTTTCCTGAAGAATGATAAACATGCCAAGATCAAGGCTTTCAATTAGCTATATTTCTTTGTGCTTCGTTCTAGTTAAGAGAGAGGGCACTACAAGCAGATTGATGAGAAGGGTTCACCTTTCAACTCCAGAACCTTGTTATATAGTTCTTTTCGCTGCTTTGCTCCTTCGACAAACCTGACCTTAAGATCCTTATGTAATTCTTCCTGCTGGTTAACTGTTTTCAGGAGAAAAAAATTTAACATTTTGGTCGGAGTATTAAACCATATGCTTATATATAGAGCATTTGGAGAACAGATGTAAGTTTACTTTTGATTTGAATTGTGCTGCCTATATTGTTGACATCTTCCAGGCATTTTTTATATGCTGCAGCCTCTTCAGAGAGCTTTATTTGCTCCATTTTCATAATCTGTCAAGTGAAATTTCTCAACTGATGCAATTTAGGGACATTACCAGAACCAACGTACCTGAGCAGAGATATAATTACCTTCAGTTTCCTTGTCAAGTCTCTCAGAGATGAGAACCATCTGCTCTTCTCCTTAACCTGCCCCTCAATGGCAAAAGCTGTCCAGTGTTGGAACTACATCAATAAATGTGCACAAACAGTTGCAAGAAAAAAAAAATTGACTTGAAAACAAGAAATAGAAGGGACAATTTTTTCCTTCTTACCCAAAGAACCAACGTGCATTGATTTCCGCATTAGCTCATTCTGAAGTTCCTGAAGAGACTTCAGTGCATCCTGGCACTCTTTAGTCTTACGACAGTTCTCCTCTTTCAGCTCTTCCATTGCCTTCCTCATCCTGATCAGTTCCATTTTCTGGTTCTCGTAGTTCCTTACTAGCTCTGGACTATCTCCTCGAAACTCGCAGTCTGTATCACCATCCTTCAACGCAGCCAAACGCAAAAATCAATGCCAACTTCTGCTAGGATTAAAATAAATAAATACCCATTAAATTGATGGACTTGGGTTCTCTAGAGTCATTACATCAGGCGTCAAGGAATTGTCCTCATCTTCAACAACAGCTGGTGGGGGAAGCTCAAAGGAACTCTCAGGAGATAAAACTTGAGTGAGGCAGGCTGTTGAAAATCTCACAGTTAAATGATCGCGGTTTCTCTTGATCTCCGGTGACCCTTTAATGCCTCCATCCAGAGAAAGCTCGAGAGTAGGCTCCATTTTCTGGTGGCTCTTGTTTATGGATGGATCAGTGGAGTCTCTACTGCTATTACTGGGCAAATCAGGTGAGCCAGCACATATCACTAGGTCGGGAGAGGTTAGTGAAAATCCCAACATTGAGCAACCTGCAATGTGTCTCAAAGTGAAACATTTCTTGCAGATGAAATAGGAGCCTGTGAATTTCTCTAATCGAGACGTGAAAACAGACAAGATTTCTACCATGACTAGCATTCTTTGCCTGTGGATCATATGGACTTTCCACTGTACCGGCTTCTAAGCTCTGATTTCTGGAAACAATGTCTATGCACCGAAAGATAGCTCATCAGAAGTTACCCATTTCTCGGGACGCTTTTATGCAAATTCAAGTTTGTAGAGATCCATTACAAGGCAATTCAAGAAAGGGGTTCTCTAGAAATTACCTGGATCGGGGTCGCAAGGCGAATCAAGATCTGTCATCTCTAATTTGCCCGAGCTCGGTAGGGAAGAACTTGAATCGCCTGTCATGATTGACCAAGAAGATGAGCTGGATCGCAAAATCGGGGTCCAAAAACTCGGCATAGCAGCGGGAATCTAATCGCTGGGAGGGAATCTTACAAGGGCAGGGTGGTTGCCGCTGGGTAGAAATTGCGTCGGTGAGGAGAAGTGGGTCATGCCACTGATGATGATCCTCCATTGATAAAAGAGAGGGCTTTTTGAACTACGAGCAATTCAAACACAGAAAGAGAAAAAGGGGTGTTGGATTGATTGATTAGAACTCTTCCTTTCTGCTTGCTTTAGGGAGATATCAGGAAGATGGAGGAGGAGGAGGAATCAGAAAAGGAAGGGAGCTGCTCTCAGAAGAGAAGGTCGTTGATTTCGTCCGGAGAATGTGACCGTTTATCTTTTTGAAATTTGAAAGTTTGGACCCGCCCGAATGATTGTTATCGATCAGGCCCCTTGGGTTTAAAAAAAAATGGAAGATGAGATTTCCTCTTATCTTTTTACGTGGACTGGACAGGAAACCCGTCAATCGATGTTGCTAAGTCAGTTTCATTAGTTCATACTCAGACCGAGACTCCATAAAACGGGATTAATGATCTGTATCACTGCATAGAAAAAAGCGAGAATTTTGAGTACATGAATTCTTCAAACTTCTTTTCTCTGAGAAGCCAAGCACACAAGAAATGTCCAGGCAACTAGCCGGCATGTACCGAATTCTCTCATAATCTCAGAAAAATTTCATGAATCATCCAGATTTTTCCAAGTTGTTACATGGACACCTCTTCCCTGGATTTCGAGGAGTTAACTGATCATTCCATCCTCTTTACAGCAGAAGTCAGCACTTAGATCTGATGGGAAACTTGTTATGTACAGTAAGCCCAAAATGACAATGGATTGACTTAGCAGGAGAGGTATTGAGGTCTCCGCAGCCCGGTTGGCCTGGTTTCATCTGCCGAGATTACTGAGGAATTGTTCTGGCTGTTTGTGGCTGCGGTTCGGGGAGACCTGGGCTTCAAATGAACACATCTGAATGGTTCATGCAAAGATGAATATCTGCAGAATCTTCAGTTAAAGTTCAATGCCGACTCCTTGCAGAGCGGCGGCCATCGAAGCAGATGCATCTTCAAGAGTTCGCCTTTTCTGAACCGTGTTGAAGGCCTCGAGAACATCTCCTTCTTCAAAATCATTATAGTCTTCCAACCCAATCCCACATTCAAGTCCTGCATTTACCTGCCCAGAACAGCAAATATTATTGTCGGTCATCAGCTAGCAAGAGCACATTCGTCAATCCCTGAAAGCGCTATCGTATTGTTCAAAGGATCGGAATTGGTGAATCAGGTGGCAGAAGGGGAAATTCCAGAGTTCTGAGCTCTGTATTTAACCCAAATGTCCATATCTAATATCCCTAGATGACTCCTAATCGAATTCTTTTACTGCACAGGAAAGAATGGTAGAAGTTTATGTACCTCCTTCACCGATTCTTTAACCCGTCTGAGAGAATCCAAAATGCCCACGTAAACAGACTTCCCATTTCGAACGACACGGATCCCACAGCCCTTCACAACCTTTCCTTCTGTCACCATGCACCCAGCAACACGTCCACTTCCACTGCTGAATACTGCTCGTACCTCAGCAAATCCAATTATTTCTTGTTCCTGTAACACCGATGAATAAGAAAGCGGGATCAGTGCTGTTAGAATCAGTCCTTCCCAGGCCTTCACACAGGCTCTTCCTCCATCAGGCTCCGTTTTTCTTCTTGTTGACTTGCAAGCACCTACTCTTCCATGTTTTGCTACACAGGCCATTGCTGATGCACAGAGAAAGAGAGAGACCAATAGAGAGAGTGCTGGAATGAAGATTTACCTCCACGGGCTCCAGAAGACCTTCCATTGCATTACGAACATCGTCAATCAATTCATAGATGACTCTGTAGAGTCGAATCTCCACGCCTTTGCTGTCCGCATAGCTCTTCACACTGCCAGGTGCCTTCACATTGAACCCGAAAATAATGGCCTTACTTGCAAAGGCAAGATCTACATCGCTTGTACTAACATCCCCTGGCGCCTGCAGAAGGAACTTCAAGGTAACATTATCCTGTGGGAGCACCTCTAGGGCCTGTCTCACAGCCTCGATAGATCCCTGCACAGGACACTCAGATTAGATTGTTCCTTATATAGCGACATTACTTGGCTGTAATTTCTGCATTCAATATTGTTAATTTCTCTTTACTTTCTCAAATTGACCCTCCAACAACGACAAACAATCTCGCTCCCTCCCTCCCTCTAACATTCTATTCAGCTCCTTTTTTCCTAGCACCTCTTTTACATCAGTTATACTGTCGATGATGCCCCAGCGAATAGCTAGTTCACATCTAAATTTACAGTACGTCTAGCTGGACAGAGCAAAAGTAACACTACATCAAAGTGGAAAAATTACTGCATACCTGGACATCAACCTTCATAATAATATTAAGCTGGTGCAAATCTAGACCCGGAAGTTTTCTGGAAGAAACTGCAGAAGCTAGGGAAGAAAGGGTGACCTTCCCATCCCCTGCCTTTGCTGATATTCGTTCATTCCTCAGTAATTCGGCACGTAACTTGGCCTTTTCACGTGCTATGTCAATGGAACCAACAACTTCAAACTCATCACCAGCGAGAGGAACGTTGCTCAATCCAGTAACCTGCCACAGCCAAGCCATTTTGAACCAATGATTCTCAAGAACTTTGTGAAAGGGAAATTGAGGATAAAATGAAGTAGAAGAAGTTTGTGGAAAGAAAAGGATAATTCTGCATGGTCAGTTGTCATCAAATAGAAAGGAAAATGAGATTTATACCTGTACCGGTACTGATGGCCCAGCTTCATTGACCTGCTTTCCATTATCATCAAATAATGCCCGAACCTGACCAGAGCCATAGTGAAATCTATCAGAGATGAAAAAATTGATCTTTACAGAAGAGTTGATAGGTAGGCTTCCTATATTCACCAACCTTTCCAAAAGCTTCTCCACAGACAACAACATCCCCTTTCCTCAGGGTGCCATTCTGCACAATAAATGTAGCCGCCACCCCTTTCTTTTTGTCAAGACCAGCCTCAATGACAGTGCCCTTTGCATTTCTGTCAGGATTAGCCTTCAGCTCTTGCAACTTGAAGCAAAAAAATAGGGTTTTATATTAGAACTTAACAGCATCAGCAGAAGAAGAAACCATAATGGTTTTATATCAGAGCAGGTGTAAACTTTCTTCTTCTTGTGACGAACAGAAGAGTCAGCATGACTAGTAGCACTTAATAAAAGCTTAAACAAAAACTAGTCTAACAACCATGAACAGGCCTGACAGTGATGCTTCGAACTATCACTTACCTCTGCGACGAGCATAATGGTTTCAAGCAAGTCATCCATGTTTTCCCCTTTCAAGGCACTGACCTGTCAAAACAATGTGCAGCAGTATTGAGTCATTTTGAAAAATGAGCTGGCAGTTAGCATTATAAACCTCAAGAGGTATTTGATCAATCTTATGTTAAGACTTAACAAAGTAAAAACTCAAAAGTATTTTAGAAAAGAAGGGGCAGAGAGTGAGAAAAGGGAGAGCGAGCTCAGACATATGAATAGGGATATGAAAACCAGTTACATAACCTAATCTGTGCCTTATATATATGTCTCCAGCCCCCATCCCTTCTTCTTCCACACATCTTCTCCCTAAATCTTGACATACTTTATCTAACAATATAAAGTTTATCAAAAATGCCAGCATGATAAAGCACCTGAACCATGGGGACGTCACCACCCCAATCTTCTGGCATCAAACCAATTGAAGAAAGCTCTTGCATCACTCTTTCTGGACTGGCTCCATCTTTATCTATCTGTGATGTAACAGTATGTTTCATCATTAGCATTATTCCTCAGCCAAACCAGAATGGGTTAAGAGAATTTATTATATCTGACCAGTGTCGGACCTTGTTAATAGCAATAACAATTGGTACACCAGCAGCTTTTGCATGGGCAATGGCCTCATTGGTTTGAGGGCGGATCCCATCATCTGCTGCTACTACGATGATAGCAATATCTGTTACTCTTGCTCCCCGAGCTCTCATCGCTCCAAATGCCTGCCATACACTAATATATCATCTAACATATACAGAAATACATCTACATTAACATAAATTGAATATTATCATCTGATTTTTTTTCATAAGTAAATTGATTTGATTCAAGTAGCATCATAGAAACAAAAAGAGTTAACATTCACTTAGGTCCCTCAATTTGTACTCGACCAGCACTTGAGTCCCTAAACTTTTTTTGCCAACAATTAGGTTCAAACATCCATGTTTTTGCCAACAAATCAGTCCGACCGTTAGTTTGCCGTTCAATGTGTCACTTACAGGGTTAGGTTTATACTTTTTTATTAGCAAAACATTAAAACATCTTTTTGCTGAATAGAAAAATGTAATGATTGTTTTATCCTTAACCATTGATCATATTTCCAACGCTGTTTGAACCTAATTGTTGGCAAAAAAAGTTTAGGGACTAAAGTGCTGGTCGAGTACAAATTGAGGGACCAAAGTGAATGTTAACTCAAACAAAAAACTCCAAATTAATCATTGGAATCTCATGTAACAACTGTGCTTCTGAAATTAAATTAACCTCATGCCCAGGAGTATCAAGAAAGACACAAGCTTGCAATTTTCCGTCCACAGGAACCAACACTTTGTAAGCTCCAATACCTTGTGTTATCCCACCTGCTTCTGATGCAGCAACCTGCAGAAACACAAGTCTGGTAAATTTGATAATTCACTTTCATATGTTTTTGTTTTTTTAGCCCTTCATAAATGATTTTCTGAATTTTCTGTCCTTATATAGGAGTAAATAACTTCTTTTAATTACATGAAAGCTAAAAATTATTCATACCCTGCTCTTGCGAATGTAATCCAAAAGGGTTGTCTGCAAACACAAATCAAGACCAGTGAGAAGTATTCCTTCCGCAAAAGAAGCTTAATAAACAGAAATTTTTTCTTGATCAAACAGAATAATCAAAATTTCTCAAAATGCTAAAATTCACCTTCCCATGATCAACATGACCCATGATGGTAATTACAGGTGGCCTGTCTTGTAGCTTATCCAAATCGTCTTCATCAAGAATTTCCTTCTTTCTTGCCATCTCTTCCACCTTAACAGGATCAGCCTCTATGACTTCCACTCCATACTCCTTGCAAACCATTTTCACTATGTCCTTATCAAGAGTTTGCACCCCATCAGGTTTAATGCCCTTAGAGTACAGATACCCAAGAATTTCTCCTTCGCTGATAGCCAAGTCATAGGCCATCTCTTCTACGAGCATTCCCTTCTCCCCAACCTCTAGAATCTCCACTTTCACAGGAGCTGCCTCTTTTGCAGCCTGTAGCCTTGCAGCTTTCCTACTCGCTTTGCTCCATTTCCTACCTTTCCTAGCCGTGGCTGCACCAGGAATGGAAACGCTGAGATCCGAAGCCTCATCATCCGGAATCTCCAAGTCATCATCATCAACCTTTCTCCTGCGAATCCCACCAGTGGAGACATTCTTCTTACTCCAGTATTCATCCTTGAACTTTCCAGCAGGGGGGCCCTTTCCAGGTTTAGTCGGGGCCAAAACAGCCTTTGCAATTAAAGGGTCAACAACTGGCTTCTTAGGACTAAATTTATCAATCAGAATCGGTTTTCTCTCTTTCGATTTTGCAGCCCCGTCCTCTTCATCAGCAACAGGTGGCTTGGGAGCTGCCCCTACATCCTTCAAGATGACTGACCTCTTCAGTGGAGGAGGAGCCAAAGAGGGCTTGGCCATTAATTTTGGCTGCAGCCTCATTGGAGGCTGAGCAGCTGTATGAGGCTGCATCTCCATGTTCCCTTTTCCACCAGTTTTATTATAGTCTATTTTGAGTTTACTACTGGGAGCATCCTTCACAACCTTTACCTTCTGTACAGTTGAAACGGTGTCTCCTTTACGCCATACGCTCTTCAGCGTCTTAGCCTTCTTGCCTGCAGCTGAATTTACAACTTTATTGCTTCTTGAATTAGTACTCATATTAGACGGTTTCTGTACACTTGCTAGTCCACTCTCCTTCTTAGATATCTCTAGTTTCTCTGCCTTCTCCAATACTTCATCAAGTGACTCGATAACCTTTTTCCTCTCCTCCTCCTCATCTGATCCATCATCCTCAGAAACCCCACCAGCGTTTGAAGGGTCCCATGGTACCAAATTATTTTTGGGACCCAACGGCTTGAGCACTGGTCTAGGTGCAGGCTTAAGCTCAATTCCGGTATCATCAGCTCTATTCCCATGGAAATTATCATCAGAATCAAGCGACAGGGCATTACTATGCTCTGCTATGAATTCAGTGGTTGCACTGACTGAGTATTTACAATGCCATCCCTTGGGATCCCTGCAGCATCTGCCCCTCCACAGAGAGACCCTCCTTGCAAGCGAAAAAGAGGTTTCTGAAGAACTCAAGACTGTGCCCGAGCTACTGCACAGGCCAACTGTGGACGCCACGGGAGCTAGAGAAACCATTCTTCCTCCTTGTATGCTTCCTACCGGCATCATCACCGTCTGAAAGACTCCACTGGCAGAGCTCCCTAAAACAATTGCTGGGACATAAATTGCAACCCCATCTACTCTCTGTTTGGAACTTTAAAAATTGAAGCTACTCGGCAGCAAAATCCCTCAGCTAATGCAACCTATAGAGCAGGAAAGAGCGGTTAACAATGATCTTACCAGAAACCCAGTTCGGAAATTTGGAGGAGGAGAGAGCTACAGGGGAAGAACCCGGGAGTCTCTATGGGGAGGGAGCAAATGCTGGAGGGCACAGGGGAGAGGAAGAAGGGGTCTTTCTCTGGTGGTAACGTCGGCCAGAGTTTGTGTGGCTGATTATCGGCCTACCAAACTCCCGCTGTGTAGTGGTGATGGATAAGAGTTTGGGAGAGCTCGCGGTTCTCTGTAATTCCTCGCCCTCTCTCTCTCTCTCTCTCTCTCTACTCACCGAGTGAAAATTCAAGAAACTCTCTGACCTCAAAAATTAGAAAATCAAGAATTTTGCCCATTCAGGGTGAAACTGAAAAGGACATGATCACTGGAAAATCAGATCAGCGGACAGCAATTTCAGATTCCAGTGGCCAGACAAATCAAGTTGTCTAAAAATTATTAATAAACCAGATAACTATTACACCGATTAAAAAATAATAATTTTATTATCATTTTCTTATCAGTTCATCTTACTTCTTTCGTTTTTTTTTTTTTTGACAATTACTTTGGTTTGGTTTGGTTTTTCGGTCGTCCTGACATGGGCTCCCGCAAAATTGCTCTGTGCCAGGCTCATTCAAGGGGATCCTTGTTTCCTAATTTTAGGTGCTTTCACCGTACTCAAGTGAACTTTCCTGCAGGTCGATCCAGTAGTCGGAAAAGAGGACGTGTTTCCTCTTCTTTCAAGGTCTCAGGGCTCGGATCTGCTCAATGAAGGTCTCAAGTTTCAAATTCACTAAGCGTAAGTTAACACGTTGCACCTTCACCCGGACCAGTCTGCAAGTTTACATATCGGCTCTTGCACAGCTAGCTATATATGGCCATCTAGTCGGAGCAAGTGTAGCTGATTTTGAACTTTCGGAGTACATATTCAAAGCTACTTGTCGAGTAGTGTATCATTGCCTTTCGCTGATGCATAGATTATCGCGCAAGGTAATGTAACGAATAGAATGAAAATGGATGGGTTTAATAGCTGTAACTGCGGCGACAGTTGGAGAAAGTCAACCGTTCTTTTGTTTGCTTAATAATCCTAGGGATAAGGGGCTGATGTCTTCAAACAGTTTAATCCAAATTCCAAAACAACTCATAATTAACAATTCAAATTTAGGAAAGAAATCTAATGGCTTACAATTATTTTCCCCAAATGTTTAACAAACCAACAAGTGAACCACAGACTTTCCCGCAATTGGAAACCTTATTCAATGGCAAATCTCGTACATTACAGAGACATCATAATACTGGAGTGTCCTCAAACATGACAGGAATGATTATATGCATGTTACCTTACGTCATTCTGCATGAAATGATGCCCTGAGTCAATATGTCCATGGCATATAACCATTGTGCATGGGTGCTGTACTCATAAGATTGCATATCCAATCCTGGAGATCTACAGGTTCTTTCAGCTACCTAAAAGAATCCAATTCGATTAAACAAGCTCCCTACTTTTCACGACAATAACCTCGAATGCAAAAAGACCATGAAGCAATAGGTGTAATCTGATAATTTTTTACGCAAATAAAAGAGAGAAGCTGCATTTAGTAATGTGTTGAACCTTTACAACTATACTAACAGAGAGTTAAAAAATGCACAATAATAACTCTAGAACTAGATTAACTGGCAAGCAAGATGATTCAGCATCCGGCCGATTCACTGTGTTGGCAAACACTTATCCATGCAACAGAAGGTTGTAAAATACCTCATGTTCGCCAGTAGCATCAAGAGTTACCAGAAGCTTCGGTAGTACTTTTCTCTGGGATAAAAAGGGTAGTGTTGTAGAGAGCCATAAAACAGAATGAAGATTGCAGTGCAAAGGTAAATTGCTGTACTAGCATGACTTGAAATTATCCATTCAACTGCAATATCAAGGGATCAAGAAACAGCTTGCAATTGAATCAACAACGATCTCATTAGTCATTTTTACTAAAATGTAAGTACATTTTTTATGAGAAGCGTATCAAGGGTGAGGAAAGCAGCTTCTGACAAAAAATGATGTTCAACCTAACCATCAAGTACCCAATCGCATAATAAACACGGACCATACAAGAAGATAAAACTTGAGAAAGGATCTGTTTGAAAATTGTTGCATAGGTTCATCTTAAATGAAATAATGCTCACTTAAAATCGATCCCCTCACATTCAACATATCAGTGACTTGCTATTATATTTTGAAAGTAATAAGGGGCAGGCCCTTCTGCTCGAGAAGCTTATTCAAGCCTATCATGTTCACTTAGGATGCAATTCATCGGCAGGTAATATGTTGTGCACAGGGACCGTATAAGCAAATAACATATGAACTAGTAATATAGGCAATTAGTCCAGCTTAGAGGTAGGGGGGAAAAAACCCAAGCATGGAGTGGTCCAAGCAAATTGATCATAAAGAAACTCAAAGAGGACAAGCCACGCACACGGCGGTCATTTTCTTGCTACTTATACGATGGAAATGAATGCATTGCTTGAAAAAACACCACAGATAACATATTTTTCATTTCTATGATTGAATCTGCACGTACCTTGCGACAAGCCAATAAAGAGCATCCGGTCTATATTATCTATGCGCCGCTGAATTGATCTTAGGACGGCATTTAGTGATGACACTTTCTTTCTAACATTAGATATCCTAGCAGCATGCTGCATGATAAATGGTGATGGTGCATCTTCCAGCAACTGATCAAGCTCTGCGACAAAGTTAGTCAAGTCTCAGGTCAATTTGGCCAGAAAGCTATTTAATCAATGGGAAATGTGAAGAAAATCTACCCCAAATTGGTCATTTTTATTCTAACGGAATGTTTCCTACTCAAGTCCAGCAAGAAATTCGGCGAAAAAAAACCCCCCAAATCACCAGAGATGAATTCAAGGATCAAGGAGTCAACAGATTATTACGTTGAGTGAGGCGATCAATGGAGGAGTTGAGCTGGTCCTGGCTTCGGAGAGTATCTTGAGCTCTGGAATCGAAGTCCTTGATGACTGAGCTCAGCAACGACGATATGCCTTTCGCCAATGCGTCTCGTGAACTCTTGTCGCCGACGGTGCCACTGTCGTCGTCGATTGAGGACTCCGGAGGCTCTCTATCTTGGCTATTAGAAGCGATGGCCACGCTCGGAGTCTCATCCTCGGAATCGTGATGGCTGTCCGAAATCTCCATCGGATGCAGCAGCTGAGAGAGGAAGAGAACTCAAGACTAGAAGAAACTCAGCTGAAGGGCAAATAAACGGAGACTAACGAGGGTCTGAACTCTGAAGTGATGCAACGGGGCATGGGATGACAATGGGCCGGGCCGACCGGGTATTTGGATATCCGGACCCGCCCCCAACCCTTCACGGGTCGACCCATTTGTCGGAAAATTATTTAAAATATGATAAATTTATATGTTTATAATACTAGAGTTAAATAAATTTAAATTGTGGTAAAAATAAATTAAAATTTTATATAATTTTGATAAAATTAAATAATTAGTATTCAATTCATTAAGATAAAGATATTCTTAAATCAAGTAAAATTAATTTTAAAATATATAATTTATATTATGTGTAATAAGAATGGTGCGGGGCGGGTCGGAAGACAAACCCAAACCTATCTTCACCGGTGCATAGGGCAGGTCCGACCCGCCGGGGTGGGGGTGTCTCGTGCGTCCGAGTCAAATTGTCATCCCTAAACTGGGCCATCCTTCACCCAATTGGTTAAGCCAAGCGAACCGGGAGATGGTCTTGAACCGGATGGTCGAGTAGGGGGACAAGTTCCGGCTTTCCTGAACCAGTAGGACCAGCTGCCCTACCAAGCTCGTAGCACGTGCACAGTTGGACGCGTGTCATGGTTTCAACGCCTCAAAACCCCTCGGTCATAGGCGCTCCACCCGTTCTAACGATCAAACCTCATCGGCCACCGATCTGCAGCAGTGTGACAGCGAGGGAGAGGAAGGCCAGGTTGTTTCAGCATGAGGGCCAAGCCAAGGTAATCCTCGTCTCGGCTTTTGCCGCATTATCCTGATTCGGTATCTTGCCTCTGATTGAATTTGATATGAAGCGTACCAGAATAAATCCTTTTTGCTATTGAATTAAGTCTTTGGGATGTAGTGTTGCGTCCTAATGAAATTTAGTTGCAACCGATGCTTCTTCATCTTGCAATTGTGCGGTGTTTTTGGAGATCTGGATTACCTGACGATGGGGTAGGAGGAGGGATGGGCTGATACGACATGGTGCTAATGTTCAAAGGGAAGAAGTTAACAGAATCTTGAGCACATACTAGGTTTTCTGATGGATCTATGGGATACCTGGATGGTAGTCCTACAGTTGTGTTCTTTGAATTGCAAAACCCGGTGCTGCAGTTATCATTGTGATTGATGCTGCATAAGCAATGCGTTCATTGATTGTTCGCTTAGACTTACACTGAAAAAGTCAGCCTGAATGCTTAGAAAGAAGATGCAGTTAGCATTGCAATTGCATGAAATGTGGTTTTCATGGTATATGAGCACTATTACTTTCTATATCAAGATCATTACCAATGAGGTTGTGTTATGTCCCTTCTACTGTTGAAAAATCGGCTGGAGCAGGCAAACTAAACTCATTTCACTTCTTACTCATGACCTATGTTTTCTTAGTTGGTTCCTTTTGGGTTTCAATTCATTACCTTTCTCTCTTGCAGTGGAAGAAGAAGAGAATGAGGAGGCTGAAGAGGAAGCGCAGAAAGATGAGGCAGAGGTCGGAGTAGGTGTGGTTTGCATGATAGGCCAGGTTCCTCACCCCCCAACCCACACTTGTCTCAACTACCTGTTGTTATTGCCGATGGAGTTGGGACGTGCCTGTGCCAGGAGGTGAAATCTCCATGTTATTATCCATTATTTTAGGCTCAGTGGCTAAGAGTCTTGATCTGACATGGTTGTCACTGTTGTTCTCAAGTATCTTTTTTTATACCAAGATGCACGGCTTAATGTTGCATCTTTTTAATTCTCTATGCGATGATTTACCCTGTTGAAGTTTGATACATATCGATGGATCAACAGCACTACACCCTTTACGATTGGCATGATTGAAGTGTCATCTCTATGGTGCTGGTTGCCGCTCTTGCCATGATTCAGAGAATGTGTAAGGGCTATGAGATTGTTGATATCTACAGGCCCCTGTTCATTCCCAATGAAACCAGGCCTTCTGTTGTTGGTCTCTAAACTCTTTAGGCATAGTTGTTTCTGTGTGCTACGTTTTTTTAGCACAGGATGCCCCCCTGTATTGCAGAAATTGCTAGCTAGTGCACTCGCTTGTTTGCTCGGTTAGTAGGGAAACTGTCGAGCATCGGTACCTATTGCAGGGGATCTCTTGACAGATTCATGTGATCGGATCAGCTGTTAAAGGTAAAAAGCTCTTGGAGTTGATAATATTTTGTTACCAGTAAAATGCAGGGCAACAAAATTCTGAAGATGGTGTTGATTCATTCGAATTTTCCTGATATAATCTGAAAAGTAAGTGTATTTTGCAGGTGGATCAAGTTTCCATCCTATAACTGAACAAAAACTTCAAAGCATGGGCTGAGAGCTCGTAAATGCTGAGCCGAGCACCGGTAGGAACAAAAATTAAGAGGCATAGAGCCTCCGTAGTCTCGTTTTGCTCAAACCCAATGGTCATTTCTCTGGCAACCGGAGATGATCACTTCAATGCAAACTCTTCTTCAGTCATAGATTTCTTTACCATCTTGTGTTTGCTCGAGCTTCTTCGATGCTGTGAGAGTCCGTGCTCTGCTGAAATGCAGTCCCTTGCAACTCGTACTCTGTCCAAAAGGGTCTACATCCGCCATAGATTTCCAGCATTTCATCTCAAGATTCTATACTGGTAAACCCTCCAGGTCGTATTGCATCACGAGCCTTTCTAATGTATTGTAGCTCAGGACATTCCTCAAGTGCAGCTCCCTCAGGACTTCACCAGCTATATCAGGTTCCTCATGTGCAAGCCCTTCCACTACGATGGTATAAGTCATCTCGTTCGGCATCCTCCCCTTCTCGATCATCATCTCAAAGACCTCCAATGCCAGATCGGTCCTCCGGGACTTGCAGAGCCCAAGAATCAGCGCGTTGAAGTTCTCGACATCGGGCCAGTGCCTGTTCTCCTCCATCACCTGAAACATCCCGATTGCCTCGTCCAGCATTCCCTCTGCACAGAGGCCCCTTATAAGGGACGAGTAAGTATACGAATCGGGATAGAACCCGTTCTTCGTCATCTCGTACAGAAGCCGAAACGCTGGGTAAGTGTTTCCCTTCCTGCACAGGCTGGTGATCACGTGTCTGTAGAAGTCGTGCATCGAAGGACCTTGCTTGCCTCCCAAGCTCTGGATTATAGAGAATGCTTCCCTGACCCTGTTGTTATCCTCGTTGCAGAGTTCGGCGATCGCATTGTAAGTACCGTCATTGGGACTGCATCGACGGAAGATCATCTGATCCAAGCACTCGACCACTTGATCAACCCGGCCTTCCTTGCAGAGTTGGGAGATTATCGGGTTGTAGCTCGTGGCAGTGACCTTGAACAGGCCACGGTCCATCTCCTCAAGGACTTCCAGCGCATGCTCGACCCTCCTGTGGACAGCGAGCGAGCTGATCAATATGTTGTACGTGACCACGGACGGGGACCGGTCTCCACCGTCCATCTCAGCCAGAAGCTCGTTTGCCTCCGCCCAGCGCCCCTCATTGCACAGGTTCCTCAGCAGAATGTTATAGCTCACCACATTAGGGCTGAAACCTTTGGAGGGCAGCTCACGGAACAGCCTCATCGCCTCCTCCGTCCTGCCCTCCTTGCACAATCCCGTCAACAGGACATTGTAGCTGACCAGATTCGGCTTCCCTCCCTTGGCCACGATCTCATCGAGAAGCCGGATCGCCTCGTCCGCTCCCCTCTCCTTGTAAGCGGCCTCGAGGAGGAACGAGTACGTGAAGGCGTTCGGGATCAGGCCTCTTCCCATCAACTTCTCCAAGAGCTGCAAGCTCTTGCTCAGGTTCCCATGGACGCAGAGCCCGCGGACAAGGGAGTTGTAGGTGACGATGTTCGTCGGAATCCCGAAATCCTCCATCCTCTCCACCAGCTGCATCGCGTGCCCGATGTTCCCTCTCTTGCACAGCTGATTCACGAGGTAGGTGTACGACGCCGCGTCGGGGATGATTCCCGACGAGGCCATCATCTCCATCACCCTGATCGCCTTCTTCATCTTGTTGGCCTTGCAGAGATCGTACAGCAGCTGCGTCGACTGGGCGGCGTCGGGCTTCCTGCCGCTCGTCTCCACGGCGCGCTCGAGGCTCCGGAACGAGTCGTTGAGCCTCTGGTCCAGCGTCCTCGTCGCCTCGGGGTTGTTCTTCCCCATCCTCCACTCCGGTAGCGCCGACACGGGGCTGTCCTTGAGGGAGATGGTGATCTGACTCGACGCTAAAGCCCTTGCGAAGCCTTTGCTCAGGGAGAAGGAATGGAAGTTTGGGACATGGGAGAAGAAACCACCTGACCTCCTCCTCCTTCTTCCACCCCTGCTCCTGCACCCCAACGAAGGTTTTGAAGCTGGGGAGGTGGAGTTCAGTAGAGCCGCCATGGATGATGGGAAATCCGAGCTCTGATGCTGCGGAGACGATGAATGAATCGGTAGAAGCAATCATGCGGCGTAGCCCCTACAACTCAGCACATGAATCAGGATCATTTTGAGCCGAGAATGCACGCACAGAGAATCAGGATAAAATGTGCTCGATTGCCATTTCCAGGAAGAAATCCTCGCTTGCTGCCCTCGTCGCAGTCGATTCCATCCACAGACGGATCCTTCTCTCGTTATCCGGGTAAGTGGGAGTCCGATATCACGCGCTGGTGAGAGCGGTGGTCGACACGCGCCTCTCAGCTTGGCTGGACCCGGGAGGAGAAATATCGGGAACTGAAGTCCATGAAAGAGAGTGGCCGTAGGCCTATTGTTTTTCCCCGTAACCGAACCGAAATCGGCCCGATTAAACTAGTAACCGGCTCGGCCCAGTTAAGGCTCAGAACCGTCTTGGTGGTTATACTATATTTTATGTAATATTAAATATGTTTTAAGTAATTAGGCACTCGGCAGACCGTGCCCTGCCCCGTCCTGCATGGGTCACAGGGTGGTGGGTCGACCCGTTTTGGTTGTGGGGCAGGCCTGGGTTTTCCCCAACCCACCCTGCCTCATTTCCATCTCTACTGGAAACCGTGCAAGACCGCAACAAGCTCGGTTTATACCATGATTCCGGTTCGGTTCAAGAGGGCAGCCCAAAACCACCCTGGACCGCCAAGCTCAACGGTGCGGTTCGGATCCGCCCCAACCGGTTCATGAACCGGCCCGTAACCCGCCCTAACCGCACAATCTCGATCCTCCAACAGTACAGCAGGTCCACTACCAACGCGAGTGGTCTTCCCTCTCTCTACTTTCAGTTCGCAGATAAACCCTCCTCCCTCTCTCAGCAACGGCTGCTGCCCGCGAAACGAGGCGGTGGAAATGGCGAGAATCGCTTGCAACCACCTCATCCCTGCTCTCGCAGTCTTCCCGGTGAAGTCGTGCCTCTCCCACTTCTCCACTGCCAGCCTTCACCTGCCGCCAATGTTCGGGCTGAACCGGAGATTCTCTTCTGCCTCCAAAATCAGCATGAGCTTGAAGGCCGGCATTGTCGGCCTCCCGAACGTCGGCAAGTCCACTCTCTTCAACGCCGTCGTAAGATGTTGTTATGGCACCGTAGCTTCGGATTGTTAATTCTCAATGTCCTGGTCTCCTACAATTCGTCTCACAGCTTCATTTTCGTTGCTGCTGCTAATCCATCTCTGGCCACTGTGGTTCTTCCCGGTTGTTGATTAATGTGCTTACAAGCGAAGATTGCTTTGAAAGGTTTTGGATATCTGGAATGAATGTTCGCGAGCCATTGCTTGACTTGCCTAACCCATGAGCTGACTATGTTCGTCGATTACCTGCGCTACTTGATTATGAGTTCCATGAAGTCATGACTTTCTTGTTTTTAACTGGCAAATCGCATTTCTATACTGCTGCTTTCTTCTCACCCGTTGCCCCGCTAAATGCAAGTAGAGTGGAAGAGAATTTCAAGTGTTCTGCTTCTATCTCGGAGTCTGCACATTCCAATTTGTAGGTTACCTGTAGTGCTGTTGATATTTGGTGATATCTCTTAGGTTGAAAATGGGAAGGCTCAAGCTGCTAATTTTCCCTTCTGCACGATCGAGCCAAACGTCGGGATTGTTGCGGTGCCAGATCAGCGTCTCCATGTCCTTTCTGATCTCAGTAAGTCTCAGCGAGCTGTTCCTGCCAACATAGAATTTGTGGATATTGCTGGTCTTGTTAAAGGTGCCAGCCATGGGGAGGTAAGGTTTCTTAAAATGTGCGGTTGATTACAATTTTTCTTTCAAAAGATCTACTATTCCCTTGTTGTGAAATTTGTTTTGCTTACCTGTATTAAAACACTGTGATATGCATTTTCCTCTTTGTTCCACTTCTGCAGGGGCTAGGGAATAAGTTTTTGTCACATATCCGCGAGGTGGACTCAATACTTCAGGTCTCTCCCACCTTCTTAAATCTCATCATCCAACTATACATGTTTTTTAGTGAGAGTATCCATTGGGTATTCAACCACCACCTTCTCTTTTTTAGAGAAACTTTGCACCAGTTCTCATAAATTTTGGATCTAATCAGGCCAGTATAATGTATGTACCATCCTTAGGTGACTTCTTCATCAGATTGGTGAGGACCTAAAATTATGATCTTGAAAGCGTACTTATGCTGTATCAGGTTGTACGGTGTTTTGAAGATAATGACATCATTCATGTGAACGGCGAAGTCAATCCAAAGTCTGACATTGATGTGATAAACCTGGAGCTTATTTTCTCAGATCTGGACCAGGTATGCCAGATTTCTCGCTGCATTTTGAACCCTTTTAACTAATCATTAGACAGTTGAGGTCTTTAAGTTTGTTATTGTAGGTAATTTTATTGAGCTTTTGGCTTGCACCTTCTCCTTCCTATTATGAAGATGTCTGTGCACTCATATGATTGTCTTTATATATGCTCTTCTCTCTTTTTTTTTTTTGATACTTATCATTTCAACTTTAGCATGCTGTTACATGATTTACAAATTAATTTGATGAGACAGACTGATAAACTAAATGACGTGCTTACAAGAAGCGCAGATTCAGAAGAGAATGGAGAAACTAAAGAAGGGAAAGGGTAGGGATTCACAATCAAAACTTAAGGTAAATTGTGATGTTAAAATTGACTGTTGCTATTTCATCTGCTTGTATAGATGTATACTTGGGAAGCAACAGTGCTCATCTGCTTACTGCTTTTTATTTTGATATCTTAGGAGGATGCAGAAAAGTCTGCCTTGGAAAGAATTGAGCAGGCACTCATGGATGGAAAGCCCGCAAGATCAGTAACATTAACAGATTTTGAGAAGGATGCTGTAAAGCATCTATGCTTGCTTACCATGAAACCAGTTATATACGTGGCAAATGTTGCAGAATCCGATCTTGCTGAATCTGAGAATAACCCTTACGTGAAAGAGGTCAAAAATCTTGCCTCAGAGTTGCAGTCAGGACTAGTAACAATTTCTGCACAGGTTTGTTGACTTTGTGCTGTGTGACACTTTCGTCTTATTGGGATTACATCTGAAGAAGCAACTGCTTGCAGGTTGAAGCAGAACTTACTGAACTTCCTGCTGAAGAAAGGGAAGAGTACCTGAAATCTCTTGGTGTAAATGAAAGTGGCCTTGGGAACCTAATAAGAGCAACATATGATCTTTTGGGGCTGCGGACTTACTTTACTTCTGGCGAGAAGGTGAATCATTCTATGAGGGTTCTCTTCTTGTTTTTCCCCCTAGCTTCCTTTTTCTAGCTATCAACATTCTGAGTGTCCAGCTGGTACAAAGTGCAGGAGACAAAGGCATGGACTATATTGGCAGGTTAGTTGTCTATCACTGTCACTGTGCTAGGTACGAGAAACATTATGGGCCTCTTTGTAAATGATTTTAGAAAATCTTGTTTGTGTATTCAGTAAAGTGTTTTTGAAAACTTAGTTAATAAAAATTATGTCTGAATAGAAATCATTTTATTTTGAACACATCTTTTCTTAATGTTTTCAAAACCATAACTCTTGTTTCCACAACATGACCACCTTCTCCACTGTTCCTTAGCATATTCAGGCCAATCACTCAATCATCATCTCTCATTCACTGGTTAATTTACGAATTGCAGCTGTCCTTTCCTGTTTGCTGGTGTCAGTTTTGGAAGACATTGCACTTTAAAATACATGAAAAAAAAATTTTTGCAGTTGTTTTGAAAAATGTGTTTAAAGATAATCTTTTGAAAATAATTCTGAATTACCTTTAAGTTCCTGTCAGATTGTTCTATATGTTTACTGTTTTGAATTTCATTTTACAAATTTAGGGATGACTGCCCCTCAAGCTGCCGGAGTTATACATTCAGACTTCGAGAAAGGGTTTATTCGCGCTGAGACAGTAAGCTGTTTCACCTCTTTTTATTTTCTTTATTCCTTTAACCTGTATTATTTTTGAAGGTATGCCCTCCGTATATTAGGAAGAACTCTACCTGGTTTTATTCCAGTTCATCATGTTATCTTAAGACATGTTGATGAGTTAAAAAAATGTTGCTTTAGGTGGCTTACAGTGATTTCGTTGCTGCTGGATCATTTGCTGCTGCAAGGGAGAGAGGACTTGTGAGTTGCTTATTTTGCCCCCAACTTTCATTGGAAAGAGGTTTTCCATTAAGTGCATAGCCCGGATCGTGTTTCTGATGGAACTTTCTGCAAGTCCATGAAAACAGTGAATTTGCTCTTGATGTGTGCAATTTGCTAGTCCATCCAGTTCCTCGAGGCGGGAGATTGAACTGATCTATCGTCAATGTGAAATTATGCAGCTCCGGTCTGAGGGCAAAGACTACATTGTGCAAGAAGGAGATGTCATGCTGTTCCGGTTCAACGTATGAGGACCTAGGCCTTAACCAGTCTGAAGATGTTCAACTATAGGGGACGCCGTGGCTCCGACAATGCTGGAGGTTTTGCGGTCCCATGAGAAAGATAAAGCACCGGTTTTGTTTTTGTTCGAGTTTGACAAAGCATTCTTTGACTGTGATTTGTTTGCTCTTTTTAACGTCAAATCTTAAAAAGTCTTTTTTATTTGGAATTTTCTTTTTCTTTTTTATAGAAGTTATTCTCAGAGGATAATTTGCTGATCAGTTATGCTGTTTCTCTGGGTCAATGACGAAAGGCGGACTTGACCAGATAAGATTGATTGAGATGATTTGATGGCTTTTCTTGAAGTAAAGATTTCGGGTTGAGTCGAATCTTTGTATTAATCTTTATAATTAGAGAAAATTTATTTTAGGATATTTATGTGAATATAAAGTGGTGTGGATTGAAAAAAATATGCGGCTATTATGATCTTGATGTGTAATTTATACTAATAAGTTGGGAAATGACCTTTATCTACTTTTGACATTTTTGCCTAGGGGTGTATCTACGAGTTGAATGAAATTTCGATTGCAAGTTTACTTATTAAATAGCTTTGAATGCTAATTAATGAAATCAAAATTTAATTATATAAAGCTATCATTCCGGCTTGTGCCTCATCTTTGTGTTAATACTTATCAATCTGAGATTAATCTAATGGTTTTCTCATTAGGTCTTCTAAATGAGTATCCCAGAATCAATCCCCAAGTTGGGAGAGATGATGGAAATTTTTCTAAGAATCCCAGCTCGACCGTGAATTAATCTCAAGGTGTATTTCGACTAGTTCAGAGATACTGTATGATGAACAAAAAGATGAATTTTTCTGGTAATACACGTGACTTTCAAAAATAAATGATACATAACTTGTTTAATTTGGAATTGAATATGTTTATTAAAATGTAAATTCTTGAATTTGAGATATGGTATACCTCATTTGTCCTTGCAGCACATTGCCATATAGCATTGAATAGTCTTTTTTTCCCTCAATTCATTAAATTAAAAATGGGTATAATTTTAATTAAATAACTGACGTTATTTATTTAAATAATTCTATTAGTTTTTCTTACTAAAAGATAGTATTATCTAAGAATATTCTCTCTCCTTCCATTTTTTCCTTCTTATTTTTTAATCAAACAACTGACGTATTTATTTATTTATTTATTCTTTACACTTTTTTCTCGGTAAATAAGAAATCCAACTTCGCACCCTGTCCGCTGCTCTCCATTTCAGATAGCTAGGGTTTCGATTGCCCGCCATCCGCTCCCACCTCGCAATGGCGAAACCCGGTCGCGGCCGCCCTTCTCCTCCGTCCGGCTCCTCTTCCCCATCGCGCTCCCGCTCCTCCTCCGGCACCTCCTCCCGCTCCAGCTCACGCTCCCGCTCTAGATCTTTCTCTTCTTCCTCCTCCCCCTCGGGCAGCGTTAGCTCCCGCAGCCCTAGCCCCCCTCGCCAGCGGAAGAGGTCTTTGCTCCTTCAGTGACTCTATATCCTCAATCTTGTCCTTTCTCTCCGCCTTTGCTTAAGTTTCAGAGCTTCGATTTGTCCTCTGTTGATAGTGTTAAGGAAATGGAAATGGAAGTGCAGGACACTCTAGTGAACTGATAGAACTTTATGAAGCGAATACGAAGCTTTCTGCTTTCCTTTCGTTGTTCTTAAATTTATGCTGTCCCTTGCAGCTCCCCAGAAGCTGCGAAGCGAGGCCGCTCTCCACCGCCCCCTAAAAGGGCTTCTCCGCCTCCGAGGTAGTGTGCGCTGTTGATACATCCTACTGTTCATATTTTGGGTATTTTATTCATTTTCATAGTCGATTCTTCTCTGTGCTTAGAGCATGTTATTCTTGTAAATTTCAGGAAAGCGTCTCCCATCCGTGAATCTCTTGTCCTTCACATCGACTCGCTCAGCCGCAATGTCCACGAAGGCCACCTCAAAGAGATATTCGGTATGTTGCTTCTGTGCAATGCGGGTCTCTGCCTTCCTGTATGCTGGCCATATCTCGTCCTCCTAGACTTAAGTTGTTACGTCTAGTTGTTGAACCAGTTATTGCTTTATCATCTGTAGATTATGGACTAAATATCCTGCATTACATAATTCGCTGCTCCTGTATGTATGCATGCGTGCATGTATGTATGTACATACGTATGTTTGTATGTATGTACACGAGATTAGAGGAAGCTGGTCGTGTGCTGGGATGGCACTAGTTGCCAGAGCAAGAATATCATGAATTATTTATTTCAAGGATTTCAGTTAAATTTGTGGTTCTCTTGACAAGAAAGAATATAAGTATTTTTTCGCTTTACTGTTCCATGTCCATACTCTTATACGGGCTTTTCTTCCAAATCTTTTGTTTCATCATCAGGTAACTTTGGTGAAGTTGTGCACGTGGAGCTTGCAATGGACCGGACTGTGAGTGTTGCATTTGGTATACATGCATTGTGGATTTTACATGCACACTTCTTATAATAATGTGGGAGCTGTTTGATATATCCAGGTGAACCTCCCAAAGGGATATGGTTATGTCGAGTTCAAGACAAGAGCTGATGCAGAGAAGGCCCAGTTGTATATGGATGGTGTAAGTTTTTTTTACCTGTTCTTGGAGTCTAGTTATTTGCGGCTTGAAGATGCATTCTTCTGCAGATCATGTTAAAGCTTGCCTTGATGCAGGCCCAAATTGATGGAAATGTTGTTCGAGCGAAGTTTACACTACCACCAAGACAGAAGGTTTCACCACCCCCAAAGCCTGTGGTGGCACCACCCAAGAGAGATACATCCAAGGCTGAGATCACTGGTGATGTCGAGAAAGATGGACCCAAACAGCAGAGAGAATGTATGTGCGATGCAATTATATTTTTAAAGCATAGAGACTTTTCTGTTAGACGCTGATATTTTGTGTAATTCTGAAATATAGCTTCACCTCGCCGGAAACCTCTGTCCCCACCTCCAAGAAGAAGGTCTCCGGTCACTCGGCGAGGTGGATCTCCTAGAAGACCACTGGATTCTCCCCCACGTCGACGAGCAGATTCTCCTATTCGTAGACGCATAGAATCTCCTTATCGTAGAGGTGATACTCCTCCACGAAGGAGAGTTATATCTCCTGGCAGGGGTCGTTCTCCTTTGTCCCCTCCAAGGCGGCTAAGATCCCCTATGAGGTTGGCTATTCATGATATCCCACTCATTTAGATATATGGAATCCTATTTTTAACAATCTATTTATCAGGGCCTCTCCTAGAAGAATCCGTGGAAGTCCAGTGCGCAGACGGTCTCCCCTTCCTCCAAGGCGCCGGTGAGTCAAGCTATTATGCAGATTAGCTTGTCCATTAGACGGTTCTTTCTTTAAGATCTTGCATCTGCTCATGCCTTCTCAATTCTATAGTTAATGGAAATTGTTCTTGTCTCTGCTAACTTTGGTGGGATTAAGAGTTGTGATATCAATCCTGCATCGGTAGGATCACTTAGAAAGCTCCAAGGATGTGATTGAAGCATAGGTTGTTTAACATAGGTAGATGCGTTATTATTATTGCTCCAGAAGGATTTTCAATGTAAATAATTATGAACAGATGGTTTCAGGGCGATTCAGCATGCATCAATTTTCTTAGGATTGATGGACGGCAATTTTTTTTTTTTCACTTTGCGTATTAAATATAAAAAAGACGTTCCTGCTGCCGTTGCATTTCAGAAACTGTCATAAATGTCAATTGGATGGGAGAACTGAGGAGAGGAAGCCGTGAGCGGATACGGAAATCATGAGAAATATATCTGGAAAGAGAGAGATGAATATCGGATACAGTAATGGAATAGATTTTTAATTCTTCTGGATTTTTTTGTGTTAGCGACTCCACTAATTAGTTCGGATGCACATCATCTACGTTCTATGCATTACTAGCCATGCCCAAGCTGTTGCTTGGTCATGGCTTCCACTAAGTCTCATGGTCAGTAAGCAACAGATAACTCTTGTTTTGTTCTATACCAGAACGTTTTCATGGCGGTCTCATTGCACCCTTAATTTTAACTGCATAAATACTTCTGTATTTTCTTCATGATTCAGAGAAAACTTGCAAAGGTGCTTCAAACTGGTCTCTTATTCCTAACAGTTTTTCGCTTATGTAGCTTGTTGGTATGTTTGATTTAAAAGCTTCTTGTAAAATTCTCTGACGAACTACATGTATATTGTCTTGAGAATTCCTTGAAGTAGCATGTCTAACGTGCTCTTTTGCATGGAAACCTTGCAGTTCACCGCCTAGACGAGTTCGCAGCCCACCTAGGAGATCTCCGGTTAGTCGTAGACGTAGCAGATCTCCTGTTCGAAGGCCTGCTAGATCGCCTTCGAGGTCAATTTCTCCACGGAGGTAATCCTAGTCTAATCAACATCGAGGATGTAATTTTCATTTTGGTTTCTTAAAAGTTAAAACTTGATTTTCCTCAAGGTGAGAACAGAAATTCCTTTTTTGGGACAAAAATATTCCCAAAAAAATGAATCAAACAAACTCTAAAAGAGTTGATGAGATTTACATTTAGATCTTACAGTGCTATATCTTCCCTCTGCTTGCCATCATATCAGAGAGTTTTTTCGCTATTAGTGTATGTCAGAAAACACGCATAACACATATGGACGAAGCATGCGTAGTCAGGATGTCTTACATTGGTTTCAAATGCGTATGAGAAAATCTTTTTCGAAGTGTGAATTCTGAAATGTTTTCAAAAATAATTTGTTGAGCATAAATGATGTGAATGACTTTTCAAAAGCAGTTCGGTCAAGAATTGTATATGATTTGTCACAGTAGGAATCATTTATACTCACTTAAATATTTATATTATCTCGTCAGCATTGTTGGTATGGGTTCTTGATAGGAATTAGGCTGTTGTTTTCATAACTATTATACAGTCTATGCTTTGTATGAATACATTTTGATATGCCATTCTATTATCATATCTTTGTGTGCTTGCATGTCCTATATGAGTTTACTGTCATGCTACTTTTAAATTTCAATTTGTTAATTCATTCTTATATGATGAATTGTGAACCAGAGGTAGGGCACCACCAGCAAGGCGGGCGAGGTCTTCATCACTCTCTGATTCACCAAGTCCGCGAAAGGTCTCTTATCTGCAATTATTGCTTGAAAATTGTTTTGAGACACTTCTAGCTATTAACTTTTTTGCTCATAATATTGTGTAATCTGGCAGGCACCTCGGAGGATATCAAGGAGTCGTAGCCCAAGAAGGTGCATTGATCTTCAGATTCCAGATTATTTAGTTTTATATTCACCTTCTTGCGATAAAAAAAAAAAGGTTTTATTTTCACCTTCTCAGGAGTGCAATTCCAACTTGTCTTGTTTTTGTTTACTAACTGCAATTTGTTCAGCCTTTTTTCATTTTAAATATATATTAGGGACTGCATCCTGTGCATCTGTACCATGTCACAGGGCCCCTACAAAGATATGTTAAAATGAGGGCTCTGGCAGTTGAACTTGAGAGGGGTCTTGCACCTCAGTTCAATCCCCTAACAGCTCGACTATTTTGCTGTCTGCCCTCCTCTTGAATCAGGCTAATTATAGCATGACTTTCTACATTCCGAGTGATTCATGAAAAATCTATGTAATGAAAGGAAGTCTTTTTACGAGCCATCTTATCATTTATATCCCAATTGTAATGTGTGTGTAGGCCCTTGAGGGGACGAAGCTCCAGCAAGAGCAGCAGCAGTGGCACTTCTCCACCGCGAAGGTGATAGGTAAGGTTTTTCTTCTCTGGCTGTGTCCCTCTCGCTTTCTTTCTCCTCCCCTGGATCCCTGATGCCGCCATCCTGAGAGACGATACCAATAGCATGTGTTGAGCCTTCGCATCATATATTGTTGGGCTAGTTTGTGCTGGTAGTTGTGATTTGATACTGAGGTGAGACTTATAAGGTGCTAGACATTAGCTATTTCATTCCAGCATTTGTATTTGACAGAACTTTGTAGGGAGACAGAAATGGTACTGAAGTTTGCCTGCATTTCCTTTCATTCCCAATAGTTTCATCACTCTGCTTGGACAGGTCGCTTTGTCATATTGCTGAACTAGCCGGAAAAAATGAGAAATGTGATGACACTGCCATGGCTTCGCCCTGGGCTGGGCAGTGTGTGGGCCTAATTGACTTTTTGAGGTAGCACATGCGAAAATTAATTCAAAGTTTGTTTTAGAATCCCGAATTTCTCATACTCTGCCCAAGGCTTGTTAGCTCGGATGTGGGGAAACTGTGGTAGTAGGAAAGATTGTTCCTCCTTTTACACGGATGGACATGGTCAAGTTAATATGCCAACTGGTAATGAGAAGGACCTTCTTTAGAATCAAACGGTACTTCGGGTGAGCGACTGTGGAAATTCCACTGGTTTTGAGGAGAAGAGTTGTTTGGTGGGGGCAGAGAGCAGGGACTTTACCTAACGGAGGAGATGGGATCGTGGAAGTGATGAAAGTCTGTCCTGTGAATTGTACGTAATGGGAGCTTCCCCAGACAAGGCTGATGACTGTTCCCTTCGGGTTGTCCTGACTCCGAGTATAGCTTATTGAGCGAGGCATCAACACCACCACCACCACCACCACCACCATTATATTCTGGATAACGTGCATCTGACCAATCTCCGTCGTCTCCCCACCTCCTCCAACCGCCTCAAGTCTACTATTGCCACCTCCATGGTTAGCCCCTTAATTCAAATTTGGCTTCCAGTTTCGCGGGCGTCTCGATCTGGCTCCATAACAGTTCCAAGATTGATATTGGGCTACAAATCCGGTCTCGAGGTATCGAGATCCCTTAATAGGGTTCAAGAGCATCCGTCTCATTTTGAGGGACATCTGTGCTCAAAGACAACTGTTCGAACAGAACGGTGATCAAATTGGACAGTACCTCTTGAGCGGGTGTTTTTCATATTGCTGTCCCCCTAAACCAACGTCGGATGCTCTCTTGGCTCCGCCACGCTACTGTTAATTCTGAGATTTTTCCCCCCCGAGTCGGTTGATATAATTCACGGAGCACTCACTGCATCTACCCTCTAGCTTCACCGATCATGAATGATTTATATGTACTACGCAGGCGCTGATTAAATTAGGTTGCAATCACTTGAGAAATGAAAGTGGGCAGCCCAGAGCACGAAATGTTGGATGTCACATGAACGATGATAATGCCATGCGTCCATAGCTTTCGCCTTTTTAAGTCAAATTAGTCATCCAACGACATGCAGAAATATTAAATAATATAATATTAAGTGTGAAAAAGGAAATTGAACGAGTCAAGTTTGCAACAATTTGGCCACCACCCGGACGGAAAGACAGACAGAGAGAGCAATGATGGATCCCTTTTAACTCTCCCTTCTCCTTCCAATCCAAATCCAACTGTTCCTTCCTCCTCTCCCTTTCCTCTCCTCCCTAATAATCCTACTTTAATTATTGCCCATCACCAAACTTTGCTTCCCCTTCCAAGAGAAACCATCCATCTCCATCTTCTAATTACACGTCAGTCTATTACGAAATAAAAAAATATATATGGGCACTCCTTTACAAAAATTGAATTCAGAATCCCTCTGTGTTAAGATCACAATAATATAATTGTACAGAATCACCTTCCTCGAGTACAGGGCAAAAGTTTTACACAGTGATACCATTAATGCATATCACACTGCTAGATACCCAAAAGGATCTCTGACTAGTTAAATTTCGAATTAGGTCGAAAAATTAAGGAGTAAAAGTCTCGTTATCATAACCCGCTCGAATCGCGCACCCGGGCTATCGCTATTTATTGCGGACAAGTCGTGTAGTCACATGTTGAACATTTAATTACAGTCCAAGAATCAGGAAAATAAAAGCCTCGGTAATTGTGGACAATCCGGTCAAGATTCTAAGCCTTACGTGAACGGTTGGAAACCACGGATCCCCTGAGCTGTCTCCTAAGAAGAGTCTCGATTCACATTACGTTAACTAATGAGAAGAAGGGTTAACTTGTAAATATCAACTCCTTTGACTAATTAATTAATTAAATCAATCCAAGATTAATACTATGCTGCCTCCCTGTCCCCTTCCTCCCTCCCTCCCTTAATAGAGAAAATCATCCCAACGTCAGCCCTTCTTTGCCTTTTTTTCTGTAAGGGGAAAAGAAAGACCTTTTTTTTTTTTGTTTATTCTGGTCGATTTTGGTTCAGGTGGTTCAGTATCTTTTCAAGTATAGTTTCAAATTCGAACCAACATGAGCAGGAGATCTTTGCTCTTTAATGCACAGATCCAGCTTGATTTTGAATTAGTCGGAATCGATCTAATTTTTTTAAAAATTTTAATTGATGCATTATACTACTATTGAACCGAACGATCTGAACCGGATCTATCGGTTCATGCGGGGGATGACTGGACCGGTTGTCCGTACGGGAAGCAAGCGTGGCAAGTCTGCCACTTGTCGGGAATTACAGAGACCGCCACGGCCCGTTTATGTCCAGTAGAATTTTAATTAAACATTTAATTATTCAAGATACTATTAGTGTTATTATTATTAGTAATAAATATATAAATAAAAACATCGTAAGCCGTGAGGAGAGGAAACTGCCAAAACACCGAAACGACAGACCGAAACGAGAGCCCGGTTCAGTGTATTCCTCGGAGATCCTACCCAGCGTCCGTTCTGAGTAAATATTTATCGTGTAATATAAAATAAATTTAGTGTGTAAATCTGGTTAAATTCTGACACATATAAAAAAAATTTAATAATTAATTATATATATTAAGATCGGGATAAATATTTATATAAAGAAATTATTATATATTTACACATCAAATATTTTTAATATAAATATTTATAATATAATACATAACGAATCACTGTATCAAACTCTCCCTATTACACAATTTCAGGCATTATTTACAAAAATGCTTTAAAAATGGTAATTTAGTTAAATAAAAGTTGGGGGGAAGTACTACCCGGCCGCCGGCAGTGTGGGAAACGTGGACTTACGACACCCGGCGTGTGACACGTGGCAGATGCTCTGCCCTTGTCAGATTATCTCATTGCGCTAAAATTCGAAGTATCTACTCAGCAACTCAGGGGGCAGGGACAGGCTCTCTTGTTGTAGCTGGACCAGCTAGCGAAGGGGACAAGCTCCAACACGCGCGCGTGTAGGCTTCGGGGTTTGGGGGCGATCGAAATGAGTATCGGATAAAATCGAAATCGGTTAGAATCTACCGAAAGATAGTAATGATATTCGGGTGATGAATTAAGCAATCGATTAGAATAAATTTAGATTCCGCTTCCGATTCTAATTATACGATCTCGGAATTTCAACCGGCATGATTTGATAATTTCAAGTCTAATTCTTGTGCTGTTTACATTCTTAAAACTCCTGGTTTGATTTTTTTTTATTTTACACAATAATTATCTATTTATTATATTAAAAAAATCAATAAAACTTACATACAAATAACAAATAATAATGAAATATATTAAATGTCTTACTAATATCTATTAAACTAATAAAAATTAAATTGAAAATTATAAAAATTATAAAAAAATTTCTGTTACCTGATTGTAAAACCTATGGATTGTAGTTATATATTCGCAAAATCATCATAACGAGAAGAGAAAAAAAAAAAGTTCCCAACAAGATGCTCGGAAATCCGATTTCTAGTTCCGCATAGTAGGTTCTAAATCTAAAAGCTTAACAGTTCTACGCAGGGTAGGAGTTCAGATATCATAAAAAATATGTGATAGATCTGGTCATTCCTACTATCTATTTTCCGATTTCAAAAGATACTCGTGATTTTGGAATTCGCAGAGATAAAAGTAAGGGTGTATAGTTAATTTCAATGAGGAGAATCAAATTCAAGAAACCGTACTTTTTAGTTATTTATTTTCTATTATTCTATCAAATAATTTTCAATTTAGGGGAATAATGGCACAATTAATTAATTATTTTTCTATTATTGATTTAACAAGTTAAAAAAGAAAAATGACTTTGAAAAAAAAAAAAGAAGCAGAAAACCTGTTCCCACGTTTCCTCTGTCCGTCGGTCAAATATTAAAAAATAAAAAACAAACCGGAGTCATTCGCGACGGCAAACCCGGTCCGTGATACCGAAACTGCCCCCCGCAGTATCCCGCTATTTACTCTTTGACCCGCCATCGATTGTTCAAACAAACAAAGAGAGATAAAAGAGGGAGCAGTTTCCTGTCAACCCCGAATCCCATAAATACCCAGACACAACCCAAACCACCAAACAAGTGCCTTATTTCTGCCATTCCTTCTTCCCTCCGAGAAGAAGAACCAGAGCACAGGATCAAGCCGACGAGGAGACGATCATGGCGGTCGAAGCTGGGCACCTCAGTGTATTCCCACCTCAACTCGTAGCCAACAGGTCTGTCGTCTGTTTTGTGTGATCGGAGTCGGTGAATTCGTCAATTTTTCCGTGTTTCCGCTCGTTCACTGATGCGGTTCGTGGATTTTTCATCAGGGAGATGCTGAGGCCCGTTGAAGCGAGCAGTCTTTACGGCCTCCAGATCGGCTACGGGCTCCCGCTGTCGGGAACCACCACCGTCGACACGGCGGCTCTGCACCCGATGTACATGGACTCCCTCCCTCCTAGGACGCCGCTGAAATCCGACACCGGCCTTAGCCACCACATCCCTCTGCTATCACGGAAGCGCTCCAGAGACTCATCGGGCCAAGTCCTACCTTACACGGTCCCGACAAATTTCTCCTTCCTCGGCGAGGACATCTCCGTCCAAATCGAGCAGCAGCAGCTGGACGTCAGCCGTCTCATTGCCCGGCATGTAAGCAGTTCGGTTTCGTTTCGTTGGTGGCAGCATTTTTGTAATCTGTCGGATTTTCTGATCTGATGGTAGTTGGATTTCACAGATGGAGAAGGTGAGATTGGAGATTGAAGAGAGGAGGAAGAGTCAGGCGACGAGGGCACTCCAAGTGATCGAGGAGCGGCTGGCGAAGAGGCTCCGATCGAAGGAAGAAGAGATCGAGAAGATCGCGAAGTTGAACTGGGCGCTCGAGGAGAAAATCAAGTCTCTGTGCGTCGAGAATCAGATATGGCGGGACCTCGCTCAGACCAACGAGGCCACGGCCAACGCCCTGAGGACGAATCTCGAGCAGGTTCTCGCCAACGTTAAGGACGACGATGTCGCCGGTGGCCGTGCGGGACTGAATGACAGCGGAGATGTCAACAACCACCACCACCAACACCCTCTGGCAGACGATGCCGAGTCCTGCTGTGACAGTAGCAGCGCCGGCGACGACAGAGGAGCTATCCCGGTGAACGGGACCAACGATGACCGTCGGTGGTGCAGAAGCTGCCGGAGTGGGGAGGCGAGGGTGTTACTGTTGCCGTGCCGGCATCTCTGTCTGTGTACGGTGTGCGGTTCGTCGGTTCACACCTGTCCTGTCTGTACTACATCCAAAACAGCCAGTGTGCACATTAACGTGTCGTGATCGGGCTGGCGAGGGAGAAACCGTGGAAAACGGAAAACGGACGACGGAAAACTGAACAGGAAATGTTCTCAGGAACCTTATAATCCTTCAATGTTTTGATGTTCCGTTTTATGTTTTTCATTTTTCATTGCTTTTTAAGTTGTAATTAACTCATTTAATTTGTTCTTTTCATCACGATTATGAGTCCATCCGATAATCAATCTGCATGAGAAAGCCTCCAGCATGCTAACGTAATATAAAGGATTTTTTAATTATAATTATATAGATTTGATTTTATATTAAATTCTAATTAAATAGATATATTACGTTAATTTTATTATGTGATATACTTATAATGCACTGGGGACCTCCTCGTCAAGATCGTTGCAATTGTCCCTGTCTATAGAAAGTCATGTGATATAAAAAACAACAGATCAAATTATAATAAATGACTGAGTAATTGATATAACTCTAAATATTTATAATAATTATTATGAATTAGAATAGTTTAATTAAGAATTTTATAAGTTAAGATAATCTAAGATTTTGTGATGCGCTGCCGTCCTTTGATTTAAAATTACGGTTTAGGTCCTGTAATAATCACTATGGATAAAATAAAATATTATTATTATTATTATTTAATAATTAATTGCACCATAAATGGCAACGGGCTTGTGGGTTCCGCAGATAATGATTAATTAAATAAATGGAGAACGGCAGATCCACGTGGGGTCCAAAACTCGCTCGGCGGAAAGAGCATCTGTGTGAAACCGCGCGGTAGGGTGCGGGTGGACCCGACCTAGCCGTGTGAGGGCAAAGGCTGACACGTAAGCAGCACGCCAATGTCGCTGTTCGGAGCAGTTTGGCAGGTCCCTCGTCCCTGCTCGCGTGCACCCCACGTCCACGCACGTCCTCACATAAAGGCAGAAGAGAACTGCTCCGAATTGATTAAAAAAAAATACAATATTAATAAAGAATTAATAAAATTTGGATTTAAGGAAAAGTTAAAGGCTGAGAAAAGGCCAAAAAGTGAGTACCAAGAAAAGTCCCTGTCTCTCTCAGTCGTCGGATTCTATCGTGTTTTACGCAGCCACGTCACCTTTTATCACCTCAAGTTTCCTTTAAGGAAAATAAAATGTGAATGGATAGATTAGATTGATGCTTTTTTGTTTTGACAATTTTCAATCGGTGTCTGTCGTACGATATTTAGAAAATTTAATATCTTTTCATAAATTCATATTCGAGTCACATCTGCTCAACGGTGGAATAAATCTTTTTAATATCAATTTTTATCGGTTCATAATAGTCAAATTCGAGACATTTTTTAACGTAGGGGCACACCAAAATATCTCGATCAACCTAGATTTTCTCAATACATTACGTGAGAAAATATCAATTAAAATAAGATAAGCTCACAAATCGAATTGTCCAAGAATTTTTTTTTGCTAGTGGTACATACGTAAAAAGGGTGAACGATGGCGCGTGGGGTTCACGCAGATCGGATCTTTGTCCAATGTCCACGAGGAAGGTCGCTGTCGATCGCCGGAAATTTCTTTTCCTTTTTTTCATTTTATCCAGATAATGGAGCCACTGACTGCGGCTACGTTTTGGGCGCGTCAGACAACAACAAATCACAACGATCCCATCGGATGACATATTTGATTTTAATAAAATAATTTTATTAAATATTAAATAATAATTTATTAGGGGGTGGGGAGCGGAGTGAAGGGTCCTGCCTAATTTTTGGCAGTTTGCGTCCTACGGCTCCTTTCAGCCTTCATGGCGGTGGGCCCCACACCCACTCGACGGTGAAGGAAAATAAATAAAAAGTTAAATAAATCGTCGGCCCGGTTCTTCATTTCAGTCACGAGATAAATGCGCAGTAATTGCTGTCGTAGATTCGCTGCCACGCCTGCCCCCACTTCATCTAATCTGAGACTAAATCCCGATTCACGATTGACGTGACCCGCTCGAAATAATTCAATTTCAATATCGAATTTGAATTTTATGACCGGATAAATGCTCGTGATGATGCAATCGGAATCAACTCTTTGTTGTTTGATTTTTAAAATTTTAATGAGATTAAAAAAATCATGAAATTTTTGAATTTGAAATCCGTGACGAGCGTGAGAAAAAGTCGGGAACGGACTAACCTTGTGAAAGGAGGTTGGCATAGGGTCACGAGACGGGACGGCATGGTATGTCTGTGCATGGACTCCTATCACACCCACCCCCACCCCGCGCTCGTTACTTGATATTTAAAAATTCACCATCCGATTCAGATTCGAGCAAAATCGATCTGTTAAAAAGGTAAAATCCTTTTAATCGAATGTTATTTTTTTATTCACGAGACTCGAATCCGAGATTTTATTTAAGGAAAAGCGATGTCTTGCCGAATCCGGCGGCCGATGTTAGCATCCCATTTCCTTTTTTAAAATTAATAAAAATAATATCTTGACCGTATTTTTCTTATTATTTATTTTATTTACTTTTTAAAAAAAATGAGAATGGCGTGACAATACTAGTGAGTGTTCCTCGAACAGGTGTCCTCCCGACGAATGTGCAATGCCGTATACAAACGATTTCCTCGGAATCAAAGTCTGCCATGGAAAAATCGATCTAACTTTGGACCGATCGTTGTGTTCTTCTTCACCTCTAACCCATTCATCGAATCGAGTCGATGCAACGACCGATTGTGCGAGTTACCTGCGACCAGCCAGCTAGACGAGACAAACCCGTGTTTCGAGCTTCTCGGTGCGAACTTCTGCATCCGATCGATTCGAGCCCGTGACTAGCTAGGACGTAAACAAATGGGACAGGATCGTCTATTTTCTCAGTAACAGGTCGAAGGGGAACCTAATTACGTGGGTGGACCAAACGGGGTGGAAGATGTCAACGACACGGTGGTAGTTTTCTCGAGAGCAACGATGGTTCTAGACGATGAGTAAGAAGGGTATGTGAAATTTTGATTAATTTTTCAACTTCGGTGATCGATCGCATCATCATCCCAATTTTGACAAATTCGCACCATAGTCTACTCCAAGATAATAATGATGATGCTGATGCTGATGCTGATGCGTCTCGTTCTCGTGTCTAACCTAATCAGATGCTATATATATATATATATATATGTATGTATGTATAGAAAATGACATCGAGAATCTTATATGTTTGTCGATTTTTACAAGTGAGTTCTAAATACTTTAAAGTATTAAATCAAGTTCTATTTATTGTTCACGTTATAATATCGAGTCATTTCCATCACCTACCGTTACGTTAAACAGATGTGTATCGTGCCACGTCAACTTAAAATAACAGCAGTCGATGGAAATGACTCGGTATTATAACGTGAACAATGTATAGGACTTGATTTAATATTTTGAAATATCTAAGACTCACTTGTAAAAATCAATAAATATATATGACTCCCGGTGTGTTTATCTCATAGTTTAAGTCACAAGGAGGAGAAAGTCTCGCGTGTAATGGGTATACCACGTGACAGTGCTGACGTAATATAACGAACCGATAGAATTCGGTTACTTTTAAGATTTGTTCAAACAAATCTGAAAGGAAAAAAAAAAACCAAAAGACAGTTTGATTCGATTGGCTCGTGATGCCACGCAGACACTATTACACGATGCACCAGTTGCAGGCAAGGCTTTCTCTACAGGGTGGCAAGCTCGATCTCTTTTTCACATTCGAAGACTGTCCGCTAACCTAATTTGACCGATAATCTTTTCGCGAGACGCTCCTATCGTTTTTCACTCGGTTGAACGGTCATTCCAATTTCTTCTCTAATTACTGTTTCTATAGGTGAGTGAACGAGTTTGCACGTATGTAAATCGATTCATTTAATTTACACGTCTGAGCGGACTCGCGTTCTAGTTTTATGCACCGATCGATGCACTCACACGTGTGCGGGTACGGTTGGTGCGCCGGTGCACGTAAATGTATGTACAGGAGTGAGTGAGTGTTCGATGTATAAATACATAGCAAGCCCGGGCTCGCTGTGTAAATCATCGCTAAGATCTTGACATGTATGAGGTTGCCTCTTGAAAATCATAAAAATCCCACGCGTATTAAAATAAGGGAGGAGTATTTCGTGACGAACTCGTTGTGTATTACACACCGGATATTTGATCGCACGTGAAACTAAGCTTGACAACTTTTGACACAACACGATAACCCAACACGATACGACACGACATGACACAATACTGAGTAAGGCAGGCTCAGGTCAAGCCTATTTAGACACGAACATGTACGACCATGGTAAACAAACGTGTTTAACTGGATTTGAACATGTATAACACGACACGACACGTATAAACACGTTTATTAAATGTATTCACTATATGTATATTTACTCACTTAATACATTGATATATGAAAATTTTATGATATATAAAATATTATTATTTTAGTAACAATACTATATATTATTAAAGTGCAATAATATATTATCGATATTTCACATTAAATGAGCCAACTGAATTTAAACACGAACTTATTTAGACACAAAAAATAAATATATCATATTCAAAGTTTCAGAATTTCAAATACAAATACATTTAGATGCTATATGTTTAAATACGATACGATATAATTTACTGACCCACACGAGCGAGGCGGAGAGATTAGCCTGATTGGGACAGAAGCGGGCCCACAGGAGGGGGTGGGGCCCAGAGCTAGCATTGAATAAGGAGGGAAGTGGCGAGGACATCACAGAAAATAATGGGAGATATTGTTTGGTCTGTGGGGCCCGCAAGATCAGGACCCTCCTGTCCCTTTCATCAGCGGCGTGCCCTCACCTACACGTGAATCTGATTCCCCTTTTTTTTTTTTGGTCGCCAGCCACGGTATCCAAGCAGGCCCCACCAGCGGTGAGATGGCATCTTTCAACCAACCATACTTGACTAATCCGTTGGTCGCCCCGGGTCGCACGCCTGGCAATGGCGGGTGAGGCTCCCAAGAGGGATGTCTGCGTACGTGAGGTCTCGAACCTGAGACCTCCTTAAGCGGCACCGAGCTGCTTACCACTCGGCCCAACCCCTCTTGGTTGATTCCCCCATTTCTCTCTCTCTCCCCCCACCCCCAAATAAAAGAAATATAATTTTTTAATTTTTTAAATTCTTTATTACGTAAGTGAATAAACTAAGGAGTTACGCTTCATTCCGCATCAGACAACTGGGGTTGATTTCGCAGTCTTAACATATATAACGTAATATTTAAAAATTTAAAGTTGTAATTAATTAATATTCGAATTAGATCGGTTCGTAAAGTGGTGTGTCAAAATCAAAACATATATTCTTCATTCATGAGACTTAAATTAGAATATCTGATTTCGATTAACCCGCTTCATATTCCTAAGGTTGATTGAACTTTATCAATTGCCATCCACCACGGCACATTTCGTAAATAACTCTCGAGATCGTCCGCTCGATTCCGCCTTACGCGTTTAGCCGTTGACGAGACTACTCATACATATATATGTGTGTGTATGTATATATATTTATATATACAAATTTATCTGAATCGATGGATCCGTGAATTATTCCCATATAAATTGCTGGTTTTGAAAAGAGATGTAATCCAATGCTTGTTAGGCTGTCATTTTAGATTGTGTCATCCCCTTATGTTCTTTTTTTTTTTAAAACAAAAATCCTTCCTTCATAGAAAACGAAATCGATTTTTCATTTATAATAATTATTTTTAATTTATTATAATATTTTTTATCTATTAAAGATACATAAAATTTATGATTATTTATCCAAAGTGGGACCAAATTGAATAAGCTTTTAATTGAATTTCTAGATGTTCCAACTCAAAAGTTTCAAAATAAAAGAATTGCACGTCATTTCCAATTTTGATAAAATATTAATTAATTAATTCATCAGTATAGCATTTTTCCACAAAAGGCAAAAAGTCTACACGTAGAAAAAAAATTTCAAAATGTGCGACTCATCTAAAAAAAAATCGGTGGTTTTAACTCGTCACATCCAAAATACTTCGAACGGATATAAACTCCTCGTCATAAAAAAAATGATTTGTGTTAAATCGTTATTGCGCGAGCAAATTCGGTTCGTGATCGATGACTTCATCACCAATAATAATAATAATAATAATAATAATAATAATAATATTACTTATTATTTTTTTTCATACTATAGATCATGGATGAGCATTGACCATCAATTTTACTAAATTTATCTTTGAAAAGGAATATTAATTAGAAAAATCGAATTCACATTCATGCGTTATGGGACATGGCCTGATCCCATCTACTTTCAAGATTTCTTATGTCACATTTGAAAGGAAAAAAAATGGTTAGATGGGCAATGTTTAAATTATTTAGATTTGACTAGTGATATTTAATCATCCTCCATTAATCAATGCTGAACTTATCACTGACCAAAATCAAGATTGTTTTATAATAGAATGGACGGTTTAACATCTGATAAGTGTTTTATTCGTTTAATTAAAATCTGATTCCAATTAAAGAAAGCTATCGATATGATATTTGTGATGCGAATCTTTCTCCTTTCTCCAAAAATAATATCTTGAATTCGAAACGATTAAAAGAATTTTAATCCTTTTATAAGCTAACCGGGCTTAAATTTGAAATCAACCGATGCATACTGAATTTATGAATATCAAGTAGTGGATTATGAAAAAAAAAAGTTTGATTTGGGAAAGGCGAATTTGGAATATTTTATTTTATAATTGAGTGGGGGTGCATTGCACATTGGAATCTACCAAAATTTCTCCAAATGCATGATTTCACCAAAAAAAAAAATTCAACCAAGGCCCTATATTCTTGTTTAGATATTTATTTTTTAATTTTGACATCAGAGCCCTAAAATTAAAGCAGTGCCCAGGGAATGGAGAAAGTCTGCGGTAATGAAGCAGTCATACCACGTAGGCGATGCCGACGTGCTATATTTTTCAAATTAGAATTTATCATTTATGTATTTGTCCAATTATGATTCACTATTTACTAGATTTTTTAATATTTTGTTATCATTTATATTTTTTAATTAGCATTCACTAGTTATTAAATTTTTAATATTTTATTACAATTTATATATTTTTCAGTTAGAACTGATCATTTATTTAGGATTTTTAAAAATATTTTTAAAAATTTTATAGGTTTTAATTATCACAACTGTATATTTATTAATTGTATGTCAAGTTCTAATTGAACAGATATATTATGATAGTATCGCCCACAGTTTGACCATTCCACTCAAGACTTTCTTTAAGGAATGGCCAGCCAATGGTGACACAAACCCATGTCCCCTTGTTGATTGAATTTAGGGAAAAAATGAAGTGTGAACAAGCCAACCCTAATTGCCATAAAATCACACATCTATTTCAAGTGGGTCATCATCCACACCCCTTCTTCCCCTACCCATTCTCCACCACCCCATATAATTACCAATTATTGTCAAACATTACATTGATTACATGTGCACACATCACTATACAATAAGTTCAAACATGGCCTAAAGAAAAGAAAACACATCCCTTTCGACTTGTCGGATAGGCACAAGGTCGGGACCAGGGCCGGTGAGATGTCAGCGTCAATAACTGTCAGCCCCCGGCGGCACTTTCCATTGAGTGGCACGAGGAAAAAGCCATCCTCGATGCTTAGCTTAGCCTCTTGCTGTTGTCGGCTTCCGGTCCTCTTTTCGAATTTTAACTCTTACACCATCATCTTCTTTTGTTAGGACATATTGAGACCTTTTGGTGTAGAGTGGGTACAAGTGGGGCGTCGCATAAGCAGCTGTCCACCTTGTGACATATAATAAAATCAAACACATTCCATTTTCATGCACTTGAGGTGGGGACTGCGCCAAGTAATGGACAGTCTCAGAGAGCAATTTAAAGCATACACACACATATGTCATACAAAATTTATATATATACACATATATATATTCCATATCAGCAAAACTTAGGAGATCTCTAAGAATATAAGCGAACTAGTGTCATCTCCTATCAAATTCAGTTTTCTGATAGATACGATCACAGTCTACTATAAACTTATTCTAATATATACTTATAATGATATCAAAGTGTGTGTGTATATATATATATTCCAACCACATGTTTCAATGGTCTGTTGCAGTATTTAATATGATAAATTGAGCTTGAGTATCTCATGGCCAATTGTGATGGGATTGGGAACCCTAAATTTTTTTCCCCTTCTTCCCTCAAGAAAAAAGGGGCACCACCCAACATGCTATTCATTCCATCATATCACCTTTGTCTTTACTTTTATCATTTTTTGTTTTTATTTTCCTTTGGGTACCATTACATCATTTAGAATTGATATTTTGTTTTGGCTTTCTAGGGTTCTGCTCTGATACATTCCCCTCTTTACTTGCATGGCCCCCACAATGTCTCCATTCTCATTTCACATCTCAGAGTCACTGATTAGGATGACTGGACCACCACACTTCCAAATCTTTACATGCATATACATGTAAGCATTTTCGCTGCCTCTATTGTTAGTTATATTGGGTTTTTCCATGTCTTGTCAATCAGAGATTTTTCTTTCCTATTTATGGAGAGATTCTAATTCAATGAAAGCACCCATGCATGCCAATACAGGTGAGCAAGATGCCTCTAGCACTTAAGCCACCATCATCACTGACCCACATGGCAGCTGGGCATCCTTGTCAAGTCTTTACTTTCAGAAATAGATATCACTTTTTTTTTGGTAATTAATAGAAATCACTTCATCATCAGCAGTGTTTTGAAACAAGATGATCCTTTACAAAGGAGGAAAAGGAAGGGGAAAAAAAGAGGAAGAAGAGAAGGTTAGATGCCTACAGAGAGAGAGAGAGTCTCCATCTTTGTAAAGAATGGGGAAGAGAGAGGGAGAGAGATATGTCTTCAGTTGTGTGCTGTTCAATTTGACTGGAACTGTGTCAGTAGGCATGCAAGACATTAATCTTTGAAAGGCTGGAGTAGATGTCTGGTGGGGTCCAGTCATATATAAGGATGACAGGTAGAGAAAGAGAGAATCCCACGAAAACCACTCAGGAAAAGGAAGTGCAGAGAGCCCATAATGCAAAAAGAAAACACTCTTGTCTGCTGTCCAGCTTAGTTGAAATATTGTAAAAAAAGAAAATTTATGACATGCGGAGCAAAGTTTCGTATTTTAATGAACTGATGTGATTTGGATATGAATTATTGAAAATCTGTTAAGACCTCTAGGTGATGTGAAGAAGAAACTCTCTTCTTCAAGATGTAAGTTTCTTTCACCAAGAAAGGCATGATCCCACAGCCCCAAGAAAAGCAGGAAAAGGAAAAGAGAGATCATAATCTCAAGCAAAGAAGTTAACTTTTTGCGGGGGGAATATCATTGCCCGCAAAATGTATGAGCCCACTTTTTCATGGATGGATTTGGTTGATCAGTGGATGTTAGGCTAAAGACTGGACATCATCACATCAATTTGTGGGCATACATTTATATTTTATGCACAAACAGAAGCCCCCAGATGCATCTGGGGACATTCTTTTTCTCTGTCAGAAGCCCCACCATGGCTGAAAGTGAGAAAAAGTATAAATAAGAAAGTTGAGCAACTATTGCAACTGTTCCTTTGTCCAATATAATAATAATCACTCAAATGGGTCACTGGTGATATTGGTTTGTGATCTGTGGAGTCTCTCTAGAGTTCTCAAACCTCACGCTAGTGGTAACATTAACAGGACTGGTGTGATAATGTTGCATGCATGTGCCAGATTCAACATCGATGGGATCAGATTCGACTGCCCATCTCCAAGATTTGTGGTTAAAAGAGAATCATTTTGCTTTCTTGCTGCGTGTGATTCCAAGTGTGTCCTGACAGTTCCATCCCATTTTGCCTGAACAGAGCAGCAAAGTTAAAGAATGAGCACTCCCAAGGAATCATTTCCAAGGGAGCCTTGGCTCCACGGAATAGGTAATGGAATTGAAATTCCTCTGTGAAGTAAGCTAATGCAGTAACTTGGGTTGGACCGGAGTACCGAAAGTGGGGAAAAAGAAGAAAGTAAAAGGAACGGGGAATTGATTCAGATTGAGATGTTTTCTCTATCAGTGTGCTTTCTTCCTTTTACACAAATGTCTCGGGGCCTCTTCTATCAGTGTGGTTTTCTTTCTCAAATGTGTTGGGTCTCTAATGAGGTAGCCAGAAATTTCCTGGACTCCATTGTCAAGGGTGTAAAGGGTGAACATCTACATTCATGAAACCGTCAAAATCGAAAGCGAAGCATAATGTACTTACAAGAATATCGTAACAGTCTGAATTTGAAAGTGACTCTTACCAATCAGAATTTCTACCTGCGGCAATAGCAGAACAGAAGCAGCAAGTAGAGCAAGAGAGAGATGCTGAAACTTAACTAGAGAGTCTAAAACTCCACAAGTACACAATCTCAAGTCTCCAATAAGTGGAGAGAATGCAAAACTACTGATGACAAGTGAGGAAAAACACGAGGACTCCGACAGGGACAAAAACGGGGATTACACATCCCCACTTAGACTCAATTGACTTCATAGTACAACACAAGGCACTCGAAAAGAATAAATGGCTAGCAAGAAGCCGTGCTTAGATGCCAGTCCCATTGAATTTGAGCTCGCAGAGAAGCAGCAGCAGCACCGTCTCACATCTATAGCTTGTCCTCATACTCGGAGAGAGGGGTCATCTGCTCCTTCAAGCCCTTCCTCTTCCTGATATCAGCCACAAGCTGAGCTGCCTGAGAGCCTGGTTCCAGAGGATCTGATGACATCATGTCCCAGTGATCAAACACGCACTGAGGAAAGGCCTGACCGGAGGTAGCAGCCCTAAGTGTGCTGGAGAATCCGAATGACTCTATCACAGGTAGATAGGCCTTAATGTTGTAGAGTGGGGTTCCAGGCCTCTGAAGCTCCTCAAACACGTGCCCCCTCTTCTGGTTCAACACAGAGTAGATTCCTCCCAAGGCTTGTTCAGGAGCTTGGATCTCGACCAAGTAGACAGGCTCAAGAAGCCTGGGCTTTGCAGTCAATTGGGAGGCATAGATGACCCTCCGAGCAGTAGGGATGATCTGCCCACCTCCTCTGTGAATGGCATCAGCATGGAGGACCACATCACAGACCTCAAAGCAGATTCCTCGCATGTTCTCTTCAGCCATGGCACCTTCTTTAGAGGCCCACTGGAATCCTGCAACAACAGAGTCCTTGATTTCGTTGAGGTACTGGACTCCCTTACACATGTCCACCACCATGTTAGGCCCAGTGGTCTCAGGCCCGAAGCACCAAATCTTCTTGGCGAGATCCTTGTCCCAACCAAATTCCTCTGACAGGATCTTGGACCGCACCTTGGGGTCATCCCTCGGGCCAATCTTTCCATCATCAATGGCCTCAGCGAGGCCCTCCTCCATTGGCCGGGCCTCCATGTAGAGACGGTTGTGCTTGTTGGGGGATTTGCTCATCACAGTGCGGCACGATTTCTCCAGTACAGTTTCCCTAAATGAAACAACAGGGTCAGATTTGATAATCTCAGCACCTCCCATAAAATCTTCTTGCAGATCCTTCAAGCAGATCTCTAGGTGAAGCTCTCCTGCACCAGCAATGATGTGTTCACCCGATTCCTCAATGGTACAGACAACCATAGGGTCGGACTTGGCAAGACGTTTAAGCCCCTCCACAAGCTTGGGAAGGTCAGAGGCAACCTTGCACTGTACAGCAACACGAACGACTGGTGAGACAGAGAACTTCATAGCACGGATTGGGTGGGCATCCGCTTCTTTCTCATTGGTTAGAGTGGCATTCTTGGTGATGAACTGGTCCAGGCCGACCAAGGCAACAGTGTTGCCGCAGGGGACATCCTCCACAGTCTCCTGCTTCTTCCCCATCCAAATGACAGTCCTCTGGACACTCTTGACATACAGATCCTTCTTCTCTCCAGGGACATAGTTTGGGCCCATGATCCTAACCTTCAGCCCAGTGGAGACCTTACCGGAGAAGACACGTCCAAAAGCAAAGAACCTTCCCTTATCAGAAGCAGGAATCATCTTAGAAACATACAGCATGAGAGGCCCCTCAGGATCACAGTTCCTGATTGCAGTGGCATAAGCGTCATCAAGAGGACCCTCGTACAGGTTCTCCACACGATATTTCTGCGCCTTAGCAGGAGAAGGCAGGTGATAGATCATCATTTCCAGCAGAGCACTGCTTGCGGGGAGCCAAGTCTGCATGACACGCTTCATCAATGCCTTCCCCATCAGGTCCTTCTCCTCAGCCTTCATGTTGACCCCGAGCTTCTGCAACATGGGCCACAGCTTGTCCTTCTGATCGTTCATGCACGTGTTAATGATCTGCTTGATGGGCTCGTAGCAGAACTGCACGAATCCACGCTTACAAGTAGCAGAGCCTGTGTTCTTGCTGGTCCACTTCTTCGTGGCAGGGTCAAAGAAGTTTTCACCCCAGAGCCTCTCCATCATCTTTGCCTCATCCACACCAAACTTTGAAGCATACATCTTTGCAAAGTTGGTGAGGGTAAAGGCCCATCCATGAAGTCCGGCAGAGAAAGCAACTGTCCCTTTCTCGGGATACACCTGAACATCACCGAGAAGCGGGTCCTCATATGTCGCCATAATCACATTTGCATTCTCAATAACCCTCTGGAAAGTCTGGTAAGCCTCCTCTCCATCGACCTGAAGCTCCAGGAAGCACCTGTCCATCTTGTTGACTGTCAACACAGGCCTGATCCTCTCACCCAGAGCCTGACGAAGCACCGTCTCTGTTTGGACACAGACACCCTCAACACAATCCACAACCACAAGCGCACCATCCGTTATACGAAGAGCAGCTGTGACCTCGGATGAGAAATCAACGTGCCCGGGAGAATCAATCAGGTTGATCAGGTACTCATTTCCATCCCTCTCTCCCTTGTAGTTCTTCAGGGAATCGTCTGACATCTCATAGTAGAGAGATATTCCAGTGGACTTGATTGTGATGCCACGCTCTGCCTCATCTGCACGGGTATCGGTCATACGAACATCTCCTGCAACTTCCTGGGCGATGATACCGGCAGCAGCCACAAGGGAGTCAGTAAGAGTTGATTTTCCTGCACAGTAGCGAGCAGTTTTCAGCACCAATATAGGTCACACAACGATGAGAACTCCTCCCTTAATTGAAGTTGTGAGAAAACATAATTCAACCTCTGCAGTTACTATTACCACAATCAGGATCAAGGGGAAAAATTAAGCGCAATCTGGTGTTTATGAGACAAGTAATAACCAGAAGAGCACCACAGCTAAAGTTAAAACCGTACCGTGGTCAACATGTGCAATAACAGACATATTACGGATGTTGTGCTTTTTGTCCATAATGCCACGAAGCTCGTCAGCCGTGAACTTCACCTGCATCAAAAGAGGAAAATCGCTTGACTGTGAATAAAGAGAACCCGAGAAATATGGATCCAACAGAACACTGTAACAGTACATTGCACTTACCATCTTGACTGGCTATTAAATCCCTCGCTTCAAAAGATCAGGACAAACCTACACACAACAAAAGTGAAGCACCTCACATCTGTCAATTCAACTCAAATGAGGCAGTTTGTGCAGGTTAATGAAGACAAGTAGCTGTACCAATAGCATCCAATACAGAGGAAAGATTATGGCAAAAGAGTGTTCAAGCTAGGCTAAACCTGTTATGTTAATGAATGAGAGCTCAATTCACACAAACATTACATACATGTATCGAACCAAAGTTACAAGAAGCAAAACACAAAACAGGATTATCGTCTTCAAACAGAAAAATGAAAAATAAAAACAGGAGCAAGCAAGATAGAGAAAATTCTCAACATGCCAAGAAAGAGTTACTCCAATTACAACGGTCATGATTTATACGTTAACTGAACCTAACCCATGAAACTAAAACAAATAAATTGGGCATACATGGCCCAAGACTTCTGCTTTTTAAACTAACGAAAACCTTGTTAGAATACACCAGCGCTCAACACAAGACTTGTACAAAGTTCGGAACTTTAGCTGAAAATTTACAGGGAAAAAGATGAAAATGAGAAAGAACAGACTGATCATTGAAGTAAATCCTGCCGATAGAAATCTAATCAATAGAAATCACAACCATCAAGCAAGGGATCACTGATCGATATTACTGAACACACAAACACAAGGAACACGGAAGGTAACAGATCGCCGGAAGAGCAGGAGCTCAGATAGAGAAAGAGAGGATAGGAATCGTTACCAGAGTGCAGAGAGGGAGACGGCGGGGAAGTAGAGTGAAAGCTCTCAGCCTCTCAGACGGCGGAGCGAACAGCGGAAGCAGAGAGAGAGATATGGCAAAGCCTTACGATGTGAATTACGTGATAGAGCTGATAAAAGCCCTACACAAACGTACCTCTCTCCGCCCCCGGGCCCACTGTTCTGTACTTTTCTGGGCCGGGCTCAACTTTTGTGGGCCGAGTCCTTGGCAGCCCATTAAAGGCCCAAAACACCTGGGCGGCCCTGTAATGGTACAGCTTTCCTATGGAGGACCTATAGACAAGGGGTGGAGACTGGCACGTCGATGTTTTCCTCTGAGGAAGTACTCAGCTGTGCTCTGCTTCCATTTTTCTGGATCTCCTCACTGTTAAGCAGAAGGGTCTTAAAGTCCTGTTCCTCGGTCAGAGCTCTAATTATGCTTTGCTGTTGGGCTGGTGTGACCGCTCGGTACAATACGTTCTCATATAGTTGAGTTACCGCAAACCCAGATATGCGTGCGAATTTCGAGTTCCGGGTTTAACATGGTGGACCTCTTGGTAAGTCCCAAGTCCCCTTTCGAGCAATTGGCAGCTCGGCTTTCGGGACCCACTAATTCATCCATGGAATGACAATCTTCGATGTTAGTCGTGGAGGGGCTCAATTTACACGATCATGAAACCGATTGTCTTTATTGGCTTGTCACACTGATGCTGGAACGCTTTTGCCATGATAGGCTCAAGGAAGGGTTGTACCACTAGTAAAAATGGAACCTGAAATATCAGAAGAGGCGACCTGCAATAACATCAGAGAGAGCAGGTAGGTAGAAACAGAGAGAAATTGAAACCAAACCCGACCAAAGATACAACAGGTACAAAGGAAAGCGAAAACGGTTTGTATCCAGTAAGTGAAGTGAAAGCAAAACTTCTCAAGACTCGACCATGGCAAGTGTGGGATGATTGACACTTCGACTAAATTAGATTACTGATACTAATGGCCAAGAAAGGGGATCGTGCACAGAACCAGATCCCAGAGAATGCTGTGGCGGAACCAATGTTTCATTTATAGCTTGTCCTCATAATCGGAGAGAGGGGTCATCTGCTCCTTCAAGCCCTTCCTCTTCCTGATATCTGCCACGAGTTGTGCAGCCTGAGAGCCTGGCTCCAAAGGATCAGATGACATCATGTCCCAGTGATCAAACACAGATTGTGGGAAGGCCTGACCTGAGGTTGCAGCCCTCAGTGTGCTGGAGAAACCGAATGACTCTATGACTGGAAGATACGCCTTGATGTTGTAGAGAGGAGTTCCAGGCCTCTGAAGCTCTTCAAACACATGCCCTCTCTTCTGGTTCAGCACAGAGTAGATTCCTCCCAAGGCTTGTTCTGGAGCTTGGATCTCGACCAAGTAGACAGGCTCGAGGAGTCTGGGCTTCGCGGTCAGTTGGGAGGCATAGATGACCCTCCTAGCAGTAGGGATGATCTGCCCACCTCCTCTGTGAATGGCATCAGCATGGAGGACCACATCACAGACCTCAAAGCAGATTCCTCGCATGTTCTCTTCAGCCATGGCACCTTCTTTAGAGGCCCACTGGAAGCCAGCAACAACAGAGTCCTTGATTTCGTTGAGGTACTGGACTCCCTTACACATGTCCACCACCACGTTTGGCCCAGTGGTCTCGGGACCAAAGCACCAGATCTTCTTTGCAAGATCCTTGTCCCAACCAAATTCCTCCGACAAGATCTTGGACCGCACCTTGGGGTCATCCCTCGGACCAATCTTTCCATCATCAATGGCCTCAGCGAGACCCTCCTCCATTGGCCGGGCCTCCATGTAGAGACGGTTATGCTTGTTGGGCGATTTGCTCATCACAGTGCGGCATGATTTCTCCAACACAGTTTCCCTAAACGACACAACAGGATCAGATTTGATAATCTCAGCACCTCCCATGAAATCTTCTTGCAGATCCTTCAAGCAAATCTCTAGGTGAAGCTCCCCTGCACCAGCAATGATGTGTTCACCTGATTCCTCAATGGTACAGACAACCATAGGATCGGACTTGGAAAGACGTTTAAGCCCTTCTACAAGCTTGGGAAGGTCGGAGGCAACCTTGCACTGTACAGCAACACGAACGACTGGTGAGACGGAGAACTTCATGGCACGGATTGCGTGGGCATCAACTTCCTTCTCATTGGTTAGAGTGGCATTCTTGGTGATGAACTGGTCCAGGCCGACCATGGCAACAGTGTTACCGCAGGGGACATCCTCCACCGTCTCCTGCTTCTTCCCCATCCAAATAACAGTCCTCTGGACACTCTTGACATACAGATCCTTCTTCTCTCCAGGGACATAGTTCGGGCCCATGATCCTAACCTTCAGCCCAGTGGAGACCTTACCGGAGAAGACACGTCCAAAAGCAAAGAACCTTCCCTTATCAGAAGCCGGAATCATCTTAGAAACATACAGCATGAGAGGCCCCTCGGGATCACAGTTCCTGATTGCCGTAGCATAAATGTCATCAAGAGGACCCTCGTATAGGTTCTCCACGCGATATTTCTGCGCCTTAGCAGGAGAAGGTAGGTGATAGATCATCATTTCCAACAGAGCACTGCTTGCGGGTAGCCAAGTCTGCATGACACGCTTCATCAAGGCCTTCCCCATCAGGTCCTTCTCCTCAGCCTTCATGCTGACCCCAAGCTTCTGCAACATTGGCCACAGCTTGTCTTTCTGATCATTCATGCACGTGTTAATGATCTGCTTGATGGGCTCATAGCAGAACTGCACAAATCCACGATTACAAGTAGCCGAGCCCGTGTTCTTGCTGGTCCACTTCTTCGTGGCAGGGTCAAAGAAGTTTTCACCCCAGAGCCTCTCCATCATCTTTGCCTCATCCACACCAAACTTTGAAGCATACATCTTTGCAAAGTTGGTGAGGGTAAAGGCCCATCCATGAAGTCCAGCGGAGAAAGCAACTGTACCTTTCTCAGGATACACCTGAACATCACCGAGAAGCGGGTCCTCATATGTCGCCATAATCACATTTGCATTCTCAATAACCCTCTGGAAAGTCTGGTAAGCCTCCTCTCCATCGACCTGAAGCTCCAGGAAGCACCTGTCCATCTTGTTGACTGTCAACACAGGCCTGATCCTCTCACCCAGAGCCTGACGAAGCACCGTCTCTGTTTGGACACAGACACCCTCAACACAATCCACAACCACAAGCGCACCATCCGTTATACGAAGAGCAGCTGTGACCTCGGATGAGAAATCAACGTGCCCGGGAGAATCAATCAGGTTGATCAGGTACTCATTTCCATCCCTCTCTCCCTTGTAGTTCTTCAGGGAATCGTCCGACATCTCATAGTAGAGAGATATTCCAGTGGACTTGATTGTGATTCCACGCTCTGCCTCATCTGCACGGGTATCCGTCATACGGACATCTCCTGCAACTTCCTGGGCAATGATACCGGCAGCAGCTACAAGGGAGTCAGTAAGAGTTGATTTTCCTGCACAGTAGCGAGCATTTTTCAGCACCACTATAGGTCACACAACGATGAGAACTCCTCCCTTAATTGAAGTTGTGAAAAAACATAATTCACCCTCTGCAGTTACTATTACCCCAATCAGGATCAAGGCGAAAAATTAAGCCCAATCTGCTGTTTATGAGACAAATAGTAACCGGAGGAGCACCAACCATAGCTAAAGTTAAAACCGTACCGTGGTCAACATGCGCAATAACAGACATATTACGGATGTTGTGCTTTTTGTCCATAATGCCCCGGAGCTCGTCAGCTGTGAACTTCACCTGGATCAGAAGAGGAAAATTGCTCGACTGTGAATAAAGAGAACTAAGAAATATGGATCCATCAGAGCATTTTACAGTAGATTGCACTTACCATCTTGACTGGCTATTGAATTCCTCACCTCAGAAGATCAGGATAAACCTACAAAAGCAAAAAAGGTGAAGCACCCACATTTGTCAAATCAACTGGGCAGTCTTGCACAGGTTGGTGGTGAGGAGAAGATGCAGTATCCAATTTACAGAGGAAAAATTCTGGTCAGAAAGGGTTTTACAACCAAGCTAAAGACACTAGATCAATGAATAAGTGCTCAATTCACACAATCATGATATATATGTACTGACCCAAAATACAAGAAGGAAAAAACACACCAGTAGCATAAAACATCAAAAAAAGTTCTCAACACGGCGAGAAATGGTTGCTCCAATGAAAATGGCCATGATTTAAACATTAATTAAATCTGAAACCCAGGAAAAAACTTTAAAAACGACAAACTGTTTACAGATCGGCCAGGCGGTCTGCTTTTCAAGAGAGATTAAAAATCAGTGTTTTTTTTTTTTTTTAGTTCTTTTACGATCAACAACGGCAGACACATCAGGAACAAACAGCATTCTCGATAAAAAGAATACGGAAACACCAGCGCTCAACTGGAACCGTGCAAAGTTCAGAACTTCCGGAGAAAACTTTACAGGCAAGGGAGATATAACACGGAAAGAAATTGATCTAAAAGCATCCAAACTGATCATCAAAGTAAATCCAGCTGATCGAAATCTAAGGACAGATTATGACAAACAATGCCACAAAAGATGATTGATTTGAGACAAAATTTTGACAAAAAAACCTGGGAAAAGAATATGCGAAACATGTCAGCGACGGATGATTGACCAAGACATTTGAATTTGAATACGCACAACAAATACAAAGAAGGCCACAGAACGTCGGAAATGAAAGAGCCCAAGTAGGGAAAGAGAAGATCGGAATCGGTACCGGACTGCAGCGAGCGAGGCGCCAATGGAACAGAATGAAAGCTCTCAGCCTCCTCAGAATACGTACCTCGGCACTGAGGAGCGAACGTTGATAGAGAGGTGAGTGACGCAAAGCCTTACGTCGGGAGCAGAGGTTTAATGGGCCTGTCTTCGGCCCATTATGAGATCCCCTCTGGACCGGGCTTGCACGTAGCATAAGCAGCTTTATGGGCCTAAAGTCCATTGCGAGCCCATTCAAGGCCCCAAGCCTCCATAAGGCCCAGCAATTCAACCCACGACCGGAGGAGCGCCATTTTTCTGTCTTCTTGTATTCAGAGGGAAAAAAGATATACCGAACCATTTCAATCAATCTATTACATTGGAATCGCTGTTTGAGCAATGAAGCTTCTGACACGGGGTCTGGCGGTGGCTGGCGTACGCCCTCTGTACATGCATCACCGTAAGCATGTACAGAACCAGATTAAGAGTGTGCAAATTTAGGATGAAAGACAGAGAGACTTGGTCTTGCTCTAGACAGAGTTTAATAATTAAATAATTTGGAGAAGCAGTTTGTGAACAGTGTTTGGGTTTGGGTGGTGTCGGCTGCATCGCGTCAAAGGAGGAAGCATCCTGGAAAAGCCCACATTAAATGAACAAAACTCGATTAGATCACATCAATCCTTCTTCTCCATCAAACAAAGATGGCGATGGAGACGGAGACGGATACCTTCAGACAAGATCTAATTATGAATCTTTGCGGTGGTAATGCTGATATAATCCCAGACGTTAACATACCCAAATTGAAATATGATCCGGAAAAGGTAGTTCGGTACAATGATATCACTTACTATTTAGGGAGTAAGAGATTCTGGATTCGATTTTCATCGACGAGATTTCAAATGTCGCTTCACGTTCATTTTTTTCGAATCTCTTTTAAACTCGCGGATCTCCTCAACCCAACCAATCGGTTGGTGTCACATGACATCTCCTAGCTCCCCTCCATGAATTTGAAGAGAGCTGGTTGATTAGTCCCTCCTATAAAGACAACCTCCTTTTCTTAACTAGCTTTTTTCTCCCTCCCTTCTTTAAGATGGAGAGTGACAGCAGCGACAGTCTCGTTATCCAGTCAAGTCATATTTGAATTTTCATCTCCATTACTTTAAACAAATCCAAAATAGTTTTAGTCTCATTTTTAAATGCCATCAACCAAATTTGGTTGATGATTTTTCATTTTTTATAATGTCATTATATTGATCATTTTTATTAATTCCTAATTTTTGTTAACTATTTTCATGATTTTCTCAACTGTTTTCAACGATTCTCATAATCGTACAATCTCATTTCACTCTTTTAAAATTCTCCAACCCCTGCGACATTCACAGCTTCCTCGAAAAATCTACTTTATTCACCAGAAGTTCTCTAAATTCCGCGATTTTATTCCATTTTCATTTGATTTAATCTACTCCTTTTTTTAATCTAGTTTTAGACTCATTTTTAAATGCCATCAACCAAATTTGGTTGATGATTTTTCATTTTTTATAATGTCATTATATTGATCATTTTTATTAATTCCTAATTTTTGTTAACTATTTTCGTGATTTTCTCAACTGTTTTCAACGATTCTCGTAATCGTACAATCTCATTTCACTCTTTTAAAATTCTCCAACCCCTGCGACATTCACAGCTTCCTCGAAAAATCTACTTTATTCACCAGAAGTTCTCTAAATTCCGCGATTTTATTCCATTTTCATTTGATTTGATCTACTCCTTTTTTTTAATATACTTCAACCTTAAATTTTTACTTTGACCGTCTTAAATTTTTATGATAGAACAAATAATTGATAATTTCGTACGTAACATCAGTCTCCCTCTAGTATTGATCAATTACATGAGCGTCAAACCGACTGGACAACCGGCACAATCCCTGCCCGCTCCGTCATCGTAGTACCACTGAAAGAATAGTATAATTTACAGAAGTCAATGTCCTTCAAGAACAGAACCAACCCGAACATGCCCTTTTAAAATCAGAACACATGCAAGTGAGTTTAGAACTATTGGACTACTTACTTTCATGGTGATTGCCGATTCCACCCCCGGTTTCATTAGACATTTGAGTTCTGACCGTTCAATGATTGCAGCACGTTTTAATCCAAAAGAAACGAAAGTGGCATCTGAAATTGAGAATTCCCACGACGGGCAGCCACGCCAATCTTGAGTCGAGGAAGCTTTTCGGCTAGCATGTGCAAACGATGCTGTGCATGCATAGTACGAATTGGACTTTAGCTTCTTCCACTAAGTGCACCAAAAAAAAAAAAAGTGAGCCAATCTGAATTCGATTTTCATAATTGAAACTCTTTATACCCCTTGATAGCCGGAGGTTAGTTTACACTATTTAATCTATACAATTATATGTAAATATTTGAAAAATTTCGTATCTTTTTTCATTTTTCATATTTATTTTATAAAATCTTTCAAATTAATGGTACAAAATAGTAATTTTAGTCATTTTTCCCGCTCTATATCTACAATCTTAAAAGTAAAAATCTTTGGTCAACTGCTCAGATTCTCCATTCTCATTTAATATCACTCAATATCTACAATTTTAGATGCAAAAATCTGTCACTTTGTTGGACGAATGATTTGAAATTATAAACCTAAAAAATGTAAAATTCATATCGTATATTAATGATAACTGAGATCGTTATGTCTATTACTGTAAGTTAATGAATTTCAAATAAATTAAATTGTAATATGTTATAACTAAACAATCTAACTATACAAATTTACGTCAACATTTTACATTTATTTAATTTTATTCTCTTTTCGTGCACGGTAAGAGTACGTGTATGTTGTTATGCGATTAAATTGTCCGACAAGGTAATCCTAACTTTACGTAAATTCCATCAAAGACTGGAAAAAGGAAAATCTGTGAAAATTTTCTCGAATTTTTCCGGAATCCGGATGGGGTTGCTGGCCCAGCTTCCCTGCCGACATCCGCAGCCTAAATCCTCCCCACTCTGGGGGCGCAGCGTTGCAGCGTACGGTTGGAATGCCGGAGATCCACAAGGGAAAAGGAATTAAGGGCAGCGTGTACTGTAGGGAGACAAAGGTAACCTAAAGTCCCACGCTGTCGTCCCTTTTGCACTTGCACGTACCAATGCGCCATAAGCCCTTGACCCTCTTGCCCCAGCACAATCACGATGAGGATTAGCAAACATTCTTCCTAGTTCTTGTCAAAAAATGGCGTGCGGCATGGCTACCCTAAAACTAGGAAGTTTACAGCAGGAACAACTTGGTTGAACTAATAAGATTTTCTACTGCGGATCTTAAGTCACCGTTTTCGGACGTAGAAGATTAACGGATTACGGGCACCTGCCATCAAGTTTCTACGTGCATTATATACTACACTATTTTCCCGTGACAAGACAATCCACTTATTTTTCAAGGCATATAATTCAAATCTTTTCCGGACGTTAGCGCCTTCAAGTTTCTACGTGCGTCATATACCACGTTGCTTTCTCCTGATAAGACAATCCCTTAGTTTTCAAGGCATATAATTCGAATCTTTTCCGGACGTTATCACCTTCAAGTTTTTACATGTATCATATACCATACTGCTTTCTCGTGACAAGATAATCCACTTATTTCTCAAGGTATAGAATTCGAATCTTTTCGGGAGGTTATCGCCTTCAAGTTTCTACGTGCGTCATATACCACACTGTTTTCTTGTGACAAGGCAATCCACTTATTTTTCAAGGCATAGAATTCGAATCTTTTCGAGAGGTTATCGCCTTCAAGTTTTTACGTGCGTTATATACCACACTGCTTTCTCGTGACAAGACAATCCACTTATCTTTCAAGATATAGAATTTGAATCTTCTCGGGAGGTTATCGCCCTCAGGTTTCTACGTGCGTCATATACCACTCTAATTTCTCGTGACAAGACAATCCACTAATCTTCCAAGGTATGGAATTCAAATCTTCTCGAGAGATTATCTGAAACGAACGAACAGGTAAAGGGATCGTAGGAGTCATCCTACTGTAGAGATATCGAACTTGGAATTCCTCTTCACGATCGTTATCGTTGCCCCATCTTGGGTCATTCTAAGAATTGGACTTTGTCAAGCAAAAGTCTCATATTCGAGTCTCTGTGAGCAGAGAAAACTCATGCCGTGATAGTCTTGCTCCTTAATTGGCCGACTCGGCTCGAACTCGTGTTAGTCAGTAGTCTAAAAGACTTCTGTATACCGGTGTAAAAAAAAGATTGTAAAGGTGGAAAGATATCGAAATAACAATCATGAGTGCAGCTTCCCATCTCAAGCAGCACCAAAAATTATTGGCGATAAGATCTCCTACCAACTACACGTGTTTTCGATATCAATCATGAGTGAAACATCTCTACAACATGACAGATTAATCGCAAAAAAAAGGGGGCAAAACAATTCCTTCTTGCAGCTAATTGAAATGACACAAATTGAAATTCATGTGGCAGTTCTTCATTCACTTAATTAATTATAAGCACGGTTCGTGCGGTGGGGCTGTCTGTATGGTGTGGCTCTTTCGTCACGATCTGACCCCGTACGTGTTACGAAAAAGAATGCTGCAGTGCGTCGATTGAATTTGCAATATTTGGTAGGTTGATTTAACTCGTGCTTTTTGGTGACCACCGGGGCTGCTTTTTATGATCGGGGAAGTCACCTCGAACATCTCTCTCATGTACACTAATGGAATAATGTGCGTGTGAAAAAGTATAAAAGGACATCCGCAAGACCGCAGAGGCCTTGCATCTCGTTGCGGATCAAATCAATCGATTCGATTGCCACGCCCCCACCATTCGTGCGTAATCAAGATCGGGAACTCGGTCCCGATGAGTTTTGAGATAGGCACGATCTCCTAGGTGCCGTCAACAAGACACGTCTCGGGCGGATCGTCCTCGGAGGAGGCGCCGATTAAGAATCGATCCATCCGGTACTGAAACGGACGCAAGAGTCAAACTAGGGCTGACCGCCTGACTGGACCCTGCAATGCACAAGCCAGCTGACCGATGCAATATGCAGTGAGAAATGAAAAAGAATGTATCAAATATCTGTAAAGTTTGTGGGATTAAAAAGGAACACGTATTACATTTTATTTATATATAAATTCGATGGTCATCTTCCAATAAAGTGATTTGCAATTCGAGTTATCAGAAATCTTTTTCATCTAATATTAAAAAATTTATTAATCTCAAGTTGAGCATGATTCGTTAATTGAAAGATAAAATTCTTTTAATTATAATTTTCATTCATAAAAGTCAAATTCAAAATTTTACTTAAAAGAAAAAAGATATTGAATAAATCCTACCAGTCATCAGTAACATCGGGGATTTTTTTTTTTAAAATTCATTTCATATTACGAAATTTTAAATATATCCCTCTCTCTGTTTGAGAGTAGATAACAAAAATAAAAATTTTTTAATTGATTTCGTTGCAACAGAAAATATAAATGAAAAATGCTTATAAAATATTTATGAATACGTACGATGCCAAATATTTTCCTTTTTTTTAAAAAATAAAACAAGGTTCCCCCAATCAGAAATAATATATTAAGAAGTGGATAGCTCCAAGGAACGAAGGATTAGAGATGTTTAGGTTTAGGATGGTCGGTCCTTTTTAAATTCCAGGGAAAAAGCGTAAAATAATCTAAAAATTTAATGCATTTTATTAAGTTATTCATAACACAATCTTCTTTAAAAAAAATACCGTAAAATATTATATAAATTTAATATTATTTTATTACATCATAGTTAATTGATCTTTTTTTTTTTTTATCATTCTATCCGTACTGTTATCCTTATTTTAAATTCTCTTAAATTTCACTAGCATTTGATAAAATTTACGTGTCCGTCGCCGTAGCAGATAGGTTCGGTTTCCGGGTCGGTGGTTGGGAATTAAACAAGTCCGCTTGCACGTGCATCGATCAATAGATCAATCATTCACCATCCATATCTCACATATAAAACTAACAGATACATTAATAATTGGATTCAGATTATGTCAGTACGTAGCTATCAGTTTCCGAAATGGTGTTACGTTGCTTACCCTTTTGCCATGAACCAACCAATACCCAAATCTGGGCGTTTAAGGGCATATAGGAATTTTTACGATACGCTAGATTTTATGTTTGGCTTGCTCGCCTAAAAAATTCATAAACTATTTAAAAATTCTCTAATTTATGATGAATTAATTTTTTGCTCAAAAAATCATAAATTATGTTCTGTTTTTCCTAATTTACTACGCTATTAATTTCATCCGTTAAAAATAGGGAATATCTATTCGCACATCTGTTTGCACGTTCATCTTCATGATAAAATAGAGAATTTGATAATAATTTATGATTTTTTATGACTAGACGTAATGTCATGTTAGACGCCTTTGCACTATTAGTACACATAAGCAACTAACAGAGAAAATTAATGATGTGGTAAATTTGAGATAACAGAGTATAGTTTGTGATTTTCTAGGGAAAAAAGTTCGTGATAGATTAGATAATTCTTGAATAGTTCGTGATTTTCTTGACAAAAAATGGTTCGTGGTAGATTAGGGAATTCTTAAATAATTCGTAAGTTTTTTAACCAAATAACCCTTTATGTTTTTATATTATTTTTCTTGTAATTTAACCTATAAATAGTTAAATTTTTGTAATAAAGACATGTTTTTCTCTCATTAGTTCAATATTCTTTATATATATAGACACACATATATAAAAGACATATTGGCCTAAAAGGCAAGCGAGGAATGAGAAATAAAGGAGAACGAAAAATCTTATTGATAATAGTCAAATTAAGGATCATGTGGTTTCAGGTAGACAACGATAGATACTACCGCGTCAAACCCTTATTTCGGTATTCTAACCATCCCATTTTCATTCCCTCGCCCTACTTTCCTTCGGGAAAGTCTCTTCGACTGCACGGCTGGCGTGGTGAATTTACATAAAGGTAAGTACCGGCACTTTACTGAATTGCACAGGACAGGTGGCAATATCCGATTGAGCGAATTTTTGTTATATCACAAAGTACCGGTACTTTCACCTATAAAGAAAGTACACCACATCAGTCCTACCATGTACTGCTCTGGCGTAGACTTTCTCCTTCCCTTCACCTTTTATAAAATTTGTCACGGTCAAGCTCAAATCAATATTTAATGCTAGGCAGAGGACTAATAATTACTCCCAGAGAAAACACACACACACACAGGCATACATACACATATATATATGTATATGTATGGCACAGTGTAAGGACGATGATAAATAGACAAGAGCAAAGCTATGAGCTTATTATCTTTGATTACCTCACTCGTGGACCCGAGGGCTCACCGACGAGAGCCTTTGAAAATTACAGATGTGATGACATTTCGATTGATTATGAATCTGATTGGAATTTGGAGTCATTAATCCAATTAATATGACCCCATTGATAAATATATAAATATTTTTCAGCTATAGAGGGATACCAAAAAAGAGAGAGAGAAATTAACACGTACACGATTGACGAGAATCGAATTTATGACTTCTTAATCTCATGTCGAGAACGATATCGATTGCATCGGGCTCCATTTTTCGATAAATCTAGTCTTTCTGCATGAACGCATGGAAGACGGAGATAATAATCCTTGGACTAACTTTCAAGGGGTTAGCCCAAGTGGATATAATACGTGCGTACGACTTGTGTGAAAATTCACGATGTCAGAAGTTCAAATAGCCTCCTTGAGGGCGCAGTGCAAAACTGACCTGGATCTATGAGAATATGAGGTGTTCACGGACTCGGGGAGAATAAACTCCTCATTATTAAAAAAAATTCATGATTTGGTGGCAATTGGCGGGTATTGTTGATCACAAATCGATATGAGCCAGTTGAAATTGTTTGGTGCCTCGTTTCCTGGAGTAAAATATGGAATTCAAATATTTTAAACGGAGAAAATTCATACTTCAGAATTCTACCTCCTTAATAAATCGGCCCGCCTCCGACTTAAATTAGTCGTCATTTATTTAACGTCTGAATATAAATCAGTGTACGCTAAAAAAATAATTAATCATGTTCTCTGGCTAAGAGGCATTAGTAATACGGACGGAGAAGAAAGTACGAAATTGCGGTATACTTTTTCATGTTAACTAATTATACGGCTTTTTCTCAAATGTCAAAGCACTCGATCGATTCTCTGTGTTGTTATATGTCAGCCACTATCATTCAATTTGTTACTTCAGCATTAAGAGAAAACAATATCGGGCAATTAATTAATGCACATACATACATACATACATATATATATATATATGAGTTTTGAATATTTGCAAACGAAAAAAATTCATATTAGAAGTATTTTTATCTCTCTAGACTGATTGGACTTAAACTGAATTAGTTAAATGTTAAGGTTATTAAATTTTTGGATATAAGTGGTGCAAAAAAAAACACTATATGAACTAACGTAGAAGAATTTGACAACTTTTAATATCGGAGATTTGATAAGTTAAATTTGAGGTTTTCGTCTATAAATATCTACATTTTTCTATTATAATTCTTAAATTGTTCAACAAAAAATTATCAATTACTCGCGTCTCGTGATTTTATCCTTTGGAACAAATTTCTTGTCTTGGTATAATGAAGTAATTACACATATACACACACACACAAGTTTTTAGTGGTGATATGCTTACGAGATCAATGCTAATTGTTGATATAATTCGATTCGTCTAATGTATTTACAGTTAAATATAAAAAGTTCGAATATCACGTATCGGAACAGCCGGGTCTCTCCCAAGCCGATCTCCTTTCTACTTATCCAAAAATGCACATCACCCCGAGCATGCAACCCGACAAAATTTGGTGAAGTAATTGGTGTTTTCTTCTGTCCATACTCCACATTTTATTGTTGTACTTTATTACGGGATCTTATGTGAATTTATTCGCACCATATATATGTGAAAAACACACGCCCATAATACATACACCCTTCAATCAAATATTAACAAGAGCCCTAAAACATCAACGGTCGATTACCTTTTTTTTTTCCCCATTACGAATGAGTCATAGGGATCTAAAAAGAATCGGACGAAAATAGCGATAGAAGAATGTGAAGTTCCACGTCGAATGCACAATTCCACTATATTCAGTTCTATTTTCCGGTTAACAAAATGAAAAAAAAAAATCAACCACTATCATTTATCTAAGAAAAGAATGTTTAAAGCAGTTTCAGTTCTGAATCCATTATCCCTTAATCCAATGCTCTCTAACATCGGACAGGATTTGAGGAGAATTTTATGGCTAATTGCCCAGTAAATGTTTCTGTCGGGGCATGCATTTCCGGCGCGGCGCCACAATTCGAAGTTGATGGTCCGATGTAAACCGACCGTAAGTGAGTCTACACATGAATTTGTTTCCATGTCTCACGGCTTATGTTTTATTAGGACAGGTTGAAGGTCAAGAATAATTACATAGGATTTTTTTTTTTAAAGGAGGACAACATTAGTGATGGTACAACACAATTTCCCTACTTTTCTATTCAACCGTAAACACACCTGTCGTATTGCACAGCTAGCTAGGTAGTAACATCATCAAATGCCCAGTGTAATTCACTGAAGCCGGTGTCCTCTAAGTTCAAACCCCAAAAACCACACTTTTACTAGATGTTTTGATGTAAATGAGTAGAAGAAATTTGGACATGAGAACTCGGACCCACTAAATCACATGAAAGTGAGTCTAGAATAACTATTAAATCGTAGTCTTTAGTGGTGATTTTCACTCATTAATTAGATGTGTGTGTGTATGTATTCACCTTTGTTTTTTTTCTTTTTCTCAGGTGAAGAATGGAAAAAGAGGACGATATCGGTAGATAAGAAAAACATATATATACGCATGAGAGAGATGTTTTGGGAGGCGGGGCAGGAAATCTCTCTCAGCTCATTCTGTTATAAATGGTAAAAAGGAAAGTTCGCTTTCCACCGTTGGATATTCGTAAACTCAATTAACCGTGACTGATTCGTTCTCGAATGAGATTGCCCCTGTTGACAAGCGCAGAGCTCTCTCTAAGTTACAAAATTCCATTCATTTACAGGATTCGAACCCGAAATGTTGTTTAGGAGAAGGAGGAGATCCCGGATAAAGCCTTGCCCAACAAAATCTGTGGGTTTCTCTGTGGTGGGGGCCTCCATAAGATTTGCTTGTCAATCTTTGCTCTCTATAAATGATCCAACACCGATACTTACCAAAAAGACCCTCCGTCTTGGCCCCGCCCCTTCCCACATCTCATTCTTCTTTTCTAAGGCTCTCACTTTCACTAGCTAGCTAGCTTGTTCTGAGTTAACCTGATCATCGAACTAGAGCTCGAGCTGGTCATCGAGCCAGCTAGGGTTTGGTCCCGACCGGCGAGAAATGGAATGTTACGATATGTACCGGGAGAATCATGGAGGAGGAGGAGGAGGAGGAGGAGGAGGAGGAGGGAGGAAGCAAGGTGGGGCATCACCGTGTGCGGCTTGCAAGCTGCTGAGGAGGAGATGCGCTCGGGACTGTGTGTTCGCACCTTATTTCCCTGCCGATGACCCCCAGAAGTTTGCCACCGTCCACAGGGTCTTCGGCGCCAGCAATGTCAACAAGCTCCTACAGGTTTACCACTCTCTCTCTCCCTCTCACAAAAAAGTCACAATCATCACTTTTGGTTGTTATTCAAATGAAACCTTGGTTAATTAACCAAATGGTTGGTTGAAATTGTCGATATTTCTTTTTTATAACTAAGATCTTATTTTAAGTTTTGTATATGAAGGAAATGCATAATTAAAAGAGTTTTACACCATTGTAAGCGGACTTCGCCCCCACTCTCTAAAATGGTCACAACCTTGGCTTTGGGTTGTTACTCAAATGAAACCTTGGTTAACCAATCATATTAATTGAGATAATTCATTACCTCTTCTCTTTAATTAAGATATTGGTTCGAGTTTTTCATTTTAGAAGAATTTTACTAATTAATAGGTGGACTTCACTCGAACCAAGATTTAGACTAGGCGATTGATTTTTTGAACACCATATGATGCATATCAAAAAGAAAATTAAACATTTCAATGCCATCCTTGTCAGGACCTCGAGATCTCGATTCAGTTGTCTAAAATATTGACTTTCTTATAGCCCAATGCAGACTATTTAATAAAGTAAATCCCAAAACATAAGAAAATATATATATATATATATATATTATAAATCTAACAAATATTTCACATATATTCTCTGTCCCATATTCCAATAACCTCGTGACTTCATACTAACACAGCACAGTGAGAGCCGAATTCAAAATTTTGTAATGACTTATGCCATCACACTAACCCCTTTTCACATGTTAGCTGGAATACTACTAGAGTAACCCCTATCGCGTTGAAAGATGAAAACAGGGTTTTGAATGAGAGAGCCTGAGGAGATCATATCCACTTCAACTAAGCGAGACATTCTCAGGTGAACTGATTTCACCTTAGAATTTCTAAACTCCTGCCCTCGTGTGTTACAGTCGTATTCTTGATCACCGGGTTTTAGATGGCTTTCATATGTTTCTGACCCAATCGATGTTATTGATCCACATACACAAACACAAACACACTGTGGAATAGGTAGCTATAAATCCTAGACAGCCAAAGGGCCCCGTTAACCCATCAAAGTTATGCAATTTTCTTTATCATAATGTGAACATGTACCAATATACTTAATTTTGAAATTTCAACCACACATGAATCCTCTGTAGGTTATTGACTTTATAGCAGGATAAATTTCTAATGGCGGCCCAATCAGCAGCTTGGTTAGATCGACCTTCCCCTTCCCTTTTTATGGCTAGAAACTGAGAGATATATATAGATATATATATATATACATATATATAGCAAAAGAGCAAGATGCTGTGCATGGTGGTCTATGTTGACTCATTCATTTATATATACACATACAGACATACATGGGCTTATTTGTATGTATAGAAGTGGTCCATTAACCAACAGAGAATACAAATAATATCAAAGTGGTATTAAAGTCTTGCGTGGATAAGAGTTCAATTAACAGAATTCTCAGTTCCTGTTCGAAAATAAAATAGTGGTTTGTAAGACTTCCAGAGTTAGTGGTTTAATTAACTAGTACAAGTTAATGTAACTGGTTCAAGGCCTCTTTCTCTTGAGTAAGATCTCATATTCTTCTAATACTGTGAATTGTAAACTATCCATGACCGGAAGAGCTATGCTTTTAATAGATTGACTAAACTCGAACCTAAACTGATGATGGTTAGGGTGAGAGAAACATAAAGAAAAGGAAATTGAATCACTCTTGTGTCTATAGTGGAAGTGGTATGTGCATGCCATAACACTATTATCACAGAGGAAATGAATTACATTATAAGCATAGAATATTTGAAGAAAAGTAAAAAAGAAAAAAAAAGGGTTATCCTCAATATATTTAATTATTCCATTACCGGTTATTGTGGTTATTACAGTTGCAATGTGGATACCCACCATTATCATGGCTTTTGATTTTTAATCCTAACCCTGATTTGTCCTTACATGGCACATTTTCAAGCAAAAGAAAGAGGGGAACTGAGAGGAGGCTGCGAAGGAGTCGGTGCAGCTGTGACCGTCCTCGATCCGAAAAGAAAAAAGATTGCATATTTAACTGTTATCAGTGAAACATTTTACGCTGTTTTACTTCACTCCATTCCCATGTTTCTGAAGGTTCGTGATTTTTCTCTGTAAATCGAAAAAGGAAAAACAAAAAGAACCTCAGTGGAAGAAAGAAAAGGCAGACATTATCACTCTGTCTTGAGCCAAATCACATGATGAAATAGTGAAAGGGGACGTGCGCCCACCATGAAATACAAGAAAAGAAAGGAAAGGAAAGGAGTCTCTGCCGTTCTTTTTACGAAAACAGTTCTGACCCTTCTTCCCCACGTTATTGGATGGAAAAACGGATGTTCAGCCGGTGATCTCTCCCCTCCTATTCATTCGGAGATGGGTCTCGGAATTACATATTTTCCATGGCGAAGAAAATGGCTATTGACTAAAGTGTATCAAAGACAACAAAAAGGCCTACGGCATGCTTTAAGACCATGTGTTGGTGACTTTCGTAGGTTTTAGCCTACGAATTTTTTGTCCTCTCAATTCTTGTGCAGTTACCATCTTTAGACAAATGTGCGTCCGGAATCATCTTATGCTCTTTTTCCTTTACGACGATCCCAATTAACAAAGACTGAGGATTCATCAAATTACTCTATCATCCGTAGTTAGATGTATACTTCTTTTATATTTCAGGATTTGCCAGAGCATCAGAGGGCCGACGCAGTGATCTCCATGGTGTACGAGGCGAATGCGAGAGTGCGCGACCCCGTGTACGGCTGTGTCGGAGCCATCTCGTCCCTGCAACAGCAGGTCGGAGCTCTGCAGAATCAGCTGGCGCTGGCACAGGCCGAGGTGGTCCACATGCGGCTGCGCCAGCTCCCAACCGCTGCCTCCCCCAACTCCCGGGGGACAGCCACCGGCTCGCCCTCGCCCCGAGCCAACAACTCTCAACCCTCGTCCTATTACTCCATGGACATGGAGGAGTCGCTGTGGAGCTAGCCAGCTCTCTCTACTCCATGCCCTCTTACACTCATTCATAGCTCCACACTAATCCTGGGGGTCCCTATCATGCATTCATGCACCTACGTGATCACGGTCACTTTTCACCTGCGTACATAAGCGATCGACACCCATCGTTGATGGGACCGATTATGTATCGTCACGATGAAAAATGACAGTATGACGTACGTGAATGTGTTATGATTCAACCCCTCTATTTTCCCTGTTGTAAAAATATAAAAAAACATATATATAATGTACTGGTCGTGCTTTTTGTTGTCCACTTCTACATGGTGTCTACATCTCCTTTATTATTTTTTTTTTTTTTTAATTTCGGCATATTAATTTTGTACATCTTTTCTTCATAGAAAATCTCTACCTGACCTGGACACAATCTCTGAGATATTGACTGCATGCGCATTGGATGTAACGTATGACTCGGCATATCTGTGTGTGTGTATATATATATATATATATGAGATATATGAGATATCAACGATTATATTCGTTTTCACCACCAGGGGCGGTCGGAAGCTTACTCCAAATATTATATAGAGGAATGACCGGATGGCCATCACGGCTGCCATCACTTTTTTTTTTTATACAGAAAAAAATTATATTCGTTTTCGACACCAAAACTCGTCGGCTCCCCCGATTTCCAGACGACCTGCTTGACCGAGGCATCAGGCTACATACGTTGCAACTTACTCTTCCAGTGTCCAAAGCCGATAAAATGCAGAAATGCAACACCTAATGTCTAAGAACTCAATGAGTCTCGACAACAAAAATTTGAGTCAGATCAGCTCATTAAAGAGTGTAATTCTTTCAATCATAAATTTTTTCCCATCAGAATAAAGAATCCAATCCTATGTCATATCTAAAGAAGAAGAAGCGCCGCGGCACTCTTCACTTTATTGATAAGGTTACCAACACGAGACTCCTCCTTCCCCCAGCTGCTGTCCTGTACGCCCAACTAGTGGCGTAAATAAAAAAAAAAACGGAAACTCAAAAAGTCAAAAAATCGACCCAACCTGAACAGAAAAAATCGATATTTTGGGTCATGAGATATATTCAATCTGATTTTTAAGGTGGAAAAAATCGGGCTGAAAAATCCGGCCCTTGACCCGGAAAATCTGGCGGGGTCGAGTCCGACCCGAAAATCATGTTAAGTATAACAATTTACGTAATTATCCTTCTTATTATTAGATTTTGACAATGCAAATAATATGTTTGATATTTTTAAATTTAAATCTTGACTCATAGTATTTCGAATGTTTTCCTTCTTCTCAATGCAATAAATATTTATAATTTATATATCTCATTTATTACAATGAGTTTTATTTTATTATTTAATTATTTAATTTATTATTATATCAAAAACCAAGGCCCAAAACACTAAACTTGAAGTGGTTGGTTTTGATAATCCTAAACGCTTCTCGGTACGTGTCTTAACTTGAACAAACCGACCCTAGAAAGTCAGGGCCAATAATTTTCACAAAAGACCCGACCCGACCCATTCACCCTGGGCCCAACAAGATGGTCATGAGTCCGTAAATCTCTTCCGAGCTGACGGCAACCACAGTAGCAATGCGGCAGAGCAGGCAAATAGCTATGACAAGTAAATGCTGTGATTCTTCCGATCGAAGCAGCGGTCATGTAGAACATTGGAAATGTGATGCTGCTATTCCTAAAGAACACAATGTGCAGAGTGATTTGCAAGCTATGGTAGATCGGCTTTGGACGGGCTTAGTTCGAAACCGCCAGTATAGGATGGAGAAGAGTGCGGTTCTGTGGTTTCAGTCCATTACATTTGTAGCAGCATAGTTTTGAAGAGTACAAGTATGCACGATGACTGACTTCCACGGAATTCCAGTGCTGAAAAATGTCAGGTCTGAGGCAGCAACGAAAGGGTAATATTCATATCAGGTTGAATCCGGATGGAATTCGAACAAAATTTTCATGAAATTGATGTGCTGTTCGAATCCAATCACTGGTTTCGACTCTGGTACGGAAACTCAAAACTTGATGCAAAAGACCCTACCTGCATGAATTTACTTTCTCAAAAATCTCCCCAAACTTGACGCTTATGTACAGGGACCTACAAGAAGAGAAACGAGCTTGATCCTACTCCAATGCCTGCTTGAAATTTCAAACTCTGCTTCCATGGTGACTCTGCTTGGCTTATCGAAAAAGTTGTACAGTACTGGAATGTGGAATAAACCAACACTGTTCAAATGCCAGGAATGAGTTATCCACAGCTCTGGATGGTATGGTTCGATCCTGCAGAGAAGAGATAGTCAATAGATAATGCTGGAAAATCCCTCACCGGGACGTGGAAAATATGGTGCTTGCAGAAGAAACCAAGAAAAATGGAAATGGAAAAATGTATGAAACTTGTGAGCTGTCCAGCTAAGGGGGGGTCCTCTACACTTTACTTCTTTCAGTCTAAGACAATTTCAAGCTTTCCTAAGATTTATATGATTTAAGTTCATAAATCCACATTTGAAGCTCCAACCTAATGAGTCTTTGAGGTAATCCAACCACTAACAAAGCGATCAAAAAGCAACCACCACCAAACAGCTAAATACTAACACTGCTATGCAGTATAACTGGGACTTGCTTCAGGTTAAAAATCCAAGCAGCCAATGCAGCAGCCAATGCTGCAGCAGGAAAACAAGAGGCAACCTCTTTCTAAAGCCAAAGTTCAGACAACACAAGAATAATGCGACTAAATGCTCCAGAGACGATACTAGCGAGACACACTTGCATGCATAAAGAATTTGCAAGGGAGTAAATTCAAGAAACAGGTTATTTCCTCTCTTGAAGATTTCTCGGATTATTAGACTTGCGCTAGCATGAATGAAGCGGACATCTTTTACTGGTCCATGCAGTCTTAACAGTTACCTATATCTACAAAAGGTACAAAGCTAAAAGTGGTGAAAATTGAAAGGAACAGAAACACACCTTCCAGCAAGAAACACCTTCATCGTTGATCACTAAACTTTAAATGCTAATGAATATTACGGTTGAGCAATCCCTGGAATGATAGATAAAGATCCTTATTCTCTGTTCCGAATATTTCCTCTGCTTTTCTTAGAGTCTCCTGAAAGCATGAAGAGAGCACATCGGTTAAAGTAATGAGAGTAGAATGCTGAACTGAAAATTGAGAATCAGTCAACAACTGTAGCTTATCACCTCGCGAGTTTGCTTCTGAGCATTAAGTTCCTTGATGTTTGCCAAAAATGCACTAAATTGTTCATATGACAAGCGAGTCCTACATCCCAATAAGAATAAACAAGAGAGCTCCATTAGCTGCCACTCAAGAGCATGATATGAACCAGTAGGAGGAAATAATACACGATTAAGCGGCGGGAGTACCTGGCTTGCCGAAAGAACTCTTTCCCATCAATTCGAGGAGTACGTGCTGAAGAAACTTAAAAAAAAAAAAGAAGAATAGGATCACAAGAAAATAAGTGACTAGTTGGGAAAATGTACATAAAAGGCAATAGTCTGCAAAAATCACATAGGTTCCATTGCCCCAACAAAAATTCTAGACAGTAACAGCTCTTGGGAAGTTCTAAGAATGGCACAGGATGAATCAAAGAAAGTTCCTGAATTCTGCGAAGGGAACCAAACGTTTTACAAGACAGTAACAGCTTTTGAGATTATAACCTGGCAAAGAACGTCCACGAGGAGGAGAGTTTGCTGCTGATGACTGCTGGCTTGATGGGTACCATGAAGACATAATATTTCCACCTTCATAGTGGGGTTTTATTGGAGATGCCACACCTGAAGTTCTTTGAGGAGACCCAGCAGAAGAATACTTTCTTGGAGATCCGGCTGTCGAAATAATTTTTGGTGTTCCTGATGGTGTAAGTCTTGGAGTGATATACGGAGTAATGGAAAAATTTTGCACAGCATGATGAGAATCTGTTAAAAGTGAGTGATGCATTAGTAATGGGAATCTGCAAACAACATGATCACTATGAACATCCTCGAGAGAAATTAATTCCAATAGACACATGTACACATGTGAAGCAAGAGCCAAGTGAATACTTTCATCCATGCTATTCCCTATATCTGATGTGCCACTGAATGACTGATAGGACCCATATCCACTTGTACCTTCATTCACAAGGCACCAGGCATACAAGTTAATGTGCAATCAAACAGATGGAAACCAACAGTAAAAAGCAGCATTGAGGAATCGAATGAGTAAAGTCTTTATAGGGTGCCACAATTTCAACTCAGAGATGAAAACTTCGAAGAGCCTCAGGTTAGTACCGTTTCCCAGATAGAACTTAGGATTTGATTGGTCGCAGGTTCCAATATCAACAGTTTCAGCATTCTGCCAGAAAAGTTACATGCTAAATAATAAGAACAACAGATTAACTTTCTCAAAACAAAACATGTGTTGGAGAGTCAATTCCATCCTCGGGGAGAGGGGGAGAGGGGGGGGGGCGGGGGGTGGGGGAGAAGAGAGAGAGGGAGAGAACAAATAGGATGGCAATAGACACAAGGCATCATCTAATAAAATTGAAGAATTTTAAAAGGAATTAGTTAATACGGAATCTTACAGATGAGTTGTCATCATTCAGTGATTGCATCAGCTGCCGCTTAAATGTCTCGAGCTGTCAAAGAGAGGATATTGGTCACGAGCTTAAAAAGAGTTGCCTACTCAGGCAATAAGCTTGCTATTTGACAGTGACTATAAAAAACCATTCTATATAGACAAAATATGTCAGTCAATCAGAAAGCATTTGATTAAGCTGGCAGTTGTTGAGATTCTACCAATTTTCAGGATCAAAATCATCACCTTTGCTAGATCGCGACCGAGCTTCTTTACAGTCATGGATAGAGAATCCCGTTCCTTAGAGAGTCTCATCTTCAATCATGAAAAATAAAACAGAACAAGTATGAGATCTATATTCTAAGAAGACAACTAAGAAGGACGATTCTGTAGTTCCATCCATCTCAAAGGGTAAATGGATAATTCAAAACAATCCCCATATCAAACAATATTCAAAGAATTTTAAGCCCTGACTTATGCTGTGACTTGATCCTATGAGATAGCCAATGTTTTAGCTCATTCCACGAGGTTTAACCGGGAGAGACAGACAGACAGACAGACATCTTATCATTCACGATCTTACTGGAACGCCAAAAAAATGTATGTCAAGATTAATTCTCCTGAGACGAAGACATCATCAGCAATTGAAGTCGCCAATCCCGTAGATAATGAGCTGAATTATCCCCCAAAGAACCTTAACCATCTTTCACTGACGGCAACCAGAATTCAATCAGGCAACCTTCCACTTCCACAAACAATGATTTATCAAAATTCCGAAACGCCTAGGCAAGCACAGCTTCCATAATTTCCTAATTGCATCGCATACGAAATTGATTTCAAACCCAGTTGAGAATAAAACGTAGGTACATACATTCTCATCGAGAACGGCCTTTAAGCGGGAATCCGCTTCCTGGTGGCTGCGCTCGAGGCGGAGGACCTTCTCCTCGAGCTCGAAGACGACGCGGTCCTTGTCGTAGAGTTTCTGCCGCAGACGGGAGGTGTCGGACTCGAGCTTGGAGACGCGGGAAGAGATGGCCATGGAGGTGATCTTGCGGGCCAGATCCAGCTGGCCGTAGGGGTCGGTGGGGATCACCGACAGTATCTCGTCGGGGAGGTCGTAGTCGGGGCCACCGCCGTTGCTCCCGCTGCTCGACATGCCGGACAATTCCTCCTCTCTATCGTGAATCGAGAACACAGCGAAGCGGACAGGCGGAGAGAGATGAAGAGGATGATGACGAACGAAGTTCTTCTGTCAGAAGGACGATTTCATCAATGATAATTAAAAATCATGTCTTTCTGACAACAGCCAGAGAGAGAAGAGAGATCAATGGAGAAAACGAGCTGTCTAAATACGGTCGGGAAATAATTAATAATAAATAAGAAATAACAAAAATCCTAGGGGAGGGCTCAATTTAGTTAAAATGGTTAATATCTCTTCATTTAACTAAATTTTTTAATTTAATTTATAAATTTAACTTGGTTCAAATATTTTTTTATTTGATCTCATGAAATGAAGGTTTGGAGTTCATATTTATAGAATTTTTAAAATATAATGTGTAAAAAAAATTGAAGGGTAAATAAAAGGCTCAGGGGCGTGTTAGGGTTTCGGTTGGTTGTCTTTACTTGCCATCATTTTGTCTCACCAAGCAAAAAAAAAAACAAAAAAAGCAAAAAAGAAAAGAAAAATCATTTAGTCTCTGTCTCTGACTTTTTGTCTCTTTCTCTGTTTGCAATTTTTGAATTTTTGGGGGCTTTCCCTCCAAAAGTGAACCGTACGATCTGTATAAGTGGGTGAGAGCCTTGCATCGAATAACAGTACTGACGTAATTCTATAAATTAATAAAATTTAATTATTTTTAAAATTTTTAATAAAATATAATATAAAAAATAATTTAATTTTATTATTTAATATCACTATATAAATATTACCGTATACTAACAATATTATATACAAGACTTTCTCCATTGGCAGAGATGATAACTTCATCCAGGCCTGCCCCAGCCTGCTTTGGGTGTGGGTCCGGAGGGCGAGTGCGAGTCTCTCTCTTCACACATAATTTAATACTAAATGTTCAAATGTGTTACGTACGATATGTATTATTTCAATAAAATTATTAAAATTATTTATTCATAAATAATTAAAGAGTAATTATCTATAATTAAATTTTCAAGTAGAAATAGCATACATTTAACTTTAAATTAGATAACTATAGATATAAGAGTGGAAGTGAGAGAATGGTGAAAAAAGGAAGTACCCCTGTATAATTCAATTAAGGGCATTTTTGAAAAAAAAAAAGTGACACTAAAGGTAGTCTGCTCCCTTAAAATAGTAATATATCATATTATATTATATTATTTAAAATTAATTTTTATTTGATATATATATTTGTTTTCATGTTAATAAATTTAAAAATAGTTATTAAATTTTTAATAATATATAAATTTATATTGCATTTTAAATTGTATTTCAGGTAACGTTGATCAATTTTTTATAATTTGGATTGACCTGTGTCCCATTGTCATTCCTAGTCACGAGTCGATTCACTGGCCGTTGGCAGGCTAAGCTATTATAAGTTCCACCGGCGACCGCCTCCTAACAATTCGACCGTTGAGCCCACATTTAAAACTCCGGACAAACTTTCCCCCTAAAGCTTGGAAGCAGTTTCTCTGTCAGCTCTTCCTTCTCTAACCCTCTGCAATTACAAATCATTGGCAGAGCAACATAAGCTTGCGGACATGAGCACATCAATGGTTCCGAAGCCGAAAAAGACCCTGCACCTGCTCCATCAGATCGCCGAGACCCCAACCCACAGGCTCCTCCTCAAGCAGTGGCTCAAGGAGGAGGAGCTGATCCTGGGGAGGATCACCCTCAAGGAGACACAGATCGACTCGGTTTGGAAGGAGATCACCTACCTCTGCATCTTCATCTTCTTCTTCCTCTTCCACTCCACCGCCGTCAATGTCATCCTGCTATTCAACCGCTCACCATCATCCTCCTGCAGCCGGTCGTGGATCCCTTCCCTCTGCTCCCTCCTGTGTTCACCCGGGATGATCTGGGCGGTAAGGTACTAGACCAAGGTCGAGGCCCACCTGGAGAGGGAGGAGGAGGACGGGAAGCTGCTGGAAAGTGCGTGGAGGAGCTGAAGAGGGAAGGGGACGAGTTCGACCTGTTGAAGGAGTTCGACCTGTTCTCAGGAGAGCTAAGAGCCTCCGGGTCCCGATGGAGACCGAGGCCATGAGGAAATGGTCGACAGGGAACTTTGTTACTCTCTTCTTCTTCTCAATGGCTTGCCTTGTTCTTGTTTTGATGAGGGTCGTGCTCTGCAATTAGGAAACTTTATCTATACAAATACAATACTTGGGATTTGATCAGAAACTAAGGTATGGAATGGGAAGCCGGGCAGATGCAGAATATGCTGTTCTGCTTTTGTGATCTGATTGTTATTGATTGATTCAAATTCGATTAATGCCCATCTTCTTGCAGCAAATCCTGGAGTTTCGCAGCTGTATCCAGAACGTCATGAAGTAAAACAGTTGAAAATTGCAAGAAACTTGCCAAGGCGGAGCAAAGCAATTGGTATTCATATAGATCCTGAACAACTTTGCTTGAATCAAAAGTAAACATCCGAAGGAGAAGCACGGAGTTCATAATAGTCACAAATCACCACAGTTGATCCCTTCCATTATATTAGTCAAATTTTGGGTATTTGCTAGTAATCAGAAGACTGTACGGTTCCCTGTATCAGCAATACAATCAACGCCAGAACTGTGTGAGAAGTTATTTTCTCTAATTCTCATCTCTGTTTAGTTTTCGAAAAGAAATGGACTGGTTCTAGAGAGTAATCTGCAACAAATTAATGGAGAAGGAGAAGCACACTCGCCATTTTACCCGATGATCTTATGATGCATTCATCTGCCTTCACTGGTGAATGAAACTGATATGCCTGCAGTGCCTGGAGTGGAAGAGCTTCCAGTGTTTCCCAAGATAGGAGCCTCCTCACCATTGCCGTTGTATCTCCAATCAGTGATGTAACCCGGCTTCGTAGTGAGAGGGGTCACTTCGACATCTCCAAAGAGCATGGGGACCACACGAGACATGGTTGGCCTCAGAGATGGAGATGTCTGGGTGCAGAGGAGGCCCAATGCGACCACTCGTTTAACCTCCTCCTCATCAAATTCCCCAAGTAGGGGGTCGACGAGCTGGATTTCTTGCTTGGCCTCGTGCAGTTTCCAAGCCTTGTAGCAGAAACATGACTAAATGAGGAAACAGAAGGAACAATGAAGCTATTTTTTGATGGCAAATGAGCCACACTACACCACCACGTACCCATTCAAGAAGATAAGCCTTCTCCTCCCCCAAGCTCTTGTCAAAATTGTGCCTTCCACTGACCAATTCCAAGGCTACTACACCAAATGCAAAGACATCAGCCTTCTCTGTAAGACGTCCCTGCATTGCGTATTCTGGAGCAAGGTACCCACTGCAACCCAGAAACGTAAAAGAGATCAGTTAATCTCTCCAATCCAACAATGTCACGAGGATCTTGGTGATATAATCAGTTTCAGTAGTCATAGCCCTCCACTTACATTGTGCCTGCAACTCGAGTGCTTATATGCGTCTTTTCATCATCATAGAGCTTGGCCAACCCAAAATCAGAAATTTTGGGGGTAAGATTGGAGTCCAGCAGAATGTTACTGGCCTTCACATCTCTGTGAATGATTCTCGGCCTCGACTCTTCATGAAGGTAAGCCAGACCTCTCGCTATCCCAAGGCAAATCTCATAACGGGTGGACCAATTTATATTCAAACTTCTTTCTCCTAAGGTGTACAGTTCATTAATTCTCAATTTCCATTTGAAAGGAGGAATATGGAGATGTGGGGTAAATTAAATAATATCGTACCGAAAAGTGCTTGATCAAGGCTTTTCTTTTCAAGATATTCGTAAACAAGAAGCCGTTTGTCTCCCTCGATGCAGCATCCATACAATTTAACCAGGTTACGCTGTTGAACAGCAGATATAGTAGCAATCTCAGTTACAAATTGGCTCCTTCCGTGCTTTGAAGTCCCAGATAGTAGCTTCACAGCAATTACTCTCCCGTCAAGGAGTTCTCCCTACATGGTACCAATACAGCATTATCAGAGCTTTCCATGATTAACTGTTCCAAGTCTCAATCAACCGTGGAATCGGAAGAGGCTGCAGGCAGCTTTTACTCATTTAATTGTCAATGCAAGATCATTAAGAGTGTGCGTGCTAGACTAGATTGCATTTGGGTGACCAAGCAAAAGGGTCAATATGAAGATACTATTACCTTGAAAACAGAGCCAAATCCTCCCTCTCCGAGCTTGTTAATGGGATTAAAGTCATCAGTAGCAGCCTTGAGTTCCGCATAACTGAAAGTGTATGGTCTAGCATCAATCCCGACAAGCTCTGTAAATATCATAAAATAAGCTCAATTACACCCATTGATCGTACCATTTGGAATGAGCTGTTCAACTGCTAGCAGTTGACAACAAATACAATTCAGGGAGCAAACTGAATCCAATATGCAAACTGTAGGGGATCCACATTTATAGAATATAAATTTTGCTTTACGTCATCAATCTTTACACAAGGAGGAAACAGCACCCAAGATCATGATATAAAGTGCAAAATTTGTGTGAACTTAAAGAGGAAATATCCACAGATGAGGGAGAATGCAGATTACCTTCATCCTCCTCGGACAACGCCACATTCTTCATCCGGACGAAATAGAAAATCAAAAGAGAAGCCATAAGGATCGCAGTTGCCACACCAACAGTAACTCCGACAATCAGGTGTCTCTGATTCGTCCCACTGGATGGAACCTGGCCACTACTGGTCGCTGGAGGTTTGTTAGGAGAGGTGGGCCTGAAGTCTGTCAAAAATCTCAACTTTCACTTACTGCATAAATGTGGTGAACTGTATGTTACCAAGCATCGAAATCATCGTACCTGCAGTAGCACTGATGGCTGAAATCATAGGTCCATACGTACCCCCAGCAGGAGTACAGCACGTCCCTTTTCCAGCCCAGAAGAGATGGATCTCGAGATAGTTCTGTGTCACTTTAGCTCTATACATCTTTATAACAGACTTGAAAGAGGACCCACTGGCCTCTCGTCGAATGTCAAAATCCTTCTCAACAAGATTCCTCTGAAGTTGATAAGAATATTACATCAGATTGTGTTCATATACTTTTCATCGTGATGCTATCATTACTAGATGCAACTAATCTTTCAGAATACCTGAAAGAAAATTTGAGCCCCTCAGGTAAAATGCACAAACAGATGAAGTGATTAAAAGCTGATTAACAATAAGAATGAAGGGGATAGAAAGAGGGCGGTAAGGCTCTATAAGAGTCTAAGCACAATTTTAAGCCAAAAATACTAAATCCATTAAGTTTCAGTATACTTGTTAAGAGGGGAAATGGTTCATCTTGAAATTTCCTAAATCAAGAATAATGCAAGTGATCCTTCCAGATACCTGTATATATATGTCAAAAACACGCCTCCCAAGCCTTTCCCAGTTACTGTTGCGGATTGATAACTCGGCAAACTGGAGACTGATGTTGTAGTTCCCATTTTCGAGTCCCAACCCATAGTACCTTAAGGATGATGCAGATATTCGCGCAGTCCTGAACAGCTGGGTGTCCAAAGAATTTGCAACTTGTCCTTGCCATTGAAAACTGTACTGAGGATTGTCATTTCCATCGAAATACCCTACACTACTCATAGCCCACCTATTTGTGCTGGTCACAAAGTACGTAGCGGTACCTAGAGTGCTATTATCTGCCTCATATGTAATACCGTTGGACGATGTAATCCGTGGGCCTCCACAGTTGATGGCAAAGCTATAATCTAAAGAAGAAACATTGAAGAGTAATTAGAAAGAGATCTGGATCAGAACTTCAGCCCATCAAATTCGTAAATGTGCTCATTCTACAGGCTTCAATAATCTACATCAAATTCAGCTGGCAATTCATTAGAAAAAAAGGAACAGAGTGAACCAAAAAAGTGAAATCTGGGGAACTGTCTGATTCACTCAGCATGAGTTCCTACTGGCATTTAGTAGAAAGAAGACAGAAGGAAACAAATGAAGTGTCTATAAACAAAGAAAGAGAGATATTGTAATTGCAGTCTCAAGTTAACTCTGCAGCATAATGAGGTTTTAAGTTCTGGTATATGCATATGCTGCTTATTCGAACAACAATATATCTAAGAGCTCTTCCCCATAAACTGTGAAAAACCAGTAAATGGCGAGTCTATCACCCATTTTATGCTTGGATTTATCTGTAGCTTTAGATAAAAACCAGGTGTGAGTTCTGAAACTTAAAAAGTTCTGATCCCTGAACCATTTTATGAATGCAACCTTAGAAAACCGAGAGATAGCACTCCCAATACTTACAACTTGGAGGTTCTTGATTGCAATGGAAGCTCTGCTGAAGGCAGTTCAATCCAGAAGGCAAACCACTAGAAAGAAACAGAGGATAGTGATTAGCTTAAGGCATATCTTATTTGGCAACAAAGGTATCAACTTAGGGCAAACAGAGGGAGCAGATATGGAGGAGCTGCTGCAGTATCAGTACTAGTAGACATGCTTATTCGCATAGCGCGATTAAGAAGATCCTGTTTTGGGAATGGCCGATACCATCCCAGAGAGTACACCAAGTGCTTGTGATTGATAACTGTTGGGGCATATGTGCAGCTGATAACTAATGCAATGTGGATAACTATTCACATTTAAGTTTAGGAAATACAGTTAGTTCATAAGCATTAAGCAATAGAGTTGAACGAGAATATTACCTCTCAGATTTTCCGATGATGAAATTGTTAGCAATCAGATTGCTGCAAATTACATCAGCAAAAGATTCCAAGTTATGGTCTCTTATAGTTGATAACACACTGAAAACTCCTATTCATTGCAATGAATCAGTAAAATCTAGTTAGACTGAAGAAAGTAACTAGGAAAACTTCCTCAACATACATTTGCAAATTCTGCTGGTTGATCCAAGAAGGAAGGCTTCCATTTAGATTGTTGTAGGACAAGTCTCTGAGAGCGCCATGCGTTTAAGACATTAATGGAAACTTCCATGTAAGATCAACCACATCAAAGTATTAAAGCTGCAACATCAGTTCATCATTCTTCCCCTAAACAAGTTGCCTTTCCCGATAACCATTATTGCAGATCACCATTCTATCAAGCTGTTGTCATCACCGGTTTCCCAGTGAAACCAACTACTGATCAAGAAGGATATAGTATTCTATCACATTCAAGTCATCTTCAGACTAACGAGCGCACAATAGCCTTTACCTTATTTCTCTATTGCAAGGCAAAAAGTTTCTTAATCAAATTGCCTAGTTTATCTAAGCTGGTGTTTATGAATGGAAAAGAATTGTTGAGGAAGGGGTGAGATAGAGGTTCTCTTACATGTTCAATAGAGATCCAGCTTTCAGTGCTGGAATGTCACCAGTTAATTTGTTATTTCCGAGGAACCTGAGAAAGAAAGCATTCATCCCTCATCAATACTGGATTTGTGTGACAAGGCATGAGTCCAAATGTAAATAGAGAAATTGCATTACAAGTGAGTGAGCAAACTCAGATTGAACAGTGATTCTGGAATCTCACCAACCAAGTTGTTGAAGCTCAAATCTCTGTCACAGATAAACAATCAAAGAAAGCTGCAGTATAAGCATACAGCCCTGACAGCACCTCAGGATAATCATATACAAGTTCACAAAAGGGTACATCTCAACAGTGGAATGTGAGGTTTACATGAGAGAAACATTTCCTATTCCTAAAGCAGAACATTCAACCAAGCGAGTGGAAGAGGGAGGGTGAATTAAGCAGGAATATCAACTCTCTTTGAAAAGTTCAAGGGTATTGGTGGAATCAATCATAAAAGAGAAGGTGCAAATCAAGCAATTAAAGAATCAGTTGATCGACTGGATAAGGATTGAGATACTTCATGTTTTCTATCACGGAGAGAATATATTTGGCAAGTTCGTAAATAGAAGACATGAGCAATGGCACTTTGACCGCTTCAACCCAATCCTTACTTGGTTGACCAAACACAATTTGAATGACTTTCTGGCAACTGGAATTGCTTCTGTGAGCAAGATCCATTGCCTCCCACAAGCTTGATGTATGCTGTCAGCACACCTTACAAGCTTAATGTAGAGGACACACGTTTGCTTATCAAAGCCAAGATATGGTTCCTTCTTTACAGAGACAACCATTTTCTGTTCATTTTCCCCCTTTTCTACTTACAACATATCAAACACATTGAAAACTCATGACAAGTTAAAAGGAACTAACACATAGAATCCTTGATTTTTATGGTTCCATCAATGAACAACCAGGGAAAGGGCAACTGGCTGCTCTTTCAGGGAATATTTATAAAGTTCAGAAGCCTGACGTAAATAGCTTTTTAACTTTTGCATGCTTCTAGTCTAAGTAAGCCCCAACAAACAAGAATATCTTACAGGTGAATCAAGCTTCGTAATTCTCCAATTTCCGAAGGAATTGAATCAGAGATGTCATTGTTTCTCAGGGTTCTGCAAAACATGAGAGCAAGCACGTAGCATTTCATTGAAGTATAAGAACAAAACAGTGGTTAACAGAACCATCAGAGGCATTGCTGTCTTACAGAAGACTTAAATTTTTCATCTCTCTTATAAATGCCAGAGAAGAGCCACTGCCGGACAAGTCACTTATCATCCTGCATTTGCATCAGAGACTGATTCATAGGTTTTATATCTACATCACGTGCATAACATAACGGTAAAATGGGCACTTACAAAGTTTCTAGGGAAGTTAGTGCCGAAAAAGTTGATGGAATTGGGCCTTCAAGAGAATTTCCACGAATCAACCTACCAAATAGCAAAATTTAAGCAAGCTTACTATTTAAGGCACAATGCAGGAACAGACGCATCTTTTCGACCAAGTCTACCCATGTAATAAGAAAAATTGATCTTGATTGTTGAAGCTGAAAAGTTGTCACTTATGACATGATCCTTCTACAACGGTATAAAGAATAAAGAGATAATGTTCACTTACAACTCAATTAGGTTTGTCAAATTCCCTATAAAGTCGGGTATTCTGCCAGTGAGTTCATTGTCTAGTATCGATCTATGAGCAATAGAAAATTTATTAGGAGAATCTATACAAAATTAACTTGCAAAAGAAATGTCAGCTAACAAAAAGTAGAAGAAAATAGTAGAGTAGGAAACTCTCACAATACTTGCAGGCTCGTAAATTTGGCAAATGTTGAAGGAAGAAAGCCACTTACTCCAGAGCTACCAAAATATCTGTGCGAGATACAAAATTCATTATCTTTTTCAACCTTGCACAGGTAACTTAGGAGAGACAGTGTTCAAGAACCTCAGGGTAATCTATGGTAAATCTCGACAGCAGCTCAAACCCAGTGATACACTACATAACCTTACTGAGAAAGAAAATTAGGACTGGGACAAACACATTGGTGACTGTAATATATTTTATAGAAAAGTTAAATCTCATTACATGATGCTGGAATTTAACTGTTGATCTGACAGTCCAAATTTGCAACAAAAACAACCAAGGCAGATATTATTTTATGCTGCATCCATTGACAAGTTGAAATGGTCAATGGAGTTAGACAATCATCAATGTCAACTTCATGCAGCGACCATATTGACTGAAAGGACTGTGTAACTGAAGAAAACTTTTTCTAAAGTACAACTTGTGGGTCAAAACTAGAATCAAAACTTCCCAGTTTTATTGCCTATGATGCCATATGGAAAAATGCAATTCTTGTCTTAATCCAAAGAACAAGTAAAGAAAGACATGAAAATGGAAACCATCTCAAAACTCACAGTTTCTCCAATTTTGTTAGGTTTCCAAGTTCAGATGGCAGAGAGCCGGAGAAGTTATTGGACCCAAAGCTTCTGCAAAATTGAAAGTCATATACCAGTGACTGTCTTGCAACAAGGAAATAAGTGTTCCAATGAACCTGTATAATATCAGCCATGGAAGCTCGCATCAATATTATGGTCTCTGTTAAATTTATGACTGGTCAGGTCCATATTTAATTTCAAAAATTTTAAATTGATACATGGTAGCATCCCGTTTCTCTTATATTCAAGGGATTCTATCACTAACTTTCCAACATGGCATAACAACCCTCTAGAATATGCTCACAACTCATTATTACGTCAAGGTCATCTCACTGATTCTACCACCAAGTATGTCAAGGAGCAACTCTTGTTCAAGAAAAGTGTAAATGCGCCGAGCTCTAAGTTTATTTCTGTGAGAAAATTTCATGGTGGTTAGCTATGAAGCCGTCAAGGATCTCCTGTTTTAGAAACTACAACACACTTCAGGCATTCAGTATCAGAAAGTTAATAGGGTGAAAATAGCTTACAATTGTAATAAACTACTAAGCTGCCCAAGCTCCTTTGGAAGTTCCCCTGATAGTGAATTCTGGCGAATAATCCTGCAGGAGTAAACAAAATTCACAAGTTAGAAGCATAAGCCGCGTCTCATCTGTGCTACCTATCAATCTCTAGAGATGTGAGTGTAAGTGTGTCTGTGTGTGTGTTTTGACACACAAAACAAGAACGGCAAGGTGGCACACACAGGTATTCAAGCCGAGTTAGATTGCCAACTGATGGAGACAAGGGACCAGTCAAGAGATTTTGGGGCAAGTACCTGTCAAAATTCAAGTTAAGATTAAGTAATACACAAAGGCAAAGAGCAACAAAAAAACTACCTGCATAGATTAGTAAGAACATGTGATAATGCAAAAACATGCCATGGTGCACAGATTTGGGGGCCTTAGGAAGAAAGACAACATACAGATAATCGAGGTAAGTCAAAGTCCAGAGCTCATCCGGAATGGGACCGGCAACGCTCAGTGCTTCGACCTTTCTGAAACAAATCAACAAACAACAAATGGGGTTAAGTTCCATTCCATATCAACTGCCGCCGTTGACCAAAGTCGAAGAGCCGTTGGAAACGCGCCATGTTTCATTGCCTTGGAGGCCAAACAAAAAAGTCGTATGTATATTCAATCAAGAGAAGCAATTAGCAAGATAGCAGGAGGGGAGAGACATACAGTTTAGTGATGTGACAAGTGGAGCCACCATCGTAGGAGCAGTCGCACTTGAAGAAGGGGTTGTGGGCGCTGTCACGAATCTTCGTGTCGTCGATGGCAGCTCCCCGGCATGGCTCTCCGCTTATGTTCCATTGGGCAGGGCTTGCAGTCTTCGCCCATGTTTGGTACAATGAAGTCAGAGCCCGCACTGTGATCAGACGACCGTAAAGGGTCAAAGATGAAAAGAAAGTACCCTTGGCCCATCCATTTTATATAAAAAAATTTTAAATGATCTTATTTTATAATAATGAATTAAATTATTATATTTTAATCGATACTTTTTTATATCATATGATAAAATAGCACACTAAAATTTCTCGTTCCATATTCACCTCTTCTTTTCCCCGAAAATTTTAAGGTGCAGTTCCTCTATAAAAATAATCGAAAGTTGATAGATTTTTTTTCCTTTAAATTATTGATTATTAATTATTAGAATGATTAAGGTTGTTCAGTGGGGACCCATATAAATCGTGAATCCAGCCCGACTCCACGGGGGACCCATAAGGGGGTTGACTATGATATTCTCTTCCGGTCTTGGTCGTAGAGACTTCTCCCCACCTAGTCCCGTGGAATGACTGCTACTATTTTGACAGTGACGTGGCGAGGTAAAATTAGTTTAATTATTCTGACAAAAAATAATCAAAAGTAATATGCTCAATTTACTAGCACTCATTTACTTATTTATTATAATTTAATCCGTATTGTACGACGTAAAAATTTATTCTTGAAAATGGCTCTGTGAATGAACATTCCCTGACACACTCGCATTTCAGTCCCAACAGGTTTGTCTAAGCTACCCACAGAACAGAAGAATTTTATTAGAATCTCAAGTTTGATCAGCGTAATTCGAACCGAATCGCCTCATTTCCTGTCTAGCGAACCGGACGTCTAGCGAGCCCGACTATGGTGGCTGCGGGGATCAGGAATTGGAATACGCCGAGGCAGGGATTTCATTTCATAGACAAACTACAGAAGAATCCGACCACCTGATCAAGAAGTCAATCTGCTCTGGTTCATGGGACCGTGATGGCTACCGAAATACTGATTCAGTCAATGGGCGATGAGAAATCTCATCTCTTTGCTTTGCAGAGAATGTGTTTACTGATCCCGAAAAAAAAAATATCTGGCTCGATGTCGGTTGCTGAGAGCAGGTATTTGACGACAAGCGTTGAGGTCGACTAGGCCCAAGAACCACCACCTAATAGCTTAACTTTTAGATATAAACGACCCAAAACTCTTGTACGCCTAACGTGGTATCAGAGCGGGTCAATTCTGAACTCACACTACAATAATTTTTAGACATGGAACTCGTGACATATTAAGCCCGAGACTGAAAGAAAAATACCCGACTTGTGATTGATTTATGCCGGATTTATAAGAGTACGGGTATCCACTTTAATTTTTGGATTGGATTGGATTGGATATTTTACGCCCGGTTCGAATAGATCAGAGAGGAGGAGAGAGGGGTACCTTCCGAAGGATCAGTGACAGGTTGAGCTTGGGTTCCACGACCATGGAACAGTAGCAGCAACTGCAGCACCAAGCCGAAGACGGTGACCGTGGAAACCGACTCCACCGCCGTCTTCATCGTCTTATTTACGAGCCCACGATCGAAGGAAAGAATGAATAGAGGAGATGGAAACGGGGTTGAAGCCCTTAAGTATGAACACCGTGGACTGATAAAAAGGCCCGAACAGAAGACCACCTGGTTAGAGAACCGGCCGTCGACGAACGGCCGGCCGTGTTTTGAACAGTTCTGCTTTGGTAAGACTGTTGACTTCTACAGAATTGAAAGGCAAGGAGGCGAAAGAAAGGGAAGGAAGCTGGTGACATCCGGGGAAGGTTCCTTCCGGAGGGCAGAGTCTGGCGTCCGGCGAAGGGTGAGGGTGTGGATTTATCAAGAAGAGTTGTCTCGATCATCCAGTTGGTCCTTTAGATATACAAGTTTATTCGGCATAAAATTAATGTAAAATAAAATGCGGTGGAAGAAGTTCCCCCCAGATAAAGGCTGGGAATAGGAGTCTTCACAGGCATAAGGTATATTCGGAATTGGATATGTTCTTGTGGATCCCAATAAAAATATGGAAGATTTCGAGTAGGGAATAAAGGAATCGGTTGGTTCCGGTTCTGATTCCAGCACACAGAGTACGCAGAATCGAAACCTGCTAACCTATTCGTGTAGTTAATTCTAATGGTTTGTATACTTTCTCATTTGAACATCAATTCACAAACTGTTTAAACACTGTAATTCCTAACTAAATGAACGTTCATTCGACATAACAATTATGTATATTTGATAAATTTTCCATGCATAAAGTATGATTGAAATTTGAAATCAATAATACGTAGTATTTAAATATAATGCAAATACATTTAAAATTACACATATTTTATCATGATAAAAAAATTATATGAGACAATAATAATCGTGAAATAATATTAAAGTAATTTATATTTTATAGGTAAAAAAACAAATGATAAACCTAGGAAAAGAGGGGCAGTTGAAAATTCCTAGTGTGATTTTTCTTTCCAACTTATAGTGCTAGAAAAAAAAGGGAAAAAACATAAATAGTCATACTTCATACCGACATGATGATCGTGAGTAAAAACTAATTAAATACTATTAGAAAATGTCAAAGTAATTGCTCGGATAATTAATATAATTTACTTATTTAGTACAATCTAATTATTATTTTTTAATGACACCTGATTAGTAAGATCATCTAAAAATTTCTTTGAAGAAAAGGCAGTGAAAAGTGAAGATAGAAAGAAGTGCACTCAAGAATAAGATTATTTCATCAAATACATTTAATCAATTGGCCATGCCTTAACGTTGACTGCTAAGGGAGACTTGACAAAGTCACTGGGATTCCACTGGCCAGGCCAACAAACCAGAATGGACCATTGACTACTAAGGGATACGGCAAGGTTGCTGGGATTCTATTGGCTAGGGGCGACATCACAGAATAGAACATTTCCTGCCGGCTATGGCTTTCTTTAAGTTCTCGGTATAGCCAACCCCCCTGCAGCATCGCCATTGACAAGCAGGTGAAGCTCGACGAATCAAGCATGGCCATCAAGTCTAGCCTGTGCCGGGTTTGAGCTAGAGCTCTACTTAACTCGGGCTGCACCAGGCTCGCCTCATCAAACGGTCCAGCACGAATTAGCACCGAAAACCATTTATTCTCAAACAAGTAACCACATCATTTACGTGACGTAAAGTGTAGTGAAAATGGTACAGATCATCTCACAGTCGAATGAGAGATCGAACACTCACGTGAATCGCAGTACAAGGTCTATCCAATGACATGGTGAAGTTCACCTACCTTCACCAATTATCTCGCTCAGCATCGGCTGTGTTGCATTTGCCGGAGATAGATCCGGTCTCCCAGGAGTGCTCGAAGATAATGGTGAGTCATAGCGGACATTCCTCTCAGCTTCAACACTCGTACCGCTGGTCTCCGTCATGAAACTCTCATCATTGTATTTCCAGTCGGTCAAATATCCCGGTCTCGTGGTTACAGAGCTCACTTCAATATCTCCTGAAAGCATCGACACAACGCGAGACATGGCAGGTCTCAGCATCGGTGATGTTTGGGTGCACAACAGAGCGATACCAACCACTCGTTTAGCCTCCTCCTCATTGAAATCTGATAGTCTTGAGTCAACTAGTTCGACTTCTCGGTTTCTTTCGTGCAGGTTCCATGCCTAAGGAGCAGTAGAAAGAAACAAAGAAGAAAGCAGGATAAAAGTCAGTTATAGAATGGATGCTTTCAATCGATCTGATTTAGAAATGAAGATCTTATTTGCTTGGCTGCAGAAAAAGAGTAAACATTTCCATTCCCTTCTCTTATATACCCAAAAGGAATGTAACAAGCATCAGATTGTACTGCTGAAGACCTGCCTCTTTATTATGAAGATGTATGTCCATTTCTACTTTAATGCATCTTTTACTTGAGAAAACAGGAAAATAAAACCGTTTCCCAATAGTTGTTGTTGATGCTGCAAAGATTTGCATGGAAAGGACACCGCCATAAACAACTCCTAGCATCAGTGTTAAGGTTTATTAGAGGATTCACAGTTTTGCATGGAAGATTAAACTTATTGAATGATATGCACCTGCAAGGTTAGCAAAATTTGACTGAAGGCAAGAATTTTCAGCTGAAAGAATACAAAGGTGTCATGATTCAAAAATGCTGAAGGATGTTCCATGTATTAATAAGGAAGATCATGATCTGCTATTAATAAGGAAGATCATGATCTGTCAAATTCATAGATGGGAATGTTTAAAAACATCAGCAGCAGTTGTTCAATGAAAGGTCAGAATATGGATGTTCTCTAAATGACACCCCTCTGAACCTGAACACACTATGCTTTGCTATGAGGGGAAGGAGAGAAACTCTTTAGTATTTTAAAGAGGACTTCAACAGTTGCAGCTCCTCTACAAGACATCTGCTGCATGGTGAAGCGTTCGGGGCTACTGCTTTCCCCAACTTTGAACTCAAAAGAATCTTCTACAGCTCGAGCTATGGGATGCTGAGTTGGTTTCATGCTGGGGTACCTGAGTTTTCACTCTCAGTTACTGTTGTCCTCTACTGGGTTTCAGTCCGGTGTTTCGGGGTTCTCCTTTCCTGTTTTCTTCAGGTCTGTTTGAAGTTTTATGTTTCTGTGCTCCTTATGTTAATGAGCTTTTCTAGTTGTTGGTTGGTTTGAGTGAGCGGGCTGGGTTTAGCTTTGCACGTTTGTTTGGTTTGGTTCAAAAAACACAATATCCATCTATCAGAAAAATAATTGAATATGATTCATAACATCCATAAATGGCTTTCTGTAAATACGCACTCTGGATTTGGCTTGAAGTAGCGGTTTGCCGGCATATATCCATGAATGGATGAAACTGAACTTATTCATATATCCAGATGAATCGAATGACTATAAAGGAATTCAGTACATACCCATTCTAGGAGATAAACCTTGTCTTTCCCCAGGCTCTCGTCAGAATTTGGCCTCCCAGTGAGCACCTCCAGAGCCACTACTCCAAATGCAAAGACATCAGCCTTCTCTGTAAGGTGCCCCCGCATAGCATACTCAGGAGCAAGATAACCTCTACAAAGTTTTTCAAAAGAAGAACAAAGACAAAACTATTCAGTCCCTTACTAAACATATGCTGGGTTGCAACAGAGAGGTAAGAAAATATTACTCTTACATTGTCCCTGCAACACGGGTGCTTATATGGGTCTTTTTATCATCGTACAGTTTGGCTAGACCAAAATCAGATATTTTAGGAGTGAGATCGGAGTCCAGCAGAATGTTACTGGCCTTCACATCTCTGTGCACGATCCTCAGCCGCGACTCCTCATGGAGATACGCCAAACCCCTTGCTATGCCCAAGCAGATCTCATAACGGGTAGGCCAATCAAGGTTCAAACTTCTTTGCCCTGCAATGTACTACTAAGTGACTTTCACTTCACACTTGCTAAGATGAAGAGAAACATGGAAAGTGCTATACCGAATAGTGCTTGATCAAGGCTCTTGTTTTCAAGATACTCATAAACGAGGAGCCGTTTGTCTGCCTCAATGCAGCATCCATAGAGTTTAACGAGGTTACGATGTTGAACAGCAGATATGGTTGCTATCTCTGTCACAAATTGGTTTTTCCCTTGATGCGATGTCAAAGATAGTTGCTTCACAGCAATTACTCTCCCATCATTGAGCGTTCCTTTAAACACAGGGCCAAACCCTCCCTCTCCAAGCTTGTTAACGGGACTGAATTCATCCGTAGCAGCCTTGAGTTCTGCATAGTTGAAAGTGTAAGGTCTCGTATCTATTCCTAGTAGCTCTTCATCTTCATAAGCACGTCTCAGTTTCCTTCTCCGAACAAGACATAATACCAGGAAAACTGCCACAAGGCTCACAACAGCAGCACCGACAGCAATACCGACTACCAGTCCTGTCTGATTCTTCTTATTGGTTGCTGGAGGCTTGTTGCTGACAGTGGGAATGAAATTCGGAGTAGTGCTAATTGCTGAAATCATAGGCCCATATGTAGCTTGAGCAGGGACACAACATGTCCCTTTCCCGGCCCAGAAGAAATGAATTTCAAGGTAGTTTTCTATCACTGAAACATTGAAATTCCTTACAACAGCTCTAAGAGAGACCCCTCCTGCCTCTTCCCGAATATTAAAATCCTTGGCTACCCTATTCCCCTGTATGTAAATATCAAAGAGACGCCTCCCAACGCTTTGCCAATTGCTGTTTGTGATTGCTGACTCTGCAAATTGGAGGCTCACGGTGTAGTTCCCATTCTCAAGCCCCAAGCCATAATACCGCAAAGATGAAGCAGAGATTCGTGCTGTCTGATATAGTTCCGAGTCTAATGTGTTTGTGAATTGTGATTGCGAAGTATATATGTAGCTGGGATTCTTGCTATCAGTGAAATATCCTCCATTGCTCACAGCCCATCTCTCTGTATCAGTCACATAATATGTAGCCGGACCAAGAGTGTTATTATCTCTCTCATACACAACACCACTAGAAGACCGGATCTGTTGACCACCACATTTGATTGCAAAGCTTGAATCTGGAGAATAAACATGAAGAACACCAAAATGCATTCAGGTATTAAAATTAGCTACTGAATGCGTATTATTCCTATATAAAGATTTCCAACTAAGTCCAGGAATTTCATTCCCATGTGTAATTTGCATATTCGGCTTTCCATGCATCTTCTCTGGTTTGAGGCATTCAAGTAAAAAATTGAGTAAGCAAGTAAACAAGAATATGTTGCATATTAAATTATTATTGTTGGCAAAATCTCCATCAGCCAACCATTGCATGTACTTTTTCCTCATGTATTCCATAAATAGACTTGGGCCTGAGAGAGGACATTGTTAGGGATATGCAACTCGTGTTTTACCAAAAATAATAAAACCAGTATAAGCAACATCAGTTCTAAAATACTAAGTTGATGCGAAAGTTTTCTTCTAAAAGTACCATGCAAAAATCAGTTACATGAAACAATAAAGAAAGCATATAGCTACACTTACAAATTGGAGATCCTTGACGGCAGGGAAAGCTCCTCTGAAGACAATTTAACCCTGAAGGAAGACTGCTTCACAAAAAATGAGAAAATAGATCAGCTGAAGATGATTGCTTTGAGCATGGATTCCACAAAATCAATCTTAAAATAGAATGAAAAAGGTAGGATTTAGCCACGTGTTAACAAAAAAAAAATATCTTAATTGATTATCTTCTACTTCATTTAAATTGACTAAGGTCTTTCCATCACCCTAACTCTAGAAGCAATTTATATAAGGTCAAGTTTGGTGTGGGAGAATGAGGTGGAATGGAACAGAATAAGTTTCATAGCACTATGAAAAACTTTTTTGATCATCTTGAAAAGATGAGGGAGTGTTATTGAGAGATATGTTAGAATGGGCATTCTCTAACTTGAGAATGAAATGTGCATTAGAACTTTCAAAAGTGCAAGCAGGCTAAAAAAAAATGAAATACAACGATAAAAAGCTCATTCAATTTCATTCCATTTATATGAGCCTACATAACCTAAGAGATTTTATATCAACACCTGTTCAATTTTTCCCTTGGAGGAACTAGGCTAGAAGAAAATGTTGTATCTATTTATTTATTTATGCTATCAGACTTGCATTTAACAGATAGATTCACAGAAAAGTTGACCTGTTGCTAATTAACAATAATGAAGTTGAGGACTGTGGTCTCTAACAAGAGTTTTAAATTACTCTCATGACTTCGAAGAGAATTAATATAATTATCTGAAGAGTAGAAATTCTGATTCACTGCAAAATATGCAGATGGAAAAGAATAACATTTAAATAAGTGAGCATAACATGAAAAAGTCACTTTCAAAAACTAGCACACAGATTTTTCTCTCATTTTTTTTCTGGCTCCAAGTTTAAAATTTTGGTAGTTCACTGAACAGGGGCAATAACTTCTTAAAAAGTGACGTACAGCTGTTACTTTCTCAACTGAGTGCCAGCACTGAACAACTTAAGGAGGCTGTCCAAAAATAAATCAGTGCAGTAGCCCGGCCGCGGAAACACAGTTAAAATGGAGCCAAAAGCTTACCTCTATGATATGTAAGCAAGTATTAGCAGCAAAGAGAGGAATCAGAAGAATTACCTGCTGTTAGCATTTGTTATTGTGAAGTTGTTACCAACTAGATTCCTGCAAAGTTCAGCCAATAAGGGTCTTACTGTGAGCCACATCATTGTTGACTGAATATTAAAAGCTGCTGAGAGAAAATTACTGTTTCACAATTACTATGAAAGCATAATCAAAGTTAATTGTATGACACGTCTCTGCAAGATTGCACATAAATAAATCTGTTAAGGATTGCTACAACATACAGTTCTAAGTTATTTTCATTGTTGACCCAAGAAGGAAAGCTCCCTGTTAGAAAATTGTATGACACGTCTCTGCAAGCACAACAGAATAAGAGAAATTAGATGTATATTGGAGAAAGGGGATCCATGCTTCTGCTGACTCCCCTCCTCGACAGTTGACACAACACCCATGGACATGCAGGCTGAAGAAGATAATCTAAAATATTCAGGAGAGAGAGAGGCTGTATCATGTCAAAGCTAACATTCTAGGCAAATACCTGTGTGACAATGAATAAGAAGGCAAGATTTCAAGCATCCACATAAATTCTACTATAACACAAGCACACATCAGACACCTCCCACCTGTATCTACTTTATTTTGACTTTGAAATACTATTAATAAATAATTAAAAGAAATGTGATTATCATGACAATAATCATAAAAAGTAGAGAGGTTTTCAAGCTGATCACGAAAACAATGAATTTGACAAGATTTGGGGAAAAAAACTGGTTTATGACTCCATGTAATGCACTATAGAGAGCAAAACTTAGTCGCACTTACATGTTGACAAGAGACGAGCTTTTCTGTGCAGGAAGTGTACCATTCAAACTATTATTCCCTAGAAACCTGTGGAAGGAGTCTCTAAGTTAAAACTTCATCAAAATTAAGCTTTTCGCCATGAGAGGCATAAGTATATTAGACATGGGCAAGACATTACAAGTAAGAGAGTGAACTCAGATTAAAGAGAGAATCTGGAATCTGCCCATGTAAGCTGTTGAAGCTCAAATCCCTGATAGACACAGAAGAAAAAAAATGAAAGAAAGGTGGTAAGATGCTTTACAAGTAGAAACTGAAGATGGGATGGTAGAGAATGATCTGGCATTTCAAAGTGAGAAATCATCAGTCCGCAGGCTGAAGGAAGAAATTGGTTTATTTGAGAGTTGCCAACTTTTTATAATCTAATACCCAAGAAGAGGTCAAAACTTGAAAAACTAAAAATAATTAAATAACAGAGCTATCACTAACAATATGTGGCTTTTCTTATACTAGCAAAAATTGAATTGACTTACATGAATAGAGCTACAAATTGAATTATATAGGGTTCTGATTTCTGGGTGAAGGTTTTTCTAAACCTTAAAAGTAGATCACTCATTTTTAGACAATCACGATTGCCTTGGGAAATTGAAAAGGCCACATTCAGGTTGGACATGTCATAAGAGTGAAACCGGAAAGAATTCAGCTTCACATTGTTTTCATTTTTCACAGTGGCCAATAAACAGAATCACTCACAGCTGAGATAAGCTCAAGTATTCTCCAATTGTTGATGGAATAGAATCTGAAATGTTGTTAAACCTCAATATGCTGCACCAAGAGAGGCAAAGACAAATTGCGTTGTAATATGTAACTGCCAAAAAGTGAAAGGGAAACTCTGTAGCAAAATCCAACACTCTTTATCTTACAGGGTCGTGAGATTCTTCATATCCTTGATAAATCCCAGCGAAGAGCTCCCATTTGATATGCCGCTTATTCTCCTACGTCAAGGTCAAAAGGTTACTGTGAGCTTTTCATTACGCGTAACGTCATGGAGATAAACGGTAGTTATAATACTCACAGATCAGTCAAAGATGTTAATGTTGAAAGTGATGATGGAATGGGACCATCAAATGAAGTTCCATGAAGCACTCTGAAACAAGAATTCAGATTACAGGGAATAAATAACATAAACATGAGTAAAATGTATGAGTTTGTTGTCTTACAACCGAGTAAAACAAGAATTCAAATGGAGCGTATTCTCTTACAACTGAGTAAGCTTTGACCAATTGCCAATAAAGTCTGGTATTGGGCCAGTGAGTTCGTTGTCTGATGCCCACCTATACGCAAAAGAAACATTCCCCTTCAAGAATTATCAATAAACTTTCTTTCCCTCTAAAGTTCAAAGAATAATACAGGAGAAACATCTTACACTGTTTTGAGGTTCTGAAGCTTGGCAAATGTTGAAGGAAGTGGACCACTAACACCAGCACTGTCAAAGTAGCTGTATAGAAGAGTTCTATCACATCAGTTTTACTGTGTTTGTAGATCTTTGAGGTAATTCCAAAGATTGTCAGAGATAACTTAAAGCCAAAGAGATGTGAGATCTTGCTGAGGAAGATTCCTGCCATTCTAATGAATTAGAATTTTTAAATATTTATTAACCAGTCCCCGATTCCAAACATTTACTGCTGTATGTAAAACTGTGAAAACGGTTTTATAATGACAAGGTAAGCATGAACTCACTTCAGCCTCCTTTTATGTACAATTGTTGTTTTCTGTCAACTATTTTTAGTTACAGTCTATGAGAACTGCCAGGCTTAAACACTTTCTACAGGTGACAAGGCTACAGGGAAATATGGAAAGCAAAATCAGTAAAAGGACCTACATCTGCTCCAATTTTGTCAAGTTCCCAAGCTCCGAAGGCAGAGAACCCGAGAAGTTGTTTGTTCCAAAACCCCTGCAGTATTAAGAGATAAGACACTGTTATTTGGAAAGGAAATGGACAATGTGTTTAGAAGAATTCATTTTCACATTTATCCAAATAATGGCCTTGAAATATATAGAACACAAGCAACCCAATCAGAACCCACAAGATAAAGCTTCAAAGATTCTCAAGTAAATGACTGCCGTAGCTTTAACTTTAATGTTCTTCTTCTGAGATGACTTTGTGCTCGTGAAAAGGACATTGACATGCAGTGGAAAGACATGTTCTGATTTTGGTACTTAGATGGAAATCTTTCATGATGCAGTAGCCACTAGCCACTAAAAAAGCACTTCTAGTGGACGTCCACTTAGGTACCAGAGAATAGACCTCGGTTGCAAACAGCATGAAGAAGAAGCTTCCAATATTAAACTACCAAATTTCAAGAATCATAAGGAAGTAGCCATGGTATGCAGTTGCCATCATTCATTTAGAAACCAAACCAAATCCATCACAAAGCTTAGAATCGGGAGATTTACAGTGATAACAAGTTTGAAAGCCTTCCAAGTTCCTTGGGCAGCTCCCCCGATAATGCATTGATGCCGACAGACCTGGAACAGACCAATTCAACATGACAAGAACAAAGACAACTAAACCAAAAAAATAAAAAAAAAAATGAAGCAAAGGTAGTATTAGCCGAATTCTATTTGTCTCAAGGAATAATCGATCCATGCTCACAGGTATTGCATCCGCGTTAGATTGCCAATGGATGGGGAGAGGGGACCCGACAAAACATTCTGGGCCAAATTCCTGCACGTAGGACCGAAAGAACAATTAAATCAAAGTAAAAAAAAAAGGGTAAATCAAAACGACAGATAAATTTGCAATAAAAAGAAGCGTTGAATTCCGTGTTGTGTTGAGCGGACGAAGTTGGTGACTTCAGCGTAAAGGAGATTGCTGGATTTGCAGATTTATATAAGTGAGTGGAGACGTGCCCGGATTTATGTTAAAAATTGTTGTGCAATCATACCCTCTATATTTTATTATTTATAACATGCTTATGAGAGACCGAACCCGTTTTTACCAAAATATAATCTATTGATGATGGTATCATTTATTTAGTCGATGTGGGATCTAACACAAGAAAATCAATATGAAGGGCGAAGAAACATACAGATTGAACAGGTAAGTCAGATTCCATAGCTCATCTGGGATTGTGCTGGAAACACTCATTGCATAAACCTTCCTGCAACAGTGGCGGACATCAAGCCTCACGTAGTTTCGATCACAACAATTGCATCATAAATTTCAACTGCACGTCTGGATAGAGGTACGCCGCTGGAAAGAGTATGGCGGAGGGAGAGAGTGAGTACAGCTGAGTAATGTGGCAGATGGTGTTGTTGTTGAACGAGCAGTCGCACTTGATGAGAGGATTGTAAGCGCCGTTGTCGAAAGTGGTGTCGTCGACGGCGCGGCCGCTGCAGAGCTCGCCGCTTATGTTCCACGCGCCGTCCGCCGCCGACATCCCCCATTTTTGGAATACTGCGTTCAGAGCGCGCGCTGCATCACCAACATTGAAAGAAGTCTTTTCAGAAATTAGTTTTACTCCCCAAAAAAAAGGGAATTACACGCAGATCCCCAGACTAACGGGAGCATGCAGCTGAGCCTCTCGCCGTTGAATCGTTGCCGCCGACGATCCAACGGCGGGAGCCTTCACCTATGCTTCCCAGTTTCCCGACGACCGATTATCTTGACTTTAGAAAAGTCAAAGTCTACGGGTAAAACAATTCTTAACCACGTGGGAGCAGTCAGCCCATTGAACGGCTGTGATCTTAACTTAAGAGTCCACCGAACCGCATCCCCATTGCCTTCCTGGCTGCACGTAAATAGGAATAAAATACAGAGAAGCTCGAGTTTCGGCGCCGTATTCTATCCAAAAAAAAAAAAAAGGGGGACGCAGAAGCAATTGAAACGGAGATACAGAATCCAATCAAAAGCTTTGATGGTTTGTGCATTGAGGCTGGCCACCAAGCTAATAGAAATATGTCTATCTAACTGAGACATAACCCGAACCCAACATCGATACGGTTAAAGGCTAGATCCCGTGGTACAAGCTTGGAGGACAATACGAACATGTTTAGCTAAAAAACGAGCAAGTTCCTCCGTCCTCGACCCATTTTGCAGAGCCGGTGAAGAACTTGTGTGGATTACGACCAGAACTGTTACACAATCGACTGCGGATGCCGGGAGGCTTGGAGACTCGGAACCAAGTTTATAATATATATATATATATATATATATATATAAGACAACCTGGAGGGTTGTGTGTGTCTGTGAAAGAAGATGCTAGGGAGCGAGGAGGTTGTACCGTCAGAAGGATCAGTGGTTGGTTGAGTTTGATTCTGGGCACGAGCTGCATGAACAAGACAGAGGATGATGATGATGAAGATGCAGTAAGCTGTATCCTCTTTCATCTTCGAATTCCTTTCCAAGGTGCCGATGATGATGATGATGATGATGAATGTCAACTGTGGCTAAAGAGAGAGAGAGGGAGGGAGGAGCTTTTTCAATGGAAGCCAGCCGCCAGACTGTTCAGGGAAGCCTCTCCCCAGCGCTTATAATAGATGGACAGCAAGTGGGTTATTTTATATCTATTTATTTAATTAAATTTGAGTAAATATGAAAATATATTTGATACAGTAATAATACTATATTACTTCTTTCTTTAAAATAAAATTCAGAATTTAAATCTTATGAATAAAAATAATTTACTTTGAAAGAACTTTATTTCTCAGTAAGTCGTTCCGTCCCTTAAACTGAATTAATCAAGTCCATTACTTTTATATATTAATAGTTAGAATAAAAAATTTATTAATCTTTATTTATAATTAATGGGTTATTTATTCAATACTCATCCGTACCCTATTCTCTTATTCCTCCTAAACTCTTATTGGTTATTGGACTTCTTTTGTGAAAAGCAGAAGGGTTAATACGTTGACCTTTGAAAAATGCATAAAATGAAAACTTTTACATAATTGTACGTTATCATGTAGTATAAAAAATACTCATTAAATTATGATAAGTAAATTAATATTAATTATATAATAATTATTTTAACTATTACTTGTCAAAATAATTTAATTAATTTTTTATCGCACCACTGTAAAATAACATCATTTATAATTTTTTCGAAGGACTAAAGGTTCAAAGATATTATCTCAATTTCAGTGTGAACGTAACAATCAACTAGTTTTGATTACGAAATTGAAACACCTAATTGAAGAAAAGAAAAGAAAATTCTAAAAAATTAAAAGGTAATATGTAGCTCAGCACACGTCATCTCGATCTTTTATAATAATATTAAGTGTTAATGCATGACTTGCAAGAAATGGTCGTCTCAATTAATAATGTGGAAATAATTTTAAAACAATAACTATTTAGGTCGTCGCCAGAACCATTTAAGAGAAACGAAGGCATCGGAGTGGATATACGTATACATCGTATGCGAGATTAGCTCATATAAATTTTTTCCCATACATACCACACGATAACACAAAACCGATCAAATTCTGATTAATTCAGATTCGATATGAATCAATTCATTAAAATTTTTTTAACACGAGCGGTTTTCATTTGTAATATTTAAATTCGAGAAATTGATTGAGAGGGAAAGAGATTTTTGGACACGAGCCTATGCCGGTGCTCATATAAAATATTCTTCCTCGTGCCGGACGTCTCGACAGAAGTATTAAACACTGATGGATGGACGAGTCGATGAAGTCGCAGGTGCAATTTCTTCCACTTGCATCTTTATCAACTTGCGGTACAGATAGCGACGTACGCATAGACAACTTATAAATTTCCGGGTATGCTTAATTAATAGACATGAATGTTGTTTATCCTAGTATGAGTAGTTTGAAATTGATTAAATGTATAAATGCAGATAAAGAAAAAAGAGATATCGAATCAAAGCGGAACGATTGAGATGATAGATCATACAATTCCAACTAAATTAATTACAACTCATGAAACTTTTGATTATTTAAAAATGCAGAAAAAAAAAGCCAATCCACTTGTGTAAATAGAGTTGCACGAAAAAGGATATATTCTAATTGTAGAATCAATATAAGTTGTAAATTGTATATATTATATCTATTAATTGTGTCTGTTACATGTTCTTTCCCTTTTTTTTTTTTTCGTTTTACATAATTTACAATCAAGAAATTCAATGGACTTTGACTACTAACAGTTTGAATAAATCGGCTAATTAAATATAAATTTCTCTTGATCAATCAACTGTATTAGTCCCTCTCTCGAGTTTTACATATTTATCCGCGTTTCGAGAAGTCGGCTGAAAGTCGGCAAATGGGATGGAGGATTCGATAGCCTGGGCGATCTCTCTTGCTTCGTACAGATATTTTCAAAGGGTGGAAGTGGGATTTGATGAATTCCAAAAGCCTTTCCTCATCGCTATCCACATTCTAATTTCTTTGAATGCGAAAACAAATCATCATCCTTGTTATAAGGTAAACTTCAAGCGGCCGTCTGTAACAAATAATTATTGACAGTGTAGATTCCTATGATATCATCGACCGACGAGCCCTTACAATGTGACTTAAATGTCGTGATTCGATCTCACTTCACTTGTGATTCAGTACCCTTTTGGGGTTATGTACTCTGAAAAATTATAGGTCGCGAAGTAGAAACAAGTATTATATTTGTAAAAATAAACTACTTGGAATTAATATTGAAGAAGGGATTTCATGCTGTGATAACCTCGAATTTCTTCAGAATCAGAAGAACTTGTCATCATGTTCAACTTCTTTTCTAATTCATATGCCCTCTCTGCTAGGGCTGTAAGTCTTCTAATTACAAACTTCATGCCAATCTTCTTAATTTGACCTCGAGCGATTCCTCTGATGAACAGCTGCTTCTCAGCCTCGTGGATCGGCTCCTTGACGCATTCAACATTTAGAGACGCGTTTGCTATGAGAATGAGATGGAAGTGATCTATTATTGCCACACAGTAGTGCTGGCCACGGTTCCAGAATCGGACGGTTTCGGTTCCGTGACCCCTTGGAACAGGCCATAAATCTTGCTAATGGAAGGTTCAGAGACGGTTCGGAACCACGCTTTCGTCCGGTTCCGAACTAACTTGTTCAATTTCTAATAAAATCAAATAAATTTTAATTTATATAACGAGTTCGTTATATAAATTATAGTTAAATTTTTTACACGTATGAAATTTTTACAATCACTAATATTTAATTTTATAAGTATCAAGATTTAAATAATAATTTATATAAATAATTTATTTATATTTACTTTACACATATTTTATATTTAATTCTATAAGCTGACAGGGGATGGGATTGGGCAGGGGGCGGGTGGGCTGTCAGCTTGGGGTAGGGGGTAGGTGGGTCTCTTGGGGGAGGGAAAATATATATATATATATATATATATATATATATATTTTTTTTTTTTCTTTTACAGTTCGGAACCGAAATCGATGGCTCCGGTTTGGAGCCAGTGGAACCGGCCCTAAACTGTAACTCTTACGGTTCGACAACTGTTCCAGTTTTAATCGATTTCGGTCCGATTTTGACCGGGCCGGTTTCGGGCCCAAACCGGCCCGTGGCCAGGCCTACCGCACAGAGCAACGACAAAGCATGTCATCATTCCACGAAGAAAGCCAAATGACTGTAGCTGACTTTTCTTTTTCAATATATGCGATATCCGGAAGTCCATGTGCCCCGACTTATTCAAGTTCGAATCGGGTCGAGCCACTGACAAGGGAAAACTCTCCTAACATGTAAGAATTTTATTCATTCATACAACTCAAATCTACAATATTCTTAAAGGAAAAATATGTCTTATCTTATCAACATACCCACGTCCGAAAAGCAAGCAAATGTGGTGTATTTGGGGTCTTTTTTTCAAAGGGGAAAAGGATGGTTCATCTACCCCCATTAAGTGCTAGAACGAGGAACGAATTAGAAATGGGAAATGAGAACATTGGGCAGATTCATAGGATCCCTCCTCCTCACAAAAGTTCTTTCTACCCCTGCTAGTCAACCGAGCTTGGGGCCAAGACCATTGCAGTGAACGCATCCGAGAAAATTGGGTATTTTCATACTTCAATTCACGGTCACTGTGGTGATGAATCGGGTATCAGGTGAGCTCGGGGATAAGCTTCTCTTGCTCCAAAATGGTCTCTGGAACTAGGAGTGTTTGGATTCGGATATCCTGTATTTTTTTATAATATCCGAACCCTATCATGTGTAAGACTGGTTCCTCACTTTTGGATTCGGAATACCACCTTATTGAATCTTGGAACCAGATTCTATTCAAAACCTATAAGACACCACAGGTTCCGGATACCCTATTGAAACATGTTCATTATTTATTTTTTACATCTAAATTATGGATTACTTCAATTTTTTTTATAATTATTATAATTATCATTATTTCATATAATTTTTCTATCATTATAAAATATGTGTAATTTTAAGTATATTTACATTATATTTAAGTACTATTTATTACTAATTTTAAATTGTAATGAAACTTTAAGCATGAAAAATTTATTAAATATACATATTTATTATGTCAAATGAAAGTTCATCGAGTTAGAAATACAATGATTTAAATGGTTCGTGAATTAGAGTTCAAATAAAAAACTTATGAACTAGTAAAATTAATTGCGTGAACTTATAATGTTCCAGTTTCGATTCTGATTCTAGATACTATGTGTGCAAGATCGGTAACCGGAACCGGAACCGGACCGACCAGTTCATTCACTCACTACCCGGAACCTACACTATTTTCATTGAGATTTACGCAGAACCTACCAAATAGGATAGGTTCCTACCGATTCCGGGTATACTCTATATTCGTGCACACCCCTATCTTAAGCTCACTAGGTAACAGTCGGGGCTCAGGATCCAGCTTTTCTTGCTCCAAAATGGTCTCTGGAGCTCACCATGGAAGAGCTGGACCCCCTTGCAAATTCCCCTCTCGATCGCTCTCAAGGGAGTAACTCTGCATCTGCGTAACAACATCTGGCTAAGTCATGTAGCTAGTGCAGTGGGAACTAGCTGCTATACACAAATAAGATTTTATTTTTTTTAACTTCTCTTCCTTATGTATCGTTGAAGTCCTAATTTCATAACTTTATGATAAAAAGAAAGGTTGAATATCTCCGTTGACTTAAAAACATAGGGAGAAAGATAATTTAGCACAGTTGGTACAGTTTTCACCTAGCGATCAACAAGTTCTGAATTTGATCTCACTCGTGTGACTTCTTATGCCCCTTTTTATTCTCATTCCTTCTATCATTTCTAGGTATGTGTATCTCTTGTGCACAGTAAAAAAAAATGCAGGGAGATATCAAGATATTAGCTCAATGTCAGTGTGAATGTAACAGCCAACCAACTTTGATTACTAAATTGAAAGGGAAAAATATAAAAAAAATAAATAACTAAATAAATAAAGACACTCTGCTGTACACAACATCATCTCGAGAGCTTCTAATTGTCACATGCATTAATTCTCGTATAAGAAATAGTCTCACTTAATAAATTTGAAGTACTAGACGTGAACCACGGAATGGCTATATAGTTTATTATTAAATTCTAATTTTTATTTTATATTTTTTAATATTTTACAAGTCATAAATAAAAAAATAAAATATATTATTACAAAAAAGGAAAATTAGATATCAGTTAGTGGTAATTATAATTTTAAAAGTGATTTTACCATTTCATCCATTTATCATTACAATTAGTTTATTCATCAAGCGCATTTTAAAAATTTTAAAGGTCAGACCAACTACGTTTATCATCACGTATAACAATGAAATCTAAAAACAATAATTATTTATGTTGTCGTTAGAATAATTTAAGAAAAGCAAGACATCGAAGTGGTTATATATCTGTATACATATGAAATTAGTTCATATATTTTTCTTTGCAGATAATCTGATTGATTTAAATTTGAGTCTAACTGACTTGCTAGGACATAAAATTATACATAAATTTTTTTCTATTTATAAAATTTAAATTAAAAATCTAATTTAAAAAAAAATTCAGACCACCTCAATCAACAACACAAGTAGTCTGATTATCTTGGCTGTCAAACATAAACGATGATGGGGTGGTGGAGCCAATCAAGTCGCTCTAACGAGGTAATGGCGTGGGCAACAGGCCAATTTGCCGCACTTAAATCTTACCAAGTTGCCGTACCAACAGCTTGGTTGGCGTGGGGGAACGTTGCAATATGCCTTATTTAATTCTTATACCACCTGGCTGCATACTTAAATGAGAGAGCTCCGAGATCTTAATTTCAATCCTTTTTTTTGGTGTACTGTCGTTGCTGTGTGACGTAGAAGTCCCGGGATTTGGTACACGTAGTCAAGAGGGGAAATTGGAATCACTTTGTGACGACGTGCTCAGCCAAGTGTCTTTGTCTTACCCTTTCCCATATTGACAATTCTCATTCCAATATAAGACCAATCGGTATGACTATAATTGGTTAATGTACATGCATCAATATCCTTATAATATGGACTCATTCTAACCTTATTGAAAAATTCGATCCGCACGCATAAGAAACAACATCGGTTGAGTTGATTTGATAAAATATATTTAAAAAATTATGTACAAATTGATATAATTACGTGTTTTATATCGGTTAATTTGTGTGAATTTTTTTCTCTTTTTAAGTATACAATATTTAGTATCCAAAAATTCAATAAATTAATATCAATATGAGTTAGTTGAACTGATAAGACACATATTTCCTTGAATAAAAATTCCAATTTTGAGTCTTGTGAATTTTTAACCTTCATGTTACGTGAATTTTACGTCTGCCCCATTAATTAGTGGACAAAACAATGGCCATTCAAACTATGATCCTGAACCATGACAGAGAACAATTGAACATACTAGAATTGTCTCAAGAAGGAGCGAAGCAATGGGCAATGGATTGAGCGAGAAGAATATCTAGATATTTAGGGGATCTGTATCAAATAATTCCCCTTGAATTGAAGAACAAACATCCGAAAGAGAAGAACACAAGTTTCATAACAGCGGGGATCGTATCGGTGGATCCTTTCCATGAGCATTAGACAAGACCAAGTGTGCATGCTAAGTACAAGACGGTACACAGTTCCATACAACAGCAATACGATCACTTTGCTGGGACCGTGCGAGTTCTGCATCTAATTCTCAATTACGGAATGGTTCGAGAGAGTGTTCTGCAAATTAATGGCTACGGAGAAATACATTCGCAGTTTTACCCCATGAAGGATGATCTCTGTCCACATTCACCTGCCTTCACTGCGGAATGAAATTGATATGCCTATAGTTCCTGAACTGGTTGTGTATTCCGATTTCGAAGAGCTTCCAGTGTTTCCCGAGATAGGAGCCCCCTCGCTGTTGTCGTTGTATCTCCAATTAGTGAGGTATCCTGGCTTCGTGGTGACAGGGCTCACTTCGGCATCTCCCATGAGCATAGTGATCACACGAGACATGGTCGGCCTCAGGATCGGAGATGTCTGAGTGCAGAGGAGGCCCACCGTGACCACTCGTTTCACCTCCTCCTCGTCGAATTCCAAAAGTATTGGGTCGATGAGCTGGGTTTCTTGTTTGGCATCGTGCAGTTTCCAAGCCTTGTAGCAGAAACATGTTTAGCAAAACAAGGAACAAAGCTATAGACACGAGAAGCTATTTTGATCGAAAATGAGCCACCACACCACATACCCATTCCAGAAGATAAGCCTTCTCCTCCCCCAAACTCTTGTCGAAATTGTGCCTTCCACTTACCAATTCCAAGGCCACTACACCAAATGCAAATACATCGGTCTTCTCCGTAAGATGTCCCCTCATGGCGTACCCTGGAGCAAGGTATCCACTGCAGCACACAGACAGTAAAATGCTCAATTAAACTCCACGATCAGATTCATCATATAATTAATTCCAATAGTCACTGCTATCCGCTTACAGTGTGCCTGCAACTCGGGTGCTTATGTGGGTCTTTTCATCATCATAGAGTTTGGCCAACCCAAAATCGGAAATTTTAGGAATGAGATTGGAGTCCAACAGAATGTTACTGGTCTTCACATCTCTATGAATGATTCTCAGTCTTGACTCTTCATGGAGGTAAGCCAGGCCCCTCGCGACCCCAAGGCAAATGTCATATCGGGTGGACCAATTTAGATTCAAACTTCTTTCCCCTGCAGTGTAGAGCTAATCAATACACGGTTTCCATTTAATATGAGGACAATTTTCCAAGATGCAGATTAAACTGAAGAATGCGAACCAAAAAGTGCTCGATCAAGGCTCTTGTTTTCCAGATACTCATAAACAAGAAGCCGTTTTTCTCCTTCGATGCAACATCCATAGAGTTTAACCAGGTTACGCTGTTGCACAGCAGATATAGTAGCAATCTCAGCAACAAATTGGCTCCTTCCGTGCTTTGAAGTCACAGATAGCAGCTTCACAGCAATTACTCTCCCATCATGGAGTTCTCCCTACTTGAAACAAATACAACATTATCAGAATTTTACAAGATTTATTGTTTCAAGTCTCGATCAACTATGGAATCAGAAGAAGCTGCAATCAACTTTTACATGTTTCATTGTCAACGTAAGAACATTAATGGTGCGTCAACTAGACCAGATTCTATCTGGGTGACCAAACGCAGCCTAAGAGTTGAGAGCAAGATAACAGTACCTTGAAAACAGAGCCAAATCCTCCCTCTCCGAGCTTGTTAATAGGATTAAAGTCATTCGTAGCAGCCTTGAGTTCCGCATAACTGAAAGTGTATGGTCTATTATCAATCCCTAATAGTTCTTGATCTTCACAAGCACGTCTCAATTTCCTTCTCCTAACAAGATAGAGTACCAAGAAAACTGCTAGACAGCCCAAAACTGCAACACCGGCAACAACACCGACAAGCATTCCCATTTGATTCTTTTTATTAGTTGGAGGATTGTCGCTGACAGCAGGAACGAAATTCGAAGTAGTACTAATGGCTGAAATCATAGGCCCATAGGTAGCATAAGAAGGGACACAACAAGTCCCTTTCCCAGCCCAGAAGAGATGAATTTCAAGGTAATTTTCAGTCACTGTAATACTAAAATTCTTTTCAACAGCTGCAAAAGAGAGCCCACCTGCCTCTTTTCGAATATCAAAGTCTTTGGCTACCATGCTTCCCTGTATATAAATATCAAAGATACGCCTCCCACGGCTTTGCCAATCAGTGTTTGTGATTTCTGACTCTGCAAACTGGAGCCTCACATTGTAGTTCCCATTCTTAAGCCCCAGTCCATAATACCGCAATGATGAAGCTGAGATTCGTGCAGTCCTATATAGGTCTGGATCTAATGTGTTTGTGAATTGTGCCTGTGAAGTGAATGTGAATTGTGACTTCGGAGTATATATAAGGTTGACATTGCCGCCGATATCAGTGAAATATCCACCACTGCTCACAGCCCATCTCTGTTTCTCAGTCACATAAAATGTAGCTGGACCAAGAGTGCTATTATCTCTCTCATACACAATACCACTAGAAGACTGGATCTGTGGACCACCGCATTTGATTGCAAAATTAGAATCTGGAGAAATAAACATGAAGAACTTCAAAAGGAATTCAGGTATTAAAATTGGCTAGCGATATTGTATTGTTCCTAAATAATAATTTCCAACTAAGTCCCGAAGCTTCATTTCCAGGTACACTTTGTATATTCAGCTTTCCATGTATCTCCTCTAGTTTGAAAGCAATCAAGTTATAAGTTGACTATGCTAATAGATATGAACATGTTGCACATTAAATCATTATTGTCGGGAAAATCTCCATCACCCAACCAATGCATGTACTTTTTCCAGGAAAATTGCACCGTAGAGTACAAAACCTTTCCCCAATATAACTTTTTGATACAAAGCTTTTTTCTTATAACTCCGTGATACAAAATGTTTTCAAAATAAAGCCTTTTAGTACAAACCGTTAAATTTTCACTAATACCGTTAATTGAGTTGATGTGACAATCTGATGTGGCTGCTGGCGTGGCACTATAAAACAAATTTAAATTATAAAAATAATAATAAATAAATAAAAATAAGAAATTTTAAATTAAAAAATACATTTTAAAACAGAAAAGAATCAGGAATTGATCTGAAAAATTTGGAATAGGACTAGATAGATTTTTAAAAAATCGACAAAACATCACAAATCGATCCAAAACGATCTGGAATTTTCAAGGACTAACTCCTAAACTTTAACAACACCGAAGAACATCCTAAAACGCGCAAAATACATCAGAAACAGAATTGGAAAATTTGAAATATGGGCTAGACCTATTTTAAAAAGTCAAAAAATGATCCAAATTGATCCGGAATTTTTAAGGACCAACCCCTACACTCCTCCTACACCTAAGGCCATCTTAAAATGCTCAAAATTTATCAGACCTCTAAATTCTACCAATACCTAAGACCATCCTAAAACACACAAAATACATTGAAAACAGTACTAAAAAATTCAAAATAGGAGCTGGACAGATTTTAGAAAGTTGCCTGAATCAATCCAAAACGATTCGGGATTTTCAAGAACCAATCTCTAAACTCTACCAATACCTAAGACCATTCTAAACACACAAGACAAATTAGAAATAGAACTAAAAAATTTTGAAATAAAATATTTTTATGTCTTTAATTCATATTTTTATGTTATTTTATTTTTATTATTTTTTGTTTTACATTTTAACTAAAAAACGAAATTAAAATTTTAAAAATTAGGAAAAAAAAAGAGAGAGAATGGGAGTGAATAGTGCTTAGGACATTGTTCATCTTCTCCCCAAGGCCCCCATGATTTTACAGGGAGTGAAGTACCCATGCCAACCATTGTTATCCGGAAAGGCGGTCCATGACCCGCTCTCTCTTGATATTGCCTCCCTCTCTGATCCACTCTCTCCTCGCATTTGTCCCTCTCTAATTTTTTAGTTCTATTTGTGATGTATTTTTTGTATTTAAGAATGGTTTTAGGTGTTGGTAGAGTCTAGAGATCGGTTCTTGAAAATTCTGGATCGTTTCGGATTGATTAAGGTTCATTTATCGACTTTCTAAAATCTGTCCAACCCCTATTCCGAATTTTTCAGTTTTTTGTTGACGTGTTTTGTGTGTTTTAGGATGGTCTTAGGTGTTGGAAGAGTCTAGAAGTCGGTTCCTGAAAATTGCAGATCGTTTCAAATCAATTTGGAGTCATTTATAGACTTTTTAAAATCTGTTCAACCCTTGTTCTAAATTTTTCAATTTTGTTTCTGATGTTTCTTGTGTGTTCTAGGATGATCTTAAATTTTGATAGAGTCTAGGGGTCGGTTCTTGAAAATTCCATATCATTTCGAATCGATTCGGTTCAACTATTGACCTTTTAAAATTTGTCCACCACTTATTCTAAATTTTTTAGTTTTGTTTTTGATGTATTTTGAGGGTTTTAATATGGTCTTAGATGTTGGCAGAGTTTAGGGATTGGTCCTTGAAAATTCAGGATCAATTTGGGTCACTTTTTTACCATTTAAAATATGTCAAGCCCATATTTCAAAATTTCAATTTTGTATCTGATGTATTTTATGTTTTTTAGGATGTTCATAGGTGTTGGTAAAATTTAGGGGTCAGCCCTTGACAATTCCAAATAATTTCGAATCGATTTGGGATGCTTTATCAATTTTTTTAAAACCTATCCGGCCTTATTCCGAATTTTTCAGATCAATTCCTGATTTTTTTTGTTTCAAAATGGATTTTTTTATTTTTTATTTTAAAAATTATTATTTTTATAATTTAAATTTATTTTATAGTGCCACGTCAATGTCCACATTACATTGTCACATTAGTTCAATTAACGATGTTAGTGAAAATTTAAAGGTTTGTACCAAAATATTATATTTTGAAAATGTTTTATATCACGGAGTTAAAAAAAATTTTGTACCAAAAAATTATATGGTGAAATATTTTGTACGTGCAGTGCAATTTTCCCTACTTTTTCCTCATGCATTCCATAAACAGACTTGGGCCTGAGAGAGGACATCGCCACAAATAATAAAACCAGTATAAGCAACATCAGTTTTAAAATACTAAGTTGATGCTAAAGTTTTCTTCTAAAAGTGCCATGCTAAAATCAATTATATGAAACAATAAAGAAAGCATATAGCTACACTTACAAACTGGAGATCCTCGATAGCAAGGAAAGCTCCTCTGAAGACAATTTAACCCTGAAGGAAGACGACTTCACCAAAAATGAGTTGCTTTGAGCACGGATTCCACGAATTCAATCTTAAAATGGAATGAAAATGGTAGGATTTAGCCACGTCCTTAACAAAGAAAAATCTGAATTGATTATCTTCTACTTCATTCAAATTGACTATGGTCTTTCCATCACCCTAACTCTAGAAGCAATTTATATAAGGTCAAGTTTCGTGTGGAAGAATGAGGTGGAATGGAACAGAACGAGTTTAATAGCATTATGAAAAACTCGTCTTCATCTTGAAAAGATGAGGGAGTGTTACGGAGCTAACAACTTACCTCTATGTTAGGTAAGCATTCAATTAGCGGCAAAGAAAGAAATCGAAAGAATTACCTGCTGTTAGCGTTTGTTATTGTGAAGTTGTTACCAACTAGATTCCTGCAAAGTTTTGCCAATAAAGATCTCACTGTGAGCCTCATCATTCGGCTGAATATAAATTAAAGCTACCAAGACTAAGAGAACTTGCTGCTTTACATTTTCTATGAAAACGCAATGAAAGTTAATGCTCTCTGGGAACATCATTTTTTTTAGGAGCCGAGGAGTGATGTCAATTTGTGCTAAGCCGTTGCATAAATCAATCAATTAAACATTGCTGCAACGTACAGATTTAAGTCATTTTCATTGTTGACCCAAGAAGGAAAGCTCCCTGCTAGAAAATTATATGACACGTCTCTGCAAACACAGCAGAATAAGAGAAATTAGATGTAAATTTCAGAAAAAGGATCCTTTCTTCTTCTCCCCGATTCCCTTCCTCAACAGTAGACACATGACACCCATGGACATGCAGGCTAAATAATTAAGTCTCAAATATTTAGGAGAGAAAAACTGTCTCCACATAAATTCTAGTATAACACTAGCCTTCTTTGCTTTTGACTCAGGAAAACAATTAAAATTTTTTTAAAAAAACTTAAAAAAATGTGACGGCCACGATACTAATCATCAGAAGTAGCTAGAAAAGAAAGACTTGTTGATAACTCCATGCAATGCACTATATAGAATAAAAATTAATCGCACTTACATGATGACAAGAGATGAGATTTTTTGTGCAGGAAGGCTACCATTCAAACTATTATTCCCTAGAAACCTGAGAAAGGAGGATATAAGTTGAAACTTCACTGTAATAACCTTTCTGCAAGAAGAGGCATAGGTATATAAGACACGTCAAAGATATTACGAGACATTACAAGAAATAGAGTGAACTCAGAGTAAAGAGAGAATCTGGAATTTGTCCGTATAAGTTGTTGAAGCTCAAATCCCTGAGAGAAAAGAAAAAGGAAAAAATGAAAGGAGGAAGGTGTTGAGATGCTTTACAAGTAGAACCATATTAGAGAAATGGAACGGGAGAGAATGTGTGGCATGTCCAAGTAAGAAATCATTAGCCAGCAGGCTGGAGGAAGAAAGCAGTATACTTGAGACTTGCCTGGTTCTCCTCATAATTTACTAGCCGCAACAGGTCCAAACTTAAGAAGCACGGAATAACTAAATAACAGAACTAGTGCTAAGAATATCTGGCCGTCTTTTAAATTGGTGAAAATTGAGTTGACTTACATGGACACAACTAGAAGAATTTGATTGAAATATATCGAGTTCTGGCTTCTGGATGATGGTTTTTCATAATCTTAACAATAGATTACTCATTTTTTGTCAATCGTGATTGCCCTGGGAACTTGAATAAGCCAAGGTTGGACATGTCGAAAAGTGAAACCAAAAAGAAACCTTCAAATGTTTTCAGAGTGACCAATAAACAGAGAGCACTCACAGCTGAACTTGAGAACTCTCCAATAGTGGACGGAATAGAATCTGAAATGTTGTTATTCCTCAATATCCTGCAATGACAGGAAAAGACAAATTAGATTATAATTCTTAACTACCAAAAAGTGAAAAAGGCAAAGCCTCCACAAAATCTAAAACCCTTTTATCTTACAGAGTCGTAAGATTCTTCATATCCTTGATAAATGCCAGTGAAGAGCCCCCACTCGATATGTCGCTTATTCTCCTACATTGTGGTTAAATGATTACTGTGAGCTTTTCATTATGCATAGCATCATGGAGATATAAAGTAGTTGTAACACTCACAGATCAGCCAGAGATGTTAATGTTGAAAGTGATGATGGGATGGGACCATCAAATGAAGTTCCATGAAGAATTCTGAAAACAGGAATTCAGATTACAAGGAGGAAACAATATAAATATGAGTAAAAGGCATGTCTGGAGAAAAAACTCCCACAGTTTTAAATTAAGATTGTATTAGTTACAAAATCAAAGGTAGGCTTCCATAATCAGGCTTAACCAAAAAAAAAAGGGGAAAATTCAAGGTGTTCTCTTACAAATGAGTAAGGTTTGACCAATTGCCAATAAAGTCTGGTATTGGGCCAGTGAGTTCGTTGTCCGATGCCCTCCTATACGTGGAAGAAACATTCCCGTTCAAGAATTACCTATAAATTTTCTTGCGCAGTCCAAAAGTTCAAAGAATAATACAGTAGAAATGTCTTACAAATGTTCAAGGTTTCGAAGATTGGCAAATGTCGAAGGAAGTGGACCGCTAACACCAGTACTGTCAAAGTAACTGCATGGAAGAGTTTGATCACATCCAGCTTGCTGTGTTTGTACATCTTTGATATAATATCGAAGATTGCCAGAGACAACTCAAAGCCGAAGAGATGTAAGAAGTTAGTGAGGAAGATTCCTGCCGTTCTAAAAAGTAGAAGGTTTAAATCCTCATTACCGTCTCTAAAACTGGGAAAAAGGATTTTATCATGAGAAGGTAAACATGAACTTACTTCAGCCTCCTTTTCTTTTTTTGTATTTTTCATTTTCTGTCAATTAATTTCTACGGGAACTGTCATATTCAAATTGTTTTCTCTAGATTAGGAGGCGACAGGGAGATATGGAAAGCAAAATCAGTAAAAGGACCTACAACTGCTTCAATTTTGTCAAGTTCCCAAGCTCCGGAGGCAGAGAACCGGAGAAGTTGTTTGTTCCTAGATTCCTGAAATATTGAGAGATAAGACTATGTTATTTGGTAAGGAAATGGACACAATGTTCAAGAGACTTCATTTTCACATTTAACTAAACTATGGCGTCGAGGTATATAGAGCACAAGCATGCCAAGCAGAATCAGCAACATAAAACTTCGAAGATTGGCAGACATATGCATACAGAGCTGTAACTTGAACATTTCTCTTCTCATATGACCGATGACCGTGAAAAGAACCACAATTATTGATGGAAAGAAGTGTCCCTTTTTTTGTACTTGCATGGTAACCTTTCATGGTGGAGGAGCCAAAAGAAAGGGTTCCAGTGAACATCTTTTATGTACCAAAACAGTCGCAAATAGCATGGCCACTCTGTAGTTGCCAGAATTAAACAAACAAATTTCAAGTATTGTAAGGAAATAGCTATAACATGCAGATGCCGTCATTCATTTAGACACCAAATCAAATCCATTAGAAGACTTAGGATCGGGAGAGTTACAGCCATAACAAATTCGAAAGCATTCCAAGTTCCTTGGGAAGCTCCCCCGATAACGCATTGACGCCGAGATTCCTGGAACACATCACTTGAACATGACAAGGACAGAGGGGGGCAAGAGCTTGAAGCAAAAGTAGCATTAACCGAATTCTATTTATCTTAAAAAATAGAACATCAGAAGTCAATCACCAGAGACAGTTGAGAGAATAGGGGAGGGGGGAGAACATAATAGTCAGACAATGCTCACAGTTGCTCCAACCGCGTTAGGTTGCCAATGGATGGGGAGAGAGGACCCGCCAAAACATCCCGGTCCAAAATCCTGCATGAAGGATCAAAAGAACGATTCAATTAAAGTAAAAAAAAGGGCAAAATCAAAATGACGGAGAAATGTACAGTAAACCAAGGAGCACTGAATATCAGGCTGTCGCGGAAAGGAAAGAACATACAGAGTCGTCAAGTAAGTCAGACTCCATAGCTCATCTGGGATTGTACTGGGGCCACTTTCCCCAGAAATGCTCCTGCAAGATTAACGGATTTCAAGCTTCATGAAGTTTTGATCGTAACGCATGCAACATAAATTTCAACAGCATATCTTATGGACATAACGGAGTCCATAAGATATTTGTTGTATTAATATTTAGTGGAATGCTTAATGTATGATATATGAGAATTTATTGTATAAATTATCATTCAAACATTTACACTTGTAAAATTTACTCTTAAAATTTTGTGAAAAATTTTTACGTATAAAAATTTGATAGAGATTTGCAAAACGAGCTCGTTATTTATTGCACGCTAAATATTTACCGTTGAGCCCTCTCCTCAACCGCATGTTACCTAAAAGAAAATAAAGTGAAGATACGGTTCGTTAAAAATAAAACTATATCTTCAAGATGCGATTAAAAAAACTATTTCTGTAATTATGTTTCACCGAACAATTTTTAACGAATTACTTTCAAAACTAACACTATTCACACTCATTTCTTGTTAAGTTGGAGAGTCCAATCAGCTACTCAGATGGAAAGAGTGTGGCGGAGGGAAGGAGTGAGTACAGATAAGTAATATGGCAGATGGAGCGGTTGTTGAAGGAGCAGTCGCACTTGATCAGAGGATTGTCACATATGTCGCTGTTGTTTGTGATCCTCTTCCCCCATGCTTCGAATATCGTATTCAGAGCACTCGCTGCATCTCAATCATTAATGGTACAAATCATCTTTAAAATTAGTTTTACACCCCATAAAAAGGGAAAATTACGAGTAAACCCCCATACTAATTAAAGATATTTCACTGGCTCCCAATGACCGGTTATCTTGACCGTAGAAAAAGTCAAAATCTACCCTAAAAATTCCTCACCCAGCAGGAGTAGTCAGCCGACCGAATGCGATCTTAATTAAATAAGCTCAATTCTATATATTATCTGTAAACTAAATGAATTCAAAAATATCACATCGCCTTTTTTTATTCATATTCACTTTTTTTTTTGATAACGAGGTGTCGCGATCACCCCGGGTCCGTGAAAACCCCACAATCCCACGTGCCAGGTAAGTCCACGCTCCCGCGTGTGTGGGTGGCCACTGGGGGGTTGTCACTTAATGGAAACCGCGCTTCCCAGGGATCGATCCCATGACCTCCTGGGTATCCCCAGGATAGGAAAGCGCAATCAACCACCAAGCTACCACCCCAGTGGTTCATATTCACTTTTTAATTTGGTAAACTAAATGAATTTTTTTATTAATGTATTAAACAACTATTAGCTAAGTCCATCACATTATCTACGAACTCGGCTCCAAAAAAGAATTCCTCTAAATTAAGAATCATTTGAAGACAAAATTCTAATATGTAATGGATCTATCACATAGTATAAAATACAAGATAATAATTAAGTAATATATCAAAAAGATGTATCATCAGCGTTTTATATACAGATTACTCTCTCCAGGTGAACAGGATCTCCACATCTTCCTAGCTCTAGGTTGGTGGGAATAAAATAAAGAGAAATGATTCATTTAGATATAGAGACGCCAAAACCTTTGCCTAGTATCCAACATAATAATAATAATAATAATAATAATAAAGCAACGAGGTTGTATTGTCTATGTTAACAGAAAGAAACCAAGGAGTGAGGATGACGGACATTCAGAAGGATCAATGGGAGGTTGAGTAGTTTGATTCTGGGCGTGAGCTACTAGAACAAGAGCGAGGATGGTGAGGAAGATGCAATAGGCTGTAGAGTAGAGTCGTTTGCCTTTGGATCTCCTGCAGATGCCTTTCATCTTCAAATTCCTTCCAAGGCACTGATGATAATGATGAATCTCAACTTTGCCTAGAGAGAGAGAGAGAGAGGCTTTTTCAATAGAAGCTAGTTGCTAGATAGTTGAGCCTCTCCCCCGCGCTTGTAATATATGCACAGTTGGCTCTTGAGATTTTCCTTTTCGGCAAAAATGGTTCTTGAAATTTATTTATTTGAATAAAATTAAGTAAATATAGATAAAAAAAAAGAATTTAATACAATGGTATCTGTAAAATATCCATTTGATAATAAAATTCATTTTCACCTAAAATTCTAAATTATTAGGTGATTATATACCCAATTATTATTTTATTTGGTGGATGTAAGGGTCACGAAAGTCTTAGCCAAGAACCCTAAGGAAAACATGCGAATGTAGAGTATAATTAGATCGTTTATTTATAACGTATTATAATTCAATTCATTTGACATAGTATAGTAATTACTTCTGAAAGTAAGTTTATAATTTCAAATCATTCATTAAAAAAGAGTGGACTAACAATTTAGTTCACAAATTTGTAAATCACCAACACTTGAGGACATCAATTTTAATTTGCATCAATTTAGTCCAAGCATTTCCATTATGTCTAACACTTTGGTCCTTCCATCACTTCGATTTAACGGGGATATGATGTGGCATCCGATTTGGCATTCGGACGCCGATGTGACATTGCCACGTCAGCAAAATACAAAATAATAATCTAATAACACTTTTAGCCCTGAATATTTTACATTCTAATATTTAAGAACATAAAAAGTTTTTATTGTAACTAAAACTCATAAAATTCACATTTCATCTAAGTGTTAGATGGTTAAATATTCATGAACTAAAGTTCGTCAATTCATATTTTATCTAAAATTTTAATCTAGTGTTCAATATTCTTAAATAAAATCCAATATGATACCAATATTATAGTAGCTATTTGCGATTTTATATCATTCTAACACGAGTGTCTGTGTCACATACATGCTTTATTTTATTACTTGAATTCTTTAGATATTCAAAATTGACTCTTACTATTCTCTCCCTCAATAAAGTTTATATTAGAGCATCTTCTAAAAGACGGCCACACACAATTAAGGAGGTTAATACTTCTTATATTGGTTAGCTGGTCGAGCCACTAATGCAGGTGTCTGTTTATATGTGAAGATTGTGGTTTAGAAGTTTATTAGGTAACTACTAATAAAACTAGTCTAAATTATTTTTTAGTTTTGTGGTGATATGTATCTCTATAGTTGTGGATACAATTTTCTACCACGTAATCAAATCATGCATGAAAAGAGTTTGTGGAACTATATGTGGTTCTTTTAAGTACCATGTTTGTTTAATTTTGGCTGCTCAATTATGATCTAGCTACTAGATCAAGTAGGACCTGGTTAAGAGAGAGACCAAGATTGAAATAACAACTTGAGGAAATTATCATCCTTATGATTGATTAATCTATTTAGTTATTAGCATTTTTTATTTATTGCTTGGTTTCTTATTTAAATTTCACTTTTCTATTATCTAAATATGGTACAAAAGTGTCCATTTAATATGTACTAATTTAGTACGTGCTAGTTTCTCATGCTTAACTCCAAATAATTATCCTATTGCCCGTTTAAGAAAAAATACCTGGCTCGAATTCAGTTATTGAGAACGGGTATTTAGGAGCATGCATCAAAAGACCTATTGGATATAAGAGAATTGTTTAAGAGCACACGTCAAAATGACAGGTATTGAGGAATAAATCCCATATTGAAGAATTAAAAGAATGAAACCTGATTTATAATAAAATTGTGGAGCATCATCTAGTAATTTAGGCTTTTAGATAGAAATGGTCCAACGATTTATGGACCCTATGGATATTTTACTATTTCTATGAGACGATACTTATTCTTACTTTTATATTATATTGTACAACGTGTACTTACTTGTTCCTTTAGAAAATGCTGTAATATAAGTTTTATTGAATGAGAGAATAGTAAGAGTCAACTTTGAATATTTAAAGAATTCAAGTAGTAAAACAAAGCATGCTTGCAACACATACACTCATGTTAAAATGATATAGAATCGCAAGTAGCTAGTACAATGTTAGTATCATATTGGATTTTATTTAAAAATATTGAAAAATGGATCAAAATTTTAGATAAAAATACGAATTGATTAACTTTAATTCATGAATATTTAACTCTCTAACACTTAAATAAAATGTGAATTTTACGAACTTTATTTACAAAATTTTTTTTTGATGTCCTTAAATGTTAGATTGTAAAATATTCAAGGACTAATGTTATAAGATTATTATTTTGTATTTTACTGACGTGGTAGTGCCACATCGACATCCGTTTGCCAAATCGGATGCCACGTCAGATTCCCGTTAAACTAAAGTGACGGAAGGACCAAAGTGTTAGACAGAATGAAAATGTATGGACTAAATTGATGCAATTTGAAATTGAAGTCCTGAAGTGTTGGCGATTTACAAAATTTGTGGACTAATTATAGATATGAAGTGATATTGAAAAATTTGAGTAGTTAATGAAAGATTTTTATCAATTAATATCGTAGATATGGAGTGAATGAAAATGATTGAAATTACTATTTTACTATTAATCTAAATGATTTTACATGACAACTATATATCATGAATTTTAATATATAAATTAGAATAAGGATAATAGTGAAAAATAAAAAAAGAAACTAGCATTTTAAATATTTACATATAATAATATATATATAACTCTGACTAATTTAAATTCAAATCTAATTGATCTACTAAAAATAAATCTTAACATAAATTTTTTCTCATAAAATTTGAATTCACAACTTTATTTCAGGGAGAAAAAAAAGGCAAACCGCCCCGATTAACAAGGTTAATGTGATCATGTTCACTGTCAAACATTTCTGACCGGGAAATAAACGTTGATGGATGGTGGAGTCGAGCCAATTAAGTTGCTGTAACGAGGAAATGGCGTGGGCAGCGGGGCAAGACTTAAGTCTTAAGTCGCTGTAATGAGGAAATGGCGTGGATAGCAGGGCGAGACTTAAGCCTTAAGTCGCTGTAACGAGGAAATGGCGTGGGCAACGGGCCGAGACTTGAGTCTGTATCAACTTGTTGTACATATATGGCCTAGTTGGTAGGCGTGGGGAACGGTGCAATTTGCCCTTTTTAATTCTTACCAACTTTTTGTACATCCGAAGAAAATGATTCGGTACAATTGGTATTATTCACATTATATGATCTACAAACCTTGTTTTTGATTGCTTTTTTTAGTGTATTGTCATTCATCTCGTGACATAGAGATTCCGGGACTTGGTACACGTAGTCAAGAGAAGAAATTGCAATCACTTTGCGATGATATGCTCAGGCAAGTGTCTTTGTCTTGCCCTTTCCTATATTGGCAATTCTCATTCCAAGGTAAGACCAATCAATGTGACTTTAATTGGCTACCCCACCCCGTCGCCCCCCGCCCCCGCCCATCCCGGAGGAAAGTAGACATTGTGATTTTACTTAATATAATTAGAGTACAAAAGGTAAAATTATTTAGATTGGCGTCAGAACAATTTAAGAAATGCAAGACATCGAAGAGGATATATGTATATATCATATTTGAAATAAGTTCATGATATCAAAAATTATATGGATCCTGATTAATTAAGATTCGAACGGGATTAACCCAATAAAAGGCAAAATTCTCCCAATACAAAATTTTCTTTATTTATAATATTTAAAACCGAGAAATTGGTTAAGGAAAAGAGATTAGGAACACGAACCTATGCCGGTGTTCATACAAAATATTCTTCCTCGCTGTCAGACGTCTCCACAGAAATATTAAACACTGATGGATGGTCGAGTCAATGAAGTCGCAGGTGCAATTGCTTCCACTTGCATCTTATCAACTTGCGGTACATATAGAGACGTACACATAGATATCTTATAAATTTTGGGGCATTGATAAATGCTTAATTAATAGACATGAATGTTTTATGCTAGTATGAGTCGTTTGAAATTGATGAAATGTATAAAAAAAAAATATATATATATATATATATATAAGAAGAGATATTGAACATAAGCGGATTGATTGAGATGGTGACTCACTCAGTTCAAGTTAAGTTAATTAATACCCATTGAATTTCTGAATACTTAACAATACAGATAAAAAAATTCAATCCACTTGTGAGGAATGACATCAAGTTGATTTGACAAGTAAATGTAAGTTGAGTTATACAAAAAAGGATATATTCTAATTGTAGAATCAATATAAATTATATATATTATCTATTAATTTTGCCAGTTATATTTCCTTTCTTTTTTTTTTTTCCATTGTACATCACCCATAATCAAGAAATTCAATGGACTCTCGCTACTAACAGTTTGGACATATGAGCTTATTAAAGATAAATTTCTTCTGATCAATCAATTGTATCAAGCATTCTCTCTCAAGTTTTACAAATTTACCTGAGTTTGGAGAAGTGGGTTGCAAGTGAGCGAATGGGGTCGAGGATTCCATAGCCTGAGCGATATCTCTCCTTTCGTACAGATATTTTCAGAGGGTGGAAGTGGGAATTGATGAATTCCGAAAGCCTTTCTTCATCGCCATCCACACTCTAATTGACATCGAGTTGATTTGACATGTAAATGTAAACTGAGTTGTTAAAAAAGGATATATACTAATTATAGGATCAATATAGCTCGTATATATTATATCTAATTAATTTTGTCTGTTATACTTCCTTTCTATTTTTTTCCATTGCACATCACTTATAATTAAGAAATTCAATGAACTCTGGCTATTAACAGTTCGAACAAATCAACTTATTAAAGATAAGTTTCTGCTGATTGATTAATTGTACCAATCTCTCTCTTGAATTTTACAGATTTATTTGAGTTTCAGGCATTCGACTGAAAGTTAGCAAATGGGGTGGAGGATTCCTTGGCCTGAGCGATCTCTCTCCTTTCGTACAGATATTTTCGAAGGGTGGAAGAGGGATTTGATGAATTCCCAAAGCCTTTCCTCATCGCCATCCACATTCTAATATCTTTCAATGCAAATACCAATCGTCATCCTCGTTGTAAGGTAAAATTCAAGCTGCCATCTGTAACAAATAATTATCGACAGTGCAGATTCATATGATATTATCGACCGATGAGCCCTCACAGTGTGACTTAAATATCGTGATTCGATCTCGCTTCACTCGTGGTTCAGTACCCCTTTTAGGGTTATGTTCTCCGAAAAATTATAGGTCCTGAAGTAGAAAACAAGTACTATATTTTGAAAAGAAAAATTATTTGGAATTAATAGTGAAGAAGAGATTTCATGCTGTAATAACCTCAAATCTCTTCAGAATGAGGAGAACTTGTCATCATGGTCGACTTCTTTTCTAATTCATCTATCCTCTCTGCTAGGGCTGTAAGTCTTCTAATTAAGAACTTCATGCCAATCTTCTTAATTTGACCTCGAGCGATTCCTCTGACGAACAGCTGCTTCTCAGCCTCGTGGATCGACTCCTTGATGCATTCAACATTTAGAGACGTGTTTGCTATGAGAATGACGCGGAAGCGATCTGTTATGACTTTTCATTTTTCGATATCTCCTATATCCAAGAGCCAATGTCTCCAATTGATTCAAGTTCGAGCCGCGTTGAGTCATTGACAGGGTAAAACTCTCCTAATATGTAAGAATTTTCTCCATTTATAGGATTCAAATTTGAGACATTCTTAAAAGGAAGATATGTCTTACATTATCAACAAGCCCACGTAGGAGAAACAGCCGGATGTATGGTGTATTTCGGGTATTTTCCTCAAAGGGGAAAAGGATGGTTCATCTACCTTATTGAAGTGCTAGAACGGCGAACGAATTAGAAATGAGAAATCACTAAAGTGGGCAGATTCATAGGATGCCTCCTCCTCACAAAAGTTCTTTCTACCCTAGCTAGTCAACCGAGCCTGGGGCAAAGACCATTGCAGTGAGCGCATCCAAGAAAGTTGGGTATTTTCATACTTCAATTCACGGTCACTGTGGTGATGAATCGGCTATCGGATGGGCTCCGGGACAAGCTTCTCTTGCTCCAAAACAGTCTCCGGAGCTAGGAGTGATTGGATCCGGATGCCCTATATTTTTTCATTATACCCGAGCCCTACCCTGTATAAGACTGGTTCCTAACTTTTGGATTTGGATACTGCCCTGTTGAATTTTGGAACCAGACTCTAAGATATAACAGGTTCTGGATACCACGTTGGAGCATGTTTATTATTATTTTTTACCTCTAATTATGTATTACTTTAATATTTTTTTATAATAACAATTATTCCATATGATTTTTCTATCATTATAAAAAAAGTGTAATTTTAAGTATATTTATATTATATTTAAGTACTATTTATTACTAATTTTAAAATATAATGAAATTTTATGCATGAAAAATTTATTAACTATACATAATTATTATGTTAAATGAAAGTTCATCGAGTTAAAAATATAATGGTTTAAACGATTAGTGAATTAGAGTTCAGATTAGAAAATTACAAATGATTAAAATTAATCGCGCGAATAAGTTGACATGTTTCAGTTCTAGCTCCAGTTTAGGGTATCATGTGTACTAGATTCGGAACAGGAACCGGAACCAGTCGATTCATTCACTTACTATCCAAAACCTACCATATTTTCATTTAGATTTACCCAAAACCTACCAAAATGGTAGGTTCGTACCGGTTCTGGGTATACTCTATATCGGTGCACAGCCCTGTTTGGTGCTCACCGGGTAACAGCTGGGGCTCGGGATCAGGCTTTTCTTCCTCCAAATTGGTCTCTGGAGCTGACCGTGGAAGAGATAGACCCCCATGCAAAATCCCCTCTCGTTTGTTCTCAAGGGAGTAAATCTGCATCTGCGTAATAACGTCTGGCTTAAATCATGTAGCTAGGGCAGTGGGAAAGCCGCTATACATGGGTAAGAATACAGCTCGACAAGTACATCTTGACTGTGCAAGGATTTGTGTATAAGTGTCATTTGAAGATGAGACAGAAGATATGATTATGGCATATATGGAAGGTGATATAAAGGTGCAGACACCCACCCCTCCCCAGCCCCCAAGTTATGATCCCGTGGATGCATGAAAAGCACCACCACTGTACAGAATTTGGACGTACGTGCGGTCGAGAGCAAGAGAAACCACTAGCTCCATTGAAATACAGTTCAAGAGAAGGGAAAAGAAGTGTACCAACTGATAAAATGGATTGTAAATGAATAAATTTCACTCTGAAAAAGTTTTATCCCTTATTGGACTGACCTAATTTGAACTGAATTAGTCAAATGCAAATCAGTCTGCACCCCATAATCTAGAACAACATGAACAGGAGTTGGATGACTGTGAATGGCCTAGAGCAACATGATAACGAGGTTGGTTGCAACCTCTGGGGTGCAAAGTGGTTAAGAGGTAACTCTTGGGGTGCAATGTGTGATAGTTCGTACATGCTGCCCGTCACCAACGGGCAAGGCACCACTATAAGGCAGCTCAGGCTTGTTCTCTTTCTTCCCGGAAGTCAGTAAGTAAAAAGGCCCACTATTCTCGTATTCGCCCCCCAAGAGTTCCCATTGTTAGCCAAACTGGTACTCGATTGACAGCGCTCATCGAAGGTCGTAGAGCGAGCGTGGGATCTGAGGTTGTAACATATGAGAAAGACAGCCCTTAAGGCTGTGCGTGTGCATGATACAGAGAAGCTAAGCAGGGAGGAAGTACGTACCATGCATCAGAAGTATCGGTGGTGGGTTGAGTTTGGTTCTGGGCGCGGGGGCTGCAAGAGCAAGACCGAGGATGACGACGGCGACAGAGATGCAATCAACTTCTGAGTAGAGTCGTCGTCTGCCCTTGGACCCCCTACAGATCTCTTCCATCTTCAAATTTTAATTTTGTGATATTTTTCGGGTCCGGGTACTTTACATTTTTCGTGAAACTTGAACCATACCATATTTCAGGCAGATTTCTAAAATTTGGAACCAGACTATACCCTGTCGGTTTTAAGAACCGTAGCCTACCCGAAACCTATATTATACCACAAGTTCCAGGTACCTAATTAAAAAAACTAAAAATTTAAAATTAATTAATTGAATAATTATCTAACAATTTTCTTATCTGACATACCCAAATAATGTCAAAAATATCCAATTGAATACAATAAGAGAGAGGTTTTGTAATTGCGACACTCATGCTACAAGAGAATGAAGATTATTAGATAACAAAAATTGAGAAAGTGGTAAGTCAAGAGAGACTAAGGATTTGAAGATGAAAAGAAAGTGATGGAATAAAATATTAAGATAATATATTGTATTTACCTATTAACTGGCTCAGGGTCTACCCAGTACCCTTTGCTACTCACTCTACTCCTCGGATCCTGTTTATGAGTACTACCACACTGGCTCCCCTTTTCCCTTCTGGAAGAGAGAAAACTGACAACCGTGCACACCCCTATGTGATATTACATAAATACCGTCACGTGATATGCCTTTTACATCCATGACTTTCTCCTCCATGCCAGTAGCTAGTTACCTTACATTTATCTATTTAATAAAATTCGAACAAAAATAGAATAAAAAAGGATTTATTTAGAGTTATCCATTTGAGACTAAGAGAGCATTAATTTAATTCACAAATAAGATTTTCCTTTTTTAACTTCTCTTCCTTATGTACCTGTCGTTGAAGTCCTAATTTTATAATTTTATAATAAAACGAAAGTTGGAATATCTGTGTTAAATTAAAAATGTCAAAAAGAAAGATAACTTAGTACAATTGGTACAGATCTTGCCTAGTGACCTAAAGATCTTGGGTTCGATCTCACGCGTGTGATTTCTTGTACTCATTTTATTTCTATTCATTCTATCATTTTTAGTTCTATGTACCTCCTTTGTACACCGAAAAAAAATGCGGCTAAATAAATAAAGACTCTGTACACAACATCATCTCGAGAGCTTTTAATTGTCACATATATTAATTCTCGTATAAGAAATAGTCTCACTTAATAAATTTGAAGTACTAGACGTGAACCACGGAATGGTAATACAGTTGATTATTAAATTATAATTTTTATTTTATATTTTTTAATATTTGATAAGTCATAAATTAAAATGTAAAATATATTATTAGAAAAAAAGAAAATTAGATAGTAGTAAGTAGTAATTATAGTTTTAAAAGTAATTTTACTATTTCACCTATTTATCATTATTATTGATTTATTGATTAAGGGCATTTTTAAAATTTTAAAAGTGAGATCAACTACTTTTATCCTCACGTACAATAATAGATTCCAAAAACAATAATTATTTATGTTGCCGTTAGAATAATTTAAGGAAAGCAAGAAATCAAAGTGGTTATATATCTGCATACACATGAAATTAGTTCATGTGATTTTTTCTGTGCATATAATCTGACAAATTTAGATTTGAATTTAATTGACTTATTATAACATAAATCAATACATAAATTTTCTCTATTTATAAAATTTAAATTAAAATTTCAATTTAAAAAAAATTAGACCATCTTAACCAACAACACGAGTCGTGTGATCATCTTCGCCTGTCAAACATTTCTGACAGAGAAATAAACATTGTTGGGATGGTGGAGCTAATCAAGTCGCTCTAACGAGGTAATGGCGTGGGCAACAGTCCAACTTGCCGTACTTAAATCTCGACCAACTTGCCGTACGTATAAGTGGTTCTTATACCTCTGATAAAAAAAAAAAAGTGGTTCTTATACGAGGTGAAATGTTTTTTAGCACCAATATAAAGGGTGTTTTTATAACTAGCACTTATTTACATCACATTCAAAAACTAGCACTACTATTTATAACACTTTAATAAAATTTTAAATAATACCTATTATACCCTTCTCATAATTCACACACTCCTCTCTGTCTTGGCTGCTGCACTTTCCTCACTCTCTCTCGTTGCTAGCTGAAAGTTGCTCTCTCTCTCCCCCTCTTTGCTTCCTTTTGACAGGACGCCAGCCTTGCTGCCCCGCCCATGACCGAACGCCTCCACGCCAACCTCGCCGCCCATGGAAGTCCCCGACGCCCAGATCTACTGATCCCCGACCCAAACTCGCCCCCACGGAAGCCCCCAATGCCCAGATCTACCGATCCCGCCCCAAGTTAGACGATGGAAATAGAGCTGCATTGATGACGGGATGTGTACGGCCGGGCCCAAGAGCAGTGGCTGACACGGGCCAGCGACGGGAGGCCAGTCGGAGCAGCGATGGCGTGCACGGCACTCAGCCGAGCGACCTCAGGGCGGCGGCTGAAAGGAAGAGAGAGAGAGCTCGCAGGAGCGAGAGAGTGAGAGAGACCCGAAGAAGGCTCGGGAAAGTCAAGATGTGTGGCTCGTCGGCGGCTGACACCGGTAGAGGTTAGAGGAGGCGTGCACGGTGAGCGAGTTGCTGAGGCGGCATCTAACACAGGTAGAGAGAGAGAGAGAGAGAGAGAGAGAGAGAGAGAGAGAGAGAGAGAGAGAGAGAGAGAGAGAGAGAGATCGGAGATGGGGAGGGGAGCGTTGTGCCGGAGTGGCCGTCGTTAGCCAGCCGGGAAGAAGCTTTGTGGCCTTCCTCCATGCGCCTGTTAGCTGGAGGTTGAAGATGCGCCTGTTAGCTGGAGGTTGAAGACAGTGAATAGTTCACGTTTTTTTTTTTTTTTTTTTTTTTTTTTTTTTTTTACTTTTTTGCTTTTTAACTTTATGTCTTGAAGAATAAAAACAATAAATAAATAAGTATGAGAAACAAATACGAATGAAATGTGGTTGGATCGAGTTAAGATCGGGTATCTACAAGGCAATTGCTGAATTATAACATATCAATTTTTTGTTTTGATTTACGATTGATTGTTTCATGAACGATGCAAAAAGAGAAGTGACCATGATTGATGTGATGACCTCAAATCAAATTATCGAATACGCTAAGGCGTGCAGATTCAATGTCTGGGATGATATAGGTCTTGTAGATTTTTATTTTTTTGGGTAGATGGTCAAATTTTGATTATTTCTGTCCGTATTTTCAAGATTAAAAAATTACATAAATAATTATTTGAAATTATGAAAAATAAATTATTTTGGATGTAGTTTTTCTAGGTATTTTCTCGATCCCGAATACAAATTTGCCATCAACAAAGACATTATAGAGGTTTGGCAATTGGTCACCCGCATAAAGACTCCCTAAATTGAGAAGATTTTATTAATTTTTATTCTAATATATGAAAAATCAATTATACTTTTAACAGAAATAATTCCAAAATCAATTAGGATAGGATGCCGATTATAAAAAATCGATCACGAGTCGATCATTTCTCTTTTGTGCTCGTGTGAGGAGGGAACCACACTGATACGAGTAGAGATTTCTCTATGGCACTTGATTTACTCGGTACGAGTTTCATAGATGGACATCAACAATTAACTTGAATTCAAATTAAACATGATTCGTCAGACTTTTGAATATTGGATGATTGATTATGCACATTATATCTCTTCAAAGAAAAAAAATTTCAATCTATCACAACCTCCCAATTTCAAATCGAGATTGGTATTGGCTACACTAAGCATCAATCGATCAAATCTTATGGCAATGATATGCATATCAGGATCATCCAGTTTATGTGCAGTGATGTTGGTTGAGATATCTTGTTGAATATGGAAATAAACAATAGGTCCTGAAATGTACATGAGGACTGGTCTCGAGGAGTCTGAAATAAATCCCGAAAAATATGAAATAGCTCAGGAGAAATTTTACACTGGTCAAGAGAAATCGCAAATAGGTCCCAAAATGTACATGGGGGACTTTGTTCCTGAGGAGTCTAAAATAGGTCCCGAAAAATCTTAAATAGGTCATGAGAAATCGTACACTGGTCAAGAGAAATATCAAATAGGTCCTGAATTATACATGATGATTTTGTTCTCGAGGAGTCTAAAATAGGTCCCGAAAAATCTTAAATAGGTCATGAGAAATCGTACACTGATCAAGAGAAATATGAAATAGGTCCCGAAATGTGCATAGGGATTTTGTTCTCGAGGAGTCTGAAATAGGTCCCGAAAAATATTAAATAGGTCATGAGAAATCTTAAATAGGTCCCGAAATGTACATATGGATTTTGTTCTTCAGGAGACTGAAATAGGTCCCGAAAAATATGAAATAGGTCATGATAAACTTTACACTGATCAAGAAAAATCTCAAATAGGTCCCGAAATGTACATGGGGACTTTGTTCTCGAGGAATCTGAAATAGGTCTCGAAAAATCTGAAATAGATCGGGATAAATATTAAACTGATCAAGAGAAATTTAAGATAGGTCCTGAAATATACATGAGTGCTTCTTCGATATGTCTGAAGTAACATACATAGTTTGCTACCAATAGTCATGAGAAAGTCATGTATGTGCTTCTTCGGTGTCAGATAGGTCTATTCTCATTGGACACGTTTGCGTGATATGACTTGTTTATTGGCAAATCCTGCATCAACGAAATAGGTACCGTTAAAAAAGGTCCCGAAAATTTTGAAATAGGTCACGAAAAATCATGAATAGGTCATAATAAAGTCTAATTAGGTAATGATGAACAGGTCCCGAAAAATGATAAATAAGTCCCGAAAAATCATGAATAGGTCATGATAAAGTCTAATTAGGTACTGATAAACAGATCCCGAAAAATCACTAATAAGTCCCGAAAAATCATGAATAGGTCCCGAAAAATCATGAATAGGTCAAGATTAAGTCTCAGCGACTGGGATGCTTTTCACTGGGACAATAACACAAAATACCTCAAAATACCTCAATACTTTTCAGTGGGATGATTAGGTAACAGTGACGCCCATGCTCCGGTGTGACTCTCGTGCTCCGGTGTGACTCCCGTGCTCCGGTGAGAGAGAGATGGTGACGCCCGTGCACGCCCGTGCTCCGGTGACGCCCGTGCCCGTGCTTCGGTGTGACCCCCGTGCTCCGGTGAGAGAGAGACGGTGACGCCCGTGCTCCGGTAATGCCCGTGCCTGTGCTCCGGTGACGTGCTCCGGTGAAAGAGAGAAAGGAGAGGGAAATGGATAGGAGAGAAAGGGAAGAGAGATAATGGAGGGAAATGGTTGAAAGAGAGATAATGGAGGGAAGTGGCTGAAAATTTTAAAAATGAAAAAGAGCTCATAAGGGTATTGTAGTCTTTCACTACAAAGAGGTGCTAGTTTTTCAAATGTTTATAAATTAGTGTTACTCTTAAAATGAAGTAGAGGAGCAATGCTATTTTTGAGCATTAACACTTCTTATACCAACTCACTGCCGTACATATACAGCTTGGTTGGCGTGGGAAAATATGCCCTATTTAATTCTTATACAAACTCACTGTATACCTAAAGGAGAGGACATCGTACGGTTTGTGTTATCATCCTTTTGTGACTTAGAGATCTTAAAAATTGGTATTTTTAAAAGATTTACAGAAATACCAATTAAAATAACATTTTCAATGAAGAAGAAAAATGTCAATTGAACTGTTGAACTAAAAACACTTCCTCCAGTGATCACGTAAAATGTCAAGTGTCTTGACGTTCGCTGATCTCCGACAACGGAATACAGTTCACAGGCAACGCCTTTCGAGAGATGTGCCAAGAACTTAGAATAGAGTAGCGTTTCCCCTCAGTAGAACATCCACGGACAAATGGTCAGGTTGAGGTCACCAACCGAACCCTACTACACGAACTGCACACACGGCTGACCGCACTCAGCGAATCTTGGGTCGAGGAGCTGGATAACGTCCTATGGGCCTACCATGTAAGACCTCATGCCGCTACCAAGGCAACCCCCTTTTCCCTTGTCTATGGATCCAAAGCGATCATCCCTACTGAGGGGGCGGTAAATACTCACAGAGTGGCCACATTCAACGAGGCAAAAAATGATCGTGTCCTCGGAGAAGACCTGGACCTCATAGAAGAAAGGAGGATGGAGGCCCACAGGAACATGGACAGGGCACGGCGGTCAACGGCGCGATACTTTAACAGTAAGATTCGGGCCTGACAATTCAGTATGGGAGATACGGTCCTCCGCCAAAACAAATTTTCACACCAGCACCAATTGAACAAGCTCACCCCCAAATGGGAAGGCCCATATCGCATCGCAGGAATCCCACACCGCAGCGCTACATTCTACAAGACATGGAGGGACGCACACTGCCTCACACCTTCAACGCTGATGCTCTCAAAAGATTCTTTTATTAAGCACATTGCTACATGTTATTCAGCTTGTCCTTTGCTTTGATAAATGTGATTACAGCATTGGAGGACCCCTCTGTTGAAGCACTCTACTAAGCCGCGACCAAAAAAAAAAAGACCCCTCCGACCTAAGGGCACGCTCAAAAACGTCTAAATCAAAGACCCTTGTGACCTAGGGGCACGCTAAGTGTCTAAACGAAAGACCCTTGCAACCTAGGGGCACGCTCAAAAGCGCTTCAACCCAAGCCCCCTGCAAGCCAGGGCCACACTCAAAATTGTCTCAACCCAAGGCCACGACAAACCAGGGCACGTGCAAAAGGTTTTAAGTCGGAAACCCCAGCAACCCTTGGGCGACAACACCCCTACAGCTCCAGCGATGCTCAAGATAGAAATGCTCATTAACCATAAAGTGGCACATTACTCTGAGTCCCTTGCACAGTTTCAATTCGAAGGGATCCTTATAAAGAGAGTATTGTATGTCCGGGATCCATTACAGCGCTACGTGACTATGTCTTTCAGGACCATTCACTGGCAAAACGCGCTATCAAGGTCACGCATACTTGGAAAAGAAAAAGCACCATATTACTTCAAGGTGATTATTTAAAGGATCAGACCCTGAGCGTCAAATCACTTGGAATTGGATTAACAGACATAGCAAAAAAAACAAGGAGAATTTCATTAAGCAAAGATCATTTACATGGCGCAGAGGATGTTTACAACTTGCTAAACAGCTATCTACTTTTGAGCCCCCCACTCTCTGGCGACAAGGCAACGCGGCTAGCCTCGTCCAGCTGGCACAAAAGATCAAGGTCGGGGATCGTCGAAGGATCGTCGCTCGGGTACAAGCATTGCAGGCCATCCTTAACGAAGCTAAGGGACTCCTCCAAGGCTCTCCCGCTGCGTTTGGTCAGCTCCTCTAGGAAGGCGTCACTGGACTTGAACGCCTTCACAGCCTCTTCCCTTGCGCGCTGTATCTTAGCTACCTTCTCCGCTTCCACTTGGGATAGCGCAAGGGAAGAATCGCGGACTCGGCCCTCAAGCTGCTCCTTCTCAGCGGCCCACTAAGTGTGGCTTCTATCCTTCTCCGCCCTCTCGGCGAGAAGTTGCTATTGCAACGCTTCACGCTCCATGTCACACTGAGCTTGAGCCGCCCGCAGCTGCTCCTTCAGTGCCTCTGCCTCCTCCCCAGCACCGCATATCTCCTCCACAGCGTCGACTTGGGACTTCAAGTCCTGGATGCTGTGGTGCATGTCCCTGCGCTCACTCTGCCAGTTGTTCCTCGTCTTGGTCAGGCGCTGAACCTGAGCCTGGAGCTCGGGGATGATAGAGCGCTCCTTCATCCATGCTTCCATCGGAATCCCGGGAACCATGACTCCCTGCAAGTGACCAGTGTCAGCACCCCTATATAATATATGGCCAAAGGCTTCAAAAGCGCACTTACCAATAAGGAGTGGTAGTGGGCATATGTAAACTGCTCGTCCTGACACTCGATGGGAGGGAGCTCTGCTCGACAGTGCTGAAGGGCATCGGTAAGCTGAAGCTGGGTCTCGAGGTCAGCAAGGAGACCGCTAGCGACGGAAGTGCCTCCCCACAGCTATAAGCTCCTGCACCAAAGAGAGCATTAGCACACACTGCACGCAAGTAGGTAGGGCACCGAATTTACCTCTTCGGCCCGATCCACACTCTGCTCAATGGATAGCGGTGGAGAGCGCGATGCTTTAGCATGTTCCACGCTCTACCCTACCATCGGTGCCTCTGACGCTTTTGCAGCTTCACCCTCCAAAGGACCCGACCCCACCGGAGCCAGCATCACTGGGTCATCAAGCACCTCCACTTGAGGGTCGTCCACCTCCAAGGGTTTAGTAGGGGGCGGTGCTATCAAAGGCAGGAGCCCTAATCCTCACTCGATGAGCCCTCCGAGTCATAGCCCCCTCCTCTTCTTTGGGTTCTAGTTCAGAAGGCGCTCCACCCTCGGCATTGTGCCGCCATTCCCCCGAGAAGGAGAGGAGGAGATCACGAGGACGTCTTCCTCCGCTTCATCCCGTTTCCTCTTCCGGATCCCCTGCAGCGCCTTCTCCTGCACCAACAGGTTCTTAGGATGAGGGCGCATTCACCTTTCTCTGAAAAAGCAAAAGAAAGGAAAGAGTTAGGAAAATTACCAAGACGTTCTTGGGCAGCCCACACATGTCAGCATCAACGCTCCACCTCCAGGGGGCCTCAGATACGAGATCATACTGGAGCAGTTTTTCATCAGTGATCATGTTTTTAGTGTCAATTTTTATGCTCGGAATTTCTTGGTGCAAGCCTGCTCTTCTTTCTTCATAGACCCCCATGGGTCTCCATCGTGGAATTCCGCTCGGGGATCTTGGCACCACTTCCAACCTTTAGCATCCTTCATGAAAAAGAACGAGTCCTTCCACCCCAAGTTGGTGCACCCGTAGCTCATCACCAGCGCTCCGTAATGCTTCTTGCTGCACGGTTGGAAGTGGAAGTATCCCTTTTCAGACTTTTGAACCAACAGGTAGAAGAATCTAAAGAGGAGTCTACTAAAAGCTATCTTCTACTCCTAGAGTAGAGGTAGCAGGAGGTCCATACGTGCCAAGAGGTTGGGGAGGGTTGTCCTGGCGCCAGGCAGTAGTACTTTAACATGGCCGCCACTAGCTCAGCTAATGGCCAACGGAGGCCAACCCTAATCTGTTCGGGAAAAACTGCGAACTCTCCTGGGCGAGGCTCTAAAGGTTCCTCGCCCTCGATTGGAAACCAAGGAGAAAAATCAGTCCCTATCCTCCCTAATCTTAGCACATTAAGGAAACGAGGGGGAGTGAGTTTGTTCTCGAAAATCTCCTCACCTGCAGCCGTGGCTGATGGAACAGACAAACTTGAAGACGCCATGAACACAGTAGCCGGAGAGGGAAGGAAGTGAGAGGGGGAGCTTGAAATGTGGAGAGCTCGAGGTGCAGAAGACTCAAAATGCAGAGGATGAAGTGAAAGCTGAACCTCCACTCCGGTGCCTATGAACGGACATGACGTGATTGGTGAGCCTGGGGAATGGAAACGATGACACGCCCCCTCATCTGCCCTAGGTATTGAAACCTCATGATAGCCCCCAGACACGTGTCTCGTTAGGGAAATGCCCACGCCGCAGTCAGTTTCCTGCGCTTCGCAGCACGCGAAACTCAGGGGCAAGTGACGAGTATGGGCCCCGAGCCCACACCCCGCAAAAGGCCAACCCACCAAGGCCCAGGGGAGAAGCCCACTACCCTCTGCGACGCCCACACCTAGCAGCTCGCCCACACCAGGGCAGTTGGGCTGTACTCCTGATGACGCCCACGCCCTGAAGATTACGGATCCCATGATTTGTGCTTATTTATGATTAATTTATATAACCTCTCACATGTATATAAGAACTCTGTGTAATGACAATGGGAGACAAATAAATTACCCTTCACTCTACGTGTTTACCATCTTCTGCACATTTCGAACCCAACATTGACGTTTGCTGATGTGAAAGAGTAAATGTTAAGTGTGTAGTTTACAATAATTTTGTTTTATAAATCTCTTTCAAATTTTTATAGGTATAAAATTTTTATAAATTTTTAAAAGTAAATTTTATAAATGTCAACGGCTGAATGATGATTTATAAATGAATTATAATGTGTTGTGCTGCAGTATGTTTTGGGTAGGTTGTGAATGTACGATAGATTAGAATTCATTGTATAAATTACTATTCAGGTGTCGACATTTACAAAATTTACTTTTAAGATTTTATAAAAATCTTATATGTGTAAAAATATGAAAGAAATTTACAAGAAGAGATTATTATGTATTACACACTTAACAATCACACTCCTTAATAATAGCAAACACTTGAAGTTTTGTTTGATCACTTTATCCGAAAAGTTAGCATTTTCAATTCAATAAGAATTGCGAGTTGACATTTTTAGTTTAACATAAAATATTAATTTAATTGGCATTTTCTTCCTTATCAAGAATACTATATTAATTAATATTTTAAAAATAATATTCTCATAAATAATTTAAAATTATTATTTTTAAAATTTTTTAAAAATCGACCATACTTTTGCTGGTTCCTAGGCCTCTTCAATCGAAGCCAACCTGCAGGCCACTAAGTAAGCTTCTCTCTCCGTTTAGAGTGATTTTTTTTACGTTATATTATCGTATGACAGAATTTATAATTTTTAAAAACTCTTGAAAATAAAAGTACTAAAAATAATCAAATTTTATTAATATATAATATCACATAAATATTATTCCGTGGCATATTCGTTACCTCCATGGCTTTCTCCTCTGTGTGAGTAGTTAGTTATCTTTCATTTATTTATCCAATGATATTCGATCAAACCCAGATAAGAAGGGATTTGTATAGAGACCAAGAGGTCATTAATTTTATTCCACATATGACAGATTTTACAAAACAAACTTCTGTTACTTATAAATAGTTGAACTACTAATTTTATAATTTTATAATAAAAGGGAAAAAGGAGAATATTTTGAAAATAATGGCTTAGTATAGTCAATATTATTCTCGACCGGTAACGTAAATATCACGCATTCAATATTACCAGTAGGACTTTTCGTATTTCTTTTATTCTCTTCCACCTACTATTTCTATATTTCTATACCTCTTATGTATACCGAAAAAAACGAATGTCTCCGCTGACTTAAAAAGGGACATTCTTAAAAAATTGAAGGCATTCTTGTGGACACATCATCACGAGCTTTTAATTGTCACATTATTAATTCTCGCATAAGAAATAGTGTCAGTTAATAAATTTGAAATAATCTAAAAACAATAATTTTAGTTAATAAATTTGAAATAATGAAAAATAATAATTTTTTTATGCTGTCGCTAGAATAATTACTTAGCATGCACCCGTGGAATCGTTAGAATAATTTAAGAAAAGCAATACATCAAAGTGGATATGCATATATATAGACACACACATATACATTTAATAGGCATGGCCCTCGTTACTCACAAAAAAGTAAATAAGTATAAATATTAGAATAAATATGTATAATTAGATCGTTCATTATAATGTATTATAATTTAATTTATTTAAAATTCATTAATTTATAGTAGTATGTATGACATATTTAGAAGTCATTAGTATACTATATATATTTTACCTTATCAAGTTTATAATTTCAAATTATTCATTAAAAAAAGGAAAGATTTTTACAGTTAAAATTATAGATATTGAGTGACATGAAAAAATTTGAGCAGTTAATAAAATACTTTTACTATTAACATTGTAGATATGGAGTGAATGACAATGATTAAAATTATTATTTTACTATTAATCTGCATGATTTTATATGACAAATATATATCATAAATTTTAAAATATAAATTAAATTAAGAATAATAATAGAAAATAAAAAAAAAAGGCACGAACCTTTCAAATATTTGCATATAATAACATAAATATAACTCTGACTAATTAAAATTCTAGTCCGACTGATCCATTAAGAGATAAATTTTAACATAAATTTTTTCATTCATAAAGTTTGAATTTACAACTTTATTTCAAGGAAAAAATGTTGATGGGATGGTGGAGCCAATCTAGTCGCTGTAACGAGGAAATGGCGTGGGCAGCAGGGCAATTTGCCACACTTAAATCTTATCAACTCACTGTACATATATAGCTTGGTTGGCATGGGGAACGGTGCAATTTGCCCTTTGTAATTCTCGCCAACTTGCTGTACATCCGAAGAACATAATTTAGTATAATTGATATTATGTCTGTTTCTTTTTTTTTGTCAGTTGTTCTATAGCATAGAGATTCCGGGGACTTGACACACGTAGCCAAGAGAAGAAATTGGAATCACTTTGTGACGACATGCTCAGCCAAGTGTCTTTGTTTTACCTTTCCTTCATTGACAATTCTCATTCCAAGATAAGACCAATCAGTATGACTATAATTGGTTAATGTATATGCATAAATATCGACTCATTCCGAACTTATTGAAAAATTCAATCCACGCACATAAGAAATAGCGGTTAATTTGTGTAAATTTTTTCTTCTCTTTTTAAGTGTATAATATTTAGTATATAGAAATTCAATAAATTAATATCAATATAAGTTAGTTGAACTGTCCAGACACCCATTTCATCAAATAAAAGTCCTAGTTTTGAATCTTGTGAATGTCTAACTTTCATGTTAGGAGAATTTTACGTTTGCTCCATTAATTAGTGGACAAAACAATGGCGAATCAGAGTAAACCTAGTTTCCAAACTGATCTTGTAGGACGTAGAGGACTTCCGCGTTGATGGTCATCGTTTACCCCAATACCTGAACTGTGACATAGAACAATTCAACATACAAGAACTATCCCAATAGGGAGCAAAGCAACGGCAATGCTTTCTATATATTGGACAGAGTGAGAATAATAGAATATCTAGATATTTTTGGATTTGTATCAAATAATTTCCCTTGAATCGAAGAAAAAACATCCGAAAGAGAAGAACGCAAGTTTTATTAACAGCCAGGATCGTACCAGTTGATCCGTTCCATGTGTAGTAGACAAGACCTAGTGTGCATGCTAAGTAGAAGATGGTACACAGTTCTATACAACAGCAATGCGATCACCTTGCTGGGACGGTGCAAATTCTGTATCTAATTCTCAAATATGGATTGGTTCGAGAGAGTGGTCAGCAAATTAATGGCGATGGAGAAATACATTTGCAGTTTTACTTGACGAAGGATGATCTCTATCCGCATTTACCTGCCTTCACTGGTAAATGAAACTGATATCCCTGCAATGCCTGAACTAGTTGTATATTCTGATTTCGAAGAGCTTCCAATGTTTCCCAAGATAGGAGCCTCCTCCCTGTTGCCGTTGTTTCTCCAATTAGTGAGGTATCCTGGCTTCGTGGTGACAGGGCTCACTTCGGCATCTCCCATGAGCATGGTGACCACACGAGACATGGTCGGCCTCAAGATCGGAGATGTCTGAGTGCAGAGAAGGCCCACCGTGACCACTCGTTTCACCTCCTCCTCGTTGAATTCCAAAAGTAGTGGGTTGATGAGCTTGATTTCTTGTTTGGCCGCGTGCAGTTTCCAAGCCTTGTAGCAGAAACATGTTTAGCAAAAGAAGGAACAAAGCTATAGACACGAGAAGCTATTTTGATCGAAAATGAGCCACAACACCGCATACCCATTCCAGAAGATAAGCCTTCTCCTCCCCCAAGCTCTCGTCGAAATTGTGCCTTCCACTTACCAATTCCAAGGCCACTACACCAAATGCAAATACATCTGTCTTCTCCGTAAGATGTCCCCTCATCGCGTACTCTGGAGCAAGGTATCCACTGTAGCCCACAGACAATAACATGCTCAATTAATCTCCATGGTTAGATTCATGATATAATCAATTCCACTAGTCACTGCTATCCGCTTACAGTGTGCCTGCGACTCGGGTGCTTATGTGGGTCTTTTCATCATCATAGAGTTTGGCCAACCCAAAATCAGAAATTTTAGGAATGAGATTGGAGTCCAGCAAAATGTTACTGGGCTTCACATCTCTATGAATGATTCTCAGCCTTGACTCTTCATGGAGGTAAGCCAGACCCCTCGCGACCCCAAGGCAAATCTCATAACGGGTGGACCAATTTAGATTCAGACTTCTTCCCCTGCAATGTATAGCTCATCAATTCACGGTTTCCATTTAATATGAGGACAAATTTCCAAGATGCAGATTAAGCTTAAGAATGCGAACCAAAAAGTGCTAGATCGAGGCTCTTGTTTTCAAGATACTCATAAACAAGAAGCCGTTTTTCTCCTTCGATGCAACATCCATACAGTTTAACCAGGTTACGCTGTTGCACAGCAGATATAGTGGCAATCTCAGCAACAAATTGGCTCCTTCCGTGCTTTGAAGTCACGGATAGTAGCTTCACAGCAATTAATCTCCCATCATGGAGTTCTCCCTACTTAAAACAAATACAACATTATCAGAATCTTACATGATTTAGCATTTCAAGTCTCGATCAACCATGGAATCAGAAGAAGCCGCAAGCAACTTTTACATGTTTCGCTATCAATGTAAGAACATTAATGGTGCGTCAAATAGACTAGATTCTATCTGGGTGACCAAATGCAGCCTAAGAGTTGAGAGCAAGATAACATTACCTTGAAAACAGAGCCAAATCCCCCCTCTCCGAGCTTGTTAATAGGATTGAAGTCATTCGTAGCAGCCTTGAGTTCCGCGTAACTGAAAGTGTAAGGTCTAGTATCAATCCCTAATAGCTCTTGATCTTCATAAGCACGTCTCAATTTCCTTCTCCGAAAAAGAGAGAGTACCAAGAAAACTGCTAGAAAGCCCACAACTGCAATCCCGACAGCAACACCGACAAGCATTCCCGTTTGATTCTTTTTATTAGTTGGAGGATTGTCACTGACGGCGGGAACAAAATTCGTAGTACTAATGGCTGAAATCATAGGCCCATAGGTATCTTCAGAAGGGACACAACAAGTCCCTTTCCCAGCCCAGAAGAGATGAATTTCAAGGTAATTTTCTGTCACTGTAATACTAAAATTCTTTTCAACAGCTGCAAAAGAGAGCCCACCTGCCTCTTTTCGAATATCAAAATCTTTGGCTACCATGCTCCCTTGCATATATATATCGAAGATACGCCTCCCAAAGCTTTGCCAATCGGTGTTTGGGATTGCTGACTCTGCAAACTGGAGCCTCACAGTGTAGTTCCCATTCTTAAGCCCCAGTCCATAATACCGCAACGATGAAGCGGAGATTCGTGCAGTCCAATATAGGTCTGGATCTGATGTGTTTGTGACTTGTGACTGCAGAGAATATATATAGCTGGGATTGTTGGTATCAGTGAAATATCCACCACTACTCACAGCCCATCTCTGTTTCTCAGTCACATAAAATGTAGCTGGACCAAGAGCGATATCATCTCTCTCATAAACAATACCACTAGAAGACTGGATCTGTGGACCACCGCATTTTATTGCAAAGCTAGAATCTGGAGAAATAAACATGAAGAACTTAAAAAGGCATTCAGGTATTAAAATTGGCTAGTGTTGTTCCTAAATAATAATTTTCAACTAAGTCCAGGAGCTTCATTTCCAGGTGCCCTTTGTATATTCCTCTTTCCATGTCTCACCTCTAGTTTGAAAGCATTGAAGTTATAAGTTGACTAAGTTAATAGATATGAACATGTTGCACATTAAATCATTATTGTTTGCAACATCTCCATCAGCAAACCGCTGCATGTACTTTCACCCTTTGTCTTCCATAGACAGACTAGGGCCTAAGACAAGACATATTTTAAGATATTCAGCTCGTATTTACCACCAAATAATAAGACCAGCATAGGCAACACTACGTTTAAAATACTAAGTTACTGCTGAAGTTATCTTTTAAAAGTATCATGATAAATCAATTATATGAAACAGTAAGAGGAAGCATAGAGTTATGCTTACAAATTGGAGATCCTCGATTACAAGGAAAGTTCCTCTGAAGGCAATTTAATCCTGAAGGAAGACCACTTCATGAAAAATGAGTATTTATCAGTCGAAGCATAGATTCCACGAAATCATTTTAGAAATAGAATGGAGTAGGATTTAATCACTTGGCTGACAAAGAAAAATCTGACTCAATTATCTTTTACTGTATTTCAATTGACTGAATTTCTATCACCCTAACCATGGAAACATAGTTTCAATTGACAAAGAAACATAGTTTCAACGGAGCCAACAACTTACCTCTATGTTAGGTAAGCATTCAATTAGCAGCAAAGAAAGAAACCGAAAGAATTACCTGCTGTTTGCGTTTATTATTGTGAAGTTGTTTCCAACTAGATTCCTGCAAAGTTTTGCCAATAAATGTGTCACTGGGAGCCACATCATTCGGCCGATTATAAATTAAAAGCTACCAAGACTAAGAGAACTTGCTGTCAATTTGTGCTAAGCCGTTCCATAAATCAATCAATTAAACATTGCTTGAACGTACAGATTTAAGTTACTTTCATGGTTGACCCAAGAAGGAAAGCTCCCTGTTAGAAAATTATATGACACGTCTCTGCAACACAGAAGAATAAGAGAAATTAGATGTAAATCAGAAAAAGGATCGTTTCTTCTTCTCCCGATTCCCTTCCTCAACAGTAGACACATGACACCCATGGACATGCAGGCTAAATAATTAAGTCACCAATATTAGGAGAGAAAAACTGTATCCACATAAATTCTAGTATAACACTAGCCTGCATCATACACTTCCCCATTGTATATCTTCTTTCTTTTGACTCAGGAAAACAATTAAAGTTTTTATTAAAAAAAACTTCAAAAAAATGTGACGGCCACGATACTAATCATCAGAAGTAGAGTTTCCAATCTGAGCTGGAAAATACTAAATTTAACAATATTTGGAAAAGAAAGACTGGTTGATAACTCCATGCAATGCACTAGATAGAACAAAAATTAATCGCACTTACATGTTGACAAGAGATGAGCTTTTCTGTGCAGGAAGGCTACCATTCAAACTATTATTCCCTACAAACCTGAGAAAGGAGGATATAAGTTAAAACTTCACTATAATAACCTTTCTGCAAGAAGAGGCATAGGTATATAAGACACGTCAAAAATATTACGAGACATTACAAGAAAGAGAGTGAACTTAGAGTAAAGAGAGAATCTGGAATCTGTCCGTATAAGTTGTTGAAGCTCAAATCCCTGATAGAAAAGAAAAAGGAAAAAATGAAAAGAGGAAGGTGTTGAGATGCTTTACAAGTAGAACCATATTAACGAATGTTCAGATGATAAGATGGAATGGTAGAGAATGTGTGGAATGTCCAATTAAGAAATCATCAGCCAGCAGGCTGGCGGAAGAAAGTAGTTTACTTGAGAGCTACCTGGTTCTCCTCATAATTTACTTATCACAACAGGTCAAAACTTAAGAAACACAAAATAACTAAATAACAGAACTAGTGCTAAGAATATCTAGCCGTCTTTTAAACTAGTGAAAACTGAGTTGACTTACATCGATACAACTAGAAGAATTCGATTGAAAATATATCGAGTTCTAACTTCGAGATGATGGTTTTCATAATCATAACAATAGATCACTCATTTGTAGCCAATCGTGATTGCCCTGGGAACTTGAATAAGCCAAGGTTGGACATGTCGAAAAGTGAAACCAAAAAGAAACCTTCAAATGTTTTCAGAGTGACCAATAAACAGAGAGCACTCACAGCTGAACTAAGCTTGAGAACTCCCCAATAGTGGAGGGAATAGAATCTGAAATGTTGTTATTCCTCAATATCCTGCACTGACAGGAAAAGACAATTTACATTGTAATTCTTAACTGCAAAAAGTGAAAGGCAAAGCCTTCACCAAAATCTAAAACCCTTTATCTTACAGGGTCGTAAGGTTCTTCATATCCTTGATAAATGCTAGTGAAGAGCCCCCATTCGATATGTCACTTATTCTCCTACATCGTGGGTAAATGATTACTGTGAGCTTTTCATTATGCATAGCATCATGGAGATATAAAGTAGTTGTAACACTCACAGATCAGCCAGAGATGTTAATGTTGAAAGTGATGATGGGATGGGACCATCAAATGAAGTTCCATGAAGAATTCTGAAAACAGGAATTCAGATTACAAGGAGGAAACAATATAAATATGAGTAAAAGGCATGTCTGGAGAAAAAACTCCCACAGTTTTAAATTAAGATTGTATTAGTTACAAAATCAAAGGTAGGCTTCCATAATCAGGATTAACCAAAAAAAAAAGGGGAAAATTCAAGGTGTTCTCTTACAAATGAGTAAGGTTTGACCAATTGCCAATAAAGTCTGGTATTGGGCCAGTGAGTTCGTTGTCCGATGCCCTCCTATACGTGGAAGAAACATTCCCGTTCAAGAATTACCTATAAATTTTCTTGCGCAGTCCAAAAGTTCAAAGAATAATACAGTAGAAATGTCTTACAAATGTTCAAGGTTTCGAAGATTGGCAAATGTTGAAGGAAGTGGACCGCTAACACCAGTACTGTCAAAGTAACTGCATGGAAGAGTTTGATCACATCCAGCTTGCTGTGTTTGTACATCTTTGATATAATATCGAAGATTGCCAGAGACAACTCAAAGCCGAAGAGATGTAAGAAGTTAGTGAGGAAGATTCCTGCCGTTCTAAAAAGTAGAAGGTTTAAATCCTCATTACCGTCTCTAAAACTGGGAAAAAGGATTTTATCATGAGAAGGTAAACATGAACTTACTTCAGCCTCCTTTTCTTTTTTTGTATTTTTCATTTTCTGTCAATTAATTTCTACGGGAACTGTCATATTCAAATTGTTTTCTCTAGATTAGGAGGCGACAGGGAGATATGGAAAGCAAAATCAGTAAAAGGACCTACAACTGCTTCATTTTGTCAAGTTCCCAAGCTCCGGAGGCAGAGAACCGGAGAAGTTGTTTGTTCCTAGATTCCTGAAATATTGAGAGATAAGACTATGTTATTTGGTAAGGAAATGGACACAATGTTCAAGAGACTTCATTTTCACATTTAACTAAACTATGGCGTCGAGGTATATAGAGCACAAGCATGCCAAGCAGAATCAGCAACATAAAACTTCGAAGATTGGCAGACATATGCATACAGAGCTGTAACTTGAACATTTCTCTTCTCATATGACCGATGACCGTGAAAAGAACCACAATTATTGATGGAAAGAAGTGTCCCTTTTTTTTGTACTTGCATGGTAACCTTTCATGGTGGAGGAGCCAAAAGAAAGGGTTCCAGTGAACATCTTTTATGTACCAAAACAGTCGCAAATAGCATGGCCACTCTGTAGTTGCCAGAATTAAACAAACAAATTTCAAGTATTGTAAGGAAATAGCTATAACATGCAGATGCCGTCATTCATTTAGACACCAAATCAAATCCATTAGAAGACTTAGGATCGGGAGAGTTACAGCCATAACAAATTCGAAAGCATTCCAAGTTCCTTGGGAAGCTCCTCCGATAACGCATTGACGCCGAGATTCCTGGAACACATCACTTGAACATGACAAGGACAGAGGGGGGCAAGAGCTTGAAGCAAAAGTAGCATTAACCGAATTCTATTTATCTTAAAAAATAGAACATCAGAAGTCAATCACCAGAGACAGTTGAGAGAATAGGGGAGGGGGGAGAACATAATAGTCAGACAATGCTCACAGTTGCTCCAACCGCGTTAGGTTGCCAATGGATGGGGAGAGAGGACCCGCCAAAACATCCCGGTCCAAAATCCTGCATGAAGGATCAAAAGAACGATTCAATTAAAGTAAAAAAAAGGGCAAAATCAAAATGACGGAGAAATGTACAGTAAACCAAGGAGCACTGAATATCAGGCTGTCGCGGAAAGGAAAGAACATACAGAGTCGTCAAGTAAGTCAGACTCCATAGCTCATCTGGGATTGTACTGGGGCCACTTTCCCCAGAAATGCTCCTGCAAGATTAACGGATTTCAAGCTTCATGAAGTTTTGATCGTAACGCATGCAACATAAATTTCAACAGCATATCTTATGGACATAACGGAGTCCATAAGATATTTGTTGTATTAATATTTAGTGGAATGCTTAATGTATGATATATGAGAATTTATTGTATAAATTATCATTCAAACATTTACACTTGTAAAATTTACTCTTAAAATTTTGTGAAAATTTTTACGTATAAAAATCTGATAGAGATTTGCAAAACGAGCTCGTTTTTATTGCACGCTAAATATTTACCGTTGAGCCCTCTCCTCAACCGCATGTTACCTAAAAGAAAATAAAGTGAAGATACGGTTCGTTAAAAATAAAACTGTATCTTCAAGATGCGATTAAAAAAACTATTTCTGTAATTATGTTTCACCGAACAATTTTTAACGAATTACTTTCAAACTAACACTATTCACACTCATTTCTTGTTAAGTTGGAGAGTCCAATCAGCTACTCACATGGAAAGAGTGTTGTTAGGTTGAGAAAAGTAGTAAGAGGAAATGACAAAGGCCAGATTGATGAGTATTGTCTTATCTCCTTTATTCCGGGTGTACAGGTCCCATTTATATAGGGACGGAGGGGACACAAACATTTAATACGCATTAAATACACGTCGTGTGCCTTGTAGGGGAAGCATCTTCTGCTGTACGGAAGGTGTCAGACTGAGACGAGTCAGGCGGCGTCAGCCGTACGGAAGCGGCGCTGGCGGTACGGGTGCCACCTGGACTGGCGCGCAGCCACGCCTAAGCGCCGGTCCAGCGGTTTGGGCCTACTTCCTGGGCCTTCGTCTGAGCAAGGCTTCTCCGAGGGGAGGGCCTTGGGCCCGGTCCCTACAAGTGTGGCGGAGGGAAGGAGTGAGTACAGATAAGTAATATGGCAGATGGAGCGGTTGTTGAAGGAGCAGTCGCACTTGATCAGAGGATTGTCACATATGTCGCTGTTGTTTGTGATCCTCTTCCCCCATGCTTCGAATATCGTATTCAGAGCACTCGCTGCATCTCAATCATTAATGGTACAAATCATCTTTAAAATTAGTTTTACACCCCATAAAAAGGGAAAATTACGAGTAAACCCCCATACTAATTAAAGATATTTCACTGGCTCCCGATGACCGGTTTTCTTGACCGTAGAAAAAGTCAAAATCTACCCTAAAAATTCCTCACCCAGCAGGAGTAGTCAGCCGACCGAATGCGATCTTAATTAAATAAGCTCATTCTATATATTATCTGTAAACTAAATGAATCAAAAATATCACATCGCCTTTTTTTATTCATATTCACTTTTTTTTTTGATAACGAGGTGTCGCGATCACCCCGGGTCCGTGAAAACCCCACAATCCCCACGTGCCAGGTAAGTCCACGCTCCCGCGTGTGTGGGTGGCCACTGGGGGGTTGTCACTTAATGGAAACCGCGCTTCCCAGGGATCGATCCCATGACCTCCTGGGATCCCAGGATAGGAAAGCGCAATCAACCACCAAGCTACCACCCCAGTGGTTCATATTCACTTTTTAATTTGGTAAACTAAATGAATTTTTTTATTAATGTATTAAACAACTATTAGCTAAGTCCATCAATTATCTACGAACTCGGCTCGAAAAAGAATTCCTCTAAATTAAGAATCATTTGAAGACAAAATTCTAATATGTAATGGATCTATCACATAGTATAAAATACAAGATAATATTAAGTAATATATCAAAAGATGTATCATCAGCGTTTTATATACAGATTACTCTCTCCAGGTGAACAGGATCTCCACATCTTCCTAGCTCTAGGTTGGTGGGAATAAATAAAGAGAAATGATTCATTCAGATATAGAGACGCCAAAACCTTTGCCTAGTATCCAACATAATAATATAATAATAATAATAATAATAATAATAATAATAATAATAATAATAAAGCAACGAGGTTGTATTGTCTATGTTAACAGAAAGAAACCAAGGAGTGAGGATGACGGACATTCAGAAGGATCAATGGGAGGTTGAGTAGTTTGATTCTGGGCGTGAGCTACTAGAACAAGAGTGAGGATGGTGAGGAAGATGCAATAGGCTGTAGAGTAGAGTCGTTTGCCTTTGGATCTCCTGCAGATGCCTTTCATCTTCAAATTCCTTCCAAGGCACTGATGATAATGATGAATCTCAACTTTGCCGAGAGAGAGAGAGAGAGGCTTTTTCAATAGAAGCTAGCTGCTAGATAGTTGAGCCTCTCCCCCGCGCTTGTAATATATGCACAGTTGGCTCTTGAGATTTTCTTTTTCGGCAAAAATGGTTCTTGAAATTTATTTATTTGAATAAAATTAAGTAAATATAGATAAAAAAAGAATTTAATACAATGATATCTGTAAAATATCCATTTGATCAATAAAATTCATTTTCACCTAAAATTCTAAATTATTAGGTGATTATATACCCAATTATTATTTTATTTGGTGGATGTAAGGGTCACGAAAGTCTTAGCCAAGAACCCTAAGGAAAACATGCGAATGTAGAGTATAATTAGATCGTTTATTTATAACGTATTATAATAATTCATTTGACATAGTATAGTAATTACTTCTGAAAGTAAGTTTATAATTTCAAATCATTCATTAAAAAAGAGTGGACTAACAATTTAGTTCACAAATTTGTAAATCACCAACACTTGAGGACATCAATTTTATTTGCATCAATTTAGTCCAAGCATTTCCATTATGTCTAACACTTTGGTCCTTCCATCACTTAGATTTAACGGGGATATGATTGTGGCATCCGATTGGCATTCGGACGCCGATGTGACATTGCCACGTCAGCAAAATACAAAATAATAATCTAATAACACTTTTAGCCCTGAATATTTTGCATTCTAATATTTAAGAACATAAAAAGTTTTTATTGTAACTAAAACTCATAAAATTCACATTTCATCTAAGTGTTAGATGGTTAAATATTCATGAACTAAAGTTCGTCAATTCATATTTTATCTAAAATTTTAATCTAGTGTTCAATATTCTAAATAAAATCCAATATGATACCAACATTATAGTAGCTATTTGCGATTTTATATCATTCTAACACGAGTGTCTGTGTCACATACATGCTTTATTTATTACTTGAATTCTTTAGATATTCAAAATTGACTCTTACTATCTCCTCCCTCAAAAAGCTTATATTAGAGCATCTTCTAAAAGACGGCCACACACAATAAGGAGGTTAATACTTCTTATATTGGTTAGCT